>CM070770.1:263999056-264599056 GCA_036346955.1 Dipus sagitta | reverse complement strand
AAAACTTTCTTCCTCTGTTTCTTTTTTTAAAATAGTTTTTATTTATTTATTTATTTATTTGACAGAGAAAGAGAGAGAGAGAATGGACATGCCAGGACTCTAGCCAGTGCAAATGAACTCCAGACACATGCGACCCCTTGTGCGTCTGGCTTACATGGGTCCTGGGGAATCGAGCCTGGGTCCTTTGGCTTTGTAGATAAACACCTCAACCGCTAAACCATCTCTCCAGCTCCTTTCCCTGATTCTTGATCTTAATTTTTTCCATGCTGGGTTGTTCTAGAGCTTGGTTGTATATGGAGAACTATGCAAATAGACTACCTCTGAACATTACTACCGATAGTTTCACACAGCTACCACTGTTAACTCTGCCTGTACCATTCTACTCACTTGTCTCTGTCCCGTTAATTATACCCAGTGGGTAGAAAACTTCTCGTGGATAAGGACTATGGTGTGTACTCATTCCTAGAGCCAGCAAGTAATGTCATCCCCACCCAAACTCATAGCCCAAGAGTTATAATGGAGGGTAATGCCCCAGGATTTTGCAATATTATAAGCAAAAGAAAGGGAATGGATACTGTATTAACTTTTCTTGTTGTTATGACGAAATAACTGACAAAAGCAACTTGAAGAAGGAAAGGTTTATTTCATCTTCCAGTCTGAGAGTAAAGTTCATCATGGCAGGGTAGTCATGGTGGCAGAGCCAGGGGCACTTGGTTACGTTGCATTTACAGTCAGGAAGCAGAGTGAGGAAGTCATTGTCTATTTATTTGTTTGTTTTTTTTTTTTTTGAGGTAGGGTCTTATTCCAGCCCAGGCTGCCCTGGAATTCACTATGTAGTCTCAGAATGGCCTTGAACTCATGGTGATCCTTCCACCTGTGTTTCCCAAGTGCTGGGACTAAAGGTATGAGCCACCATGCCTGGCTAGAGTGATGCACTCTGATGTGTAGGCAGCTTTCTCCTTTGTATGTAGTACAGCCCCTGGAATGGTGCCACCCACAGTTAGAGGGGGTCTTCCCACCTCAACTGATCTAATCTAGAAACTCCCTCACAGATGTGGTGATTTTAAATCCCATCAGATTGACAATCTAGATTCACTCTTGCCAGTATCAAGGATCCAAACAGCAAATGTCTACTATGTTCAGAGATGTATATCCACCTGTTAGCCGTTTAACAGCCACTTCTTGAAGAAAAGTTTTCATGGAAACCTGTCAGTGAAAGTTCTGGCAGCAAAGAGGTCTGATGTTGGTGAGTGGAACAGGGGAGATGGAAGACAGGCAGATGACTACTGATGGGAGCCTGGCCAACTGGAATTCAAGTCTCAGCACTGCCGGTTACCAGTGCTGTGGCCCTGGTAAATTCAGTTACCCCTAGTAAGGCCTCTGGATTCCCATGTGTAAGATGGGGCTGATAATAGTGCCCATTTCATGCACTGGTGAGATGAACAATTAGGTAATGTGTGTGAAGACTTGCTTACATAGTAACTACTCCATGGAGAGCAGATGTTCAGATTAGTTCCAGTGAGCACTGGAAAGGAAACAGATCATGTCTACTTCTGTCAACGTGAATTTCCCCCCCTCAAACTCCAGTATTTTTGGAGACTAACATACCCTCTCCAAATCTCATGTGCCAGGATCAAGCATTCTGATGGCACGTGAACCTCATTTCAGAGAAGGCTTTGTGAGAGTGTGACGTTAAATACGCAGCCTCTGAGACCCACTGGCCCCTGCTGGACATCTGATCTCAATGGAGAGGAGAGCAGAACTCATTATCACTAGCAAGGGTCAGCCTGATTGTTCAGCTAGCAGCCGGCAGTGTGGCCTGGCTCTCTCTCCCGAACCCTGTGCTCTGTGATCTGTGTGGGTGAGAGCGCGCCCTCAGGAAATGGGCAGAGCTGCCAGCTGACTTCTTCTGAAAGGGACCTTGTGGTTAGTGTTCCCCACTGGCCTGGGAAAGTTCTCCATCCCTCATCTCAGTTTCCCAGGAGGATGTGGAGGCGGGCTGTGAAGCCACACAGTGGGTTGGGACACATAATGTGCCATGCAGAGGACGGGTTTGGTGACAAAACCTTTCACGTCTCAGCTCCATCACTTCATAGCTGCCTTACCAGAGCAAGTGCTGTATCCATGTTGCCCTGTTTTCCTTTATCTATAAAGTATAAGCGATAATCCCCTCTCCTAGGACTGTGTGTGACACATGCTCATTGCTTAATGGAAGACAGACACAGTGGTCATCAGTATGTAGAATGCCTTGGGTTGAATTCATCAAATGTGGCTTTTCCCTCCTCCCTTTCACTCCCTACTTTGGATTGTAAATTTCCTAAAAAGGATAGCATGGAAGAAATGATCAAGAAAAAGTCCTCGTTCTCTCTGTTTCTCAACTCCTTCCCTTTTCTTCTATGTCTTGTTGTTAATTCATGTGGACCTGACCATCCAATGAACTTAGTGCCTTAAAATAAACATTTTTTGAGGCTAGAAATTCAAGGTCAAGGTGCCAAAGGTTCAGAGTCTGCTGAGTAGCTGCTTCCTAGTACACTATTTTCTTATTGCCATATCATGAGTGGATAGAAGGTGGAATGTCTCGGGCTCCTCTTACAAGGACACCAATCCCATGCATGAGGGTTCTGCTCTCATGACTACCATCTAGAGGCCCTACCTCCCAGTACCATCACACTCTGGGGTGAGGCTTGGAGAAGACATAGACGTTCAGACCATTGCATCACCATAGGTGGCAGGTGTCCTCCTGAAGTCCTTCACACGTGAACAATGGGACATAATAAATCATTTTTCTGTAATGGTATTCCAGAGATGGGCCCTAAGGTGAGAATTTGAGGAGATATACTTGACTGACTATAGAAGCCGAGGAAGTAGTAAGAGGAGAGAGAGGGAGTGTCTGGGGCAGGAGAAGATGGTGAGCTAATGAGCAGGTGACTGCTCTACATGTCATAGCAAACATGCCTTGGAGTTGTCATACCCAAACAGGAAGGGAGCTGAGGTATTGACCAGTCAGCATCTATGTATCATTTTGCCCAGGGCTGCCCCTGAATCATGCTTCTGGCCTACTGTCTTATAGGTAGTTTCTACTGTGAGTGAAGCCTGTGAACCAAGTCTTGGGGCCTTGCAAGAATAAGTCCCTGGCCTGCTAGGGAACTACTAGTCTAGGCAATGTGCAGTCATCGGTGTCAGTTCTAGTCATGGTAAAATGGGAGATCAAGAAATGTCAGAGACCTGGGAGAAAGCTGGCGGTGCCCTTGTTCCAGATCCCATGTATCAGAGAATACAGTCATAAAGAGCTGGTACAGGACGTGAGCTCTCTGATCCTCGAGGCCCCGTGCAAGCTCCTCTTAACCTTTACACCCTTGCATTCTCTTTCTTCCCACCAGCTGATCCCTCCTAAAAATAGAGTTCCTAGAGTGGGCCACATCCCTTAGCCAGATCCTGCAGAGGAATGAGGTCTATGAAGAAACGAGAGAGTGACACGTTAGTTTCAACATCCAGGGTTACAGAAGAACCACACACAGCACACCCTTCCCAAATTTTGTGGTCCTTATTCTTTGAACTATGAACAACTACATCAAGAGTGGATATCAGAAAGGAAAACTCATAAAAAAACAAAACTCTTAGAGGATCTTAGCAGCTATTGTGTAAAGCTGAAAACTTGTATGAAAGTGCTTTCTGTGATGGGAGTTACACCTGCTTCCCTGTCTGGATGCTCTAGTCCCACACTGCCAATGCCTATTCTAATGAAGCATGAAAGTCATGCCCGCTGGTGTTTGAGTTAGACTCCCCACTATGATTGTGGGAATCTACATTCTTTATCATGTTGTTTTTTGGATCATATAACCTGCAGCCGAACTCCTCCCCAGACTTTCCTTGTTTTCTTGGTAACTGTGGTCTACTAGGTCAGCAAAGGTGCATTGATAAGGGTTTTACCAACCAGCTCTCCAGGGGAAAACCGATATGACTTGCAGCATTTGCCTATTCCTGTGGAGTAAATAGTCCCACCATGACTATTTCAAGCTAGTTTGCATAATAGCTGAAGATGAAATAAGTCATGCTAATTCATAGCCACTTGTCATGTACAATGGGAGAAGGGGACTTCCTACACATACAAAATATCATTATGATCAAAAGCATCCCCTATGGCTCAGCAGGTAAGAGCA
Source organism: Dipus sagitta (assembly GCA_036346955.1). Classification (NCBI taxonomy): domain Eukaryota; kingdom Metazoa; phylum Chordata; class Mammalia; order Rodentia; family Dipodidae; genus Dipus; species Dipus sagitta. Next base: position 264,594,896 of record CM070770.1, on the reverse strand, counting down.
CTTGCTGCACAAGCCATGAGAACCTGAATGCAATCCCCCACACCCACATAAAAAGCCAAGCATGGCCATGCATGCCCGTAACCCCAGCAATGAGGAGGATAGAGATAGGAGGATCTCTGGGACTTGCTAGTCATCCAGTCTCACCAATAACAGTGAGTTCCAGATTCAGTAAGAAACTCTGTCTCAAGGCACCAAGGTGGAAGAGTGATAGAAAAGACACCTGATGCCCTCCTACTATGGCCTCCACAGAGATGCACATGGGGTGTGCGTATCTTACATGTCCATATGCCACACCAACACATACCCATATTCATCATGCATACTATTTACATATACCACAAAGCCTCCTGTATCAGACCTTACATATTTCATGTGTCCATTTTAAATATTTATTTATTTACTTATATATTTTGAGAGAGAGAGAAAGGATGGGTGCACTAGGGCCTTCAGCCACTGCAAACGAACTGTAGACACATGGGCCACCTTGTACATCTGGCTTATATGTATCTTGGGGAATCGAACCTAAGTCCTTTGACTTTGTAGGCAAGTACCTTAACTGATAAGCCATACTTCCAGCCCATGTGTCCAATTTAATACAGTAAGTTTAATGCAGTAAGTGCAATGCTATATTAGGAATAAGCAAGTCTTTCTGCAGAGTTTTTTTTTTTTTTAACTCAGTTTTTTGTTGTGGTGGTTAATTTTCCAGTCTAAAACAATACAATAAAAGACACTATCATAAAATAAGGAAATTCTATTTCCCATTGTTTTTTTTATTTATGACATGTTTTTCTGACATGGAAACGCACTTAAGATCCTGTTAACATTGTTGAAAGCCTAGATCCTGCCTTTACTCAGCAGCTGGGCAAGGCCTTTTGCAAAGGGTCCACCCTCTGCACATGGATCTAATTGAGCACGTACAGTATTACACAGCCTGGGTCCGCAGCAGCCCAATGGGGAAGCACCTCTCACTGCCCATCACACAGTGGTGGGGAAGGGAATACCACAGCAGGTTTCAATGGTCAGGTGTGTGCTTAACATGCCAAAGGCCCTGACTTCCATCTCATGCACCAAGACAAAATAAAACAACCCAAAAAGGCTATAGAGATGACTTAGTGGTTAAGGCACTTGCCTGCCAAGCCTAAGAACCCAGGTTTAGTTCCCCAGTACCCACCTAAGCCAGAAACACAGGGTGTTATATGGGTCTGGAGTTTGTTTGCAGTGGCTAGAGGCCATAGAGTGCCCATTCTTTCTCTCCAATAAAAAAGGTTTTTTTTTTCCTAATAAAAAAAAAAAAACCCAAAGGTCTTGAATACTGTTTCTCAGAATCCATGATGTGAACTGCTCCAGGTGATCATAGCAAATGTCAAACCTAGTGATGCACATTGACACGGTAGCTTGATGGGGGTAAAAGCGAGCATGCACACTGGGACTGTTCAATTCATCTCTCCAAGATCACAGCATTGCACCTAAGGAGACTAGTCCTGTGGGGCTCCTGGGTAATTTTGCTCTCATCTCTCTCTGCAACCGAAACATAAGCCTATGTAGGTATGGTCAATTTTTGTCCTTTCTCTTGGTCCTGGGACTTAAGTATCACAGTCTCTTGTTTCCTCCTCCACTCTATTTCTATGACTTTGCTTCTCTTACTCTCCACACATCCCACTGGGCTGGTGCTATAGGCTGCACAGATTCTTAAACAGCTGGCAGCTCACCAACTTCCTTTCATTTAGTGTAACCCCACCACAGCTGAGTCTTCTGAGTCCCTGGATTAAACACTAAAGCAACTTACCTCTACCAGAAATTTGCAAAACTGCTCATTTCTAGACTGCCCCAGTGATGAACAAATGTTGCTCCTCCTTTCAACTAGCATGCCACCCTTCCCAGCATTCACTTATGCATTTGGTTACTTGTCCACTCTTTCATTCAGACAGTAAGTATCATTGAACATTAAACATGTACTAGTTACATAGGGTGGGAGACAGAATAAGACACATGGGTTCCTGCCCTCATAAGACTTCACGGGCTTTACAAGCAAATCACAGAAATGGTAGCATAGGAAGAAAGAATTCCCTGATCTGGTCTGTTTCCTTAGACTGTTGTGAATAGCAATGGCCATCAAACTTATGGTAGCTTCTATAATGAAGTAGACAAGGCCAGAAATAGGTCAGCTGAAGTTTGATTCATTAGTTAGTTGACTTATCAGTTTCACAGCATCAGCCTGGGCTACTGAAGCTTAGGAGAGCTTCAGCGCACAGCCTGTCCATCTTCTCTCGACCCCCTTCTAGAAGCTACCATGTATGACAGTTTTCTTTCATGGCTGCAATATAGTGGCCAATAATAATGTGAACTTATTTCTTCACAATTATAGATACAGTGTCTCTCTATCCTCTGTTGGTTTTGCCTTTTGGGTTTTTGTTGATGTTGCTTATGGTGTTTTCTGTTGTTTGTTTGTTTTGTGACAGAGTTTCACTCTGAAGCCCAAACTCATCTCAAACTCTTGGTCCCCCTGCCTCAGCCTCTCAAATGCTTGACTTGGACAAGTATTCGCCTCCACTCCCAGAACCCAGTCCTGAAATCAAGGCACTATGAGGGCTTGAGGTTTAGGGCAGAATCCATTTTTTGCCTTCTCCAGCCTCTAGAGGGTACTGACATTCTTTGGTCTGTCATCCCCTTCTGCAGTGTCAGGCACATCTTTCCATCCACTACTTATGTTGTCATTGCCACACTTCTTTCTCTTCTCTGCTCTGTTATCACATAGACCCTGACTCTGACCTTCCTCCACATCCTTTTATAGGGATCCTTGTCTTACATCCACCAAGATAACCCCTCCATCCTCTCAATAGCCTTAATCAGGATTGCAAATCCCCCCCCCTTGCTATGTTAGATAACATCCTCACTGGTTCCAAGATTAGGGGGTGCTGTCTTGGAAGGGGAAGCATTACTCTGGCTACTACAAAATCTATGTGGGAATACTGACACAGCTCTTAAATGTGAATCTTCCAAGAAAAGGCACATGATGGTGCTGAAGGTGTCCATCAGTAAAGACTTGGAGACAGGCGGTGTGGAGCAGCCCACACCTCTGACTTGATCACCTGACAGCATCTCTTTGCATCTCAGCTTCTACAATCACCAAATAGAAGTGGAGAGGAAATGCTAGATGCCCTAAAAGCTATAATTCTCTCAGAATAGGATCTGAATGGCCTTGTGTAGTTTCTTAGGGCTGGCATATCAAAGGTTGACAAAGTGGGTGACTTAAAACCACAAGAATTTATTCCCTTGCACACATGGAGGCGATAAGTTCACAATTAAGATGGGGCATGACTATGACCTCTCTGAACATTCCAGAGAATCTTTCCTTGCTATTCTCTAGGTTCTGCTGGTGGCTGGAAGTCCTTGGTGCTCCACCCTGGCTTGTAGACTCATCATTCCAACCTCTGTTTCCATCATCACATGACCTGTGTTTCCTGTTTCTCTCTTCATCTCTGTTTATTTTGTTGTTATTGTTGCTGTTATTTTGTGACAGAGTCTCACTCTGTAGCCAGGCTGGCCTCAAACTCAATCCTCTGTGAGAATTGTGTGTGTCACCACAATCTGGTTTTCTTTTCTTTTTTATTAAGTAGAAACCTTGTATGGACACATCAAGTGTTGGTACCATCATTTCCCTCTTCCCTGCCCCCATCCCACTGAGGGTCCTCATTTGGAGGGGGGTGGGGAGCAAAGCTTCTGGGTGTTCCCTCCCTCCCTGTGGCTGTTACAATGTTTCCACCCCCTCTTCTGCAAAATTCCCTGAACCAAACCGTGGTGGGTGTGTTTTAAGTCAAGTATAGTGTTGAGCTCTCAGCAGCTACTGGATTTCTGCTTTGGTATGTTTTGAGTATCCTCACTGTCTGTCTCCATCACCGTGGCACAGGTTGTCAGACTTGACATAGAAGCAGCACTCTTGCTCATCTGGCCAATTCCTTTGTGGTTTCTCCTGGACCCTGGCTGATATGTGAGGGGTGGTTCATCTCCTGCCAGGGAGTCAGCTCTCTATTCTTGCCTTGTGATAGATTTTGGTTGTCCTCAGTTCTCGCCCCTTTCTGATTTCAACCCTGTGGCTCTAGTATGTTTCCAATTCTGCCATCTTGACTGGAAGTCCACAGTCTTTTTTTCTTTTGGTGAGGACAGCAGTCTTGCTGAATTTAGAGCCCACCGTTCTTCAGTGTAAACTCATATTAGCTAATTATATATCTCCAAAGACCCTCTTTCTAAGTCAGATCACATTCCAAGCTTCTGGGAGGTACGTGCATCTTGAAACTTCCGTGAGCATCAATGCCCTGCGCAGTGTACAGAATGTCAGGCTTAGTAGGAGTGGTGGGACTTGGTGACTTTTTCCCAAACCTGTCCTGATTTCTCTTTGTCATGTTGGTTTGTTTTGTGGACACAGATGGAAAGTCGTGCCACAGGACACTGTACTCAGGTATTTCGTGAGGTTCGGTTACCTTATGAGCAGGGTCTTATAGCTGGATTGTGGCATCGGCACATTTGCAGTCCTGCATGCAGAAGGGAAACTGAAGCCAGATAACTCATGGATTCAAACCCTCAGACTGTGATGGTTCATCTCTGTCAATTTGACAGGACTTAGAAATACCATCGAAACAAATCTCTGAGAATGTCTGTGAGTTAGGTTAACTGGGTTAGGCTAACCTATCCTAAACATAGGCAGCATCATTCCATGGGCCTAGGCACCAGGTCTTCATCAAAAGGAGAAAGCGAGCTGAGCAGCAGCACTTGTTGCTCTCCCTCCTGACACAGTGAGACCCAGCTGCCCGCCGTGCCTCCCTGCCATGATGGACTGTGTCCCCACCAACTGAGAGCTAAGCAAAGCCTTCCTTCCTCAGGTGGCTTCTGTCGGGTATCTGTCACAGCGAGGAGAGAATAACTAACCCAGAGATGTCCTGAGAGCCAATGGCTCTGAACAATCACCTAATTCAAGCTGTCCTCCCTACTGAAAAGTTACAGATAAGGGAACTTGTCATATTTCATCATGCAGATGGCCTGAACTCTGAAGTCTTCTGGGACTATCAGTCCTGTGGCCAGGGTGGCTACCAACTGCCTTCCTTCCACTCCTAAAAATGACCATGAACCCATGTCTTCAAGGGTATGAGGCAGTGAGTCTCAGATCGCAGGCATGGAAAACCATATTTTATTTCACAGGGTGTGAGAGAAGCTTCCTTGGAAAATCTTATCTTCAACTCTCTAGTTTTTGAAGTGGAGGACAGACCAGGAGGGAGTGACCTGTCCAATGCTAGGAGGGTGTTTTCCAGCTGAGGAACGTTATCATGAACCTTGCCATCCCCGCAAAGCCCAGATGGAAGGCCAGGCCCCCGGGCCCCACCGCCCCACACACATGCTGCGCACCTGGCCCATCTTCTACCTGTTTACAAATTATCCCCATTTTCTGCTTGGTTCAGCAGCAACTGTTTACCCTCCCCCGTGATGTAATTAGGGCTTCAGAGTTCACGGGTGCCTATTATGAGCTCTCTTGTGTTTTGTCTTGGTGCTTCATTTCTGTAGCAGTAATCATATATATATATTAAAATTTGGTATCAATTGTTTGGCTAAATTATGCACAGTGGGCCATCCTAACCTGCCATTAACATAACGTATGCTAAACAACATGTGGTTTTTTTTTTTTTCTTTCTCTCTTCCTTTTTTTCCTGATAATTATACTCCAAAGCATCAATTGCTTATTCGAGTAAATTAAACTTGGAGTTTTTCTCATTTATTCAAACTTTCAAACTGTCTTGCTGGCAGCAGATGCAGACCAAGTGCTCCTTCAGCTGCCCACGGAGGTGGCTGCACTGTTTTCTTGCTGAGAAATGCAAGTGCTCCATGATAGTCACCAGCACAGGAATGGTCCTTGTGCCGTGCTCCAACCTGAGTTGTGGTTCAGCAGACTGCCTCTACTATCCCACACCAAGGGGCGCCGGGGTCTTGGTGTGAAGAGAAGAGCTGAACACAGGTGTCTGCTGGACTCTGTCCCTCCACCGTCTTGACAGATATACACTGTGCCCCTCTTAGATGACAGGCATTGTACTAGACACAGAAGATACAAAGTGACAAGGTTTCTGTCCTCTGACAGGTTATAATCTTATCTGAGGATGAGAAAACTTTTTTTTTTTCTTTCTGTAAAGGACTACAGAATAAATATTTCAGGCTGTGTGGACTCTACATACAGTCTCTGCCCCCATTGTTCAACTCAGTCACTGTAACTCAGAAGCTGCCATGAGTATATAAATGAATGAGCATATCTGTGTGCTAATAAAACTTTATTCAGGCTAGTTTTTTTTTTTTTTTTGCAAGTGCTCAAGGTTGAAGAAGAGACTATATCAAAATAATTTAGATTTTTAAAGTAAAAAAGCAAGTTTGGACTGTGTGTTCTATGACTTTTCCTGGAGAAACATGAGCAAACTTTCATTTGGGATACAGCCCCAATGACAGGCCAAAGAAAGTATTCCACCAAGTGCATCATCAGTCACTTCTAGTCTGCATGGGGGCCTCCCAGGGCCAGGTTGAGCTGGGCTGACCTTGGCTGGGCTCTCTCTTTTATCTGTGTTCAGCTGCTTGTACCTTTTTGTACCAATTTGGGATTCCCCTCCCCCCATCTCTTATCGTCATGGGCTCAGCAGGCCTAGACCAGGGGTGAATTTTTACAGCATTAAGCAGGAAGTACAGGCATGAACCCTTGACTCCTGGGGCCTAGATTCAGAACTGGCATGCCACTCCTGCAGCACACTTTATTGTCAAAAGAAAGTCACATCCTGTGGCTGAGCTCAGTATTGGAGGGGGAGGACATTGCTCTCAGTTCCACACTGAAGGACAGAGATCTCTGGATAGAGAAGAAGGAGTCCTTAGTAGGATGTTTTGTTTGCATTTGAAATTGCTAAGACACAGTGGGAATATTTTTAGAACAGGAGTGATGTGATTTACATTGCAATTATTTTAGAGATATTAATCTGGCAAAATGCATGAGTCAGCAGAGGTTGGGCAAAGATGGCAAGATTCGGAAATGAGGAGAAGGTGGGTTGAACCCCTTGAAGTGCCAGGGCGAGGCTGGGCTTGTTCTCCGGTTCTGCCTTTAGGAAACACAAGTTGCATTGCTACACTTCTTGGGCTAGTCTTCTCCAGGTGAGCTGACAGTTATCATCTGCATTCATCAAGATAAGCTTCATAAAAAGTGAAGCAGTGGAGGAGAGATGAGGAATTACAGCCTAGATTAGCAGCCCTGAGTGTTCCTCCTGATCCAATCACACATCACAGCCTTTCATCCACTTAATGCTAATAGCAGGATTATTCCCAAGGAAGCTCTTGACATTGTGTTTGTTATCATCACAATAAAATAAATAGAAGTGAATCCCAGTCCTGCTCATTGAGTTGTACATATGATCAGTTAATATGAATGTGGCTTAAAGCTTGATCCTGTTGGGAGAAAGAATTACTTTAGTAGAATAAATACTGGTATACTGTGGGAATTTTTTTTCCCCTTGGAAAATGGATTCACAAATTATTTCTGTATTATATCAGAGAAGTTGTTTTAAAAAAACTAAATGTAAAATATCTTAAGTATAATGAAAATTTATTTATCACTAACATAAAATCCAAAAGAGGTATTGGGGTAAGTGATATGCTCTCATTCAATTCGTGGCCCAGGGATCCAGGCTCCCTCCTTTCTATGGTTTCATTATCATCACCAAAGATGCTCTGCAGGTGTTAGCTACAATCTACTCTGCTGAAATTTGTGGGCTAAATTGGCCTTGAATGAAGTGACACACCTTACTTCCACTCATGTTTCATTAATTACTGCTAGTTGGCAACCATGCTTAACTGCAAGGCAGGCTGGGAAATGTACTTTGCTAGATAGGGTGGGGTAAATGAGTAACTGTTCACGGATTCTATCAGAAACTCCTCTAGTACCATCTTCTCATTTGAACAATGGTGTGATCTGCACCGTGTTTTACTTCTAAATAGACAGATGATCATAACAAGATTGATATTCATGAGCTATATACTGAGCACATATCAATTAAGCAACCAAGAAACTATAAAAAAAATACTACATTATTCTCATTCCATAATTGAGGAATTGAAGTTTCAAGGTTAATTTCCTTTTTACCATCTGTAAAATGTAGAAGTCAACTAGCACAAGAAGTCAAACGCATCTTGGCATCTAAACTCATAACTGACAAATCATTTCAACACATTCTGTTGTCTGACAAGACCTTATAGGTTAGACCTGAGATGCCGAGTCTACCAAGATAAACTAGGTCTGTGAGGTAACTAGTGGCATCCCAAATCTTGGGACTCAAAAGCCACTGAGTTATATTTCTTGCAGATACTCATTATCCACCACGGGTCATTTTCATGTCATTTGGTACAAGAAACAACAGCTTTCTAGACTGCTAATAAATTCCATGCCAGAGGAAAAAGACCCACACAAAGCATAGACAGACCCTTGAAACATCTGCTCTAAGCAACCATCATTTCTACCCACAGTGTGTCAGAGAGTAAGCTAGCCACTACAGGTTAGCAAGAAATGAATTCCTATCATGTGCCCAAAGAGAGAGAGATGAAGAGTTGGAACCTATTCTAACCTCACTAATTTATTTAAAGTTTTAAATAACGAACAACCTCGGAATACAGCACAGTGCTGGGAACTCAGAAGCATGTGAGTATAATAGCCATGCAATTTCATGAGAGCTGCGAGACAAGAAGAGAATTACTGATATATCTGGACTTGACCCAGAAGCTATACAAGGCAGCCTTGTGAACTGGGGAGACAGTGGATGTGTGTTTATGTACTTGAGGAGTGAGGAAAGGGGAGACACTGGAAGTGTGTTTGTGCACTTGTGGGGTGAGGGAAAGGAAAACACTGGAAGGGTGTGGACTTGAGGAGTGAGAAGGGGGAGAAGCAGATGAGGACATAGGTGCAGAGCAGAGCTACTAGATGGTGTCAATTATGTGCCATGAAAACAAGGACGAAACCTTTTAATCATTTTTTGTGTGTTTTGCAATATAAGGAGACAAACAGAAACTCAAAGTTTTTAAGTAGTAACTGGATTATTTTATCTACTGTAGCTGCAACAGCTCAATGGGGAGGCCAGGATGTTTTATTATTGCATATATACATAATTACACAGCCTTTGATTTTGTCCCCTACGTAAATTTATGTTGAGATTTAATTTCCACCAATTAGAACCCGAAATGAAGCCTTTCTAATGTGATTCCTACAATACAGCAACGTGGTCCTACTTCTCTGTACAAGTGTAAGGGTATAATACTGGAGTAAAATTTAAGGGCCTAAAGTTGTGTTAGACTGTGAATGAATATCCAATTCAATTTGTGGGAAACTTTAGATTAATTAGGTTTATAATTTGCACAGTAAGGTAATGTAAATGTGTTGCTACTGCTTGACTTTCTGCTTAATCCTCTGAGTGGATATTTAATCTTTTTAATATTAGAATTAAAGCAACTTGGAAGATATGAATATTAACCTAATTATATTCCAATCACTTTAATTTCTTTAATGTTTTAAATAACAAAACAACCTTACAAATTGGTTTAGGATGGGGAACCCTTTTAGAAGATTTTACATCTCATCAGTAAGTGCAATTTAGAGGAGCAGGCTTGGGAAGAGCTACCTTAAGTTTATAGTTATGCAAATGTAAACCATTAATCCTGCAGCTCAGTGATAGGACTTGCAAGGTGTGCTTCAGAAATTTTCTGCTTCTCTTTAGGCAGGAAGAGTTTGCCAGCAGGAAAATCCAAGTAAGTAAACAGCTTTATGGTACCCCAGCCATACCCAGTCTGAGCTTTTGAGGAAAAATCAATGCTAAGTTAAAACTTGGAGGATTTGACTCCTTTTGCTGCTGTTATTATCTCAGAGGGGGGAAAATCAGAGCAGGACATGAATAGTGCTTGCAACTTTTATTGCCTCATTATAATTGATACCTGCTCTCTGAGCCAATAAAAGAAGCTGTAATCGGCACTAGCAGTATAAAATCTTTAATGTTTTAGGCTGTCAGAGTTGGCTATGGCTAGGCTGACATAATTATCAGCCACCCGTACCAATATATAGCTCTTTACCCCCAAAAGCATGCTGCAACCGGGAATCTTTCAGAGATGATAAAAGGATTCACCCAAGTGTCTGTATGATCGCTCCTTAAATCACTATTGTTTCAGTTAGGCCTGCAAAACATATCCCCTGGCAATTACAGTTCCCTAGCTTTCTTTTGGCATTTCAGGAATCTAAAGCTTGGGGACAAATTTCTCCCTGCTTCCTAAACAAAGAGGTGAATTGTATCAGATGATAACTTCCAATTCAGAGTGACAATGTGGAGAAGCCTTTCCAAATGGTGTTTGCTGGGATTTCAGATTTGATATGCAGAACACATCACTTTCTGGAACTAATTACAGATTTTTTAAAGGGTGATGGAAAATTAGCCATATAAACTATGTTATAAAACCTATTAGTAACTTGGAAAATGAGAAACAATTCCCACAAATATCACATGAGAACGTCCATAGTTTGCATGCTTATGTGTACCATGCTTCCTCTTACATAGCAGCATAATGAATCACCTTGATGATGAGTTTATCTATGCTGACACCAAAAATGGCATATTTGCTCAACATTAGACAGTGACTCTGATGAGGAAAAATCAGATCAGTATGAGACACAACAGAAGAAAACAAAATCTCTTCTCAGATGTGCACCTTTTAATTGAATAAAGCAAGCCGGGCGTGGTGGTGCACGCCTTTAATCCCAGCACTCCGGAGGCAGAGGTAGGTGAGTTTGAGGCCACCCTGAGGCTACATAGTGAATTTCAGGTCAACCTGAGCTAGAATGAGAACCTACCTCAAAAAACAAACAAACAAAAGCAATAAGAAAGATACCTGGGGCTGGAGAGATGGCATAGGGGTTAAGGCACTTGCATGCAAAACTTAAGGACCCAGGTTTGATTCTCCAGGACCCACGTAAGCCAGATGTACAAGGTGGCACATGTGTCTGGAGTTCAGAGGCCAGAGGCCTTGGTGTGCTCATTCTCTCTCTGTGTATCTGCCTTTCTCTCTCTCTCTCTTTCTTAAATAAATAAATAAATAAATAAATAAAATGTATTTCTTTTTTAAAAATGAAAGACATGTGGACATTGGCTAATTTCTGATATTTTTGTTTAGGCTGAATTTTCATGAACTCTATATGTTAGATAATACTGTTATGCAGTGACTAGGAATGCAACTTGTTTGTTACTCCCCACACTGAGAGATGAAGTAGAATTCATCTCCTTGTGGATCTAGAATGTTCTTGGTGCCTTGCTTCACCAAAGGAATGTGGCAGAAATGATGGTCTGGGACTTCTAAGGCTGCACCACAAACAGGTTTGCCACAAATGCCAAGCTATCTTGCCATACCTATTTGGAGAACAGAGCCACCATGTAAAAACTCCTGACTAGCCCACACGTGCCATACTGGAGGAAGCCCAACCAGCCATGTAGAATACAAGATGCCTAACTAGCTCCATCCCAGTTCTTGCCCCAAGTATTGAGGAACAGAAATGAACTACATTAGCTCTTACATCCCCAGTTTCTGTCTAAGCCAAACATTCATACCAAACATTAAATTACTACTCTTTAAAGACACTGTGTTTGGGGCTGAAGAGATAGCTCACCAGATAAAGTTCTTGTTGGACAAGCATGAGGATCTGAGCTTGAACCAAAAACCCTTGTAAAATAAGGTGGGTGTGGCAGCACACAACTGTAATCCCAGTGCTGGACAGATGGGGACAGACAGGTAAATCCATGTGGCTCCCTGGTCAGACAGTCTAGCCTTATTAGGTGAGTTGCAGACCAATGAGACATCACACCTCCATGGAAAGCCTGATCTCTGGCCTCCACATGCATGTGCACACACATGTACATATGTCTTCCCCCACACCCATATGAAAGAACTATGTTTTGGATTGTTTCTTAAAGAAGAATAAATAGGGCCTGGGAAGATGACTCAGTGGGGAAAGTGTTTCTGAGTTCAGATCCTCAGAACCCATGTAAAATGCCAGGTATTGTGGCACACACCTGTCATCCCAGTGCTAAGGAGGCTGAGATAGGGAAGCCCTCGCTGGTTGGCTAGTCTAGCTGAATCAGTAAATCAGTGAGCTCTAGGTTTACTGAGAGACTATTTCTCAAAGAATAAGATGGAGAGCAACTGAAGAAGATCCCTCACTTCAACCTCTGACTTCCACGTGCATACAGACACTCACACCAGCACACACACATATAAATACACATGCACCCACAGCACACACATATACACAAATATAAAAGAAGAGGAAGTAACCAGAACAAGTACGCTCACAGGTAAGTAATTATAGCCAGCGAAGGAAGTTTACCTGTGGCCTATGGAATTAGTCTCTTTTAGTTATTGTGAAGTATAGATAGCAGCCCAAAGATTTCTGTTTTCCTAAACTCAAAGTGAGTCAAACTGCCCACACATGATATGCTGAGGACTATAGACAGCACCTCATCTTCCCTTTACTGCTTTCATGTTGGAAGCAGGGATCACACGAAGCAGGCCTCCCAAATGTGCACTCCTCATAAATATTTGAGTTCCTTTTGAGTAATCCGTCCATTCTCTGATCTGTTGAGTAATCTTCTGTTTAGTAAGTGTTTTCCATGAAATAGGAGGCTTTAATTGGTAGAAGCACTAAGTTTAATAGCATAGCTAAACACAGTAAGCTTGTAAAAAAGAAAAACTCACCCCCCTATTAAATTATCTTTCTATAAAGCTATCCATCAGCACCATACTTCCACCAATATTATCCATGCTTTATCTCCTTTTTTTTTTTTTTTTTTTGCTTTTGTTTGTTTGTTTGTTTTGAGGTAGGGTATCACTCTAGCTCAGGCTGACCTGGAATTCACTAGGTATTCACAGCAATCCTCCTACCTCTGTCTCCTGAGTGCTGGGATTAAAGGCATACACTACCACGCCCAACCTCTATTTATTTATTTGTTTGTTTGTTTGTTTGTTTGTTTGTTTATTTGAGACAGGGTCTCACTCTATATTTTAGACTGATGAAACTCCTTCAAGGGCTGGGATTACCAGAATGTGCCAATTAAGCTGGAGTTCCTCTATTCTTGCAGAGTTGATGAACAAGACTCCACATCTCTTTCTGCTGGGGGTTACCTCAGAACTCTCTAACTTGGGAGTAATTAGGTAAAGGGAATCCCCAGAATATTGGAACACTGGCACATTCATTGAAGAATGAGTGTAGGCAGGAAGGAGTTATGTTAGACCTGCGTGTACAATACTGCCATGAATGAGCTCCGTGTCCTACCCATGGTTTAAGTTAAGTACATTTTATTTGGGACTGAGTGTTACATGGGACAAAAGTATCATGTGCTTCCTTGGCTCACCTGAGTGTAGGGTTCTCATCCTTGACAATTCCAAACTTTGAGGCTAGAAAGTTCTATGCAGTTAAGATTATCTTGTACTTTGTGAGAAATTTAGCAGCATCCCTGGCCCTTACTCTGTGAATGCCAGTTGTACCCCCTCACCCAGACGAGCTAGTAAACAATGTCTCTAAACATGATGAGGACCTCTCCCTTCAGAATCATTCTCACCTCATCCTATTGACTCATCCAATCTTCATTGCTGTGTTGGTATTATCTTGAAAATGTGATAAATTTGAATTTGATTTTCTTTTTTTTTTAACCTTTTATTTTATTTTTTTTCTTTATTAGTTAGTTTTGTATTCAGTAAATACAGTCAGTTTGGTACCATTATGAGGCTCATCCGTGACCTACCCCCTCCCCTTGGCCCCTCCTTGTTGAGGTATATGGGTCATGCATTGTGGAGTTAGCCCACAGTTATGGGTAAGCTAAATGTCTCTGCATATCATGACCCAACATGTGGCTCTGACATTCTTTCCATCCCCTCTTCTGCAAAATTTCCCTGAGCCATGTTGGGTTCATTTTTGGTCTGCTTCAGTGATGAGGTGTTGGGGGCCTCTGAGGCTCTGGCTCTCTGATTTAGTAGGAGTTGATTTTTCTCTGTGTTGATCTCCTTCCCCCTTGTGCTGGTATCCGGTTCATCAGGAAAACAGCCCCCTTGCTTGTTTCGCCAATTTTTCTTAGTTTCAGCTGGGGCCCTTTTGAGGTATGATGGGGTGGCTCTCTCCTTAGGATCTACATCTATCTGAAAAAGAGAAGCAGATTCTCCAACGGAGAGTAAGTTAGCACCAGGACAAATGAGATAACCCTTACTTTTTTTTTATAGAGAATTTAATAGGTGTAGGCCCTCTTGTAGCCCACAATTGATGGTAGCTTGATATTGGAGAGTGGGTTTATGTTTGGATCTGGTTCTGACTTGTTTCCCAGCTCCAGCTATGGGTCCCATACCACTGAGGGGATCAGTTAGCCATGAATTTGATTTTCTTTATGCCTATTTATTTTTACTAAATTTTTTGCAACCATATGTGTGTGTGTATTTATATGTGTGTGGGTGCACTTGTGTTTCCATGTTTGTGTATACATGTGAAGGCCAGAGGACAACCTTGGGCGTCATCTTTTGGTACACTTTCCACCACTTTCTTTTTCTTCTGTCCACCACTATTTGAGACAGGGTTTCTCTTGGTATGGAGTAACTGATTAGGCTAGACTGCCTGGCCAGTGAGCTCCAGGGATGTGCTGTTTCTGTTATGTGGGTCCTGGGGATCAAACTATGGTCCTCTTGTGAGACAAGCATTTTACTGATAGAGCTCTCTCCCAGTCATGATCTGGCTTTTTTAAAGGAGAAAACTATATCTGCTTTTTCCAAATTGTCATGCAAATAATTCGTAGCTTTTATGTGGGTCAAGCACCTCAGCCCTACAGAACACTGTACAAAGATGAAGAATGGAATAGTTCTGTGACTCCAGCAGCTGGGCATTGCTTTTCTACCACTTATGAAAATGGTCTTATCAATATTATCATTCACCTTTACAAATATGAAGGAGTTCTAAAAAGTGCCAGAAGTGATTTTGCAACCATGGCGCAGAATGAAGAGCTTAACCCACTAATCTGCTATGGCCGCTTGGGGAGTGCTAGTGCCGGCTCTCTGCCGCTCCGAGAGCACTTTGAAGGGTAGTGTGGAGTGGAGTTACAGTTCTGCTTTAATGGCGGAGGCAGAATTGCCTGGGCTTCAGAGTCCATTGCCAGTCTTCGAATGGTAAACTCACGTGTATGCCAGCCGACTCGCCCCAGCATGGGGGCACGAATTGGAGTGGAAATCAATGGGCTAGAATTCCAATGCAATTGCCCCAAATTATCAAAGAGAAAAGAAGACCACTGTAATTCACTGGCCATAGCATTTTTACCAACTGTTTTTGCTAAGCATTAGTTTAGCGTGATCGGCTCCATTCTCGGGCCCTCCTCATCAGAGCTTTCCTGTAAACACCATTATTATTGCCGCTGTGAGTCCTGTGGCTGAGCTGAACCTGGATTCTGGGATTTGATCTACATTAACTCCGTCATTGCCATCAAATATTTGAGGACTCTTCGGGTGGCCCTAGTAAAAGTTCTTTCATCCTTCAAAGACAATTTGGATCCCCCTCGCCCCCATGTGTCTGCTAAATGGGAAACAGAAGAACCAGCCTGCTGAGTGTTCCGGACTAGCCTGTATTTTGCTGTCCCAGGGATCCCAGAGAAGGCAAAGTAGGAGAAGTGGGTGGCCAAAAAGGCCAATTACCCCGGGCAGACCTGGAATCCCAGCCTGGCCATGTTACCCAGATGCACTGATCCTCCATTTGCTTGCCTGCTGTGACCTCCAAACGCTTTCCATACCCTTTCCATGGCATGGATACTCCCCTGTGTTATTTATTGAAAGTAAATGCAAATGGCCATGCAAATGGCCAGGTCATGTCTGCATCTTTTTAGACTCTAATCCATTCTGATCATGTGATTCACATCGTGGTAGCAAATCTCACTAGGCATAAATGTGATTTCTCGAAACATTGCTTCCCCACATCCATCCTTGAGCTTAGCCACAGAAGGACATATTCTTTGGTGAAGGAATAAGTAAAAGAACGTTTTCTTGGGGGGGGGGGAGGGCTGGAGACTCAGCAGTTAAGGGTACTTGCTTGCAAAGCATGATAACCTAGGTTTGATTCCCCAGTACCCACATAAAGCCAGGTGTACAAAGTGGTGCATGCATCTGGAGTTTATTTGTAGGGGCTGGAGTCCCTGGCATGCTCATACTCTCTCTCTCTCTTCCTGTCCCTTTATCTCACATAAGTAAATAAAAATATTTTTTAAAAAGAAAGTTTCTTTTTTTTTTTAAAGTTGCTCTTTCTTCAATTGGTGAAGCTCTAGGATAAATACCACACCATAGAGAATCAGAAAGACATAGGTACTGTCCTCTTACATATGTATTTTCAGCATATAAAATGGGAGGGAAGACCTTGGGAGATGATTCAGTAGATAAAGGGTTTGCTACACAAGCAGAAAGACCTGAGCTTGCATCCCCAGAGCACACATAAAAGCCGGGCATGACAGAGTGTGCCTACAATGCCAGCACTAGGGAAATGAGGCAGGGAGATACTGTGGCTTGTTGTCTAGCTTTGTGCACCAAACTGGTGAACTCCAAGTTCAGTGAGAGACTTTTGCTTGAAAAATAATTTGTGGAGTGACATAAAAACACCGATGCGAACCTCTGGCTTCCACATACACAAGCACACATGAGCAAGCACAACACCCCTCCCCCCCAAACACACACACATTTCACCCCTATGCTACATGTATAAACATGCATACACATACAAAAGAATTATAAAAACTAAACTAGAGATAGACATTTAGTTTCTACTACTATGAAGATAAAGTAAGTTAACCTACCTGTTGTGTTTGGCATGAGTTCAATGATTGATGAACAGAGACTCTTGTGAGTTGTGTGATGATTGTGATGTTTATTGTTCAATAGAGGTGAGTAAAGGGGTAGGGGAGGAGGTACTAATGAATCCTGATGTCCAGAATTAAAAAGAAATTCACATATTTTGTGGGTAGTTGAAAATAACTTGACCTTTATGAAGTTGGTGTGGTGCCTAGAAAGCAAAATGGTTTCCTTAGGGAATAAGATTTATATAATTGGTTAAATTTTCTTTTGGGTATACTCACCAGTATCTTTGAACACACTGGCAATGTATGGTACATACCTAGGCTAAAACGTACTTCACTCATAAAACAAATTTTACCAGGGTTCTTGTGGGGTATGTTATTGTCATTGTTTTGTTTTGGACAATGCTGGGATTGAACGCAGGGCTTTACACATACCAGGCAAGTGATCTTGTACTATATTATTCACTTGCTCTGTCAATCCTATTAAAAAATTTCCAGGAAAGAGTTTATATTTCACACATATTCTTTGGACTCATGGAAATCCAGAAACACTGAGCCATCTCAAAGCTGATTTAAAAGTCAAACAATGACTTGCAAACATATTCACATTTTTTAAAATTTTTTTAATTTTTATTTATTTGAGAAAGAGAGACAGAGAGAGAGAGAGAATGGGCACAGCAGGGCCTCCAACCACTGCAAACAACTCCAGATGCTTATGCCTCCTTCTGCATCTGGCTTTCGTGGGTCCTGGGGAATTGAACCTAGGTCCTTTGGCTTTGCAGGCAAGTGCCTTAACCACTAAGCCATTTCCCCAGCCCATTTTCTTAATTTTTTTTTAAATTTTTACTTATGAGAGAGAGAGAGAGAGAGAGAGAGAAGAGAAACAGAGATAGACAGAATGAGATTCAGTTTTTTGTCAATAACACTAATTTGCGGAAATCATTATCAGTGTTTAGCTTCATAAGAAATGCCTCCTTTTGAAAATGACATTTAAATTAATGTGAAATTATGTTTTAATTTAATTTACAAGGAGTCATAAACAGGTGGGAGAATTATGTAACAATAATTGTGTTTGCAAGAAATTGATTCATCCTAAAATCACATGAATACGCTATTATAGTTTGTTGTCATCCTGAAACGCACTGTTTAACCATAAAACACAGCATCAAGACACCTGATGTTGAAGACCTTAATCTAGTGTGTAATTGCGTAAGTGAGTACATTAACTATATTGTCAACTACCTGTTCTCAAACACAGTAACTACCTGGAAGGCTTTGACACTCACAGTGTACAAAATAGAAACTCAGCCTTGGTTGAGAATTGGCTGCTACACCTCAGTCTTTCCCTATCTAGGGGAAGATATGGAGACCTGGAGAAATGAGTAAGCTTAAAACATCCTACCCAGTCTTTTCTTAATAATCAGATCACATTTGAGGAAGATGACATTACCTTTGTGCTATTTAAACATACCTCAAACTGATTTTCACACATATGCACACACTATAGCTTTATTAATAACTTCATTCGTGTATCATAGCCAGGTACTTGTTCTTTTTTTTTTTTTCTTCCCCAGAGTGTTACTTTTGGTACATGGAGAGTTCATTTATTTAAAGTTTGTCCTTGGCAATATTGTATCAAGCAAGTTCCATTTTCTTTTCCTTTTTAAATATAAAGCTGATAAATAACAGACCAAAGAGGCTCACCCTGATTATATTTCTGGATATAAACCAGATGTGCAGTTAATCCGTCATTGTTCCTGCATCAGTTACCCTCGTCCTCACCTGCACTTGGACAAAAAGCATACCAAGCCTGATGTTTTTCTGCTGGTTCATTTCCTTGAACTTGGTGAGATTTGATCCACAGTTATTTCCAAAGACAGTTGGAAAATGCAGGTTGTACAATGCTAGTTCTGCCAGACACATTGGGAGGGCAGACTGGCGAGAGTTTTATAGTACATTCCACTCTCTGAGGAGATATTTGGCCATGGGCTGTGGATTGGTGAGAATCTTGAATAGTTAGGTGAAGTATGGGGTATGGGTGCCCCAGCCTTCTGATGCTGCTGCCAACAGAGGGATGGTTCGGGCTATGGCCTGTGCCCCTGGATCTTTTGCAACTTATACTCAGTCGAATCTCATTATGCCTGACCAGCACTTACAGAAAATAAATTGCAGGATCGCTCCCAACTATCTCAGGGCTTGGCAAACAAAGAAGAATGCCATGAAATGGAGCTTGCCTCTTAGATGCCACTGGGCATCTGAAGGGCATTTCCTGGTCTTATTTTGTAACCTAAATTGCAAATTGAGTGGCTGGTTTTATCTCTGCTTAATATAAAAATTAATTTATTGGTGTTCTATGGAAAATAGCTTTAGGGGCTGGGAATGTGGCTTAGTTGATAAAATGCTTATTTGGCATGTAGGAGGCCCTGGGTTCAATCTCTAGCACTGCATAAAACTAGGCATAGCGTTGCACACTTGTAATGCCATTACTTGGGAGGTCAAGGAAGAAGGATCAGTTCAAGGTCATCCTCAGCTACATAGTGAGTTGGAGGCCAACCTGGGATATGTAGAAACATGGTCTCGGTAAAAGGAGGAGGGATGAGAGACAGCACACCTTTAAAGATGCTTGTTTGCCAAGTCTGACAGCTTGGTTTGATTCCCAATGTACCCACATAAAGCAAGGTGTACAAAGTGGTGCATGCATCTGGAGTTCAGAGCAGGAGGCCCTGGTGCACCCATACTCACACACTCTCCTTGTCTACCTGTCTGTCTGTTTCTCTACTTTAATATTTTATTGGATACAATTTATTTGTATCCAATATATTTATACCCATTATATTTATTTGTATATAATTTATTTGTGATTTATTTAATATTATTTTGGGTGTCATACCAAAATTTATTTATTATAGAGAGACAGAGGCAGATAGGGAATGGTTGCACCAAGGTGCCTCTAGCCACTGCAAACAAACTCCAGATGCATGTGCCACCTTGTGCATCTGGCTTATGTGGGTACTGGGGAATCAAACTTGGTTCCTCAGGCTTCACAGGCTAGTGCATTAACTGCTAAGCTATCTCTTCAGCCCTGTCTGTCTCTCTTAAATAAATAAATAAATGAATAAATATTTAAAAGGGCTGGGAAGATGACATAGTGAATAACTTGCCACATATATGAGAGCCTGAAAAGGCATAAGACCACTCTAGGACACACTTAAGTAGCTGCTTGTGAACAGGTATGTCTGTAACCCCAGTCCTTTGGGGAACAGAGACCAGGGAATTGGAGAATCCTAGTGCTCACCAAAAATAATATCTCCATTCCAAGAGTTTCCATCTCAAGGAAATATTTTTATGAGCAATAGAGAAGGATGCCCAATGTTCTCTGGCCTCTCTGCACCAGCACGTGTATTATGCATACATATACATGCACAACACACACACACACACACACACACACACACCCCACTACATGTACTATAATGTAAGAAACAAAACAGTTGAATTGTTTCCATTCCTTTAGAGTCCTGTTATCTCAGTAGATTCTTCAGACTGCTGGGTGAGGCACTGTGGCTTGGTGTGCTATAACTGTTGTAACTAATAGTGGTTGATCCAAGTTTATTGTATGGCAATGACACTTCTAAGGACTCCCCTTCACCACCAAACACTATGAAACAGATAATACTGTAGTGATGGGAGACAAGCAGAGATGTTAAGGAACATGCTGAAGGTCAAACGGGTAATAAATGATAGACACTTAAACTGGATTTCAGACTTGCAAACTCATAATGGGTCTAGGGGTCTCTAGGAGATATGTCCTTTGGATGCCAGGGAAGCATACCAAGTTGTCATGGGACTAAGTACTGCCCATTATTTGTGGTTAAGGCAGAAATGATAACAAGATTATCATTTTGGGTGTCATACCAAAAAGCTGCTTTGCTTGCCTAAAGTGTTAAGAGAGGTGTGGAGTAGTGTTTGCAGATGCTAAAGAGTTCGGGAGTGTGAAAAGGAACACACTGGTATATGTACCGTGCTTTTGCCATTCCACTTTTGTTTTTTAATAATTTTTTTGTTTATTTTTATATTTATTTATCTGAGAATGACAGAAAGAGAGAGAGAGAGAGAGAGAGAGAAAGAGGCAGATAGAGAGAATGGGCGTGCCAGGGCCTCCAGCCACTGCAAATCAACTCCAGACGCGTACGCCCCCTTGTGCATCTGGCTAACGTGGGTCCTGCAGAATCGAGCCTTGAACCCGGGTCCTTAGGCTACACAGGCAAGCGTTTAATCGCTAAGCCATCTCTCCAGCCCTTGTTTATCTTTTGAAACAGAGTCTTCCGTAGTCCAGGATGGCCTCTAGCTCCCTATATAACTGAGCAAGACCTTGAACTCTTTTTTTTTGGGGGGGGGGTTCAAGGTAGGATCTCACTCTAACCCAGGCTGACCTGGAATTCACTCTGTAGTCTCAGGGTGGCCTTGAACTCACAGTGATCCTCCTACCTCTGCCTCCTGAGAGCTGGGATTAAAGGCGTGCACCACCATGCCTGGCAAGACCTTGAGCTCTTGATCCTCCTCCTTCTACCTCAGTCCACCACACCCAGTATATGCAGTGTTGGGATCAAACCCTGGGCTTCATGCATGCTATGGAAACATTCTACCAACTGAGTATACCCCCAGCCCTCCCATTCCCACCTGCTGATTCTTATATTGGAGTGTGTCAGTTAGCAAAGATACTGGGACCTGGGATTGGTATGTTCTGAGGCTGTGTGGGCACTCTTTCCTTCTCCCACTTCTTCCCAGAGCCACTTCTCTTGGGATGGTTATGGGCATGTGAATGGCAGTGGAGATCCTAGCTAATGTGCTCTGTGGAAGACAGTGTACTGAGTCTTTGGGTTTATTCACCACCTCCTGTGAAGTTTTGAGTAACTTTACACGGTAGCTGCTGTTATTCCCATTGCTTCGAGGGAATACACTGTCCTGTTGGCAAAGCTGGAGTTCAGATGCTGATCTCAGTTTCTAATGCAGCATCCAACTGCTCAGAACCTCTCATTCTGAGGATCATTTTCTGCAAGGGAAGGATAGCTTTGTGAGACACAGAGAGCCAGGACTTTAGATGAAGGTGAAATGTACTTTCCCCAGCCTGTTTGATTTCCGAGCCCAGAATGGCTAGCTGCTCCTAGCTCAAGGAAGGGAAGGATGGGGAGAGAGAAACTCGGCAAAGAGCATCAGCACATCTCATGCTTTAAGGCTGTAATGAAACCGATCATTTTCTTGCTTCTCCATTTATTAATAAAATGCCCAATACCTTCTGTCGTGTGCTTTGAACTGCTTTTAATTATCTCCAGCTGGATGGAGAAAAGGTAATGGGGGACCTCATAATCGTCGTGAAGGGAACGATTGGAATTTTATTTCCATGGGGAAAGCAGACACTGTTTGCCAGGGACCCAAGGCCTTTCAAAGTTGAGGACACTTACTTCCCAGTGCCACGCGGTGTAAATCACAGCGCAAACTATGTGATTATCCCCTGCAGAGGAATCAGTGTGCCTTTATGGGACTCTTCACCAAGCACTTAGGAATAATCTGATATAAAACAGCAGGGGGGGAGAGTAATGACAACTTCAAATTAGTTTAATGAATGTTTACATTTTTTAGAAAAAGAAGGCTTTTCTACAAACCTGAAAATACAAAATGACAGCTCCCATTGCTATTTCTTCCTACAAGCCTTTCTTTCTGTTTTTCAGGAGGGGTAGCAGGAAGAAAGGTGCCTTGACTTAACTCTTCCAGTGCCGGTGGCCTCTCCCAAAGGGCTTTTGTTCGTTCAGCCTGTTTTGGAGCAATGCTCAAACAGCACTCCATAGTATTTGCATGCTATGCATAGGATCTGCTTTGGGGAACATCTGTTTTAGGTCAACTTCCACTCAATCCAAGAAAAAATAAATATCTGGCTCTCCACCTGCTCCAAGGTCAATCACCCACCCAAATCAGGCAGAGATGGATGACGGGCTGCAGACGCCCAGAGTATTTTTAGCTGCATTTTGGCAGGTACTTTGCTTGTTGAATGCGGCAGAGAAGCGGGAGGTTGATAAACCATCATACTATTTAAAACTGGTTGTGGCGCCAAAAGCCTCACTGCTGGGCTATTACACCCATTTCTGATGAAGAAGGATTTGATTTGGCAAAGGAAACAGGGTAGGAAATGTTCACATTACTCACATTATGTTGCATGGAGCTCAAGGTATTTTGTCCAAGAAACAACATTTGCGTTTCAGATCTAGTTACCCAACCTGAGCAGCCTGTGCCCTTTAAAGTGTTCTTAGCTATGTTTCAAAATGTGGGTATTTCCTGGCATGCTTGTCTTGGCGCCCTCCCATCCCAAAGGGCTGATTTCTGTCCATAGGTTGCCAATCTGGATATGGAATGCAAGTTAAAAGTATGCAGTTTTAACTAGGACTATAGGAAGAATACTAAGGGCAAAAATCAAAGTAAGAAATAAAACAAAAGCAAACAAATGCCTGAAGGGTTTGGATCCATCTCAGAGGTGTCTGGAAAATCAAATGGAGAATTCCAAGCATTGATTTAGAAGCAAGTTCAGGTCTAGTTTGGCCCTTAAGCCTTCGCTAGAAAAGTCAAGCTTGGCCACTACAGTGCTGTGTGCCTTCCCTCCCTCACTAACATGCAAACACCTCGAAAAACCTCAGTGAAAAATGCACAGCTTTAGAAGCCAGCTGAAAAACTGAATAAAGAATAGTTCTTCAATGAAACAAGGTTGAATTTCCATGGAATCAAGGAGGCAGAAACCCTAAACAACAGAATAAATCATAGTAGAAATCAATTTTGAAATGGGATTTGTCAGAAGGTAACGAGATTAATACAGAGCAAAGGATTGGGAATTTTCAGTTAAATAGAATGTAGGGTGGATCCAAAGCCTCACTTTCCTGGAGATGACTCTAGCCAAGCTGTTGAAGGAGAAGTTGCCAAATATTTGTGGATTTTAGAAGTCTCAGAAGTGGGCAAAATCTTCTATTCTCCACCAGGCACCACAACCACTTGTCTAGTGTTTATGTAAATGGTCTTTACAAGTGCTCTGGCAGATAGGTGTATTCTTCCATTGCAGGCAAAAGTGTAGGGCAAGATTCCCTTTGTAAAAAGTGGGGATGCTGGGGCAAGACAAAAAGACATGGCAGAGCTGGGAGGTGGCTCTGTGAGTAAAGCACTTGCTGCACCAGCATGAGGACCTGAGTGTGGAGCTGCAGAACCCACATAAAAGCCCGGAATCATGGTGCGTTCCTGTAATGCCAGTGCTGGAGAGGCAGAGACAGGGAAATTTCTAGAACTTGCTGACTAGGTAGTCTAGTCAAATCAGTGGGGTTCTAGTTCAGTGAAAGACCCTGTTTCAAAAAAAAAAAAAAATAAGGTGCAGAATGATCAAGTAAGATACCCAACATTGACCTCTGGCCTCCACATCCACATGCATACACGCACACACCCACACACACACCCACACGCATGTGCACCTGCTCACAAAGGAACACACATGGACCTGCACATATACCACACAATGCACAGGTTTACAGGCTAAAAGAAAGTGGAAAGACAACTACACCCTCCACTGTTTAGAAAGCTAACAAGCTTGAGGAGCAAGATCAAGCTTATAGTTAAAAGGTGCCAGATAGAGGACGTGGTGAGTTCCCCTCTGACTCTCAGTTCTCTTGTCTATAAAAGTATACGGAACACCTCATCCTAAAGGTAGTTTTGAAGATCTAATGAGATAGCATGCAAAAAGCACTTGTGTAACTCCTGTAGGAATCGCACTGTCCTTGTCATCAGGTTTGTGACAGGTCATTGATGTGCCTGGGGACACATGCATAGAGACATGTGGGACATCTTTGGAAGCTTCTCACTACTAATTCCTATGTGACTTGCCATGCATAGAAACTAGATTTCCTGGAAAGGCTTCGAGGGAAGCAGTTACTTGGCCATCCTCTCAGTACTGGCTGGGTCTTGGTGTTCCCATGAGGGCTAAATGAGAGATGGTGACTGCAGAAAGTCAGCCCTGAGAAAGGAGGGCAACAACAGACAGACCACTGTTATGTTAGAAGTCAGCAAATGAAGGGAATGATAAAGGCGAGTTTAATTTATTCATGAATTATATGCTCTGGAGTGGCATTCTAATGGTCTGGTAGA
Organism: Dipus sagitta; assembly: GCA_036346955.1. NCBI lineage: Eukaryota > Metazoa > Chordata > Mammalia > Rodentia > Dipodidae > Dipus > Dipus sagitta. The sequence continues at coordinate 264,569,823 of CM070770.1, read as the reverse complement.
AAGACAAGAAGGTTCTGATAGAGATCCTGAATTTATGAAGGAGGGTGGAACTGTGAGTTGTTTTTTTTTTTTTGTTCATTGGTCTTTGATAGCTAATGAGAAAGTCATTAGGGATCTGTGTTTTTATACATGAAGGAAGCATGTGTATTCATGCATGCACACGTTTGTGCATATGTGCAAAGCAAAGGGGATGTTGGAGACAGGGAAGGAGCTGATGAGACATACACGTGGGTGTGTACATAGACTTGGCTCTGAGTCGCCCCAGATGCAACTTACTTTCCATAAGATGTTTTCTCTCTCCTTGCTGTGGCATAATGAAGACAATCTGTAAAATCCCAATGGACTCATAAAGCTTCCAGAATCACCCTTAGATTTTTGATCATTGTTCCAGAGCTAGGTCTTCAGTCCCTTAAAATATTTCCCTGGATCTCCTTTTGATCATTTATACCATCTTCTGACATTTCCCTCCTTCACTGGATGTCTAATCTGAGTGCTGTTTTTCAGGTCAGATCTGTGGAATTTTTGACCATCCAGCTTCACCATCAGGCCTATCTCCTGCTTTTTTTATTCTATGGTTGGCCAAACTCCACCTGCCAACCTTTGAACTGTCCCTTCTCCCATTCTGGACCCCACAGTATCACATGACTGGTTTCCTCCGGTTATTTTCAATCTCTCCACACTATTTCCAATGTTACACTTAGCAGGCCAGTAATTGCTTTAATTACTTTTTGTTTATTATGTCATTCAGTGGAACATAATAGGTTCCACCAGGGTTGGGAAATGAGCTGTGAGATCCACATAAGACTGGCTTAATGAATGGATAAATGAATGAGTGACTGAATGAATGATTCATAGGAAGTCTCTTTGGATTTATTTTCCCCTTATGCCTGAAGGCTCACTTCCTTACAACTGCCTGGGCGGGCCCTTTGAGCTGAACAATAGAGTTATATTAGCAATATTTAAGGTACACAACTCATTTGAATAGGGAAGGTTAATTTGCATTCTTGAAGTTCTGTGACACATGTGGCCAGCCACCTCTAGGGATCACCTGCTTACCACCAGAAGGACTTTGCTTTTGGGGAACAGCCTAGGTCAAACAAAGAACCACGGGATCCATAGGATCGTGGCTTGTCATCAGTTTCTAACTTATCTCCCCCAGGTCCTTGCCACCTTGATTTAATTTTAGACAACAGTTACAGCTGAAAAGGTAGCCATATTGACACCCACTATAATCTGCCACTGGGACTGCTGGAAGAGGGGTTGGCTGGCGGCAAAGTTGTTGGTTCGATGTGCTTTGCTCTGCCTGGGAGCTCTCCTGGTCTCCTGCTAGTGAAGCTGCCCTCACTGTGAAGGCCCTGGTCAGTTACTTCCTTGCCAGGTAAACTCTGCCCAGGTAAACTCTTTTTCTTCACCTTCATGCTCTGCTCCCTCTCCTGGCTTGCTTTCTTCTTCCTGCTGCTTGTTGGCACCTCACCTACTGCATTTTGTTTGTTTGGAGCTAGTCTTCTCCTCTTCTCCTGTAGTAGCTAAACTCTTCAAACTGTTTTCCTTATGCCCACACAGAGCCTTGGAAACACATGCAAGTGTTTAGTCAATACTGGGTTGTCTGGATGGAAGGATTGAGCTGCTAACGATGTTCCAGGTTATCCTCAAATGCCAAGCCTTCCCTTCCCTTCCCTACTGGTATCTTCCAATGAGGCCAGCCTCATCAGATGGTATCTCCTGGAAGTACAGTTCTCACATTTCCTAACCCATCTTAGAGTTGGTCACTGGCCATATAGGGTTGCTAGCTGCATATACAAGTACTCAGGGCAGGGAGCTAGAGGTGGAAGAGGATTCCTAACCCTGCAGGCAAACTGTTAGTTGAATCTGATCAGGGTGCCTGAGGAAAGAGCATTGGTACATGACTGTGATCCTTACAAAAATAGCAATGGCCACCCGTGACATTTGTGTCACTAAGATGCCATAACAATGTCAAGTGAAGTGCTTCCCATAGATTTGCTCACAGGAAACGTGTGAACATCTTAAGGGATGGGCACCTAGTTACCCTTATGATGCATATAGGGATAGAGCCAGGGGTCACATCAGTATTACTGGAGTCCTTCAGCATCAGGTAGTACATCATATGTTCCCAAGATTAGCTCTTCACTTCCTTTGTCTTCTCCGAACTGCTGAATGCAGCATGATCACAGGCCTTATGCCCATCGTCCTGTGTGATGGGGATTTTTAATTTTGATTAGATTAGGAAATTGCCTGGGCCATTAATGAGGCACATTTTTAAGAGAAAGGGAGCACTTCCAAAGAAAATTGTGGAAAGAAACCCATCCTGATTATGGACTGCATAATCCCATGGGCTGGGGGCCTAAACTGAATAAAAGGGGACAAAAGTAATGAGTGCTAGCATTCCCCACTCTCTGCCTCCTGATCCCCGAGGTGTGAGGAATCCCATTTGCATGCTCCCCAGCCAGGAACTCCACCATGATCAGTTGTACCCTCTTAAACCATAATCCAAAAGAAATCCTTCTTCCATTAAGTTGCTGTCAGGATTTTGTTACAGCAGAAAAAAGTGATTGGCATGCTGGAATCACCTCATGCATAGGAAGCTTGAGAAAAGAGCTCAAACAAGATGCTGATGTATGAGCCAGGTATGGTGGCTCATGCCTGTGATCCCAGAGTTCTGGGAGATGGTGAGTTAGAGGCCAGCCTAGGATTCAGAAAGATGCTGAGAACTTCCTTGGAGCAGATGCCCACATATAACCCAGCCTACATGTAACCCAGCCCCGTCCAAATATTTTCCAGTTGTTTGGTTCCCAGGCATAAGGTCCATGTTTATCTGGAAGCACAGTCCCAAGGCAGTTATTTATAAATGTCACAACACTCCTTGTTAGGTTTCACAGTCATTTGATCAGTAAGACTTAGAACAGATAAACTAGTGAAAAGAAATAGTGCCCAGGTCCTCAACGTGTGACACACCACTTCCAAGAGAGAGAGAGAGAGAGAGAGAGAGAGAGATTCAGAGAGGAGGAGGAAGAGGAGAGAGGTGGTCTCTCAGTGCTGTTCTGGGACAAGGTGGAAGCAGCCAGGTAACCCCATGACTTGGGACGGGGAGAATAAAGACAACTTGAGCATGCAGCACCTGCCCAGTCATGAGTATGATGAATGCCATTTGGAGTTGCCAGTTCTTGTACGCACTCAGCAAAGGCTGTGTGCGCCTCGCATTAATCACCAGCAAGCAAACACAGGCTTCCAGCAAAGAGCCAGATGATTGGGAGCAAATTCAAAACAGCTTTATTTCATTGACAGACAGGACCTTTCTGTGAAACTCTGCTTTACAAACCTTTTAAATTTCTGTCTCGTTCACACATTACTGTAGCCATTCCTATTTATGTAAACCTGGGAATAGAGCTGGGACCATTTATCAAAACCTATCGGCAGGGGAAGGGTCACATAAAGAGAATCTTTATTTGAAATATTTCTTTAAAACTATTAAATAGTGCTAATGGGAATTATGCCGTCATCAACCATTCTGAAGTTAATGGGCTTCTGAGCTTACAAACGTTTAAGAAAACTTTGAAATGTCACCATGCAAGTAGAAAACAGCAGGTAATTACCCGAGGCAGTGTGTGAGCAGCAGACAGCAGTGTTTCTCCTCTACAAGAGCAGAAGGGGGAAGAGGTTCCTGGGGTCAGTCTATGTTTTGGTAAGTGGCACTAGTTATTCATAGGTGCCAGCTAACAGGTAAACCAGCCTTGTCTCAATTTACCAGATGGATTCTTTGAAAACCCCTTCCTGGGTGAGCAAAAAGTCTCCTAAACCTTTATAATACCTAGTCAAGACACTCTATCAGTTTATTAGAATTAAAACATCTAGAATCAAAACATCTATGAAAAAGATTCTGGTTCCTATCCTATGACAATTGTTTACTTTGTCTTTCTTGTTGTTGTTGTCGTCACTGTTGTTTGTTTCTGAGATGAGATTTTGTATAGTCAAGCTGGCCTCACACTCACTATGTAGTTAGTGGAAGATGACCTTGAACTACTGACCATCCTTTATGTGCCTCGCAAGTGCTGTGATTGCAGGCCTGCCCCACTAAATCTGATTTATGATGTACCAAAGATCAAACCTAGGGTTTCATATATCATAAGGCAAGCACTGTACCAACGGAGCTACATCCCAGTCCCTGTGTCTAATATCTTTTGATTATTCTTTCTTAAGAATTATCATTCTAAGCCAAGCATGATGGCTCATGCCTATAATACCAACACCGGGCAGCCTCAGGCAGAAAGATTGCAGATTGCTGTGAGCTTGAGATCAGCCTGGGCTACATAGTAAGTTCCATAGCAGCCTGAGCTACAGAGTGAGGTCCTCCCCCTGTGTCAAAACGAAGGAGAGAGAGAGTGAAAGGGAGGAAGGAGGGAGAAGAAAGATAGAAAGAAAACAGAAGAAATAAAGGAGTAAGTAAATTGTCTCCATCGAGCAGAGCTCGGGTCAGCTGCAGTGCCTTGAGTCTATAAAATTAATGAGCACTTAAATACACTCTAACTCCAAGATAACACTAGGGTTTTTGAGGTAAGGTTTCACTGAAGCCTAGTATCCCAGGCTGACCTGGAATTCACTATGTAGTCTCAGGGTAGCTGCGCACTGACGGTGATCCTCTGACCTCAGCCTCCAGAGTGCTGGGATTAAAGGCATGCCCCACCACGCTAACACCAGATTTTTCAGGAATATGTATTAGTTCTTTATGTTTTTTTCATTTTGTTTAATTTAGAGATTTATCCAAGTGGGAAGAGCTGTGCATGAGTCAGAGTAACTTGGGGAAAGCAAAGCAGTCCTCTTGGCTCTCTGTAGAAATGACATGTCAATCTGGAAGCTTTAAAGGTGCACCATCTTGATGCCAGTAGAATTTTAATTGCCACCAATGGAAAATTCCCCTTGTCTGAAAGGACAGAGCTTCTGATCCCAATCCTAGTGGGACTCAGATGAGCAAACACTCTGGCATATGACTGAGGCCACATGCAGAGGCATTTGGAGGAATGCAGCTATGAGGCTGCGGCTGTGGAGGAAGGAAGAAGCAAAGAAGTTAGAGTCCTGAGAGAGAAAGCAAAAGATAGATGCTGGTAGTCCAGGAAGCTCACTTACTGCTTTAGTCAATGGTGTGATGTTCAAACACAGGATTCAAACCTGTTGGCTATTTACTTATGTGTTTGTTTTCTGAGACAGGGTCTCACTTTGTAGCCCAGGCTGGCTTTGAACTACTGGCAGTCCTTCTGCCTCACCCTCCTAAGTGACAGAATTACAGGCAGGGATCACCATGCTTGCCAAACTCATTGTTTAAACGACCTCTGTAATAGTTCAATATGTAGGGCTGGGCATGGCAATATATAATCGCAACCTATGCACTTAGGAAGCTGAGAAAAGGGGACTGAGAGCTCAAGGTCAACCTAGGATCCATAATAAGACCCTGTCATAAGATGAGTTGATTAATTTCAATTAGCGTATGCCTATAATCCTAGTGCTGGGGTGACAGAGACAGAAGGATCCTTGGGACCTGCTGGTTAGCTAGTCTAGCCAAATGGGTAAGCTCTGAGTTCAACAAGAGACCTTATTTCAAAAATAAGATGAAAAGCAGTAGAGGAAGGATCCAGTGTTGGTCTTTGGCCTCCACCTCCACACCACGTGCATGTGTATCTGCACACACACATGAACTTGCGTGATGCTGAATCCTAGAAGCTCCCTGAAGAGTACTGGTGTTGAATCCATGCTGAAAGGCAACGCAGCTGAAGTCTAATGTTTGTGGGCAGTGGCAGCAGAGAACCGACGTATGTGCTCAGGGACAATGGCTATGGCGCGCATTCCTGGCTTCCTGTTTCTTCCAACATTTTTCCACTGCTCCCCGACCTGATTGGAAGGTGCTGCTCATATTCAGGGTGGGTCTTTCCTTCTCGTTTACTGCCAGACATGTCAATCCTCTCTGGAAACATCTCCACAGACACATCAGTAATACACTTCACTCATCCTGGACATCTCTCGAGCCAGTCAAATTGACAGTCACGGCCAACTGTGGTACTGCACTTGTGAAAGGACACCAGAAAATCATTTCCACCCCAAGAGGGTGTAAAATGCAGAACAGGCATACATTCCTCTTCACTCTTCCCTCTTAACCAGAGGGACCTACTCGTTACCCAAACCATCTTTCATTCTGTTTTCTCTATAATTCTTACTGGAATTGTTGCTTCCATTCTCCTTATCTGTTGTAAGTGACCTATATTCGACTCCTGAAGTCCTAAGAAATCCTTCCACCAGACTCGAGGTCAGTAGCTCTACTGGTTTTCCCTGTACCGGCCTTGTGTCCTTCTAGGTCTCCAGCTTCATAGGCTCCTTCATAAGTAAATGCAGCTCTTAAGCTTGTCCTCTATTGCTCAAGTCCTTATCTGGCTGGCTACATGGGCTAATTGGATGGTGGAGTGGCCAACCCTCATTTGTTTGTGTGTGTATTTACTCATTCACCATCATGTAAGCATCCATGTATTTATTTACTTGTTTATTTATTTGAGACAGGGTCTCAATATGTAATTCAGACTTGCCTGGAACTTTCTATGTAGCCTAGACCAGCTTCAAATTCAGGATCCTTATGCCTCTACCTTCTGAGTGCTGGGATCCCAGGCATGCATCAACACTCCTGACTCATTCATTCTTTTCTTAATTCTCAAAATTATCATGAGAATTCTCCACTTTGTGGAGGTGCAAGGCCACATAGCCTGCACATTTGCTCTGGCTTCTGTAGAAAGAGTACCTCTCCACGGATGACATTCTATAGGTGTACACCTTTGTTGTTGCTGTAGAGACCCCAGGATTCACACAGGTATTACAGCAACTGTCTTTTTCTGGGCCAAGCAAGGCTGCACATCAATTCTCTCTGGAAACACCCAAATGACACTTCCAGTGTGAACTTCACTCATCCTAGACATCTCTCCATCCAATCAAATTGATAAGTCAGATTGACAGTCATGACCAACTGTGGACTCCACTTATTGAAAAGTGCCAAAAAAAAAACCCTCTACATCTTTTAAATGATCATTTGAACATATTTTTTTCTGCAGTTGGCCATTTTTCTTAACTGTTTTATAGATATTAAATATTTTTATTATTGAAACCATGATAATTAGTGGTAAAAATGAGCAGGGCTTTTGTTCATCCTCAATACCATCCTTGGGGCAACAAGAGCCTGTTACTGACCTTCCAGCAGTTCTCCAAGCCACACATGATATTAGTATTCAGTTCATGCTGAGTCTTTGGGTTCTTGTTTTCAAAGGCACAGCTTTAGAACCAGCCCATGGGTAGCTGCTTTTGCGTATGGATTTGGGCTGAGACGAGAAGAGTAGTTACTGCTTTTAGCTCTGTCTAACAAGTACAACCGTGGGGTTAATGGTGGTCTGTTACCTAGCAAAGGCAAAGTCAACGTAACCCACTCACCCACTACCATCTTTCATGTGTCTGTGTGTGAATGACATATGTGTGTGTATGCATGACATATTTGTGTGTTCCTGTGTGTCAGTGTGGGCATGAGCATACCATAGCACATGTGGGGAACTCAGATGACAACACTGAGCATTAGTCCTTGCCTTGCACCTGGCTTGAGGCAAGGTCTCTTATATATACTGTGTATGTCAGACTAACTTCTCAGACTTCTGTCTCCACCTCACATCTGAACGCAGGTTATCATGCTTGCTCTACAAACACTTTGACCCACTGAGCCACCTCACTACTTCTGGCTACTATCATTTTTGAAATCCATTTATCTTAAGTTTCTCAATAAGAAACAAAGGGGGACTGGAGAGGTGGCTTAGCGGTTAAGGCGTTTGCCTGCCAAAGCCAAAGGATCCCGGTTCTATTCTCCAGGACCCATGTAAGCCAGATGCACAAGGGGGCACACACATCTAGAGTTTGTTTGCAGTGGCTGGAACCCATTCTCTCTCTCTCTCTCTCTCAAATTAATAAATAAAATATATTTAAAAAATAAGAAGCAAAGAACATTGATAATTGGCAGGATGATGGTTTTGTTTTTCCCTTTACAGAAATCTAAGTCAAAGAATCACTTTTTCCTAGTAACAGGATAACTTGATTTCTCACTATCTAGCTGGCCCTCTTAGAAACCCCAAAATGTCACCTTTTCATCTTAATTCACAGTGTTCTTTCTCACTCTTCTCCTGCATCATAGTCCCAAGATGCTTGTGTAAGTCTATGAAGGGCTGAAGATAATACACTTGTTAGAGAATCTGAAGCCTGGTGGCTGTCTCACTGCTGACCACTGTGTTCTGCAGACAACCGCCGGTACCAGAGCTGGCCCAGCTACCTCAGCTATGGCTGCTGGCTCCAAGCCTGCTGATGCTTCTTCATGGCCTTGGCACCATAGACTCACTCTATACATCTGACTAATGAAGTCATATGAAAAGAACACAAACTTTAGAGTCCAATAAACCTGATCAAATCCTTAGCATTTATCACAAAGTGTTGTTATGAAGTTGAGATTATTTTATATATGTAAATAAAAGCAACAGTGGCTAAATGTTGTGGGGATTTATGCACCAAACTCAGTGTTGGTCAGTTGATGAATAGATAATGTTTCTTTCTCATCATGATCCTAAGAAATAGTGGTTTCATTGTCATTCTCAATTTAGATATAAGGATTCAAGAGGTGAACTACTATGGTCAACTATATGAACTTGCTTAAGGACTTTCCTTCTTAAGAAACAAATTTCAACCCAATGTGGTGGCCCATGCCTATAATCCCAGCATGGAAGAGACCCAGAATAAGAAGAGTTCTAGGAAATTGAGAAGAATCTTATCTACACACAGGCAAAAACTATAGGCCATCATCAATTTCATATGGTTCAACCTCATCATTGTCCCAGGCCTCACAGCAAAAAGACCATAGAATCAGGAGTTTTGTCCACTGCTATCCAAAGCTTAAACCCATGGTTCTCAATATTAAACTTGGATCACCCTCTGGCACAGTACCTGGCACTCATCAAATACTTAAAACATGTTAGCTCTTTTGCTTCTATTTGTATGTATGTACATACATATGTATGTATATTTGTATGAATGCTTGTATGTGTGTGTGTGCACAGTGTATGTTCAGGTGAGTGTGCATGTGTATGCATGTAGAGGCCAGAGGTTGACACCAGCTGTCTTAATCTATTGCTCTCCACATTATTATTAGGGTCTTTTACTAACCCAAGCTTCCCTGATGTAGCTAGACTTGACAGCAAGGCCCAGGGTTCTACTGGCTCTGCTCTCCCAATCCTGAGGTTTCAGCAGTATACCGCTATGCCCAGCTTTTGCTTGGGTGCTTGGGATCCAAACTCAAATTCTTATGCTTGTGTGCCAAGAATTTTATTCACCGAGTCAATTTCCCAGCCCCCTTTGTATTTTGACCCACCCTTTCCCACTACAGTCTGTACCTGAGTCATTAACTCGAACAGGGCCCTTGTGTTTTGACAAATATCAGATTCTGAATCTCATCATGGAACAGGGAATCCAGAGCAAACACAATGGGGAAAATTGTCATGGCCAGTCCTGACAATGTGTGGATTGAAAAAAAAAGATGCAGGCATACACAGAGACCTGATTTGAATGGTATTTCTGAGTGGAAGCTAAGTAGGAGCTGAAAATGGCCTTTTAAAATACAGAACATAAGGATGCAATTCACAGCGATGGTCTCCTCTGTAAACATGCAGCTGTAGGGTTTGTGAGGCTCAATGAGCACATACCCACAGCATACAAATTGTCAAGTACTTAAAGTTCTATTGTTGCAGAAAGGGCCTCACCCAGTGTCCTGAAATGGTCCCAGTTTTTCTTTTAAACCACAAGATTCATATCTCTGATAGCATACCAATAAGAATTGCAGGCTAGGGAGGTATTAATGATTTTCCACATTCTTTGGTTCTATCTTTATTTGCTAAGAGGGTTCTTTGTAAAAAATAATCAAATATTGAAATTTGCCTTTCCCTAGATCTCTACAGAGAATCCCTGCACAAAGACTGCTCACTTACAAAGCTTGCAAGAGGTGTAGACATCTACTCAGGGTGTTTTGTAGCACCTGTCACTCACGCTCTTCTGTGGAAATGTTATTATTCTTAAGTACTGTCCTTGTGGCTGCCTTAGGAGATCATTCGTATGCGATAAGTATATTTAGTATTATTTTATGCATGTTTGTGTATGCATGTGTGTGGGTGTGCTTCCATGTGTGTGTTCACATGTGTAGGCTGTATGACAACCTCAGATGGCATTCCTTAGAGATGCCATCCACCTTCTTTGAGACAGGGTCTCTCATTGGCCCAAATAGGCTAGACTAGCTAGCCAGTGGGCCCCAAGGACCCACCAGTCTCTGCCTTCTCAGCACTGGGATTAAATGCATACTTCCATGCCTGGCAATTTTTAGGAATTCTAAAATCAAATTCAAATCTTCCTTTTAGTCAGGTAAGTAATTTACTGACTGAACCATCTCTCCTGGCCTCTTCCCCCAATGAAAACATCTAAGCCCTTACCCAGAATGGGGAGGACGCAAGCACCCTCTTGGAGTTTAGGAAGTGGACTTTTCAGTCTCCTCCCAGTGGAGGAAGTTTTAGGATGTAACACTTGGGAGCTGTCAGCCTTGAGATTTCCCACAATGTGAAGAAAGCCATCTACTTCAGATAGTCAGCAGTTCCTGGTTTAGGAATTTCTCCTTGTAAAACCTTTCCACTTTCTGCTTCCCCAACTCTCCCTTAATCCCATAGGTTGACACATTCCTGTAAGTTTGGTTGGGTTTTTATCCCTAACCAGCTATCACAGGTCTGCTCTGACTGTAAGCAGCCTTTGAACAACCTCCCTGAGTCTCATGGCTCAGGAAGGAGAAAATGCAATGTGCTTTGTGGGGACAGTGATGCCAGGGCATGTGGAGTTAGGAGCACTGTGACTTCCTCTAGGCTCCCTTTACAATGCCCAAAGCTTCAGTTTATTTATTTATTTATTTATTTTTATTTATTTGAGAGCGCGAGAGAGAGAGAGAGCGAGAGTGAGAGCGAGCGAGAGAGAGAGACAGAGAGAATGGGTGCACCAGGGCCTCCAGCCACTGCAAACAAACTCCAGATATGTGTCCCCCCCTTGTACATCTGGCTAATGTGGGTCCTGGGGAATCGAGCCTCGAACCAGGATTCTTAGGCTTCGTAGGCAAGCACTTAACTGCTAAGGCCATCTCTCCAGCCCTTCAGTTTATTTTTAAAATATTTTTATTTATTTATTTGAGAGAGAGAGAGAAAGAGGCAGAGAGAGGGAGAGAGAGAATGGGTGTGCCAAGGCATCCAGCTACTGCAAACGAACTCCAGATGCATGTACCACCTTGAACATCTGGCTTGTGTGAATACTGGGGAATGGATCCTGGGTCCCTAGGATTTTTAAGCAGCATCTTAACCACTAAGCCATATTTCCAGCCCCAAAGCTTCAGTTTTAGCCTTGACTATATAGTGCAATGTACATACAATTACCATCTATGTGACCAAGACAGAGTTCCTTGGATGATATGACTTACCTTCTTAAGGAGCAAATTTCACCCTAGTGTGGTAGCTATGCTTATCATCCCAGCATTTGAGAGAGCCAGAAATGAATGCTATGGAATTGAGGACAACCTCAGTGACATAGCAAGCTCCAAGCTAATTAGAGCTACATAGCAAGACTGTGACTCAAAACAAAACAAAACAAAGGGGCTGAAGAGATGGCTCAGTGGTTAAATCACTTGCCTACAAAGCCCAAGGACTCAGGTTCAATTCCCCAGGAGCCATGTAAGCCAGATGCCCAAGATGACACATGCATCTATGGTTCATTTGCAGTACTGAAGGCCTGGCACTCCCATCATTCTCTCTCTTTCTCTGACTCTTTCTCTCTCTCTCTCTCTCAAATAAACAAATAAAATAATATTTTTTAAAAAAAAACAAAGGATAAACAAAAACCAGAAGAAAGAAATATGAAGCAAATTTCCTAGCACTCACTATTGTTCCTGGTCTTGAGTAAAACCATCATGAGCATTTATTGGATTAAACTGATTTTGTTGAAAATACTTAAAGGACTTGATGGATGAAGGGGGATTTAACAGTTTACAGTCGAGTTGGACCCAACAGTGATTCCTGGAATTCTCTTGGAATTGAACTTTAATTTGGTTCTTTTATCCTACATGGAAGTTGTTCTGTTTCAGCCATGCTCTTTAAACCTCTGCCACTGAGTTGTGAGAACTCAAGCAAGTGGCTGAGCTGCTTCAAGTTTTCATTTTCCCAAGTGGTGATGATGAGACCCACCTCTAAGAGTTAGGTACTGAATGTTCATTCCAATGTCAGGTACACACTACTCAATAAACATTGTTCTATTAGATCCTACTGAACAGCTCTCAATCACAAATTAAAGAGGATTGGCTACAGAGCTATTTTTTTCTTTCAAAATTTGACAGTGAAATCAGTAGAGATGATCAAATATAACATTTTGAATTGTATTAAGGTAGGTAATATAAACACTCTAAAATTAATGTCTTAAAATACTATTGGTATAATGTTATTTCTTGCTCATCTAATGTCCTGAGAGATATACTCCACTGGGAAGCTCTCTAACAAACTGAAATTTGGAGACACAGGTTACTTCCAGCTTTGATCGTTACCAACTACACATTCCGCTCAGCAGCAGCTGGAAGAGTTGTTCCTCCTGTTTGGAAAGCATGATCACAGCAAACCCCAAATCCATGGAAGAGATTTGGCCTTGGCAGTCCACTAGTCATCTCTGACACAGAAGATGACTTGAACATGTCTTCACAATGTATTCAACCCTATCTTATAGACTTTTTTTTTTTCATTGAATAGACTTTGGCCATGCCAAACATTTTGTGAATATAAGCCCATAAGTACAGAAAAATGGTCATTGGGTACATCAGATTCAGTAGTCATTTTTCTCTTACACACATTACCTAAGTCTACATCATGAAACACTACTTCCAGTAGCATAACCCAATCTACTTATTTCCTCTCACTTTTATGCCTTGGGCTGTCTAGAAAAACGTAACGGAAGTATCACCCATCTGTTCATCCATCCGTCCACCTCAGGTAATTCATCTCTCTGATACGTGAAGACAGTCCTCCTCCGGGTCATGCTCCTTCTGCAGCTGCATTCTTGAGCCACATGGACCTCATTGCCCCTCCTTCCTCTTGTTACCTGGTGCTCTAGTTTTTCTTGTATCCACCTGAAGCCCTCCTTAAATGCCCGTCTGTGACTTCTCATTCACTTGTTCTTTCACCATGCATCACTCGTCTTACTTTTGTATTTTGTGACATTTCATAAATTTAATGGTTGTAATTATGACTTCAACATATTTCTTTATGTCTAACCCAGGCTTTCCAACTGGGAACTATATCATTATTTTACAGACACAACAAATTTTGCGAGCACGTGTCTTTGGAATGAAGTAGTGGGGGTTGGACACAAATGTAATTACAACATATGTCTCTCTGGGCATAGCTTTGCCCCATTACATGAGTACAGAACATTCAGCAGGATGAACACAAGCAGAAAGGGATACACAAGCTGTTCTTTCCACCCGCTGGGATGTTGATTGAGTTAAGATGCCTGATCTTATTTCTCCCACAGGTATTTGTTGAGTTTATTCCTGACTGTTGCATGCACTGTTCTAGGCACTGGGATCATAGCAGGGTTGAAAATGTGAAAGTCATTGCCCTCATGGCTGCAACTACTAGAAGCCTTTCAAGCTAACTTAACTAAAAAAAATAAATAAATAAAAAAAGCTTGGGGGCATGGAGGTGAGAGATGATGATACATCAATATTGAGAAGGGCCCTGTAAAAGCTTGTGGTGATGTGCCAGGTCTCCTCTGTGCTCAGAGCATAAGATTCAGAATTTTCATATTTTTACCACATAGCATTACCCACAACCATTGTGTCCTAAGTTCACATTCTTGAGAAGCTCTGATAGGGTCAACAGGGACCAGGTATGACCTTTGACCGGTGTGGTAATTTGAATGGATGGCCCATAATATATTCAGGATTTTATTAAAGTTTGTAATTTAGATCTGAAGGCTCCTGGCTGGAGGTGGGGTCACTATAGGTGGATTCTAGTGTCCAGCCCTAAGGTGTGGGGGTGGATCTGCAATTCCAGTCTAAAGCTCTGCCTGGAGTTCCTGAATGTGTTTGCTTGTGCCTGTGGTGGTATTGGTTTCTCTCTCTGTTCTGGCCTGTGAAAGTGGGCCAGCTTCTTCTGCCACTATAGAACTCCCCCGGATCTGTAAGCTTCAATAAATATCCCTTCCGTCTGTAACTATGCGTGATCTGGAAGTTCATCTCAGGGACCTGAGGCTGTCTGCTACAATCAGGTTCTCTTTATCTGGGGTCAGAGTCGTCTTGGACAATTATAGCTTGTGCTTTAAGAGAAAGGAGACTTGTGAATTGGGCAGATCTCCTAAATGATGGTGTCATGAATTTCCTTGAATTAAGATAATTTATTTAAGCTGGATTCAAACATCTAGAATCTCAACACAGGGGAAGCTGAGGTAGGAGGGTCTCTACTTTGAAGCCAGCTTTGTCTACATAATGAGACCTTGTATCTAAAACCAAAATAATAATAATAATAATTAAATAATAATAATAAATGATATTTATTATTATTTGGTAATTTAACTCTTCCAGTGTAGTTATAGTGATGAACAGGATTGTAAAAGGATTGTTTTATCTCAGAACATGTACTACACCACACACATACATTACACAGTACACATATACACAAATACACACAGACTTATTTTTTACATCTCATTCACAGATATGTCTATGATTCTATGTCATAGGAGTGTTTGGTATAGTTCCCAAGGGTCATGGTTTCTATCCTTGGTATGGGAATAAAAAATAGGAACACCTAGAGGAGTTCTGAATAGGACCATGCTATATCTTCTGAGGTAATTGTAACCTTCAAGTCCCCTGGCTCCTAATGGTCATTTCCATGAGGATGGGATAGAATGAGATGGACCTTGTACTCTGAAATCATGCCCAAATCTGCCATCTATTTGTGAGCCTGGGCAAATGTTCTAATTGTGCCACATAGTTTGCTTATTGTTTCAGGCTTTTTCTCTATATTCCATGGGAATGGATCTGTGTGAACGGATGGAGATCTTCAGAAACCACAGGCTAGAACTGCCAAGAGAAGGAGCTATAGGAATTCAGGCCATTTTAGGCTCAGATTCCAAGTAGCAGGGATGTTATTTCTCACACTATTTCTGTGAAGCCTGTCTGCTTCTGGTCTAAAGCAGACACCTTGCTCTGCTTGAGTGACAAAGCAGATTGCTTCCTCCCACTTCTGTGGCTTAGGACCCCTTTCTCTAGCCTGGTTTCACTCTGATTGGCAACTTCACTCAGAGCGAAACCTTAGCAAAACCTCAAGACTTGGCTTAATTGCAAAGGGATAATTGATATTAGACTCAAAGCCCAACATCAAAAGTCAACTCGTGAGAAATTCTGTAAGCACAAGAGTGTGGTTTATGTCACAGTCTGTCTGTTGGAATGTAGCCATCTAGATCAGGTGGAAATATAGCATTGTCAACTCTTGCCTCAGGCCTTGGGACCTCTTAACTCACTATCAGCTCGTGGGTTAAACATCAGGGAGATTATGACACATCTGATTCCCTGACAATCATCTGAAAGAAATATTGAGAACAACTGAAAGTAGTATTCAAGTATAGCACCTCAGGAAGTGGGAGGGAGAGGAAAAGAGACAAGAGTTACGTGGACTTGTGCTTCAACCCCATTTCTGCTGCTAATGTGGGAGATGAAGGCTTCCATCATGGTCCAGTGTCTCCATCTTTTTACTTATAAAATACAGACAATACAAAATGCATGGATTTGCTGTAGGAACTAAATCAAGGGAAGGCCATGAGGTCCTCCTACACAGGGCTGGGCCAATCTTCATAGGACTCATTGGTAGGGAACATACAGGGATTGCTTGAACCCCAGCCAAGGCAAGGTCTTTTCATTTTGATGTCTAAGTATAGGCATAAGCCATTTAAGATGCATAGCTTGAGGGTCTGGACTTGTGCCAGCCCATATGAACAATTCTGCATCAATATGATAAGCGCAGAATTCTTCCTATGATGCACACTTTTGAGGAAGGCAGTGTGGGGAGAAGGAGAGGCTGGTATTTATTGCTTTCTTTGTGTTTTCAGCTCTGTATAACCCTTACACTGAAGTTCACAGAGGTTGTGACTTGTCCACTGTTTTTTGCATAATTGGTGGTAGATGTGCATACTAAGTTTGGAAGGGGCTCATTTCTGTAGACCAGGTGTGTTACGGTCTTCATTGCTGTGACAAGATACTTTACAAGAAGCAACTTAAGGGAGGAAGGATTTATTTTGGCTTATAGTTCAAAGGTATACAGTCCCCCATGACAGGGAAGACCCCGGGCAAAGCCTGAGGGCAGCCGGTCACCCTCACTAGCGGTCAGGGAGCAGGAATTGATGAATACTGGGGCCCAGCTGGCTTTCTCCTTCTTATGCTTCCTCAATTAACCAAATCTAGAAAATCTAACAGATATGACCAGAGATTTTTTCCTGTGGTGATCCTAAATCTTGTCATGTTAAACATCAAGATTAACTGTCTCACCAGGCATACTAAAAGACAGCTCTAAAGTTCTGAATTCCTTATCAGAGAGCTATGTGAGTGACTTCTAGAACCCCCTCCCCCACCTGGCACTCCAAATAAGACAAGACATCTTTCCATTTGACCATTTTCATCTTAGTTATGAGTTTAGGAAACACAAAGGATGAAGAGCCAGGAGAGAATAGGCCATCTGTAACTGGGAGCTTATTGAGTCGGAGCAGCTAGTGTTCATGGGATGGTTTATCTCACTCCAGGGCACAGGTAGGTACTTCCCTGCTTCCTTTGGCAATAAGCAGTGACATGTGATTCTCTTTAGCCAGTGAATTTATTTATTTATTTATTTATTCATTGAAAAAGAGACAGGGAGAGTAAGAATTGGTACGCCAGGGCCTCTAGCCACTGCAAATGATCTTCAGATGCATGCACCACTATGTGCACCTGGCTTACATGGATACTGGGGAATCAAACCTGGATCTTTAGAGTTCACAGGCAAGCACTAACCCATCTCTCTAGTCCTGGCCAGTGAATTTTGATAGGTAATAATGGGTATCACTACTCAGAGGAAAAACTTTAAGAGCTAATGTGAGGTTTACTTCACCCTCTTTTCTTATCCCAGCATTCAAGGAAGCAAGACCTGAGTCTCTGAGTGGCCACAGCCCTGAAGCTTCCTTTGGAGAGGCGAGGAGAAGCCTAGGCTGTAATCATTGAGATTTTGGAAGTGTTAGGTACTGAAACAAAACTTAGCGCTAGTGTTGTTTTATTCATCTGCTTCTGTGTGCTTATGACTCCAGCCCCCTTCCAAATGTGTTAAAAGCTCTAATGCATGATGAGACAATTAAGTTCAAAACCAGAGACAACTACGTGGTGCAGAGGGAATACGCTGCTACGAAAAAACCCATTGGTAACACCCGGCCCCGAAATTTGCTCATCATTTTGACTCAGGCACAAAGGGAGCCATGTGGACTTCAGTGATTCTCCTCTGATGCCTTGTCTGACGCCGTGGCAACTTCTATGTGTTCACATAGGAGGGTCTTTTGCCAGATGGTTGAAAGGTTCATCCTCCTAGTTTGTTTTAATGCAAACTGACATTTCTTCATCTTCCTGTGGTGGGTTTCTTTTATGAGGTCGTGCTTTGCATTTTCATAGAAAGAATTTCTGCCTCCCTCTCCGGGAGCCCACCCTTGCAGTTTCTGTGGGGGCTGTGTTGGTTAACCACTCGCATGGGTTTGAAAGCGCCACAGGCAGAGCCAGATGATCAGGAGCTTCTTGATTTACACTGTGGTGGGGAGAGTGTGAGGAGTCAGGGAGAGACAGGAAGGAGCGGGCGCAGGAGCCCAAACACGAGCTGGCTTGGTGTGACTGGCATGTAGAAGGCCACACTGAGGAAAGAGAAAGGTTTGCCTATCTGCCAGTGGGCTCTTTGTTCCAGTGAACGTTTCTGGAGAACACTGACTCTGCTGGGTGCTGACAGACAGAGGGAGAAAGCTGAATCTGGGTACTATGTGAAGATCAATGTAGAATGTCAAATGTGAGTAATAAGGATAATAACCAAGAAAAATAAAGTTAACAAATCATCCCTTCCAGGTGTACACTTGTCATCTCAGTAAAGCAGAGGCAGGAGGATTGCAAGTTTGAAGTCAGACTGGACAATTTAGGGAGACCCTATCTCAAAAGAGCATTAAAAGGGCTAGGGGCATAGCTTAATAGTATAGTGTGTACCTAAGTCAAGCAACCCCTTGGTTCAATTCTCAGTAACACACACACACACACACACCACACCACATACATACATACATACATACAGTAATTTAAACAATTCCCAAATCTACTAGTGATGTCAGTGATACCAGCATGCATGGAGATTTTTAAAGTACTATTCTATCTTTTAATCTTTACCATAACCCTATGAAGTAGGGTGTGTGTTGCATTTTATATAAATAAGAAAGGAGTAGGGCTGGGTGTATGACTCAGTATTAACCTGCATATGTGAAGCCCTGGGTTCAATTCCTAGTATAATATAGAAAAAGAACAACATAAATGAAAGTAAAAGAAAGAAAGAAAAAATAATAAAAGAAGAAGACAGATATATAAAGTGATATACGGCTGACAATGTGGCTAGGGATATAGCTCAGTTGGCAGAGTGTTACCTAGCACATGTGATGCCCTGATTTTGTTCCCTAGCACCTTACAAAACTGGGAATGTTGGTGCACACCTGTAATTTTGGCAGTGGGAGGTAGAGACAGGCAGGAGGACCAGAACTTCAAGTCATCCTGAGCTATATAGAGAGTTTGATTGTCGACATGCATTATATATAACCCTATCTCAACCCCCTAAAAATAAAAAAGTTAAACATCTATTTATTTATGCATCCAGCCAGTCACTGCATAGGCTAACATGTGACATGTCTGAATGTGTATGTTTAAGAATATGAACACAGCAGTGCCACCTTTCTCTCTTGGTACCCTTGGGAGCTGTGTGGGCTGTCTTTCCCATAGCCATACTCTGAAGGACTCTGAGTACAGTGACCA
Organism: Dipus sagitta; assembly: GCA_036346955.1. NCBI lineage: Eukaryota > Metazoa > Chordata > Mammalia > Rodentia > Dipodidae > Dipus > Dipus sagitta. The sequence continues at coordinate 264,550,619 of CM070770.1, read as the reverse complement.
GTAGCAACAAGCCACTGTCTGCACCACTGTGATTCCAGCATAAAAAAGTGATACTGGGTAGAACTGTGTCTTAGTAGAGAAATGATGCTCTCAGCTGGCCTAGGAAGTGGCTACCTGGCTTCTGCTTTACTGAGTTTTAAGAAAGTGCTTCTTCATTTTGCATTTTACTGGCCAGATGAGAATACAGCTTTGGGTCTTGTGTTTTCCCTCTTTTGTTGCCATATCCAGTGGAAAACCAACTCACTATGATGGATGTCCATTGCACATGCAGTATTTCCACTAAATTGAGCCAATGTAAAGTCATAGCAGATAAAAGTGATGCAAATACAGAAAGACTTTTTTTCATTTTTCATTTCAAAATTATATCATCTTTATAATAACTACTCCCTGAAGGATGTATTGTGTGCTATAATTTATTACTTAGTAGTAGCTACAGTTCCCTAACAGTCAAAGGTGATTCAGAAATATCATCAGAAATATGGTCAGAAAGAAAGAAACTAACATGTTACATTCTGGCTATTTTCAATATTTTTTTTAAATGACCAACTTGCCATGAATGTGAAAATCCCCACCACACAATAGAAGCTCAAAAGTTTTGTATCTTTGTTTAAGAAGTTAAGGCTCTCCTGTTTTCACTTGTAAAATTTCAAAAGCAAATGTGCAGGTCTTAGTTACCTATTACAATTTATTATTTTTCTTTTGTCATGACTGGTACTGGTATACAGAGGTCAAGCTTGTGCAAGGAGGTACAAGCTTAGAGGCAGGGTGGAGTGTCTGCTAGTGTGCTTTTTGGTATATTCTGTGGATATAGAAACCTCATCTATTGTCAGAAAACCCACTCATCAGAATCTGTGGCAGAAGCAAGGTGTGTTGTTGGGTCTACCCAGACTCTAAACTGATGAGTGCCTCTTTCTTCTGTGGGTAGGAGCCTGTTAAGGGTGCAGATGCAGAGTTTAGTGGGACTTTAAGAGCGATAGTCACAGTCTTCTTCAGACCCTTCAGAGCCCTGGAGGCCTCACGTTGGAAAGGGATATTTCCAGAGAAGCAGTGAGGAAAGGAGACCGGGGCTTCTAGCCTGTTGCAGATCAGACATCCTGAGACCCTCTACCATGCCCTAGGGATGGTTGCTCTTTAAAGGAAAGAAGGCAGGTGGAATGCTTTAGGAGTGAATTTATGAGCTTTCAAGAGCACTCAGGGGGAAATCCCATAATCCCAGAATATTCAACAGAGTCTTTAAGAATGCCATGAAGCCAGGTATGGTGACATATACCTGTACTACTATGGAGACTATAACAAAAAGCCTGAGAATTTTATGCTATGTAGTGAGTTGCAGGCCAGTCTGGACTATATAATAAGAATCTATCTCAAAAAGAAAAAAATTGTAAGCCGGGCGTGGTGGCGCACGCCTTTAATCCCAGCACTCGGGAGGCAGAGGTAGGAGGATCGCCGTGAGTTCGAGGCCACCCTGAGACTCCATAGTGAATTCCAGGTCAGCCTGGGCTAGAGTGAGACCCTACCTCGAAAAACAGAAAGAAAAAAAAAAACCAAAAAACAAAAAAAAAGAAAAAAATTGTGCCATGCGTGACGCTTCTGTTACACCTCAAAGGTGTGTGAAGAACCTAGTTTTTCCCTTTGTAAAGCAGAGTGGGGTGGGGAGATGCTAGGATAAGTAGAGAAGAAGAAAGCCATGGATCAGAGAGTTTATCTCATCCCCATGGTGATCTTTCAGTCACATTGGATGGCTGGTAAGCTGCTCTCCATTTTCAGAGCAGGTCAGGCCAAGCCTGGAATAACTAGTCTAAGATGTCTAATCTCACTCATGGATTAGATGAACAAAGTTTAGAAGAAGGTGGTCAAGAAGCTGGAAGCCAGAATAAGATCCTTTACTTTGCATTAATGGTAGATGAAGTCTGAGATATGCAATTTAGCTTCCTGCATGGTTAAGAGAAGAATTACCTGCACATGGCCATTGGGCCAAGGTGGGGTAATGATGTCACTAATTTTGTGGTCCCACGGAAAGGGGAGGTTTATTGTTGGTACTTACAACACCCTCTTGGAATCTGGCATTTTCTCTGCTCTTGATCAAATAATTCTAAGCATGTCACATAACGTATATCTCTGTGTAAATACATATCCTCAGGAAGGCCAGGAAAGGCTAAATAGCCTGACCTTGGAAAGGAGAAAGGAGAAGATGTTGATGAACATTCTAGAGTCAAGAAGTAGGTGGTGTGCTTGGATATTGAGTCCAGGGTTCCACCGTGGTGCGGCCTAGCTGAATCTCTCTCCTCCATCTGAGCCTCTTTAGTTCACCTATTGTGTCTGCTTCCCTACCACCCTCCCCCCTATCCTTTTGACCTTCATTATGTTATGAGCTCATTGGGTACCACTGATACTCTCTGATAGGAGGATATTATCTTCCCTGGCCACGCCAATAGGGGGATGTTGCAAGGGGAAAGTCAGTGTCCCATGGCAGTCCACTGGCGTTCACTGTAGCACTGTCCCTGGAATTTCAGGTCAAGGAGTGAAGAATGCCCACGGTCTGGCCTAGCACTGATGGGCAGTGTCACCTTCCTTTGGTGAACGGTACAAAGGCTGACCTCAAGGTCATGAGCATCCTCTTAGGTTCTGCAGATAAGAGAGTCAGACCAAGGGAAGCCCAAAGAAACAGCATTGTTATTGGGGGTTCCTTCTCGAAACTGAAAGGGGTTTTCTAACCCAGCAGTGTGGAGACCACTGTAGTCTCTGTTTCTCTCAGTTGATTACATCTATAGAGGGGCTCCTTCTGTGGTACATCAGTTCTCAAATATGTGGTGCATGTTTAGAACCACATAATACTTATTAACTACCACAATTTAGTGTCTGTGGTGGGCTGCTAAGTCTACCTCAGTTATGCTCCAAATATTCAAAGACAGTTCACCCCCCACCCCCAGCGGTGACATTAGCAGGAGCCTGTCCTCCTTTGTTTACAACTGAATGGCTGTATCGATCACTTTTTCCCTAAAGGGTACTTCCTATTGGTGTGTACATTTTCAGTTTGCTTTTTTTTTTTTGTCCTAATATTTAATGTGATGAGAGAGTGAGATGAACTCAGTATACCTTGAGCATAACTGTTGTCTGTCAGCAAGAGAGCCAGTTCCATTAATCCTGAGTCAGGGCACTTTGATATCCTTTTGAAATACAATGCCTACGATTGCTGGGATGCTAAGAGGCTCCCTATCAAAAGTGTGGATAAAATGTTATCTGGAAGGCAAAGATGGAACTTGGCGCTGTCATTTTTGAGGTGCAAAACGGATCTACTAACCTTTTTTATTCTCTAAAGTGCATGTGTGTGCATGTTCAAGTGTGTGGATGTACATGTGTATGTGATGCATGTGGAGGTCAGAGAACAATCTTGGGTGTCATCCTTTGGAATACTGTTCACTTTTTCTTGAGGCAAAGTCTCTCGTTAGCCTGGACCTCACCAACTGCGTTAGACTGGCTGGCCAGCATGCTCCAGGGATTTGATCTCTCTCTCTCTCTCTCTCTCTTTAAAAATAAGTCTCTTTAGCCTGGCATGGTGGCACATGCCTTTAATCCCAGCACTTGGGAGGCAGAGGTAGGAAAATCACCACGAGTTCGAGGCCACCTTGAGAGTACATATTGAACGCCAGGTCAGCCTGGGCCAGAGTGAGACCCTATCTCGAAAAAAAAAAAAAGTCTCTTTATTCACATTTTTAAAAAGATGGTAGCTATCATCCTTTGGCTTTTTTTTGTCACAACTGAAAATAGTTACAAAGCTTCTGGCAAATGGTCAATAATAAGTCACCATCATCACTCATATTCAAAGTGCCAATCTTTTCTATTATAACCAAAGCCAGGAATTGTCTCTTCAAAGTGGTGAGCTAAATAAGCTCTTTCTTAGTTCCTCAGGCTTTCAGGCATGGTACACAAATCACCGTTTTAGTCATGGGGACCTTGCACAACTTCACAGCCTCTGCTTGTTTTCCCTCTGCAGTATGTTTTGAGAAGGACACCTCCACGCAGTCAGTTCATAGTTTCTGCACTGGCCCCTGTGGACATGCTGGGTATAGGGGCCATTCAGTTCAGTGGGGACTTGGGTGCCTGAGAAATGGAGTGAAAAACCCAACCGAGAAAACCCAAGAGAAACCGAAAGACTGCACACTGGAACAAAAGGGAGGGGGCAGTGAGCCTCAGGACGAAAGCGGTTAAGGAACTGGCTTCGACAGGAAGTGGGCAGGAGGCTGTTTTCAGTACGCTCATGGGAACTGAGTTGGAAAGTGCTGTGGTGAGTGTGTGTGGAAAAAAAGGGTTCTAATCAAGCTATAAATATCCTTTTCTTTGAAGTTTTATGACCAACAATTAATGTTACTGGAAGGCACATAAAAATCCATTGCCTGACTTGGTGGGTCTGAGTGGGACAGAGTCAGGGTGAAAGTCTTGGGATGGCTGTCCTCACCCATTCCCGTCTCTCTGTCTCTTTTCCCTTTCTCTCTCTCTCTCTCTTTCTCTCTCTCTTTCTTGAGGGAGTAAGAAGGGAGAGAGAGTGAAAGAGATATAATATGCCCAGATATTTAGGGGAATCATGATACATGGTTATACAGCTCATTCTTTGATTTATTCATTTATTCATCCATCCATCTATTCAGTCATTATTATCTGTTTACTGTGCATTACCTTCCTTGTGCAGTCCCTGGTGATTCAGCACTAAACAAACAAATGAATTGCCTATCCTTAGGGCTGGGAAAATGCTACATTGGTCAAAATACTTGCCTCACAAACACGAGGACCTGAGTTTGGGTCCCCAGGACCCACATGAAAGCTGGGCATGATGGTGAATGCCTGTAATCCCAGTGCTGGGAGAACACACAGACGGGTGAGTCCCTAGTCCTGCACCAGCCAGCCTAGCCTAGTCAGTGAGCTCCAGGCCAATGAAAGACCCCGTCTGGAAAAGAGGTGGACAGTGTACCTTAGGATGACACCCAGGCTTGCCATCAATGTACACATGCAGCTCCACACACACTTGCACCCCTACACATACAAACATGCATATACACATACCACCCATCCATACACTTAGGCAAAAACAAAAAGAAAACATCAATAACAAAATGAAAATCCCTGTTCTTGGCGGGGGGGGGCTTTCATTTCAGTGCCAAGAGGTCAGGACCAGAGGCTGAGTGACCTGAGGGGTTGTCTTTAAATGGGGATCATCATGAAGAGGCAGAGGGAGAGGAAGGAGGGGCTCAAAAACACCAGGGTTCTGAGGAAGGACCATCAGGGGTACCCCACTAGGATGCAGGGGATCCCACTGGGAAACGGAGGAGGCTTGATCACTACCTGCCCTTGCCTTTGGAAGGACTGTGGATTTAGGTCAGATTGACATCAGGGGTCCTTGGGGTTCCATTTAGTTCTGCCAAATGTCCAGCCACCCATTTTCTAAAAACACCCTTCCCCCAAACTTTAATTTTCTTCCAACTCAAAACTAACAACACAAAAATCTCCCAGAGACGAGAACACAGGCCTCCTTCCACACACAGTCCAGCCCCTGAACCCCCCGCCCCCCACTTCTCACACACACATGCTGACAGCCTATTTCTGGAATCACGTTCCTGCTTGGAGCCCATTGGTTGCCTTGGTGAGCACAGATGAACTTGAAGGCTAGCAGTCAGGAGTACTGCATACTGCCTTTTCCACAGGTTTCCCTCTCTATTCCATCGTAATGAATATAGGCTGAGGCGTTTGTAATCTGGGAACTTTGGGTGTAGAACCTGTGCACTCACTTAGGAGAACGGGTTTACTCGGGCAAGAACACAAATAACAACCAAGGTAGATGTTTGTCCCTTGCAAGGGAGTATTTCAGTACACCCTTGGGAAATTGAGAAGCACTGATTTAAGAATGTTCTCACCTGTTTGATTAAACAACCTACCTAAGAACTTCGCTACATCAAACACTTTTTAAATTCATTTATTTGTGTGTGGGGGGGTGTGCCCATACCACAGCATCGTGTGAAGGTCAGTGAATGGCATTTGAGTTGATGCTCACCTTCCACCGATCGAGGCAGGGTCTCTCGTTGTTCAGGCTTCATTTGCCAGCCTCCAGGAATTTCTCCTGCCTCTGCCTCCCTCATTGACTTGGGCACACTGGGATTACAGAAGCCCATCACAGCTTCTAGCCTTTTCTTTTTCTTTTTAGTTTTTTCTAGCCCAGGCTGACCTGGAATTCACTATGCAGTCTCAGACTGGCCTCCAAATCATAGCAATCCTCCTACCTCTGCCTCCCAAATGCTGGGATTCAAGGTGTGCACCACCATACCCACTTGGCTTTCAGTTTTTACATAGGATCCAAACTCAGAGTTGCTAAGGAAGTGGCATATCTACTGACCCATCACCCCAGCCCCAAAAATCTGCTTTCTAAAGAAAACTTCCGCATATACTTGACAGCACTTTCCTTTTAAGAAATGCATACATCAGATCATTTTTACTTTCAGGTAGTCTGAATTAGGGAAGTCAGTCTTTGTGCTAGAAGTTTTCCTTCATGGTTTCCTTGGGTGCAGGGAGCTATTTGTGACTAATAGGATTTATTATATGTGTGTTTTGCCTGCCCATTATTGCAGCTTTAACAATATTAAAATCTAAATAGATACAGAGAGGGCAGCCTTTGGGAGCTAGCAATCACTTGTGTCAGCTTCCTTAAAATTAGCAAGAAAATGGCAGCTTTCTGGCCTTTTCCTAGGGTCATAAAGCCGTAGGCAATGTCATTAAGTTGTCCCTCAATGAGTGGTTCATCATCTGATTGGGATGTGAGCTCCATTCAAAACAATCTCCCTGCCACAGAGACCCTCTGCATCTCCCAGGGGCCCAGCTCTCTGTCTCCTGCAACTGGCAAAGATATGGTCAGAGGAAAGGCCTGCGGCCTGGTAACTATACTGGGTAATTTCTCTTCAACTGGATCAAATTCAACCAGATGACATTCTTTTTCCAGTAAAAGGGTTGGAAGGTAATTAATTGTGGTGGAAACCGAGAGAGGTTTATAGACCTTGTGCGGGAAGAATTTGCCCAGGACTGGACATAGAGATGAGGGAGTTTGGAGAGATTTCCAGAACCAGTGCTAATGTTCCTCAACACATGTTTCAATGGGGCCCCGTAAATGTGAGCCACTTAGGGTGCTGTGGAAGTGCCTTCCACTTCTCTCTCAGGACTAGAGTCTGGGTTTAGTCCCAGTATAGTCCAATTCTTATGATTGGCTATAAGACTTTTAAATCCATACACATAATACTACCTTCTACTTTGTAGTTAGCAGTATACCAGTCATAAAGAAAGATATGAAGGTTGATTAATCACCATGATAGAGTCATTTGATAGACTGTTGTATACCAATAGAAAATCAATAGAAAAATAATACCATTTCTAAAGAGAAGTATCTATGTAAATGTTGTGAATTAATATCTACAATAAAGAAATGAATTGCATTCTGTGGTTGGGAAGGGTGAGGGGAGGTAGATATTATAGTTAAAAAATTCAAAGACACTAAATACCAATTAATTCATAATAGTTTTATTTGAACGACGGGGCTCTGCATGTGTTTTTCTTTGTATTTTCTCATTAAAAACAAAACCAAGTACCTTCAATTATGAGATGAAAAAGAAATGTTCAGTGGCTTATTCTGACCCAATATTTTTCTGTTTCATTAAAATGGAGCTTTTATTTGCATAAAAGTTGTGCTTACAATTTACAAGATGACAGTTGCTTTTAACAAAAGAGAATCATTTTACCATGACAGTGGCTCAGCCACCACCCCACATAGAGTAGAAGCCTAGCTTATCTTTTGAGCGCTCTCTATTCTCCTGAGCTCAATATCATGGCAGCCCAGCAACACCCACAAGAAACATCAAGACATTAATTTTACCACAGACTTCCCATCAGAGGCCAAAAGGGCACCTGGTAACTTGAACAAACATCCAAAGGATGATCATATATTAGTCAATCCAGTTCCTCTTTCTTGGGCCATTGATATTTTTTTTTCCCCTGCATCTCCTGCCCTAGCACTTTAGCAGCTAGAGAGGGTGACAGGCTTGAAGCAGATAGGAAAAGAGGAAAAGGAGTGACTCAGGCAAGAGAATGCCTTACCACAGCTTCCTGGCCACCTGTCTGGTCCCCTCATTCCAAGATAGATGGGTCAGGAAGCCCAGAGCATGCCAGTGAGTTAATATCAAAATAACATCACTAAATACTATGAGTGAATGAATGAATGCACAAGGACTCATTCAGAAGTGGCCACACAGTTCACACAGATTGTCCACATCTTCCCTCCTTGCTCGTTATGGTGTAGGTGCACAAAGTTCTGCACAGGCTCGTGTGTTTGGACACTTGCTCCCCCGCTGGTGGCACTGTTTTGCGAGGCTGTGGAACATCTGAGACAAGAGGCATGGCTGGGGATAGTGGGTCAATAGGGGTTAACCTTGAATATTCCAAATCAAGCTTGCTTTCTGCCCAGTTGGCACCACATGAAAAGCCTCTGCTGATGGTTCCTATCACGATAGGCCAGGCCATTCCTGCCACATGCTGTCTCTGCTGTGATGGACTGTTCCCTCTGAACTGTGAGCCACATAAGTCTTTCCTCCTTGAAGGTGTTTCTGTCACATATTTTGTTACAGCAATGCAGAAAGTAACAAAAACACCCCTTAATGCTAAAACCTTGACACTGAAAACTCCCCAGCAGGGTTGCTTGCTTCCAGAAGCTCAGAATAGGTTATGAAATTGTTATTGTTTTTACTGGTCTGTATTTCCTGAATTCTAAAAATCAAAGAAAAAAAATACACAGTACACTTTATTCTACCATCACTTTCAAAAATCCATCTAAAGATCATATTTTTAAAAATTAAGCTAACATTTCCTAGAAGCTTTGGTCTCACATGTGTGAAAGTTAAATATATAGGCCTACTGATCACCTGAAGCTATGGCTTGAATATGGACTCACACAACTGTCTTTCATTTAAGGAAGCCCTAAGTAGACAAGAAGGAAACTGACAAGAGAGAAATAGTTTTTCTGTTATTAAAAGTGTCCAGTATGTATTGACCAAGCAAGTTGACACTTTGCCTACCCACTAAGGTCATTAGCTCAAATTGGATGGGTGTCTGCAATAATTTTTTCTCGAATTACTGCTGAGGGATTTGTTCACATAAGCTAGCATTGTAGCTTCTGCACTCCTGGGACACAGGAGAGGGATCACATGTTTCTGACTCATTTTTACACCATGCTGAGGTGATTTCTGGTTCCAATATTGAGGATCACTAATCTTCCGTTTCTTGGCCTCACTGTGCCTACTTCTCTAGCTGAGAGGTCTCCTTGGAATCTATCAAGGAGACCCCTGCTTGAAGAAGGCCCCTGCACTTGTGTGCTCTGCTTTTCCCTTTATACTCCAACAGGGTTCACTTCCTCTTGCAGTTTTTATTCAGAGGGAGAGGCCAGAAGAGATGGGAAAAAAATGCATCCCTATTTCATAGCTGTTTCTTCAAGGAGCGTAAACTGCTTTCAGGCATGTCCTTATTACCTCATTAATCCTTGTAATGTTCCCTCAGCAGTATTCTTCTTATTTCCGGATGGAGAAATTGAGGCACAGATGAAACGAATGGCAGGTAGGTCAGAGAGCCAGGCAAGAGACAAGGCACAGGGGGAGGGAAGGGCTCTGTCATCTTGGGCTGTGGTCAGACTGTCTTTTTCAGATGAAGAGTGGAGCAGAAGAGGCTGGAGGAGAGGATGAGAGAGGATGGAGAGAGAAAGAGGAAGAAGGGAGCAGAGGAAGAGAGTGAGGGGTGGGGGAGGGAAAGAAGCTGCACTGCATAGATAATAAGAGGATTCCGATGTAGCCATGGCTCACCTGACACAAATTTCTCTGCTTGGTGAAGGAGTGGATCATTCATCGGCATCAGGATTTTCAGAATGGGGCTGTTACTTGCTGCCTGTGTCTGTGTGCCAGACACGGTGCTGGCTCTCAGGACGCCATAGCTAATATGACAGCCCTGGGGATTTTCTGTATGGGGTTTGTCAGTGGGAGCAGGTGACAGACCTCACCAAAGGGAATGTACCTGAGAAAGCCTCCTCCTTCACACCACCCTCCCATCCCACCTGGGTCACCACTGTGACTTCATTTAAAGAGTCTCATGGTATCCCTCTCCAGCTCAATCCTTCCCATCTTCAGTCCTCTCTCAATAGAAAACCACCATGCCCATTTGAAGCATATTTGATCTCATCTTTGAAGTTCTGGGAAGAACATTGTAAAGGCTTTCCTGCTGCTCAGAGTGGAAGCTATGGTCTTGCCATGGCCTATGGGGACCTGCATTCTCTCTCTCTCTCTCTCTCTCTCTCTCTCTCTCAGTCTCTCTCAAACTCTGCTCTCACTTCCTAAGTGCTCCCTTTCCCCCACCCTGTTCTAGCTACTGTTATCTGTTCCTGCTGCTGCAGAACACTATTTACCAGGCCACTGCTCTTCCAAATGCCAGCTCTCTGAGTGCCTCCATAACCACAGGGCCTGCTCACTCCTCCCTCATAAGAGGCCTTCTCTAGGATCTTCTCATGTCTAAAATTGCCGCCCACCTTTTCTATTCCCATCAGCACTTGGACCTCTTATGTCACTTGCTTTGTTTCTCCACACCATTACCACCATGGAACAGAGCATCCTGACAGCTTATCTACCCGTGTTCTTTTCTCTCCTTTTCCAGCCAGGAGAGCAGGTAATCCATCTGCTTCCCAGTACCTCCAGTCACCTAGAAGACACCTGTGCCCCACTGGACCTTGTTGGTGTATGTATGCATGCATGTATGTGTGTATGTGTGCATGCACTGAAGACCAGAGGACAGCCTCAGTGTTGTCCTCAGGAATGCCATCTTCTTCCTTTAAGACAGGGTCTCTTATTGGTCTGGAGCTCACCAACTAGACTAAACTGGCTGACCAGTAAACCCTAGGGTTCCTCCTGTCTCTGCCTCCCCAGCACTGGATTTAAAGACATGCACCACAACACCTGGCATTTTTCATGGGTTCTGGGAATCAAACTCAGGTCCTCATGCTTATAAGGCAAACATGTTACCCACTAAGCTATCCCCCCTGCCCTACATCTAAATTGTTAAAGACAGAACTTGACTTTCACAGAATAATGGGATTTCTCCTCAGGTTTGCTGACTTCTCCACAGTTCAAGGATAACAAAGGATAAGGGTAAGGTTGGGAAGGGGACCAGGGAGAAACCCAGAATAGCCAGCTGGCCTCTGTAGGTTTTGCACTTCTGAGGCATACAACTATCTTCATTCAAAGAGTCAGGTTAGAGGCATTTTTTTTCAACTTTATGAAAACTTCAGCGCATGTTAACCTACCTGGTGAGGTCATGCCCTGGAGGTACCAATTATCTACAGGGATATTTGTAGGGTGGATGCTGCCCCAGGGTCAGTGGATTCACATAGAAGTCAAAATTCTCTCTCATAAGGAGCCTGCTTTTCTCAATAATTGCATAATGACATCTTTGATTCCCAGGCCCTCTTCCCCAGCTGTTTCCTTAGGCATTTATTCAAGTTCCGAGACGCCATTCACAGTCCAGCAGGATGCATATTTGAATCTTGCTCCAATTTTTTTTTTTTGGCCCACATTATTGAAGCCCATGGCAGAGGATTCTAGCAATTAGCAGCAACCAAAAGTGATAATTTATTGCAACCAACACTGTGATCTAATAGTCACACATTACAAAAGCAAAATCTATGTATATTTCTTTCTGCTGTGGCATGCCGTGATATCATAGGCTACACATGCCTTCTAATGTCTTTTGTACGAATTAGGTAATAATAAAAAAAAAACCATAGCCCTCTCCCACTGAGAACCAGAAACAGCCCCTTAGTTTCTGAGAAAGATAGCATTCAAAAATGTGCTCTGAAGGGGGTTTGGTTTGTGGGCTGGGGGTAGTGAGCATTGCACAATTTGATTCTGTTTTTGAATGATCTTTTAGGCTTGTAATAATGAGACATGCCGTTTCCGGTTTGCACTGTCCTAGCATGAGCTGTTGGCACTGGCAGGAAAGCATAGAGGCTCAGAAGGGGAACTGAGTCAGTGACCACCATTCTGATCTATTGATCTTGACCATTGCATCTTGCAACAAACCTGAACTTTGGGTAAATGTGCAAACCACCAGGTCACATAAATTACAAGCAAAATGATAAGTCAGATGCTGCCAGGTGGCTGAAGCAGTGTGGCAATGCCTCAAGTCTTTAAAATCCTATCCCAGCGGCCCCAAAGCATTAATGCATTTGGAACGTTGCCCATTCACCATCTAGAAGGACGCCTGCAGAACCTGATTCCTAGGTACATGGAGTTTTTGAACTGGAAGAAACTAGAGACACTTTCTAGCCCAGCAAATTCCAAACCTGGCTACTCATCAGAAATACCTGGTACGGCTTCATCTTCCAGAGAGACTCATTCATTCTGTGGGAGGGATTGGACTCTGAGTACTCAAAACCAGGAACATCTGGGACCCTCACTAGTTTCAGCGAGGGGTAATCTGAATGTCAGTGTCCTCCATGGGGAGAGAGGGAGTTGAACCCAAAGCCCTGCATTTACTATGTGCAGCAATTTCTACTGGACCCCATCCCTGCTTCTTCCTCAGGAGAAAGCTCATGAGCCAGTTTGGCAAGGGTCACCAGGGCAGAAGGCTACACACAAGGGCTTCCTGACAGTAGGAGCTTTGGGATCTCCTGTGCCCTCTTCCTTGATCCCTTGGTGACATCTCAGTAAATGTTTCCAAAAACAATTATTATGGTGTTTCTACATGTTGAACAAACTCCCCCTCCCTGCCACCCCAGTCATCACCTTAGGATTTTCTTCTGTTAAAAAGAGAATTGTTTCATAGCGATTTTTTCTAAAATATGCAAGATTTAAGAAGGGAATGCAAATGATATATGCCCACTTGAAAAGTTCTATACATGAGCAAGGTGAGTGATGATCAACCAGATATATCATAATGAGGAGCTCTCTGCAGAGAAATAATCTTCTTTCCTACAAGAAACATATATAACCCTTTCCAGCCATCTTTTTAAATTTCTACCTTTGCTAAAATCAGGGATATGTTTATCTTTGCATTTCTCTTTACAGTAAGTTAACAATATATAGGCTCCTTGCTGGGGAGACAAGAAGAGGGGTAGAGATAAGAGTAACGGCAGAACTCATGTTTGTCAAAGGGGGACTCACTTGCCATTCTAGCTGATTGTCACCATACGGGAATATAGATGTAGGCTAGCCAAGACCTCTGATTTTTTTTCCTGTCTCTTCTATGAAGTGGAAGTGTGTGTGTGTGTGAGTGTGTCAGAGACAGAGAGAGAGAGAGAGAGAGAGAGAGAGAGAGAGAGAGATTTTGAGATGTTTTAAATGTTGGCAACTGAGTTGGCTTATTTTTATTTTTAACGGATTGCACCAAATACATGGGTATAGGCCAACACATCCATGAATGTTTTAAAAAGTTTTTGTTTACTTATTTCTATTTATTATTTATTAGAGACAGAGAGAAAGGGAGAGAGGGAGACAGAGAGAGAAAGAGAGAGAGAGAGAGAGATTGAAAATGGGCATGCCAGGGCCTTCAGCCACTGCAAAAAACTCCAGACACATGAGCCACCATGTGCATCTGGCTTACATGGGACATGGAGAATTGAACCTGGGCCCTTAGGCTTTGTAGGCATGTGCCTTAACTGCTAAGCCATCTCTCCAGCCCTCCATGAATGTTTTGCAGCTCAAAAACTTCCAAATTGATATTTCCAATTAAAAGATGCTTGGTTGAAGTATGAGACAAGAGATGATATGGTGACATGGGACAGCTTGTGTCAGTCAGAGAAACAGCCAGTGGCAGAGAGTTATTAGTAGATTCAATGCAAGGAATTGGCTGACAGAAATGTGGGACTGCCTAGGAAACCAGTTCTGTGCAGAAAGTCCCTCCTAACATGCTCTGTGCTGAAGCTGCTGTCTGTGGGTGGAGTTTCTTCCTCTCTTAAAACCTTTCAACCAATAGGCTCAGGCCCACTGAGATTGTCTAGGACAGTCTCTTTTATGGAAAGGACAGTGACTCTAGGCTTGCATCACATCTACAGAATACCTTCCCAGCAACACCTTGATTCATATTTGATGGGACAACTGGGAACTATAGCCTAGCCATGATGGCCCATAAATTTGACCATCTCAAGATAGATGCTTTAAAAAAAATCAAGATAAATAATGTCAAGACCACAGTGTCATCCTTTAATGGGAGTCTTAATTTTTTCCTGTTCTTTTCTTAATAAAAACAAGATTGTTTCAAAGAACCTGTGACATAAGACCTCTGTGACCCGATTTAGAAAAGCACCCCTGGGCTTGAGCCAATACAAGATGGGCTTGTATCTTTAAGTGGCCTTTATTACCATAGTAATAAACAGCAAACGGGCCCAAATCTTACAGGCTTGTGTTGGCTTTGACCAATGAAGTAGAACAAGACCTCTGAATACCCCATTAGTTCCAGGCTGCGCTTTGATGGCTCTGCACAGGCAGCTCTTTTTCTCCACAAGTCACCAGCCTCACCCGTGTCTCTTAACAAATGCTGTTGACAGGCCGCGTTGCAATTTTTCTGCACGTTCTGACAGTTTAATTCAGTACCTCCGAGCTAAGCACTCTGCCTAAGGGGGTGCTTCAGCACCTTGGCACCACTGGGCTGCAATTAAAATAATTCAGGGACTGGGGCTGGGCTTGCAGAACTAGTCCTTATTCCCTTTGGAACAAACAGTGCATTTTTCCGGTCCCCCATGGAGTAGGCACGATCTCCCTTTTAGAGTGGAGGGCAGTGAAATTTATTAGCAAGATACCTACTGGCTAGAGGCAGCACCACTTACATGTTACACCCAGTGAGCTTTCTGAATAGGCTTGGGCACAACGTCTTCAATAAGTCTAGCACCTGTAGTAAGGTGTTGGGAGACAGAAAGAAGAGTGAGGGCACCCAGAATGGGAGCTTGGCAAAGATAATTTTTTGTAAACCATCTTTCCAAACAGTGACTCAGAAGTATTCTTTATTCTGAATTCTACACAGGAAAAAAAAATGAATAGGAATATCTAGAAATTGGCCTCATTTCATTGGTCCCATGTGAAAATAGATCCTTGGAGATGCTTTAGGAAGGTTTTTATTCCAACACCTTCAGATTAAGTGTGTGGGTAGCACAGTGTAATAAAATGAACTTGCTTCTGTTTATCCATCTGCCTCAACTCAGACAATCTCAAACAACATTACTCCCAAGTCTTAGAGACTGGGTTTGGCAGGTAGGGGACTTTCAGAAGTGGAAATTTGATAAATTTTCCCAAATTACTTTCCAACAAGGGTCATATATGGGGGTAACTTATTTTAAAAATGCAAACTCAGAGGCCCCAGCAGGAGGAATGATTGTGTCAGTGTAGCATGGGACTAAGAGATTGGGGGACTTGTGTCTTACCAAGTATCCCTGATGATTTTTTCATTCATATAAATGCAGCTAATACCATTCTGAAACAAAATTCCACATAACTCTCTGGGCTTTGTAGAAAACCAACCAGTGAAAACTTTTCAAACCTGAGGTGGTTTCCTAGCTGCACTCTCTTTCCCCATATTTCTCTCCCAGCTTTAAACAGAAGGGCTGATACCAGTCACTGTTCTTGCCTCTGCTGTCTAGATACTTCCTTCTACACAAAGAGGTACACAGAGAAATGGCTTAAGGTTTTTGTTTTCAAGAGGTGGAACTCATTGGAGGGAATAGAAGACTTGTGCATGGGGTACTCAAGGAAATAAGAGAGTGAAGCTTGATGATTCAGGGGGAGTTGACTTGCAGTCAACATCTGTCTCAGGGAAGCACCAAAACCCCTCCACTGAATGGAGGGAAGCCAAATAATAATTTTAAAAAAGTGATCAAGCAAACTCATGTCCTGGGAGGCTTAGGTTGTTTGAGTAATTTGTAACAAACACTACAACCTACTGTGAACATCTCATCTAAATCCCTCCTGGGGGGAAAAAAAGTGTCAAATGTATGTATGAAAATGTATGTGTATAGTTACCTCCTAGTGGTGGGAGCAAAACACCCAACTACAAGCAGCTTATAGAAGGAAAGGGTTTCTTTTGGCTTATAATTTTGAGGGGAAGTTTCATTATGATGAGGAAAGCATGGCAGAATAGACAGCCTGGGTGTCACATCTTGTCACAGCAGTTGGGAGGAAGCAGAAAGAGTGAGCTAGCTCAGAATACCTAGTGGATTGACTAATAAACCTCAAGTTCTCCCGTAGTGACACACCTCCTCCAGCAAGGCTCTGCCTGCCAGAGACTTCACAACGTACCCAAATTGCCATCAGCTGGGGACCAAGTACTCAAAGCATATGAGGTTATGGGGGACATTTTATACCCAAATCATCACAGCATGCCACCTGCCACATCCAGTCACTTATCTTATGCATCTTATGATTATGAATAAGAGGTCTTTTACTCTTGGGCTAGAGAGATGGCTTAGTAGTTAAGGCACTTGCCTGTGAAGCTTAAGGACCTAGGTTCAACTCCCCAGAATCCACATAAGTCAGGCACACATGGTGGCCCATGCAACTAGAATTTGTTCGTAATGGCTGGAAGCCCTGGTGCACCCATTTTCTCTCTCTCAAACTCTCGCTCTCTTAACTAATAAATAAATAAATAAAATAATTTTTAAAAAGTTGCATTTTACTCTAGGGCTTAGCTGGCTCTCCTCCCAAGTCTTAGAGGCTGGGTTTGGCAGGTAGGAGACTTGTATCTTTAAGTGGCCCCTTTCTTTCTTTATTGTCCTCTTATTCCTCTTTTTCTTTTCCTACTTCTGAACTGATCAGCCCAGCCCTTGTCCAAGAACACGGACAGAAGTCAAGACTAGTCTTTTTCCCCTTTGCCTCTTGGCCTTGGCCAGTACTCAGTATACCACTCATAGGCATTCTCTGACAAAGGCACCGAGTCACCTAAGTGGTTAAATCTGCACATGTAATTGTTGAACTGTACTAAATCTCTCAGACCATTTTAATACCTGCTCTGTCTTTCCCTATACATTAACCAAAGCCTTGACCTATTGACTGCAGAGTCCCTGAAGCAGCTGGACTCCCTGTTTGAAAGGCTTTCTGAAGAGGCATCTATTAATTTATGTATTTAATTTCTGTATGAAGTGACCGTTCTCCTCCAAACACAGGTATTAAAGTACCTTTAGGGCAATCCAGCAGCTGAAATCCTTAGTGAGAAAAAATGCTTAGAGTATCACAAAGCAAAAGCATTAGTGGGAAATGTTCAGAGGCTCAGTGGAAAACCACCAGGACTGCTTCCCTCTTCCAATCATCTCCTCACTTTCCTGAGATTCCCATCTGTGTGGCCTCAGCTGGAAGCAACCATTTCCATTATGGCACAGAGGGAAGGATGATAGGCAAGTTGCAACTCATGTTTTCCTCTTTGGTTTGGTGTATAGTTTGGCTTTGCTCACCAACTTAACTTAAAAAAAATTATTTTATTTTATTTGTGTGTGTGTGTGTGAGAGAGAGAGAGAGAGGGAGAGAGAAAGAGAGAGAGAGGGAGAGGGAGAGGGAGAGGGAGAGGGAGAGAGAGAGAGAGAGAGAGAGAGAAAGGGAGAGAATAGGGGCATGCCAGGGCCTCTAGCCAATGTAAACAAACTCCAGGCACATGCCCCACTTTGTGCATCTGGCTTATGTGGGTACTGGGGAATTAAACCTGGGTCCTTAGGCTTGTCAGGCAAATGCCTTAACCACTAATCCATCTCTCCAGCCCCAAGTTAATTTGTAAGATCTTAACACACCTATTCACATTTAACATAACCCATCTAAGGCTTAGCAGTTAAGGCACTTGCCTGTGAAGCCTAATGATCCCTGTGTAACTCCCTAGATCCCACATAAGCCAAATGCACAAGTTGACACATGCACAAAATCACACATATGCACAAGGTGGCACACCTGTCTGACATTTGAGTGCAGTGGCTGGAGGCCCTGGTGTACCAACTCTCTTTCTCTCTCTCTCTCTCTCTCTCTGTCTCTCACTCTCTCACTCTCTCTGTCTCTTATAAAAAAGGATAAAATGACCCATCTAGTTCAGCTATAGTTAGCTATTCAAGCATTATTAATACTAAGTGTGTTACTTAGACAGTTAGATTCTTCAAAAGCTTTCTATGTCAGGGTGGTCACACAGGTCCACATTTGCTGTGCAAACACAGACATGTGAATGAGCCTCTACAAGTGTCTACACATCTCCTTGCAGGTGGGATGGACCATGTGGCTCTGTCCTTTAAGCAAACACTTCCTTCCTTTAGAAATTTCAAAGAGAGAAGTCCAATGGTGAGGTGATGTTGGCAACAAAGCTAATAACGTGTCCTGAGAAAGGGGAACAGCCTCGTGGTGACATCTTTTTTTCTGGGAAAACTCATTAAGGACCTTGCCTGTGATAATCAATAGTCCTTCTATTTCACTCCTGAGGGACTATCAAAATGTATTCAAAGGACGTTCCAAACCCACAAATGGGAGCTACTCTATGGTAGTCATTTTCAAACCTTGAAATAGTATGACAATTTTGAGAATGAGGTAATATAGATTGCTTGCATCTTCTTTGTTAAATAAGATCATTCATAATTCTCATATAATCTCAGGTGTCATCTCCATCAATATTATTTTATTTCGTAAGAAGATCAACTTTTCCTGAAACAAAATGATAAAAATTTAGAGACATATATCACAGTTGAAAAAGCTGGACAATGAAGTATTTATCTATAATTGTTTTATCATATATCCATCCACATATCTATCCACCCATCCATTCACCCATACATCCATCTTCCATTGTATTATAAAAACAAATAATACTTAAATGTCAAAAGTTAGGCAGGACATAATATCAGTTATTTCCAAGAAGGGTCAATTGATAATTTGATGTAAATTTATATTCATTTAATTATCTATGCATATTAACAAAATAATATCATAATTTTAATAACTATTCTTCTGTTGGGCAGTGAAAACAAATGTGTGTGAGTCTCACAATCATTTTGGGACCAAGTAAATAAAAGCCAAGAACACAAGCTGTTAATTCGTTACAGAATTGTAGGATGTTGAAATACTATGTGAATTTGAAATCCCACTTTACCAAAGCTATCATGAGTTAGCACTGCAGACGGCTACCACAGAGTTGCTTTTATACCCAGGAAACTGGGTGATCAGAATAAGGAGAAGCAACTGCCCCTGCCATGGGACCAGTGTCTTGATCACAGACAAGGGTGGTCTGGTACAGCACCAGGTGACTGTATAGTTCCCTATAGTAAAGGTGGAGAGGATGGCATGACAAACAGGAAGCTTCCCAGGAGTGATTGCCATGCCATGTGCTCATCTACATGGTATAGGTCCTTAGGTCAATCTTTTCTCCTCTTCTGGGTCTCTTTGTGGGCCTGGAACAGGACTCAAGCAAGCACTTACTAGACAGGACAGGTTCAGACGGTCTCTAAGTAATGGAAGTCTGCTATGATTTGCAACAATCAAAAATAACTGTCATTTTTTTTATAGTGAAATTAATTTAGGCTCAGTGGTAAAAAAAAAAAAAAGTAGAAAATATAGATGAGCAAAACTAGTAAAGCAGAAGATGCATAACCTCAAGCCTCAGAGAAAAGGATGCTAACTCGATACTCATATCCGTGCACATAGTTAGATACATGCCCTATCCTCATCCATACCTTTGCTTGTACTCATATTCTTATCTACACCTGTTCCCAGGCCCATATCTCTATTCAAACTTATGTGAGATACTTATATAAATGCACATACACCTACTTGTACTTTTATTTTAAAAACCACAGAAAAAGAAAATATTGTGTATAATTCTACATGATTTATTCTCTTTTTTTAATAAGATATTGTGACCATGTTCTTATGGCAATATTATTGTACATGATTTTCAGTGGTCTATAATGTCCCCTTTTATGATTTTCAGTAGTAAGTTTAGACTGGTCATCCCCAAAGTTTGCTTCCTGGACCAGAAATTCCAGCATGACTTGGGAACTTGTTAGAAATATGAATTCTTAAGTCTCACCCTAGACCTGCTTAGTCTGTGCACAATTTCTCCATCTGCATTTTCACAAACATTTGAGTAAATTCCAATGCCTGCTAGAGTTTGGGTTCCTTCCACTTCTTTAAACGAATTTGGGAATCTTTTTTCCATAATCCCCAGGGCAGCACATTATGAATTTGTGATCTCTGATCTCAAATCTCCTCCTTCTGTTCTCTAAGCGCAGTGAAGGATTCCTTAGAATTCCAACTTTTGTGTTCACATCCAACGTTCCATTTTTCATCACCTCGAAATTATGCTGAATTCAATCTCAAACAATTCTAGAATGAACCTGAAGCATCTGTGAAGTCATTGAAATTAGATGCTAAATTTGGAAAATAGTTTATTTGGAGTATAAAAATAATGATCACATTTGCAAATGATCCATGCCCCTGCCTCTAAGATGATGTTCATTTGTTATTTTCATTCCTCTCTTTGCTGTTAGGTTTGCTACAACTGTTTTAATAAAAGAAACAATTTTTGAAAGTGATCTATCGACATAATAGCCTGAGCTCAATGTGCACAGCTTTCCTCTTCATTTTCTTCTTTTAGATACCCCCAAACTAACCCTGGCTGTCTTTCCTGGGGCAAGTAGCCCACCTTCTGCAACTCTCTAGCTTCACCTTGGACCTTCCTAGTAGGTGGCATGCTCATTTTAAGAACATATTTCAAGGGGGCTGGAGAGATGGCTTAGCAGTTAAGCACTTGCCTGTGAAGCATAAGGACCATGGTTCGAGGCTCAATTCCCCAGTACCCATGTAAGCCAGATGCACAAGGTGGCGCATGCATCTGAAGTTCATTTGCAGTAACTGGAGTCCCTGATGCACCCATTCTCTCTCTCTCTCTCTCCCTCTTTCTCTCTCTGTCTGTATGTCACTCTCAAATAAATAAATAAATAAATAACAATAAACAAAAAAGAACAAAATTCAAGATGAAATCTCCTAAAAATGTCCACATCCTTCTCATAGATCTATGAGTTGGTCCCAAGGAAATAATCAGATATACATGAAAGTAGAAAAGTGACAATCATTATAGTCAAAAGTTAAAATAGCCTAAATGCTTAATACAAAGACATTAGTCATAGAGATTGTCCAAAAGGCATCAAATAGAATTGTATACATGGAATTTTTGAGGAAGGGTTTGAGATATGGTAATTACAGAATAATATTCAATGAGACAGTATATAATTTATAGCATATTTACTCCCATTCACAGTGTGTATGAAAAATACCTAGCAAAAGAGAGACTGTATGTTCCTATTCTTCTTTATTCTCTTCTCTATTACAAATTTTTTCTACAATGAACATTTATTTGTTTATGATCATGAAATCACAGATTAATAAAGTAGGTACCATTTTAGGGGTGAATAACCAGTAATCTGAAACAAAGTTGTCTCCAGCCACACACATGGTCCATGTGTTTTAAGTAATGCCTCTGGCCTGATCTGTTTCTAGGGAAAACTTTATCCATCCTTCATCAACAATTTTTTTTTTCCAAAGTAGGGTCTCACTATAGTTCAGGCTTACCTGGAATTCACTATGTAGTCTCAGGATGGTCTCCATCTCACAGTAATCCTCCTACCTCTGCCTCCCGAGTGCTGGGATTAAATGTGTACACCACCATGCCTGGCTCTTCCTCAACATTTTTATCATACTAGCCTTATGATGACATCACTTTCACTTCTTTTTGTTTCCCCTAATCAGGTACAGTTGCATAGTGGGATTCAGAGACCCTATGAGCACTGGCACTCCTGTAGAGGCAAGTCAGTATTATCCATTGTATGTGTTGAGGCAGAAAACAGAAAGGAGTCAGAAGACATGAATAATGCCAGCAAATATTCCTTCTTGGTTGCTAATTCCAGGGCTGTCACACATGACAAATAGCTTCAGCTCTCTAAAGGTTCCATGTTCTCATCTGTGGAATAGGACAGTAACTCTTAACTTGCAAGGTGGTTGTGAAAACTATTAACATAATTAATATAAGTGCTGAGGAAATTCAAATACTCAGAACCCTTTAGTGACCTTGATTATGTCTCAATAAAAGTCAGGACTGCTCTTTCAATATCTAGTAGCACGGTCAAGTTTCTCCATGTGGAAGAAGACTCAGTAGTGTTGAAGGCCCAAGACAGATATTTGGTTGTTAAGTATTATTACTGTCTTATCATTAGGTCTTTTTAAGACCCCACACATTTAAAAAATGTATATGAGCTCCTACTGTGCCTCAGACAAGATTCAGGTGGGATGTGGCAGAATATGAATAAGACAGTATCTGTTCCTCGTGAATTGTCTTTTGGAGTCTATAGTGAGTGGGACACAGAGATGTACCATGGCATGGAGACCAGGAAGGGGAGTGGCTTGGGAGATGACTCAGTCAGTAAAGCACTTGCCACAAAAGCAAAGGGCCTAGGTTCGGATCCCCAGTACCTTCATAAAATGCCAGGCACAGTGACTTTTGCTTGTAATCCCTGCTACAGAGGCAAGGGCATGAAGATCCCTGGGACCTGCTGGCTGCTTGTCTTGCCAAATCATTGAGCTGCAGGGTCAATGAGAGACCTTGTCTCCAAAATGAGCTGAACAGATAGTAAGGCATCTGATGGTGGGCTGGCGAGATAGCTCAGTGGTTGTATGCACTTCCTGCACAGCATGAGGGCCTGGTACTGCCAGAGTTCAAATCTCCAGAACCCATATAAACAGCTGGACATGGGCACACATCTCTGCAACTCCAGTCTTGTGGGGAGCAGAGACCAGAGAATCATTGGGGTTTGTGAGCGACATGTTCTGGAATCAGTAGGAGATTCTGTTGCAAGGGAAAACAGACAAGAGAGATGCTGAGGGGGACTTCTGATATTCTCCTCTGGCCACCACAGGCACATGTAAATGGTGCTTCATTAGCACACACACACACACACACACACACACACATGCAAATGCACACATGTGCACACACACACACATACACAAATCTGACACCATTTTCTAGCTTCCACACATATGCACACGTAAACATACCCTCATACACATGTGCCCATGTACGTATGCATATGTGTTCACAGCCACACATCTAGAACACAGCTGTACATGTATAGGGTGCATGTGTGTCTTTGGGTGGAGAGACTATCTGGACACAGTTTTGGAAGATTCTCGCACTAACAACTTTGCACACCACTCATTTTTGAAAAGAGCTCACCAGTTTTATCATCTGCAAAGCCAATGTTTTCAACTTGGCCATAGCTTTGTCAATTGTTTTACTAATTGAGTTTAAAGACCTATAAAAACTTTTTACAAGTGAGCCAAGTTGTACTACCCAGAGTCTGTGGATTCTATCTTTATTTTTTAAAACTCAGATTCTATATCACATGTTCACAAATTCAACATTTTCATATGATGTGTCCTATAACTGTACCAAGATATTTTTTGTACATTTTTAGCTGATATACAAATTTAGGTCATCATACATCGGGACCAAACATAATGGTTAAATGAATGTCACCAGAAATCCCTTACAAAGAAAAATGGGCCTTGTAATCTATTTTCTTTGGTTAGAATAATCCAAACATATAATTTTTTTAAAGAATATTTTATTTATTTATTTGAGAGAGAAAGAGGAAGAGGGAGAGAGAGAGAGAGAGAGAGAGAGAGAGAGAGCGAGAGCAAGCAAATGGGCATGCCCGAGCCTCTGGCCACTGCAAATTCACTCCAGATGCATGCACCACTTTGTGCATCTGGCTTTATGTGGGTACTGGGGAATCAAACCTTGGTCCTTTGACTTTGCAGGCAAGCACTTTAACTGCTAAGCCATCTCTCCAGCCTCAGACAGTTATAATTTATCCCACCCTATTTAAACAAAACCTGTACAGATTAGCGACACATTAGGGCCTTGTTTTCTGCTGGTATTTTTCTATGTGCTTAAATTTGTCTACATGAAGATTATGCCACATATTTGATCCTCGGAGCTATATTATCCCAACCAGACTGGTACAAAACTTAGTGTGGCTTTGTGCATGTTGTTGTCTGTGTGTCCCTGAGCATGTGCACATAATTGCCATGTGCATCTTCCAAGGATTTTGGGGCTCTTGACAATGGCATCCGAAGTATAGTCAGGGGACACTTTTCATCTCCGACCAGTGTCTGGACCCTAATGCTAAGCCAAAATGTAGTCGTTCGTCTCCTGTTCTAACCTCCTCCTAGTCCCTGTCCCAGCTGCCGGGCAGAGGGCTCCATGGCTGGGTGTTGACGCAGATCCTTGTTTGTCCCCCTGTCATTCCTAGTTCCTCTCCAGCCACTGTAACTTTAAAAAGGTTTAACAAAGACTACCTCCACTAGCTAAGCTGAAATAAGAATGTCTCCTGAGTTTAATGGATCAAGTAGCGGTGATAGGTTTTATGGCTCTTTTTTACTTTAGGGCATAGGGAAGAGAGAGCTGGGCAGGTTGGTTTTAAATTCAAGGATTTATGTTGTTAATCCTCCGGGCTAATTATAATTTATGGGATCTTGGCAAATTAATATGCGAGTGCTATTCAAAAGTAGAGGGCAATGTGAGGCAGGCATAAACAAGCCTTGTTCATTTTTAATTTATTTCCACCAATGGAGAATATTAAATAAAATGAACACTAGGGTATTTCCCTCCAAGTTTGGTGTTCATTATTTATCTCTAAATTATGAAATTCATATAAAAACTCTCTACTTTTTCCACCAAGAACCCAGGATCAAGAAGCTATAGCATCAGATAACTAGGAAGCAATCAGTAATTGTCTTTCTACTGCATGTACAATAGACTCAATGATCTGCGTGCAAGTATAGCCAGTTTACAAACAAGCATCATGTACATTGGAATTGTTTGGAAGTGGAACTTGTGAGTGGTATATGAACTTAAAATCCTAGCTGTCCAATGGGAGGTAGATTCATGTGTAAAGTGCTCTCCATGCAGGCATGAGGACTTGAGTTTTCAGCCTCAGTACCCACCTAAAAGCTGGGAGTGGCAGCCCATGCCTGTATTCCTAGCACTGGGGCAGCAGAGATAGGAGGATGCCCGGGGCTTGTTGCTTTGTTGGTCTAGCCACGTCAGGGATCTCCAGGTTCAGCAAGAGCCCCTGTCTCAAAATCTGAGCTGGAGAGTGACCGAGGAAGACACCTGAGGGTGGCATCTTGCCTCCACACACACATGCATACACACCACACACCCATACATAGCTCCATGGGAAATAAAAGTTCAGATCTTCCAAAGGAAGAGTCCCAGTGCATTTTGCCTCCAGGACTTTGATTAAGCCCAGTCTAACCCTAGGCTGTCCAGAGGTTACCCTGTAGTTGGATTTTCATACCTTAGCAGAGCAAACCCATCACGCCCACGACCCTCCCCCCATTTCATCCACATTCCCCATGGCTGCTTTGAGGTTCTCTTTAAATAATCCAGACTCTCACCCACCAACATCTGGCAGAAAATGTTCACGATTGTCAGCTGTGAGGCAGGTAGTTTTGACTCACAGAATACTTGCTTGTACCACTAGAAATGAGGAAACCCCTCCCACCTCACCTTCTCCGCTCTCCTCCCCCACTCTCTCTTCTTCCTTCCAGCTGGGAGAAGCCATCAAATGCAGCTTGGCGAATACTTGAGCTCTGAGCACAAGGAGCAAGTTGGAGTCCCCTCCCCCAGCTGTGTAGCTCAGATAACAGCTGGAGCAGAGAACAAGAGTGGTCTCTCTGCTAGAATATCTGACCCAATTCTGACTGGGAAAGAGACTTCATAGTCTGTCCCTCAGGTTATCACTCTCTGCTACCCCCACACATCCCCACTGTCTCTTGTCTGTGCCACTTGGCTATGCCGGAAGGCTCTCCGTTGGTCCTCTTGTCAGCAGGACAATGAAGGGCCCCTTTTGATGATCCTAAAGAAGTGGGTGTTTTGCTTGTGGATGGAAGCTGGAGAAGAATGGACAGGGAGTCCTAGGGTCTGCCAGCCACCCCCCACCCACCGTGTGATATCCCAGCTCTATCTTTTATCAGCTCCGTGTTGGACACTTACCTACATTCTCTGAGTTTTCCTATCATAAGAATAAGAATAAAATATTATAAGATGTGAATAAGTTTTCTTATTATAAGAATAGAATAAGAATGTGTTCCTTGATTTTTGGGAACACTTGTGAGAAATAAGATATTGAGAGGCCTCTCTATACTTACCAAATTTTATTTATGGTGAAAAGAAGGAGGGGAGGGGAGAAGGAGAAAAAGAAAAGAAAATTTTGAGTTGGGCCTGCTGGTGCATGCATGTTATACTAGCTATAGAGTGAGTTCAAGGCCAGCAAGGGCAACATAATGAGATCCTATCTCAAAATAAAAACTGAAAAGCAGGCTGAGGAGGTAGCTCAGGGCTAGGTTGCTTACTGAACATGTGTGAGGCCCTCGGGTTCAATCTCCAATACAGGAAAAGAAAAGGTAGTTCCAGCCAAGTGAGGTGGTTCACACCTGTAATGCCAGCATTTGGGAGGCTAAGGCAGGAGGATCATGAGTGCAAGGCCAGCCTTCAAAGTGACACCCTGTCTCAAGCAAGAGATGAAGCAAAGAGAACGGTCGTTCTGTCCCCTTCTACTTTCACCCTGGTGTGTAGCAGATTCTGAACAAATATTGGTAGATTGAATTGACTGCAAGCCATTGTTCATACTGTTGTGCTCACAGCTTGCTGCAGAGCACTCCAGGGTAAAATGGTCAAGTCTTGTCAATATTGCCCAGGGCCAAAAGGATTGAGCATAGCTTTGTGACATGACTGAGTTCATGATTTACAAGCAGCTCAGGCATGAGACACAGGGCAGAGGGGATTCTGTATGGGGAATGTTTACTTGGCTGTTGTTCCTTTCTTTTGCTTTGTTTTAACGTTCTTTTCTAAAACTTTATTTTATTTATTTACTTGAGGCGAGAGGCAGAGATAAAGGGAGAGAAAATTGACATGCCAGGGCCTCTTGCCACTCTAGACACATGTGCCATTTTGTGCATTGGGCTTTATTTGGGTACTAGGGACTCAAACCCAGACCATCAACCCCAGAATTTTGACAGAGTCTTATTCGAGGATCCTTTGCTTTACTAGGAAATAGATTCTGGTGTCCCTTTCATTCAGGAATGAAAACTTAAGTCTGATTGAAATTACATACTCAGCACCTTATGCTACTTTTAGTTCAGTAATAATTGATCAGTACAGTTTCACTCTTTCATGCTTTCCTCCAAGTGTGATGGGGAAGGAAAGCCAAAAAGATTTTTTAAATTAATTTTTGCTTGTTTTGTGTTTTTATTTTTATCAAGAATATGCTTTGTATGGGTACATCATGTGCTACTGTACTACCATTTCCCTCCTCTCTGCACCCAATCCTCTGAGGGTTCACCCCCCCCTCAGGGGGGACGTTTTGTGTTTTATTTAGAGCAGCAGTTGGAAAGTGAATGGAAACTCCCCAAAGAGAGTGGGTAACTTGGCTACAAATTGGGATGGATTATGGCTAGGCAATGAGAGAGTAAAGAAGACCAGGAGTCCCTGTGGGTCACGTGTTTAAGCTTACTTTGTTGGTGTTTCACCGAAAGAATAACTTGTTCTGACTTATAGATCACAGCAGTCTCTGCACTCACATGTGCCACCATCTACCAGACCTGGTAAAGGACGGAGCTCAGTAAGACCGACTGCTGAGTTCTGTCAGTGGGTGACGCTCAGCTGGCTCTCTCCTCAGTGGACAGCTGCCTCACAGGACCCTGCCAGGTGCAACCACAAGCATGATTCTTGCTGTTGGACACCCTGACCAGCTCCCAGCCACACCTTACTACCCAGACATCCTCCCAAGTTTTCTTCTCTTTTCAATAGGTGAATGCTGGTAGTTCTCATGCTAAATATTCAGCTACATGTCATCTTAACTACTTAACATTTGTCAAAGTCAAGATTCTTGGCTTGGACCTTTTCACCAGCACAAGGATCCTACCCTTGATAGGCAGGTAGTAGATCTCCTTGATAAGCAAATGCAGCATCCAGATGTCAGGTCACCATTCCTTTGTGCTCAGTATTGTTTGGGCTCCTGACAGATCCCAGGAGCTAGAATATGCATCATGTGGAGTCCTGTTATCGAGGCCACTTCACTCAGCCCCAAACCCTTTCCCAGGACTATCCAAATCTGCAGCATCCTTCCAACTGGGGCCCCTGGCTTCTCCAAAACGCTGCATTGCTTTTGAACATTTCCCTCTGGAGCTATGTAATGAATTGTCTTTTATGCATCCTTTCCAGACAGGAGCAAAGCATCAGCTTTCCAGCGATGGAGACTTTTCCTATCCTTTGGATCTCATCCTTATTCTTCATTCTCTCAGTCCATAAAAGACTAAGAAAGCACTTGCACGAATGTTTGCACATCATTTAAATATTCATTTTCATTAATTTATTCATAGCCATAAAGTTTATTACCTAGAATATAGAGTCATAGAATTTTAGAGCCGGAAGACACAAGAGAAATCATTTGATTCCAGCCCCTCGTTTTACAGATGAGGAAACTGAGGTGAATTGCTCAGGAGACAGACCAAGGTCAAGTTCTGAAGGAGTGTCACCACAAACTCCCAAAGCCAAGTCTAGACAGTGTGGCTGGGCTCTGTAAGAGGCCATGTGCAATGTGCATAGCCGAGAATCCCTCCTGCTCTCTGCTGGTGTAGATAGCTCATTTCTACTCAGCATTTCTTTCCCACTCTTCATTTAGCCAGCACCTACAACAGTGCCAGTTCAGGGCAAGACACTGGAAAACAATGATGGATGATCCAGTCATAGCTGTGGAACTATGGGCAGAGAGGCTCGTAAACACAAAAATGTATACATATGTAGCTACCCCCCTTGTGGTAAAGGTTCTGAGATAGCCACACACCAACTAAGCCATGGAGCATAGTGGCTAGCAGACAGCACAGGCAGACTTTCTGCTGTGACTTCTCGGGAAGCAGAAGTAAGCTGCCACAAACCAAGGAATGCCAACGAGTACCACCCATCACCAGAAGTTGTAAAAGCCCTGGAACAATGTACCCTTAAGCCTTTGGTGGGAACCAACCCTATGGACACATTTGATTTTAGATTTCTGGGTCTCTGAACGGTGAGAGAACCTATGTCTGTCATCAACTCGGTTTGTGGTATTTTGTTGCACAGTGGTAGGAAACAAATATAGTAGCCTTTTTCAACTGATCAAAAGCACTTGAAGTTGGGTCCTTTGACCAAATGAACCACCCACTCCAGACAGGATTATTGCAGCCAGTTCCTGCTGACCATAGCTAGAGGTGAGAGGAGGTCTACTTCTCCCTTTATAAAGTGTAGATGTTTGTTTATTGGCCCATTGATGGTGATGCCAAGGAAGGTTCTGGGTTGCAGGCAGGGTGAGCTATGTCTTAAGGGCAGTTACACAATTAGCTGGCTGGCCACAGGATTACTGCAAAGTGCACAGTATTTGCATTCCCAGCAAAGCCACCAGCCGGTTCCTGCCTGATCTAATGACCCTGTGTGCCTCCCATGCAGGAAGGGGCTACCTCCCCCAGTGTCATGCCCGCCCCTCTCCCTACTGCTTTATAATTAATTCCTCCTGCTCCTTATGCTCCAAGATACCCAGGTACTCAAATGGTGCAACATACATTTGAGTGGGGCCTTTCTTTTGGTTGGGGGTCTTACATTTCCTGGTTTTCTCCAACAGTCTATAGAAGTACAATTCCTAGGAGTGCAGGCAACCCATTTTACAAGTTAGAAAACTGACAGGTAATATATTATGTGATATAGGGTGACCGGTTAAGCAAGGACAGATACTTATGGATATGGAATGAACTGGAAGTTCACAGGGAGACAACAACCTGAAAAGCTTTTGTTACCAGGAAGCAACTTTGGACAAGTTCAGAGCTTCTCACAAAGACTTGACAGTGAGGTGAGTGAGGTTGTGTTCGGAGATTGACCCTCAACTGCCTCTGAGAAAGCAGAGCATAGGGAAGAGAGGGCTAGGCTAGAGACTTCCTGACCTGGAAAGGGAATTTTTAGCCTACAAAGGAAAGGCAACATAGACTCCAAATTGTCAGTGATGAATGAAACCTAGAATATGTATAATAGAATATCTTACATACCTTTTAAACATCACTTATAATTCAGCATGCCATAACAAACAGCCATTAGCAGGTGTGGTGCATGCCTTCTAGTCAGGGTATGTTTGTGCCATATTCTCCACCATATTCTCATTTGGTATCCTGCTTCACATTTTCCTAACATATATTTTATCATGTTGTTACAAAGCCTTCCTAAATGCAGTTCCGAGTGGTTGCTTGGTAGTCAGTGGGGGGAATGCATCTCTGTTTATCCACTTCTGTATCACTGGGCATTTAAATGGTTTTAAATACTTTTGCTGTCAGAAAGAGTGTATCTGATAAACATCTTTGTGCATAAAGCAGTTTCCATAGTTCCCATTATGCCTTTAGGATAGATTCCCAGAAATGGAATTACTAGGTCAAAGGTTGAGCACATTTTTTAAAGGTTCCTGAACATGTTGCCAAATTGCTCTCCAAAAGATCCGTAGCAATTTAAATGATCAAAAGCAGTATTTGAGCATCTAGTTTCTTTGCATCAGTATTGAGTGCATATTCTGAAAAAAAATCTTTACTAATACAATAAACAAATAAATGGAGTGTTATTGTTGGTTTGGCATCTTTTTTTTAATGCTTGAAAGAGGGGAATTTGAAGAACCCAGAGAAACAACAGAAATTTAATTTTTACATTGCATTAACCTGAAAGTTTGGATCAGATGGCTTCTAAAGAGATTTTGTTATATTCATGGATGATAAGTGGGTACTGAAGAGAAGTCTTGGTCTAAGGAACTTTGCAGAGTACCTGCTGGACATGGTGCCCTCCCTCAAAGTCAGAGTACCACCTGCCAACAAAGAGATGGAATCTTTGCAGATGTTTTATAACTATACAGTGAAACAAATAACCCCCATTCATGGGGGACTTTGGAGTTTTTCAAAATGTGTTCTCATAAGGAGCCCCACTTTGCTGACAGTGAGCTAGCAGGTTGAATGACTTTCCAAAGATGTACATACAGAAAACAGTCCAGCCAGAATGAGAACTGGACCAACAGGGAGAACATTGTACCGTCCACTCCTCCATGCCCCGTCTCTGACACTTGCTTGGTATGACTCACAGTGGCTGATTTCTCAATGACACAGAACTACTGTGTCCTGGGTGTGTAGCCAGATGGGCACTCGGGAGCCCGTGTGGCATTCTTCCTCTGGGACAGCCCTTTCAGGAGTTCCTATTAATAGCATCATCTACCCAACATAGTACTCCAAGCAAAAGACCCTACGTTCATTTCCTGTGACAGCCATAATGATTTCCCACAGGCTGGAGTAGCTGAAAGCAGCAGGTATTTATTTACTCACAGAGTTGACACTGAAGGACTGAAATTGACGTTCTCTCTGGAGCTTCCAGAGAAGAATCCATTCTGCTGGCTTCCGGTACTTGCCAGTCCTTGACTTGTGGGGGCCCCCGCTGCCTCTCTGCCTCCACGGTCACAGCTTTCCCTTCCTTCTCTTTGTGCCAGGTCTCCTCGGACCTCTTATAAGAACACTTGTCATTGAACTCAGGGCTCAAATATGTTATCTCAAGCTCCTAAACTGGGCCTTGAGTGACGCAACACACTTGTATCCCATCACTAGGGAGGTAGAGGAAGGAGGATCATAAGTTTGAGGCCAGCCTGGGCTGCATATTAAGTTCAAGGACAGCTTTAGTTATATAGTGAGACTCTGTCTCAAAATTCTTTCTTAAATTAATCATATCTGCACAGACCCTCTATCCAAATAAGGGATTTAATGTGAACATGTTTGCAATTACTTTTCCTCACTTATGGGATAAAATATTGGACAAGCAGTAGTGCAAGGGAATCCAGGAAACCTCAACTGATGAACATTGAAGCCCAGCTTGCTCTTCTTTTTTTTTTTTTTTTTTTTTTTTTTGGTTTTTCGAGGTAGGGTCTCACTCTAGCTCAGGCTGACCTGGAATTCACTCTGTAGTTTCAGGGTGGCCTCGAACTCTCAGCGATCCTCCTACCTCTGCCTCCCGAGTGCTGGGATTAAAGGCGTGCGCCACCACGCCCGGCTCAGCTTGCTCTTCTTTTTTCCTTTTTTTTTTTTTTTTTTGGTTTTTCGAGGTAGGGTCTCACTCTAGCCCAGGCTGACCTTGAATTCACTACTGTTTTCTGCTCTCTGGCTGGTCTCAAACTCACAGCAATCCTCTTACCTCTGTCTCCCAAGTGGTGAGAATTAAAGATGTGCACTACCAAACCAGGTGCTCTCCTTTTTATACATACAGTACTGGAGTCTATTCAATGGGATGTGTCACCCACACTTAGGGTGGGACTTCCTACTTCATTTGACCTAATCTAGAAATTTCCTCACATACATGCTCAGAGATTTGTCTCCTGGGTGATACTGGACCCAATCAAGTTGACAATGGAGATGAACCATTACACTATTTTAGGGGGACATTTTTTTCCTACCACACACCCTGGAGCTCTTGACTGTCTACCTGAGTTTAACATGATATCTGCTTTCTGGTGGTAATCAGCCAGTAAACTGCCCTTGGAACCATCCCTTTGCAGTGAACCTAGAGAAAATGTGCTTGTTTCCTGATAGCTGAGTGAGTTCCAAAGCTATCCTTGCTTACTCACTGACTGGAGCAGTGATGTTTTAAAACTGTGTTTCCAGGACAGTGCCATGGACATATAGACTGTCTCCTTGCTGGGTGTCCAGAAATGTCCTCAGAAACACAAGACAGTGTTTGTGAGGGGCTGAGCTGCAATCATATTGAAAAGATGGCATTAAGAGTCCCCAAGGCGGGAGGTGTGCTTTGGGATGTGAGCCTAAACAAGCTGGAAGTGGTAGGCTATTGAGAGGAAGGCCCCTCTGTGGCTGGCCGGCTCTCCACAGTGCTGGGATTCTGTGATAGATTCAACTGGGAAAACTAGGTTAGTGCTGGGAAAAAGTCCATTACTCTTCAGAAGCGGCCCCTCATCTCTAATAATAAATAAACCAAACATTGGGATATTAAAACAATTTGTTCTGAGCATCAGAAAAGAGGTCATATGTGTGCGTGTGTTTGTGTGCGCGTGTGTATGTGTGTTTTAATATCCCACCCAGCCCAGCAAGCCCCCCCCACCCCCAGTAACTCTAAGATTGAACAAAATCCAAGTGATATACTACAGATTTAATATAGCATCAGGCTCCTCCAGGTACAATAAAATACCAAGTTAAGAGTATTAATTCCTCACCAGCCTGATGGGTCCCAGCTGTGCACACGCGTGAGGGGTGTGAGGGTGTGAGGGTGTGTGCTCAGCGGGTGCAGGTGCTGACGGGGCTGTTCCACCTCGGAGCACGCGGGCTGGGAACACAGCTGTTTCTCAAATCCTCTGCCGCTCACCTAAACCCCTCTATGAAGTTGTACTGCC
This sequence comes from Dipus sagitta, assembly GCA_036346955.1. Classification (NCBI taxonomy): domain Eukaryota; kingdom Metazoa; phylum Chordata; class Mammalia; order Rodentia; family Dipodidae; genus Dipus; species Dipus sagitta. The sequence continues at coordinate 264,517,051 of CM070770.1, read as the reverse complement.
TCTGGGTACAATTAAAAGCTGTATACTACATTTCATCAGGTAGTGTTAGAAATTTAGGCTGAGCCAAAAAATGAAAAGGGAGAAGGTGGGAGGGAGAAAGAAGTGACTCTCTTGTTAAGGCTGGCGTTAACCCCCTTTCCCCGGCTATTGAAACAATAAAGTTTCTAAATGCCACACGGTCCCAGTATTAAGGACAGAGAGCCAGAGTATGAGACAGTGTGAAAAACAGGACCTCTCTCCCTCCCTCCCTCCCTCCCTCCCTTTTTCCTTCCCCTTTATTATTGCTGTCTATCTCCTTCCTCCATTCCCTTGCTCTGTCTTTTGCATTCCTCCTGTCTCTCATTCTTTCTTTCCCTTGCTCTCCTTTCTTTTTCCTTCCCTGCCTTACATCTTTGCCCTTTGCCCATCACTCTCCCCTTTACTTTTCTCACACTCTCATTTCTCAGGTAGCCCTCAGGTCTGTCTGTGGGGAAAACACTATGGGGTAGGGCAGACTTCAAAGAGGCAAGCTGAATGGCCAAAGGCTTGGATTTAGGTCTCTTCTCAGAAAAGGGATGAGGACTCCTGGCCCATTCTTACCTTGGGCAGTGAGCTAACTAACCTTTCAGCAGAGTGGTATGTGGATTAGCTTGTTTTGTGACCATGACAACCCCAGGTATTAAAACCCACTAAAACCCATCTCCAGAAGTAGCAGCTGAGTCCATGATGAGCCTCCCTACCCACATGGGCACTGCCTCAAACTTCAGCGTCCACGTGCCTCATGTTTTTTCCTTTCTTTTGAACAATATGAACAAAATGTGGACTTCTGAAAGTCATGCCCTCTTAGCAGAGGAAAGCAAATTGTATCATTTCTTGCCTGTGCCTGTCCAGTGGCATAAAGAAGATCCCTGAGATAGAGGCAAAAAGGTATAAGGCAAGAAAGCAGTGATGTGCTCACTAGCAAGAGAAACTCCATTATACTTCCCCAACACCGGGGCGGGAATTCCCAGCCCTTGGACTTACTGGGAATTAGCACAGTTATGAATGAGTATCTGAGTATTAATACTGTCCTAAAATTATCAAGGCAGATGTGGGGTGCGAACCATGAAATACTATACAGTGTAACCTCTTACCCTTAAAAATGATCTCAAGAACCCCTCACCCAGCTATGGAAATAAAGGCAGGTAGGCAGTGAAACTTTGGCTGAAGTTCTTTTGCCCTGTTTGCCAGGCACTGTGGTAGGGTCGCCCAGACACCAGCCAACTCATTAATCCTCCTATGACCATAAATTCTTTTCCCAGTTTAATGATTAAGGACTTGAGACCCACAGGGAATTAGTAGTTTGTCTGTGGTCTCATCTAATCAGTGGTAGAGTCAGCAATCAAAATAGCTTGGCCCACGATCTCCAGGCTTTAATTTTTTTTTTTCCCTGACATCCCTTTCTCACTCACAGTGGTCTGGAATCAACCCCTCACCTGTCAGCCTCAGGAACATGAAATAATGTGCACAGGGTGAAATAATGCCATTTAAAAGCAGGAACATTATAAAGAATTATGTCAGCCCAATTCCTGAATCCTGTGAAAATTCATATCCCCGTGAATCAAGTGAAATTGATTGATATATGGCAACAGTAGTTGAGAAACAGACAACGTGGATGGTTTGATTAAACCAATATCCGGGATCTCCTGCTGCATGACATTAGGATAAATTACTACAAGAAGCCCAGTAAAGCCAAGCTAAATAAACGCAGCCTTTTTGAGCCCTATGATTGTCTTATTAAATAATTTTGTTGCCTCTTAAGTGTGGACTTGGAGCTCTTGTGGTCTGAAAGCCCTCCTGATTAACTATAGCCTTGGCCTCAAGTTGATTTTATAAACTTTGAATGGTGCCCCAGAGGGTAAGGCTTCCCGTTGTCAATTCTGCCTGTTGCTATAGATACCGAACTCCACAATCAGTAATTAGAGCATGCCCCCTGCCCCAGAACTGGTCAAACAGTGCAGAGCGCTTGGCAAATGGTTTTAAAAGCATTCGCACTGGTGTGGAAGTGCATCTCCAATGGTGATGGGATTTGTTTTATTCATGGATTTTTTTTTTAGTTCATTTAGTTATTGAAAAGCACAGTGAAATATAAATAATTATGGTTTTTAAAACACAACTAAGTTTTCTTATCATGACATGTTAAGACAGAACAAGTGTGTGGTATGATACAAAGACAGCTCTGTCTGACCTGCCAATATAGGGCCAAGTTCATTCTTCCTCACATTTCATATCCTTCATATTAAGTCCCTAGGATGGGCCATGGACATCCCTCAGGCCCACAGAGAAACGGCTTTATTTGCAAGTGAGACTCTTTGTGGCTTGATGAGTAAGTCAGAGACAACTGTTGGTGGCCAGAAAGGAAAGGTGATAGTTGGGTTCATGTTATCCAGTGGAGCAAAACAGATGTGAAACATTTGTGTCTTAGGCATTGTGGTCAAGAGAGAACTAAATTGGTTAGAAAATGTGCAATTTCGTAGGTGTTATAAAAATAGAAACCAACAAGTCCTACTTGGTTCCCTGAAGGGATGAGGAATGAGAGCTAAGGTTCACACAGATACTCTCCTGAACACTTACGTAGTTTAATTTAAGATGGCATGACTGACCTCATTTTGAAACTAGAGAAAACAAACCAGTGGAGAGTAAATGTTTTCTCCCAAATTACTCAGTTTGTGTCACACAGCTGGGATTATAATTCAATTTCTTTCTGACTCTAAAAATCTGTTATCTCATATATTTTTTTTTTCAGGGAAAAAAATTCTTCCAAGCATTTCGGTATCTTGCTAGAGAATTCCCCCTGTTCTGTCCATTTCTCAGTTTAAAAACAAATTCTGAATTTCAGGATGTGAAATATTGAAGATCAAGTTAAAATTTCCTTATGAATGTACATTATACCTGTGGTCTTCCAGGCTGAAAATTCTATTGATATTTCCAAAGTACTGTTGATTGTATTTTTGACTCCTTTAAAACTGCTTAATTGCCTTGTTGATTTCAAACACCATGAGAACCGTTCCTAAATGATTACAGCATCTAATAGTGGGGGGAAATACATGGTCAGCAAGGATAACTTGATGTATGCAAATGAAGCTTTTAAAGGGAGTGTGTTAGCTAAAGTCCAGCATTGCAACAGTTGGGAAATCCTGCCGACTGGGATGGATAACACCAAGCCTGAGACTGTGTAGATTTCAACCTACATCCAATTGCAAGGAGTCTGGCTTTTACTGGGATTCCGTCCATCACTATCGCAAATGTAGGTTGGTTCAGAGGCAGATGCTCTGCAAGGTATCCTCCCAAGGAGTCTGGTTCTGGGCGAGGACTCCACAGGCAAAAATGAGGGTTTCTACCATTCCAAAACTGTGACTCTGATGCTAGTCTACACTGAAAGTTCTTGAACAACCATCATGTCTATCCTTCTAGGAGCAGAGATGCATGCTATTATTGTTAGTGATAATAGCACTAGTATGGATTTGAGGCTGATTTCAATGCATATGTATAAATGTGTGTGTGGAAGACAGAGGACAACCATTGGTGCTGTTCCTCAGAAATGCTCTTCACTTCTTTCGAAGCAGGATGTCTCATTGTCCTGGTGCTTGTCCATTAGGCTAGAATGGCTGTCCGTCAAGCTGCAGGGATCCTTCTGTCACTGCTTCCCCAGCACTGGGATTGCAGGGGCATACCATGGGATTTTTATGTGGGTTCTGGTGACTCAGATCCTCATGCTTGCCTTGCAAGCATTTTACTGATTGAGTTTTCTTCTCAGACTACTAATTGCATTTTTGTGTATATACTTACTATTTTAATATTCTCAGCAATGTGGTATTAACTTTATCTTTGCTATATTAGTTTCTCATTTTTTAAAATATCTACTGAATTTTCTTAGAAGCATCTAAGCATCAAAAATAAAAGATGTTGGGCTGGAGAGATGGCTTAGCAGTTAAGGCACTTGCCTGTAAAGCTAAAGGACCCAGGTTCGATTCCCCAAGACCCACCATAAGCCAGATGCACAAGGGAGCACCCACATCTGGAATTTATTTGCAGTGGCTAGAGGCCCTGGCACATCCATACCTTCTCTGTCTCTATCCCCTTGCCTATTTCTGTATCTCTCTCTCAAATAAATAAAAATAAAATATTAAAAAAATTAAAAATAAAAAGATGCTCAGAAACATTAAGAAATTTTCCTAGGGAAGTAGTTCTCAAAAGAGGGAGATTTTGCTACCAAGGGATATTTGGTAATGAGAGAGGATGCTATTGGTACCTAGTGGGTGGAGGCAGGGATACTGTGAAGCATCCTATAACACACAAGCCTCCATCATAAAGAATGAGCCACGTGCAAATGCTAAGAGGGCTGAAGTTGAAGAATACTGACCTGGAGTCCTATAGTTTCAGGACAGTGTCAGAAGTTAAAATGGATCTAGAGTCCCACATTCTTAACTGCCACGTTATAGTGTTGGCTTGGGCAGACAAATGACATTTGGACAGAGATTTTTGCTTCTGCACATTGAAATTATAAGAAATTATCACCAAAGGTTCTTGTTTACTGCCCATCTCTCCCAGGAGACCCACGTTGGTGTGAGAGCAGGGACCCTCCCCTCATTCCTTGTTGCTGCAGCTTTTTTGATACACGGAATACAGCAGGTATTCAGCAAACGTCTATTTTATGAATGGATAAATGTATAAGAAATTAACCATGATCTACTGGAACGTGATAGAGTCCACAAAGGGTTAACATAAATATTCTGTGACATTGCAAAGAAGACTGTTTGTTCTAGCAAGGGGGAATGGTTGTTCATGGGATGACAGGGAAGAAAGTTTGAGCTAAGCTTTGACATCAGGTCAACCTTGGCTTTGGGAAAGCAAGAGAACCATGTGAGTAGAAGAACAGAATAATAGCTGCAGAGGTGGGAAGGATGAGCAGGTGGACACCATAGGCAATTTAACTTTTGAAAGTTTGCCCAGAAAGGGTTGTGGATTGGGTGGGTGGGAAGCTGAGCTGGGGAGGTTGATGGAAGATCCTGACCATGAGGCGAAAGAACTTGGACTTCATGTGATAAGACAAGGGGAACCCTAGAAAATTTTGGGATAAATGTGGCCTTTGTTTATAAGAGAAAGAAGAGCTGGGGCTAGCCAAGCACATCCCCCACAGTCTAGAAATGACACAGGATAAGTACCTGATTTATGTGACAATCTTTTCTTAAAAAAAAAAACTTATTTTTTTTTAAATTAAGAAATACATGTAATTAAAGTGTTTACTTTTGAATTGGAATGCCCTTGCATGATTAAAATCAAAAGTAGGAGCCTAGGAGATGGCTCAATATATAAAGATGTTTGCAACACAAGCATGAGGACCTGAGTTTGTATCCTCAGAAACCATGTAAAAGTCAGGCATGGTGGTTCATGCCTGCAATCCCAGCACTGGAGAGGCATAGACAGGGGACCCCTGGGGCTCACTGGCTACTTAATCCATTTGAATCAGTGAGCATTTAGCATCACAAAGAATGAGGTGGAGAGCAGAGAAAAACACCAACTTCTACCTCTGACACACATAGATGTGCATACACACCCTTGGAAGCACATGTACCCCCACACAAACAAACATGCACACGCAAATGCATCCTCCCCATACATATGCCAAAACATCAAAAAGTAGATGACGTCATATAGAATGTGTGCAGGCGTGTTTATGTGTCTATGTATATATCTTGTACACACACATATACTTTGCTTTATATCTTCTAAAATGTCCCTTATCGCTTTCCTGAACCAGTGTTATCATTTCCCTGTGTATCCTCGTAGACACCTTTGTGCATTTATAAGACAAGACAATGTGTTTATGTATTCTCTTTCCTTTTCTCTCACTGTTATACTGAATATATATATTATATATGTTATACTGAATATATACATATGTATATATTCTTTTCACTTGACAACATATCTCACAGATGGTTCCAAATCAGCATATAAATGATTTCTTCACTTTTTATCAACTGTCAAGTATACCTCTGTGTGGATGTTTCATAATTCATTCAGCCAATTCCCTGTTGATAGACATTTGGGTTGTTCCCAATCTACTGCTATTGCAAATAGTGCTGCCACATGTAACCTTGTGTTGACAACCCCTCAGTGTTCATACAGGATGATGTCCTGAAAGTCTCAACATTGGCTCAGAGCTGCATATGTTGGTCACTTTAAGAGATATAGCCCAATTTCCCTGCTCAGGGTTGTTCTGATATCCTGTTCTGAGTGGAGCCAGACCATGAGGGTGGCACTTCCTGGCTTCTTGCCTTGGTGCTGGGTGGGAAGGAGGAGAGTGGAATGCATGCCTCCAAAATGTGCTTTAAGGAGAGAGACACTGGGGGGCAACAGTAGATGTCATGAAAAGAGGAAGACTGGACTGAGGGCCACAAAGTTAAATATACTATGTACAATTATCCAAGGGATGGTATGTCAGGTGCTGAGCTGATATAGAAGCAAGATAGGAAAACTATTGGAGAGGACAGGCTGGGCATGAGGAATGAGGCAGGGGTTTGCTGACAAGTACTTGCCACTCTGCAGTAGGTAGGAGGGGTAGAGAGATGCAGAAAGAAGCTCTTGGCTTTGGCTTAATGAAATGTCCCCACTCACGAGGAGAGGAGCCTTTCACAGGAGGAGCTCATTCTTCTTTACTATTATCCTGTTCTCTGATTCCCTCCAGAAATTTTTCTTTTCTTTTCTTTTTACTTTTTTTTTTGTTTTTGATTTTTTTTTTATTGACAGCTTCCATAATTATAGACAATAAACCATGGTAATTCCCTTTCCCCTACTTTCCCTTTGCAACTCCATTCTCCATCATATCCTCTCTCCTCTCAATCAGTCTCTCTTTTATTTTGATGTCATCATCTTTTCCTCCTATTATGATGGTCTTGTGTAGGCATTGTCAGGCACTGTGAGGTCATGGATACCCAGGCCATTTTATGTCTAGAGGAGCACATTGTAAGGAGTCCTACCCTTCCTTTGGCTCTTACATTCTTTCTATCACCTCTTCCACAATGGACCCTGAGCTTTGGAAGGTATGATAGAGATGTTTCAGTGTTGAGCACTCCCCTGTCACTTCATCTCAGTACTATGCTGTCTTCTGAGTCATCCCTAGGTCACTACCATCTGAAAAGAGAAGCTTCTGTAATCAAAAGTGAGAGCAGCATTAATATATGGGTATGGACATTAAGAGACGTGCTTACCAGGCAGTTTGGTGAGCATAGTGTATACATTTAGCCAGACACCAGCAGACATTATACCCATAGGGCTCATGACTACCGCTGTTGTAGGTTTTCAGTATCAGGAATATATTCCCTGCCATGGAGTGGGCCTCCAGTCCAATTAGAGAGCAGTTGATGTACCCCATAACAGACATGTCACTATTACACCCATTGGCTCATTTGGCCTGGCTGGCCAAATTTAAGGCTTGCAATGTCCACTGTTGAGTATCTTTACTGGTGATTTCTTTGTCTACCATTGAACTTCATGCAGTGTATCTTTTTCCAGCTTTCTGTCAACTGGTTTACACAGAGGAGGTTTTCAGCTCAGCTCAGCTCCAGCAGGATTTCTCAGTGACCCTGCAGCCCAAATATGTGGAGTCTTCAGCAATAGGGTCTTATCATCTATCCCTGGTGGGAAACCAAAAGCCTTGGCAATGGCCTATGTTTTAGGGGCATCAGGGACCTCCCTGGCCAACAACTTACTGAAGGTATCACAACCCTGGTACTGAAAATTTTCTAGTAACAATCTATGGCTTCTGAATGTGCCATTGTCCAAAAAAAGGTAGGTTTCCATATGACTTATTCAGACCCTCCTATATTTTGACTAGCCCTCCCCCAACCTTCTTTTTTTTTTACTCAGTCTCTTCCCCTGACCTCACTTAGGCCATACCTACTCCATGTGGATTTTGATAGGCACCCAATTTGTTATTCCTAGATGTCCCAATAGTCAAAAAATTTGAAAAAAAATTAATTTAGAAGCTTAAAAATAGCTAAACATATCTTCTTTTACATATACCTGACAACCTTATAGAGCCATTATCATTCCTATTACAGGTAAGAAAACTAAGGCTCAAGAGGTTAAATAGCTGGGCCAAGGTCAGGCAGCTATTGTAATGGTGCAAAGACTGGACCAGGGTTTCCTTTAATTCCTGAACTGTGTGACTGGTTGACTGTGACAGCAAGTACCATGGGACAGAAGGGTCTAGGTGTTTATTCCCAAAAGCTGATCTCACTTGACTGGGAAATTCTCATCTCTTAACAGCAACCTCCTTGTTTCTAAAGTGTTGGAGTGGATGTGCCAAATTTTGGAAAGTACATTTGTGAGCCATCAGGGTTCGATTCGAAGTCAGGGGTGATAGAGCTGAGTGGGGAGGCTGTGTCACAATGTGACTGGGAAAAGCAATAAAACAGAAGTGTGAAGGTTGTGCTTCAACCACCTGGCCAGGAAGGCCTGGATGGCAATTCCATCTCATGACCCACCCAAAGGCACCATTGTCAGCCAGTGTGAGGAGAGCCTAGCATCACCCAAGGACACTGAGTGACCCTTCTCAAGGTTAGAAATGTTGTTCATCAGTTGCCAGCAAATAGCAAACAACAGTGCAAGTTCCCTGTCCTGACACAGAATGTTGGCTCTTCTCTGCAGGGAATTTCAAGGTAAGATGTTGACTGGAAGGGCTTTAAAAACCAGCAGCCATACGATGTTGTGTAATGTACCCCAGCAGCACTGGGCCCAGAATTCACCCTCTCTAAGTGCCCAAACAAGGCTACAGAGGGCAAGGAGAAGGGAGCAGATGCAAAGTTGAGATTTAGTTGTTAGGTGCTCTTCCAGGCTAAGGCCTATTTAATAGGGATGTACACTTCCTACCATGTTGAGGTATGCACATTGGTGCACACCTTAGAAGACTTAAAATCCTATGATTGTGCAGCGTATGCTGTGGCCAGACCTCACATATCAACAACAGAGGAGAAAACCTCATGTGTGTGTGTGTGTGTGTGTGTGTGTGTGTGTGAGAGAGAGAGAGAGAGAGAGAGAGAGAGAGAGATTAGGGGCAAATCCAGTCTCATGCATGCTTAGCAGGTGATCTACAATTAAGCTATGCCCCCAACCACCTGACTTTAAAAAAATAATGATAAAAGAAGTGTAAGACTGCATTTGAAAACTGCAGATGTAGTGGAAAATAGAGGCTTATTTTTAAAGACTGCCAGATTGATACTTTAAAAAATTAAGATGACCTATACCTGGAAAATTTTCAGGAATACTTCACAGCTTCCCTTTGTAAGCTCTTAAATGAAACTCACTTCACACCAGTTGTGCCCAGAATTCCTTTTGGGCTGCTTTCCATGCCTAGAACCCATAGTCTTCCCAAATTAAGTGAATTATCCTTGCTATTTATCCAGATTTCAAGCCATTCAGAAATAAATGAATTATCCAATTAATGAATTCAATCTGGTGGCCCTTTGAACATTCTGTGTGTCATAGTTCAAAGTCCTCAAAGAGCTAATGGCCTAGCTGAAGAAGAAGGAAGGGTCAGATTGGTGTACACACAGGGGGCTGGGAGCCCAGAAGTGAAAGGGGAGATCCCTGCCCACCAGCTGTGTCATCTAGGGTCAGGCAGTGTCTCAAATTCCGTTTCCTCATCTGTAGCATAGAGTCGTAGAAATGCCTTATTTGTGGAGTGCTTACTACCTATTAGTACTTATCATGAGTTAATTGATAAGTATTCTTCACTATTGCCTTATAAGGCTGCTGCCATTTCTGTAATTTCCACTCCCTTTCACAGAAGAGCAATAGACAGAGAATTTGCCTAAGGCATGACCCAAGGCTGGAGGACCCAAGATCAAACCAGAGTATCTGTGGAAGCCCTGCTCTCATCTACTTTCCCAGTCATGTCTATGGTAGAGGCAAATGCATAAGTCACATGATGTGTTTGCTATAGTGACTGCCATGTGAACCTCAAAAGATGCTATTTTATTGAACATTAAAATACTAAGGGATATATAGCATTATGGTCATTATAGCATATTCATGATGTAGGTACAAAAGATGGGATAGCTCAGCTCTCTGTCATGGTCAAGGTCATTTATGGCTTCCTAGATATCCTTTTGGTCAATGCAACCAAGAGGTCACTCAGGACTGCCAGGCACTCACTTGTCCTGAACTGGTGTTCATTCTGTCCACACAGCGAACACACAGAGGACATTGGCACTGCCCTCGTGAGTTTGTACGTTAGTGGCTGGTCATTCAGGAAGCCAAAAACAAACTCAGGGGGACCTGGAAACTAAAGAAGTGTTTCAGGCCTTGGGTTCTTCCAAATCAGACTTGAAGGCCTACAGCATAGACGCCGACTTTCTCATGCGGCTGGGATCAAGTCCATGTGCTCCCTGGCGGGTCTGATTGATTTCCACATTCTCTGCATGGTGATGAGTTACTGCTGGTGGCGTAGCAGGGAGGACCTGTTGCCCTTGCAGCAGAAAGGCAAGAGGGTTGTGTGCCAACCAAGGAGACCACCATGTTCTTGGCCATTGTTGAAACCACTGAGTTACATAGACTGTCATAAAAAGGACTTCAGCATAATCCTTGTTTGGAAGAAGTTATAGCTTAACCAGCACACAGAACAGCCAGCGGGCTTGTCTTTCTATTTGATTTCACTCCTGAAAAACGAGCATGGGACAAATTCCAATCCTCCCCTGCCTTCTGAGTCATCCTTCCACCAAGCGGGAGGCTGTCTCTTCTTAAGTAACAGGAACTGCGAGGCTGTGTGACTGCTGCTGGTCTCTCCCTTCCTGCAAGGGGGACACACAGTATCAGTCACAAAGGAAGCAGCTGCCCTCGAGGGAAAGGGGAGGGAATCTTTGAGGGAGATATGTACTTGGCACAAACTTTACTTGTAAATGAACAACCAAAGAAAGTCTCAGACCAAGAGGCATTGACATGCTTTGCTTTTGTTTTCAAGACAGGAACTTATTATATATGCCTGGCTGACTTGGACCTTGTTATGTAGATAAGACTAACCTTGAACTTGCAGTGATCCTCCTGCCTCTGCTTCTGTCTCTTTAGTACTGGGATTTTATGCATGAGCCATCTCACTTGGCTCTACAGGTTGGTTGCATTATTTTTTTCTAAGCTAAAAAAGCAACGTGGGACTAAAGAGATGGCTCAGTCTATAAAGTGCTTGCCCAGCAAACATAAAGACCTGAGTTCAGGTTCCCAGAATACACCTTAAAGGTGGGCATGGTGACGTGGACCTGTAATTCCAGGGTTGGGGAGGCAGTGACAGAAAGATCCTTGGGGCTGGCTGGCTAGTTTATCTAGCCAAATTGGTGAGCTCCAGGTTCAGTGGACAAGACCATTTCTCAAAAAATAAGCTGGAGAATGGTTGAGGAAGACATGAGGCATGGACGTATGACCTATGAATGCATGTGCATGGCATGTTCACCAGCGCACACACTTACCTATGCCAAAAACAGAGAAAGATAGGAGGAAGGCAGCGTCTATGAAGGAGCATACGCGGGCTTTTTGTCAGGCAGGATTAGTTTGGGAGCCTGGGGTTGGAATTTGTATTGATGCATCCTGACCCTCAGCAGTCCTCCCCTTGCAGGACTGCTCAGGAGAGACAACATAGGTCTTAAATCAGTGGTGTTCTGGCATCAGAACTGCAGAGCTTCCTCACGACATGGTGTGCTGCATTGCCCATGGCTGGGAGGTGGGGTGGGGTCTTTTCAGCAATGTTCTCAGTTTCAGTGTCATTCCAGCACCCTTGCTCTCTGTGTAGTTCCTTTGTTACTTTGTCCCTCAAACACCCCATTCCTTCAAAAACAAATCAATCATTTACAATTTTACTAAGCTGTTACTTATATTATCATTAAAAGAAAAAAAAAGCCTTGGAAGGAGGCTCTGTCGTGCTTTAAAAATGTTAAGCACATTCAGCCTCTAGTCTAAATTGAGTGTTGAATGTGCCCCTTGTCTTAATGTCTAGTTGCCTTCCAAAGGAGAGTATCCCAATTGTTGCAGTGGCCAAGAGAAACAGCTCTACTCTTTATCATAGGAATGTTTCCCACTACGGTGTAAACCATCTGGATGGGGAACAGGACTTGTTCATGGTGGGCCTGCTGGCTCGTCCTGAGTTTCAGCTTCCTGGTTATTGCCTGGGTTTCTCCTTCTGCTCCGATCTCACCATCCTGTCAGGACCAGACTCCTTGAGGCTCTTTCTGCCTCCCATGAAGCTTTTGCACAGAAATCTACACGTGTGAGTGAACTCTCTCACATGCTTCTGGTTTCTGACTTTTACAAAAGCCCTCGCTCATTTAGCATGGTGCACGCCCGAGTTTATTTTCTTCTTAACAGCTTTATTTATGTAATTAAGTGAGTGAAGTCATACATTTTACTGAGCTAATGAAATGCATTTCATGGTTTCTACTGCCCTTCATCTTTGGACCGCACCCTTCACATTTGCAAACCTAGAAGACCATTTAAAACCTTTGCACCTTCCAAAATATGAAGTCCCTCACCAATGTCAGAGGCAACCCCAACATCTGTTTCTTGAATGAGTACATAGTTTATATTGATGCTGAACATTGACCCCAGCTTGTATTGTGGGAGGGAAAAGAAATCCTTGCAAAGAAGGGGCATGCTTTGTAAAGATGGGGCAGGGAACAGGTGGTTTTCATTTTCGTGTATTTAAACTTCAGCTCCTTAAATGGGTCTTTCTTTTCCCTACTTTCTATTTTTTTATTATTTTAATGGAGTGCGAGATGCAGTCTTTTTGATGATGTAGAATGTGGGCTTATAAAAGCTAAGCACTACTATATATTTCTACTGTCCTTGCCTGAGGCCTGCACTGGGGAGCTGTATATTGTATCAGTAATTTTAAAAGGCTGCAAATGTTCTAGTAGTTGATGACATGTTCCTTACAAAAGCTAGTCAAACATATTACTTAACCAGGCATGTAGAATTGGTAAAAACATAGAAAGTGACATTGGTCAGTCTTCAACAAATGTTTATTTCTGAAGCCTTGACACTGAAAAGTTGTACCAAACCAGAATTGGTTTCTTCTGGCATTTTCCAGACAAAAGATTAATGTGCAACTTGATGAATTGAGGCTAGTGTTAAAGGGGAAAATATTGGGAGCACACGTGGGTATAGAAACCAGGGGCTTCTGCTCTCTTTCTAAGCAAGCCTGAAGGAAGAGTCTGTTCTGTCCTGAGTGTGTCTGCCACAGCCACGAAGATTTGGAAGGGATGGCCTGTGCCGAGAGTGGGGCTGTAGCTTAGTCGTAGAATGCTCGCCTAGTATGCCTAAGGCTCTAGGCTCAATCTTTAGTACTACAAAAAGAAAAGGATAAAAAGTGAGGAGGAGAAAAACGGCCGAGGCTGATCAGTGCAAGGCCACATCCTATCACTCTCAGCAAAGGAAACCATCAGGACTGACTTGCATTTGGCTCAGTGAGTGAAATGCCTGCCTTCCAAGTATGAGGACCTGAGTTCAGGTCTAACCAAAACGACGAGCGCTAGGTTCAATGTGAGACCCTGCCTCGAAAAGTAAGGAGGAGACATTTAAAGAAGACACCCAACATTGTCCTCTGGCCTCCACATGCTCATGCCCATGCATACACGTGTGTCTACATACATAGAAACATGCATATGCACACACTCATAGCATACACACACACAAGGCTGGGGGAGGGAAAAAGAGAAGGCCTACCATTTTGTACAACACCTCCTGGTAGGCGTGTTTACACAAACAACGACAGGCATACACAGACATACACAATGGAGGTGATTCATTTCCTCACCACCAGATTCTTACTGGCATGTCATAAAGGAATCTGGGCTCAGAGAGGTGAAGGATCTCCCCTGAGTTCACCCACGCCTTAGCGTGGGGGCTCAGGATTGCAGGCTCAGGGATGTCTCCGGCTACTTGCTTCTGTGCATTTGGTACGTGAAAGCCTTAGCTGGTTTCTATCAGTTGAACCTGGAATGTGGAAAATAAGTGTGTTCAAGTTAGTCAGTAGCAAGTTGATCAAATGTCCCAAGTGTGAGTTCAGACCTGAGCCTGTACGTAGATAGGTGCTGCAAACATGCGAAAGCTAGGGTGATTTGAAATGGGAGAGAGCACTTATGCTAAATAAATTGTATAAATAAAAGTTTATACGATTAGTGCATAAAGTTTATTTTTTAAAGAAAATTCAAGCCATGCTGACAACAAAAAGAAAAAAAAAAGAATTTACTTCTTGGGAAATTTTGCCTTCTTAATGCTTCCAAACTACCCTGTGTTGACAGTGTGCTGGTAACCTAGCTGTAAAATAAATAAATAGAAATATACTTCTGCATATGTGTACACCTTTTAATCTACCTATGTGATTTCATTTGTATGCATCATTCTACATCTTTTATTTCCCTTCATATGATAAATTTAAACATTGCTTAATATCCCATTCCTATCTGTACTGTCCTTTATTTACCTGGTCATCTATTAAAAGGTGTAAGTTATACATAAGTGTTGTCTATGGTAAATTGTGCTTTAGTAAATATCTTTCATATTTGCGCTGGTCTAATTTGGCAGGCATGTCAGTAGATAAATTCTAGTAGCCCTCTTTATGGATCAATATTATGAGCTTTTATTCTTTTTTATTTATTTGTGTTCAAGCACGTGTGTAGGGAGGGTACACCAGGAATGCTTGCTGTTGCAAATGAATGCTCCATCCAACTCTACATAGATAGTTAGGGAACTGAACCAGGGCTAGCAGGCTTTGCAAGCAAGTATCTGTAATCACTGAGTCATTTACCCAGTCCTGGCTTTACATTTTTGATACAGATTTCAAAGTTAGCCTTCTAAAATGCTTTCATACACCCATCACATTTACTTATCTGTAGCCAGTACACATGTTGACTGGGGTACTGCCATTAAGAAAATAACGACTCATACGAGAAATCTACCAAATTTCTTAATATCGTCTTATAATTATGAGTGAGGTGGGTAGACTTTTATTTATTTATTTATTTATTTGGTTTTTCAAGGTAGGGTCTCCCTCTAGCTCAGGCTGACCTGGAATTCACTATGTAGTCTCGGGGTGTCCTTGAACTCACAGCGATCCTCCTACCTCTGCCTCGTGAGTGCTGGGATTAAAGGCGTGCGCCACCACGCCTGGATGATTTTTTTTTTTTAACATCTTCTTTACTTCTAGTCTAAACTGTCTTCCATATGCTTGGTCAGGGCTCTACTGTAATAGACTCTTTTTGTGTATTGATAGGAGTTCTGTGTATATTAAGTAGACCAGTCCCTTGCCACCTGTTGTACGTGGCTTTCTGTTCATCTTCTGTTTTCAACTTTGTAGCTTTTTTCCATGCAACAATTTTAATTTTATGTACTTAAGTGTAGTTTGACAACATGGAGTGAGTTTGAGAGAATGCCATTAAATCCCATATCTTCAAAACCAGCTGCCAACTTTGCCTGCACATGAGCATTTGTCCCTGCCACGTCCCGCGGAGAGTCAGGAAAGCCTTACGAGGGTGCTGTCCCCTTGTCTCTCTTACGCTCTGTGAAATTGTCGCAGGCGAGCAGGGTAGTAGGAGCCCAGGGCCAGCAATGAAACTGACCCTTCTGCCATCACAGCATAGATTCCAGAGACCTATGGCCGCTTCCTCCTGAGTGCTGTCCAGTGCTATGACCCAAAGATGTGGCTCGCCATGCCAAACCTCAGCTTCCCTAAGGACAATGGAAGTACTGGTATCCTGCAATGCAGACAGTACCACAGGCAGATGCCAGGACTTCCTGACCTTTCTGGAAAGTATGTAATCGTATTTGTCATATTTCACATGAAATTACATATGTAAATTGTTCAGACTGGAAGATATGTGTAATAAATCAATTGAATTAAAAGATTCCATCTCCCTCTCTTAAAGAAACTAAAAGGGAAAACAGAGCCCCGAGGAGAAGTGGGGAGGGGTCTGAGTGGAGGTTATTGAGATTTTATTACCGTAAACCACCAAAGGTTGCTTGCAACTCTCATCTACTAGCTAATTCCAACTTCATTAGTATGATTATCCTCCAGCTTCAGGAAGGAAATTCCTCGAATTTTATGGATCTTGATGGCAGGCACATGCAAGTCTAATGCTTCCCTCTTATAATGTGGCACTTTTATTCTGTATCCCACCACATTAATACTCACGGTCTGTATTTCCTCAACAGACCTAATAAAACTCGCCACCTTTCCCTTCAGAAAGAACAAGGACATTACTTGAGCATGCGCTAAGAAATCAGATAATCTTGGCAAGACTCATCAAGAGGAAATTTGTAGGTGTTAGTCTGAAATCAACATGGATTTTATCCAGGTTCCTCTTTGTACTATGGTGGACAATTTTGACTGTCAACTTGGTTGGATTAATAAATGTCTAGGGTATTAATGAGCCACACCACTGGAGATCTGAGTGTCATTCCAGAGAGGTTTAACAGAAGGGAAGATCTAACCTGGTTGTGGGCAGTACCATCTCATGGCTTAGCATCCAGACTGAATAAAAAATAAAGAAGGGCAGGGGAGATAGCTCAGTTGGTAAAGTGCTGCCCATGCAAGCATGAGGACCTGAATCCAGATCCCCACACCCATGGGAAAGCTGCCCATGCCGCTGTGTACCTATAATCCCAGCACCAGGGATGCAGAAGCAGGAAGATCCCTAAGGACTGTGGCTTGTGTAAATGAATCAGAGAGTTCCAGGTTCAGTGAGAACTATCTCAAAGCACTAAGGTGGAAAGTGATTAAGGAACACACCCAGCATTGATCTCTGGCCTCCATATGCACACATATACACATGCATGCACACCCGCATGCACATATGTGTCCACACATACATGTACTCATTACACACACACACACGGAGAGAGAGAGAGAGAGAGAGAGAGAGAAATGCTGGCACTCAGCTCATTTTCTCCCTTTTCCTTTGATTTTCCTTTTAGTTCTCTCTCTCTCTCTCCTTCCAGACTATGGATGCGATGAGAACAGTTACCACCCCCCTTCTCCCACCATACCTTCCCTCCCATGATGGACTGTATCCTCAAATTGAGGCATAGTAAACCCTTCCTTCCTTAATTTGTTTTTGTGAGGTATTTTGTCACGACGATGAGACAAGTCACTAACTCGGTTGGCTCTGGTAACTTGGGAATGTTGAGGTAATGGCATTTACTGACGTAAAACACTATATGAGTGAAGCACAGTATTATCCATGTGTGAATCTGGGGGTTAACTAAAGATATAACAAAAAGGTTGTTCTAGAATACCAGAAGCTTTAGGAGGGACACTCTTCAGACCGTGTTTATTCTCTACATCAGAGTGTTTCATCGGACCCTGACATTTTCCTGAGGCAGCATTGCAGAATGTTCAGCAAGTGTTTGTTCACTGTTTGTTTTCACCATTTTAAACTTTGGCTCAGACTCATCATCATGGAAAAAGATTGTTAATATGTTGGGAAAGAAATGGGGTTCTTCTCTGTCCCCTCCTCTTCCTCTTGCCTCCTCTTCTTTCTTCTTCCTCCTCCCTTTCCCCTCCTTCTCTTGCCACCCCCAGTATTCTTAATGACTTCCAGGTGGGACTGCAGGAACTGGCTCCTGGCCCCCATCCTAAGGGTGATTGGGTCCATGCCTTCACAAACACAAGACTAAATCTGGGGGTGGGGCGCGGACAACCCAAGTATAACATCAGGGAAGAGGAAAAAAAAAAAACTTTGATGTTTTGAGGATGAAATTGGTAAAAATAATAATAATATTTCTAGATGAAGACTGACCCGTTTACATTCCAAGAAAGTCAAATGGTTTTATGTGAACTGTTTCTCTGAACCTCGTGGGTTCTTGGTAATGCCTTTCAACCTTGTGATTGAAAGCCCAAGGCCTGTGATCCACGGCAGGGGCCACAGCCAGAAATAATTCCCCAAGAATACTGCCTGGGCCTTCAAATGGCCCTTGATTGTTTTTCTTGGATGCCCCACTTTCCAAAGGACAGAAATTGTTTCAGGGAGCCATGAAAATTTGGGAAAGTTTTATGTTCTAAGAGCAAGGTATGGCACTCACAGGAAAATGAATAATTAGTCAAGATCATTTTGCCTGGAAAGAGTGACACCCACTGGACTACTTCTCAGCCTAGGGGGTTTGTAGTGATTCAACAAGAGGAAGGACTCTTTGATCATGTGTCCAAAGCTTCCCTTTCCCAGATTGCCATTCACCAGCTGACTTGGCTTTTTGGCCCAGGTTGCTTACCCATGTGCCCTGTACCACGGCTGTTAGCTTGACACTCCAAGGTGCTCACCAAGTCCAGCCACCATCCTGGTGTTCTGTTGATTTACACCCAGATTTGGTTAGATGCCTCTGTCAATTACCATGAACTCTGGATACCAGCTCATTTGTCTTTGAATTTTCAGTGAGAGCAGAGATTATGGTACACAGTAGGTAGCAAGCAAATATAGTAGGGAGTATCCCTTTCATTGATGTCTTGAATATAGTCAGTTCATAGAAGCTGTGAGCAAAAGCATTGAAGGCCAAGGATAATTCAAGCAGGACAAGATTCCCAGGCAATCTATTCATGGCTAAGTCTGCCCCCACCTGCATGCTTAACTCTCTCTAGTATTAATGGCCTTTCTCTCTTGAAATATTACAGAAACTGCCCTGAACAGAGATAGATATCCGCCCCCCTCAACATTCCTACCCAGTTCCATCGTATCCACCAGTATCCCATGCCTCGTTCCCTCTGTCTCCGGAAAGCAATAATAGTAACTCATAATAGTAGATCAAAATAATAATAATCATATCTGGGATTTATATATCAGCGCACCTCCTAAGAGGGCAAATAAACCATTTTACACAATGCAGAGAGAAGGATGCATCTTCTTTGCACCACTGCAGATCATGCTGAGGCCAGAAAGATTTACAGGCAAATTCCAGCTCAGGAAGAGAAGCTCTGGTACCCTATTGGCATAGGGGGCGCTGGTTTAATATTGCTGTCTTGGTTTCATGTGAACTGCCAAGTGAATTACTGTAACACACTTTGCTTGCAGTTAATGTCACATCGAGTGCCAGACAAACACTTTATATATTTTTCAAGGCAAACTGTTAAGGTACAACTTTTGCAAAACAGATTTGTCCATCATTTTTGTGGATGTCCAAACATGGTCTCTTTCACTTTTTTTGGAATTGAGCTATGGACGTTACATGGGCCTTTTCCTTCTTTAAAGATCATAAGGAAAAAAAAAAACTACATTCTGATGATATTGTGAAATGTTTCTGAATTCTCAGAATAATAGAATCGGTTCATGATGCTTACTTATGAGAACGTACTTTCTACCAAAGACTGACACTCAGTGTGGGCATGGAGTAGCAAAATAAAAAGAGGAAGAAATGGTCCTTGGAAAAATATCCCCAGGGAATTGGTCTAAATGATTTTCAGAATGACATCTAAAACTGAAATTCATTTTGTTGCATACCATGGCACATACCTAAGACCCTCTCCATGAACTATTTGAAAGAAAGTTGTAATTTCCCAAATAGGAACTTTTATATTGCTGATCCTTTTAGTACCAACATTGATTCCAGCCCTGGCAGCTGACCACAGCTCCAGCCGAGCTTGGCTGCACCACTGACACCATGGGGCCTGATAAAGCACTTTTGGAATTTTTTTTACTCACAATGTCCCGTGGTCTTAACACTGCTAGAAATATTAAGCTTCTTGCCTCTTTTCTTTTTTGTTTTTCCTTGTAAAGGACTTCATCTGCAGTCCTTAGAAATTGACAAAGCAGGGCTGGAGAGATGGCTTAGTGGATAAGGCACTTGCCTGCAAAGCCAAAGAACGGGGTTCGATTCCCCAGGACCCGCATAAACCAGATGCACAAGGCGGCGCATGTGTCTGGAGTTTGTTTGCAGTGGCTGAAAGCCCTGGTGCACCCATTCTGTCTCTCTTTCTCTCTCTCTCTCTCTCACCTCTTCCTGCCTCTTTTCCTGTCTCTGTCTCTCAAATAAATAAGAGAAAATTTAAATAATTTAAATAAAACGAATTGATGAAGTATGTCAGTCTTGCCCTACAGCATTGTAACTCAGAAGTTACACCAAAATATAAGTAAATAAATAAATAAATAAATAAATATAGGATTGGGGACATATCCCTAAAATGTACACTCCAAGAAATCTATCACATGGAGTGGGGTGGCCAATGGATTCTTGGTTCTGCTGTATTCATTGACCATCAACATGCATGAGGTCATTTGGGGCTCCTGTCTTCCTCTGTAAAGAAGGAATAGGAAGGAAAGTCCCAGACTGGCATCCCCCAGTCCTTCTAATCATGTTTTCTTTGATTGTGGCAGGTGTTTGGCTACCCTTTTTTGTACCCTGCAGCATTGGCACTTTGGGGGCTCAGCAGGTTCTTGCTCTCTGGGAAATCAGCAGGCAACAGTGCAGATTCAACTTGATTTTCACCCAAATTTCACAAATCTCTCTGCTTGGTTCTTGCACAAAGGGCAGACTGCCACACGGTAACTAAGAAACACCACCAACATGTTCTGAAGGAGATTTATAGGCTGTCCAGCCTCACAGAACATCTCATGCACATGCAGTGAGCTGTTTTCTTGCATACAGGAAACTTGAACTTTCTGAATCACTGGGTCAGGGCTGCTCGTGTTGCTCAATTGGTGTTGATACTTTGGACTAAGATAAGAGACTCCAACACACTCCTCTGAAATCAGAGAAATCGTATTTTGCCTCTTCTGCATGTATATCCATAAGGAAGGGTTCTAACCTGACACCCTGGATTTAGGAGAGAGCTGGGTGGACCTCTGACTTTCAACAATGGGAAATCAAAACTGGAAGAAAAAAAAATGGGGCTTGGGGAGATGAGATGGATCAGTAGGAAAGGTGCTTGTCATGGGCCTGGGTTATTTAGATAGGGTCTCGCTATAACCCAGGCCAATCTGGAGTTCATTATGTAGTCTCAGGCTGGTATCGAACTCATAGCAATCCTTCTACCTCAGCCTCCTGAGTGCGGGGATCACCACACCACCACACCCAGCCCAGGACCTGGGTTCTTACCCTCAGAACCCACAAAAATTCCAATCATAGTAGTACGTGCTTATAACACAGTGCTGGGAAGGCAGGGGCAGGAGGCCTCCGGTCTTTCTGGCTAGTTTAACTGAATTGGTGAGCTTCAGGTTCGGTGAGACCTTGTTTCAAAAAAACAAGCAGAGTGACTGAGGAAGACAATATTGACTTCTGGCCTCTACACACATGTGCACATGCACTTACACTCAGCACACATGAGCATGCATACACATGTGCATAGCACACATGCCAAAAAAGGAACATACTTCTAAATGACCTGGATGCACACACTTTTAGTGGTGGGAACAAAAGTTTTCAATAATCTCATGTTAATTGGAATGCAGTTTTAAAAGTTTCTACAAGGCACCAAAAAGTTAGGGAGGAAAATAAAATCAGGTGACTTTTTTATGCATATTTAAAATATATGGAAGCAAGGACCTCAGTGTATCTCAGTTGTTCTAATAGGCTTGTCTAGTGAGAAAGAGATGGTTACACAGTGGTACTCCAACTGCTGAAAGAGTGACACAGATGGGATTTGTCTCAGTTGGTATGTGTGTATCTGTACATATTGTCTCTTCCTTTTCTCCAGCTCCTTTCCCTTCTTTTAAAAAATATTTTCTTTCTTTCTTTGAAAGGAGAGAAAGAGAGAAGGAAAGAGTATGGGTAGGCCAGGACCTCTTGCCACCAGCAAACAAACTCCAAGGGCATGTGCCTCTGTTCATCTCGCTTCATGTGGATACTGGAGAATCAAACCCAGGCCAGCAGGTGTTGCAAGCAGACACCTTTAACTGCTGAGCCATCTCCCCACACCCGTCACTTTAAAAAAAAAGTGTGTGTAGTATGTGTGTGTGTTTGCACAGTCCTCTTCTGTCCTCTATTCTTCCTCTTCACTGACTCTCTCTTTCCTCCCCTACTCTGCTCCTGCTTTCTTTCACCTCCTTTTGTAGCCCAGACTAACCTCAAACTCACAATCCTCCTGCCTCTGCCTCTGCCTCATGAAGCTGATCAGGTAATTTTAATAGTATTTTGGAGGAAAAACAAAGGAGAGCAAACCATGCACAGATTTAAGGGACCACTTTTCATCTGGCTTGGTCTTCAAAATTAAGTGCACAGTTCCACTAAGTAGCTGCAAGTTTTATGGTTTCCCTTAAAGAAAATCGTCGGCCCCATTCTCTCCACCTGCTGCACTCCAGCAATGAAGCTTTTCTCTACACTTTTTTTTTGGGGGGGTGTGGGGGAGAGAATTTCCCAAATCTGTCAGTATATATTACAAAAACTAATACCGCCTAACACATTAAATGTATTTAAATTATTTGTTCTATTAAAATGTCAGTGTATTTCTTGAATTTTAATTGTGCCTAAGGATCAATCATTGTAAAAGCTGCAGGGAAGACTTTATGGCTTACCTGAACAGTGGTGTGCTGTGTGGCTGGGCTAAATGGATGCTTCTGCTTTAAGAGGTCTTATTAGCTAGTGAGAGTCATTTGAGTAGTTTCTTTGGATTTTTGTTCTTGATCCCAATGATGAATTACTCAGAGCCATTAGGAAATGGTTTCAATGACAATAAAAAGTTGTGATAATATTGGCAATAAACAGAATACTAGCCAGTGTGTACTGAGTATCTTCCTGTGTTCCACATCCTAGACTTTGTGTTTGAGGTGTCATTTGATCCTCAGAGAGGCCCGTGACAGTGATGCCATGCTGTCTGAATTGTACTCATGAAAACCTGGGGCACAGAAGGGATAAGTTAGCCCAAGAGAACATAGTTTAGCAGTGGCCTTAGCTAGAAATCGGAACCCTATCTGCCTGTATAAACTATGATGGTTTATACTGATGGTTAACTTTATAGGATCAGAATCCCGAGAGGGATTATCTAGATTAGGTTAGCCCATGGGCATGCCTGTGAGTGACTATTTTTTGCTTTAGTTAAGTGAGGTTGGAAGACCCACCTTAACTGTGGGTGACACCATTCCATTGGCAGGGGTTTTAGACTATATAAAAAAGGAACAAGTGGGTGGAACACCAGCATTTTTCTTACTCTACTTTCTCACTAAGGACTGAATGTGACCCCCGGCCCATAGCTCCTGCCACCATTGCCTCCCCTGCCATGATGGACTATGTCATGAACTTATAAGTTCTTCCTCCTCTAAACTGATTTTTGTCAGGTATTTGTCCCAGCAGGGAGAAGGTAACTGATACATAAACCTATGCATCTAATCCACCATGTGCCACCACCTGAGTTCATCCAGACTGGAATAATTGTCCGACTTGGACACACCAGGACTTACATTCCAGCTTTGTCATTTACCAGCTGTGAGGGCTTGGGTAATATGTTTTACTTTCCTAAAGTTCAGTTCCCTTTACAGATAGACTGGGGGAAATGAATAGCCTCTGCCTGGAATGACTAGTGGGGAAACCCTAGAGTCCTGTGCGCTCACCACTTCTCAGCTTCTGGCTCCTCATCTGCATGTAGAAGGGAACCTGGAGTATTCTGAGGATCAAAGGAGAGAATGGGGACTGGGGATATGGCTTATCCAATAGAGTGCTTATTTCTCAAGCCTGAGGACCTGAGTTCAGCTCCCCAGTAGTCACATAAAAACTGGGTGGTCCTAGTGCCTCCCCCTCCCCTGTAATCCCAGTACAGAGCAGGTGGAAACTGAAGATCACTTGGGCAAGTGGGCTAGCTGGACTAGCTGAATGAATGAGCTCTGGGTTGAAGCAAGAACCTGCCTCAGTAAATAAGGTGTGGAGTGATTGAGGAAGATATCAGACATTAACTTCTGGCCTTTAAATGTGTGTGCAACCATACATATTCACACCAGGCACACATTCACATGAAAAGGAGAGAATTAACATGCAAAAGCCTTGTGTCTTGCTTGCCACTTGGGAGCCCACAGATGCTAACTCCTTTGCTACTCTATTTCCATTTCTTGTAGCATGGAGAGCCAGGCTACAGGATTTTCAAAAGCATGTGAGTAAAAAAAGGGATGTTTCTTATAGCTAAATGGACGCCTTTGGCTTTATAATATCGTTCATTCATCACATCTCTTAGATTTTTATAAAAGTTTCATTGCTTTACATAATTAAGATATGTATATATATATATATATATATGTATATATATATATATATATATATATATATATATATATATTCACCTATAAGCAAGAACTTTTCTAGATTTTGTTGAAGGCTGCCACTTATTATGAGTTGAAGCTTGTTGAAAGGGTATTAATACATTATTTACTAGAATGAATTAAATTTTCATGTCATTTCTTTATTTACTGATTGTTTTTATTCTCAGTATAATTTATTACAGCAACAAATGAAAACACAACTTTATGGTTCTATCAATGATGCCACAGAGCTATGCACCCAGTGCGGCAGTCAGTGTGAGCACAGCGAGCAACCGTATGCCAACAGCATCTCCAAGGAAGTGGGAGTGAAAAACACCTCTCCCAGTAGTATCAGCAATGCAATGCAACTGCAAAATGGTGAAATACTTTTCATTTAAATCAGGAACTAGGCATGAATATTTACTATAATCATCAGTAATTACATATTTTATACATTTTAATGGATGCAGTTAAGGCAAATAATGACAAAAAGACAAATAATGGGAAAAACAAAACGTTTTTCATTTCAAACTTGTGTGATGATAAGCTTAGAAAAGCTAAAAATTTCTAGTAAAAATCAGCAATAACATAATTTGAAGAGCTGGCTAGACATAAGGTAAATGCACACAAATCAATGGTTTTTCTTCTATTCTTCTTGTAATTGATTAAAAATGGAAATAATGGGAAAAACACTCAAAATATTAACAGAACCATAAATTATTCAAGTGTAAATCCATAAGGATAATTGAGTCAAGATATGTAATTTGTTGAAAGGCATTAAAACATAGCCCACCTCTACAACTGTATGATATAATTTTACCAAAAAATATATGCTCAAACAAGAGTAAGTTAGTATTGGAAGAATATTTTCCAATCCATAATTCTGTTTCAAAATGAATACTAATTGAACTTGGAATTTTTGAACTAGAGTAACATCCTATGTTATTGTCTTATATATTCCTGGTGGCTCATATTTTCCAGGAAGTAGAAAGGTCTATAACAGGACGTAGGCTCACAATTTAGTTGGATGGGTGCTTGAACATAATACAGAGGGGAATATTTGGCATTTTCCCTTGTCACTGAGTTTCTTTTGTTTGGTGTGCCAGCCTAGTTCCAGAAGATGCTGGTCTGCCAAATGCCTCCCATTATACACCATGTTCATGCTTCCCTTGTCTGTGGCCTCCAATACAGGTGTGAGTCCTCTAGATCTAACCTTACAAGGGTCAGTCTGATTTGTGTGGCAAAGCAGAAAGAACTTGAGGTTTGGAGAACTCAACTAGCTCATAGTTTGAGCAAGTCATTTAATCTGTCTGAACCTTTATTTCCTCCACTCCATAGGACAAAACAGGCATCATAGCAAGTTCAGAGTTTGTATTAAGATTACAATGAGATATTCAGTTATTACTGGCTAAGTGTTTGGTCTGCATCATAAGAAGTTTTGAGAATTATAATCTCAGGAAGAAGGGTACGGTCCCTATACTCACAATGAAAACATTCTTCACCCAGTGACAATTGGACAAGGATGATCAGACAATTGGACAAGCTAATCAGAATATCTAGCAGAAGCCCCAAGTGTTGTATGAGGCTTAGAGGCATTACAGGCAGCATGTAACTTGTTATCCTGGGTGTCTCCTCCAGGCTTGGTCGCATATTGGCTTATTTTTAATAAAAAGTTTAGTTAAATAATTGAAGACTTACATGTAGTTGTAGGACACAACACAGAGAGATTCCCTGATCCTTCATGCATTTTCCCCCAAAGATTATAACTAAGACATTAACATTACTACAATCCAAAATCTTATTCTTTATTAAGGGCAAGGATATATGCAGAGTGTGTACACACAGTTTAATACAATGCAGTCCAATTTGTTGATTCCACTAGCCACAACAGTACCATATCACAAGGTATTGTGTTGTAGCTTATTTTTCTCATTGCTATGACAAAATACCTGACAGAAATAACCTGGAGGAGGAAGGACTTACTTTGCTTTGAGAGGGTGGGAAAGCATGGTAGTTCATGGTAGCTCCCAGCTGTGGCAGCAGTATTGGGAGGTTGCTGGATTCTGTCTTGACAGACCATTAAGCGGAGAGACTGGGGCCGGAAGTATGACTGGGGTATACATAGCTTTCCAGGCCTGTCCCCAGCAACTCCCTTCAGCTGGGCCTCAGCCTCCTGAAGGTTCCACTACTTCCCCAAACAGTGCCATCTGTTGGGGACCAAGTGTTCCAATACATGAACCTGTAAGTGTGTTTATACCCCAACTAACTAATCACAAGGGGTTACCCTTGTGTTGCTCTTTCAAATGCACCCATGTCTGTCCTGAACTCCTCCAAGCCCCCTCTTTGTGCCTCACGCCCCCTGTGAAATAAATGCAATTTAATTTGCATTTCCTGACAGCTAAGGATGACAAGCATATTTTCATGTTTTCACTCGTGTATCCTTTGCATGGAAGTGTCAACTGATAATTTTTCAGTTTCTAATTAAATTATTTGATTACGGTTGCATGTTGAGAGATCTTTATTAGTTATTTGTGGGAAATAGGATGTGTAAATGTGTTCTCCCAGTCTGGAACTTGTCTTTCTGTCTTTCATATCAACCTTTCCAAGGGAAGCTTTTTTTTTTTTTTAAATAAGTAGTGTGTGTGTGTGCATTCTGGATTTTTTAAATTTTATTTTAATTTATTTGAGAGTGATAGGCAGACAGAGAGAGAAATAAGCAGACTGATAGAGAATGGGCATGCCAGGGCCTTCAGCCACTGCAAACGAACTCCAGATGCATGCACCTGGAGTTGTGCATCTGGCTTACGTGGGTCCTGGGGAATTGAGCCTTGAACCGGGGTCCTTAGGCTTCACAGGCAAGCACTTAACCACAAGCTATTTCTCCAGTCCCCCAAGGGAAGCTTTTAATGTTGATGAGGTCTAATTTTTCAAAAGAAAAAAGAAATGTAGATGATTTATTGAAAAAAGATATCACCCTATAGCCCAGGCTGGCATGGAATTCATGATGATCCTCCTGTCTCAGACTCCTGGGAGTTGGGATTACAGGTGAGCCACACACCTGGATTCAGTTTGTGCATTTTGTCTTTCATGGATTGAATTTTCATTACTAAGTCTAAAATATTCTCTGCTCATTTAGTAATCACAAATAATTGGCTTTTTTTTTCCTGTTTTTGCATTTTACTTGTATGTCCCTGACATAGCTTGAGTTTCTTTTTGTATAAGGTATTGAATTTGAGGTTCATTATTTTGTCTGTGGATATCAATTGCTTTAGCACCATTTGTTGAATAGATATTTTACTATATTGAATTTCTTTTTTACCTTTACCAAACATCAATTGATCATGTTTGTGTGGGTCTAGTTCTGGGTTTTCCACTTTGCTCAGTAGATCTGCATCTCTCTCTCTCTGCCACATACCATCTTGTTCACAGTAGGAAGATTTGACATGAACTAGAACAAGTCTTACTTTATTCTTTTTTAAAAATTATTTTATTTACTTATGAGAGAGAGAGAAAGAGAGAGAGAGAGAGACTGGTAGAGAGAAAGAGAGAGAGAGATGGGCATGCCAAGGCCTCTAGCCACTGCAAATGAACTGTAGATGCACGTGCCACATTGTGCTTAGGCTCTGCGTGCAAGTCACTTAATTGCTGAGCCATCTCTCCAACCCACTTTATTCTTTTTTTTTTATCAATATTGTTTCAGTTTTCTACATTCTGTACTTTTTATATAAATTTTAGAATGAAGCTATACAGATTTACTAAAATCCTCACTGCAATTTTAATAGAGTTTAAATTGTTAGGTTTAATATTAGCCCTGTAGACAAACTTGGGGAAAACCGACATCCTTCACATGTTGAGCACTCCAGTTCATGGACATAGTTTGTCATTTCATTTACTTATTGCATATCTTATTTTTAATTAATTAATTAATTAATTAATTTATCAAGGTAAGGTTTCACTATAGCCCAGGCTGACCTGGAATTCACTATGTAATTTCAGGGTGGCCTCGAACTCACGGCGATCCTCCTACCTCTGCCTCCCAAGTGCTGGGATTAAAAGTGTGCATCACCACGCCTGGCTCACTTATAGTATGTCTTAAATCTTTCACTAAGTACTTCATTTTCTTTGGAATATGCTGCATTGAGTTTTTAATTTTAGTTTCCACATTGAATGATTGAGTTTCAAGTATTGATCTCTACCTCATAACCTTGCTGGACACATGATTTGTTCTAGCACTTTTGTGTATGTGTTTGCTTTGGGACTCTTTGGGATCTATGTAGCCACTTATGTCATACAAATAGAGTTTTATTTCTTCTTTTCCAGTGTGAATGGCTTCTATTTCTTTTACTTATTGCAATGGCCAGAACTTCCTGTATGGTGTTGAAAAAAATGTGGTGACGGGCTGAAGAGATGGCTTAGTGGTTAAGGGACTTATCTGAAATGCCTAAGGACCTAGGTTCAATTCCCCAGTACTGACATAAGCCAGATGCACAAGGTGGTGAATGGATCTGGAGGTCGTTTACAGTGGCTGGAGGCCCTGACATTCATTTATCCTCCTCTATCTGCCTCTTTCTGCCTCACTCTCTCTTAAATAAATAAATAAAATATTTTTAAAAAATAAATAAATATGGTGGTCACATCCTTGCCTTGGTTCTGAGGTTTGAAGGGAAGTTAGTATTTTACCACTAAATATGAGTGGCTATGAGGTTTTTAAAGATGCTTTTCATTAAGCGATTCTTTTCTGTTTCTAAGTGCTGGAAGTTTTGTTGTGTAAATCATAAATGAGGATTCAGTTTTGTTAACTGCTCCTCTGTGACAGTTGATACTATCATATATTTTGGTACTTGATGTGGTAGACTAAGTTAATTGACTTATTTTTAAAATTTTTATTTATTTATGTGTGAGAGAGAAAGGGGCAGATAGAGAGAGGGAAAAAAAATGGATATGCCAGGGCCGCTAGCCACTGCAAGTGAACTCCAGTCAGGTGTGCCACCTTGTGAATCTGGCTTATGTGGGTTCTGGGCAATCAAAACTGGGTTGTTAGGCTTCATAGGCAACCACCCATTTAAAAATATTTATTTATTTGAGGGAGGGGGGCAGATAGAGACTGACTGACTTTTGAAGCAGCTTTGGATCTTTGGCATTCATACTTCTCTGTCATGGTATGCATGAGTTTATGCACTGTTGTTTTGCACCACTGGGTCATGGTGGCTGTGTGTTTATGTACTGTTGGATTCACTTTGCCAACATCCTATGGATATTCCACTGACTTTCGTTCAACATTTCTCCTCAGTCTATCACCTTACCAGGGGATGCGACTTTCCCAGTACTTTTGCGGCTAGCAGGTGTACGAGAACAAGGGCACTGCCTGTCTATGCACTGTTCTTGCAGACTCCTCATCAGCCACTAGAATGCTCAGCTTGAGTTGCACACAAAGCAATGAGCATTTAGTTTCATGCCTCATAAATAATCTGCCTGCCTATATTTTGGTTTGTACTTCTCTCGCCGCTGGCATTCAGCCACCGACTGCATTTAGGCCCACAGCCAGTGGGTGGGGGCAGAAGGCCAGACTCCAGGTCCTGGCCTCACTTTGCTTAGTATGCATCACTCCATTCTGTCAGCACGGATGCTCCATCCGCACTCAGCCAGCCATCTTGCAACGTGAGTGTCATGGATCACATACGGATTCAGATGCAAGGTTCAGTTCCATCTTCCCATCTACCCAGCCTTCCGCATTGCTTGAGTAGGGGTCTTCACATACCAATGTCAAGCAACACTGTATCTATGGGCAACAAAGAACACAAAAAAGCCCATTTTAGTGTGCCATGAGAACCTAAGAAGGAAATGAATCCTTGGTCAAGAGCTTCTATGCTCAGGTCTCCCCTGTTTCAAACAAAATATCTTATTTATTAATTTCCATGTAGAGAGATACAGAGAGAAGAGAGAGAGAGGGAGAGAGAGAGAGAGAGAGAATGGGCATACCAGGTTCTCTAACCACTGCAAATGGACTCCAGATGCCTGTGCCACCCTGTGCATCTGGCTTACATGGGTCCTGGGGGATTGGACCTGTGTCCTAGGGCTCTGCAGGCAAGTGCCTAACTGCTAAACCATCTCTCCAGCCCAGGTCTCTTCTTTTAATGCAAGTGCAGACAGCTCTGCTCAGTCTGCAGCTGAAGATTCGAAGCAAAACCTCTTGTTATTCTGGTGAGAGAGCCTGCCCAATCCTGGGCCCATGGACTTGTCAGAGAGCAACTTAAGCATGTCCATTAGAAACTTCTTTCCTTTGTTCAGAAGACAAAATTCACACCCAGTGTAGCATCCGAAATGTAGAGACACAAACCTAAGAGGAACTGATAATTATATAATGTAGAATAAGACTATCACAGACTCCTATAGATACTAGACAATTAGAAAAAAATACGTGCCATTGTCTATATGAAAGGTGATACAGGGCACTGGTCCTGCATCCTCAGTAGGGGAAAGACAAGAATAGCTACTAAAGACAGTGACCTTGCCTGATGGCTAAGGAGCATCCATTGCTAGCCTCCAGATAAGTGCTGCCATGTAGAAATTTGATTCAATTTTACCTAAACGTCCAGATTTTTTTCTAGAGAATCTATATACCAATGTGTATATATGAAATATAAAATTGTCTCATTTAACAATACTAACAATGGGTGTGTTGCATAAGCCAATTTGGATTGGCCCAAATAAAATACAGCCAATTGGTAGATTTTGTCTGCAGGCCCCTATTTTGCCATCACTGCTATAGAGGTTTTCAACCTTGTTTTTCAGCTCTTTATTTCTCCCTGATATGAGGCTTGTTACACACAATAGGAATTATCCCTTCCTTTTAACGTCAGTCATCTGGGGCTGCAGAGAGCTCATTTGGTGACATGCTAACTATGTAAGCATGAAAACCTGAATTTTGTCCCTAGAACCCATGTAAAAAAAAAAAAAAGCCATGTATGCTGATACATGCTTGTAATTCCAGCACTGTGGAAGCAGAGACAGGCAGATCCCTGGGCCTTGTGGCCAACCAGTTTAACCTAATCACTGAGCTTCAGACCATGAGAGACCAACAACAACAACAAAAAAAAGTGGAGACATGACACCTGATATTGTTTTTTGGCCTTTACACATGAGCACATCTGTGATCTACACTACACACAACATGCATATACACTCACCTGTACATGCATGTGTGCACACACACAGAAAAAAGGAATAAACTCTGCTAGGTGGGTGTGGTGCACGCCTTTAATCCCAGCACTTGGGAGGCAGAGGTAGGAAGATCACTGTGAGTTCAAGTTCACCTGAGACTAAATAGTGAATACCAGGTCAGCCTGGGCTAGAACAAGACCCTATGTCAACACCCCCACCACCAAAAAAAAAAAAAAAAAAACAAAAATCAACTCTGCTACCAGAACACCTTTTACATGTAAATTTATCACTTTCATACTAGAGAGGAAAGTCTCATTTTCTCAGGAGAGATGCCCAAATCCTCCTTCTATACATTGTGTAGTTAAATGTAGGAGTCATACTACCTTTGACATACCCAACTGCTCCAATCCTTCAAGGTCGGGAACATTCTGTCCCACAGTTGTTGCCATGCCTTTGAGGTTTCTTCCAAGTGAAGGCCCTGTTGTTTGCCATGAGTGCCCGGAGGTGACTAACACGCCCAGCCAAGCAGCTGTGCTGTGGTCACCCCCACAGTCTAATTTCTCATTTCTCCCAGACATGAGTACACCCCCCCTCTTTGGTTGCCATGGGACAGACACTCCCCAACACTGGCAGAAGATGGGGGAAGGAAAAGCAGCAGTTAACATTGCTCCTTCCACATGATTAGTGGATCAGCTAGAGACAACTGACTTTGCACAGCCATGTTTGCTTGAGGCTCATAATGAACAAAGGACACTCACAATGTTGACATTTAGAAGGCAAAGGGCCTGGCTGCACTTTTCTGTTTATGGGCTACACGTTCTTCTCATTGAACTAACACAGAGCAGGGAGGCCATACCAGTAGTTCAAAGAATGCCAGATAACAGGCAGGAAGGGGATGGTCACAGTATTTGGTGGCAAGGGTTTGCTGGTCTTAGAACACCTTGTCAGCTCTCTGATGACAGCCACCTAATAAACTCTGATGCTAGAGTTATGTCTCCCTCTCTCTCCCATCTCTCTGCCTCTCCATATGTGTATATAGTATTCACGTGTGTGTGTGTGTGTGTGCACGCACATGCACGCACATGCACACACATGCAGTGTATGTTTGTTCAGGTGTATGTAAAGGTCAGAGATCTACATCTGGCATCTTTCTCTATCATTTATGACATTATTTGAGACAGGGCTGTCAGTAAACCTGGAGGTCACTGATTAGCTAGCCGAACTAGCCAGAAATTCCTAGGGATCCTCCTGTATGTACCTCCCAGCGCTGGAATTACAGGTGCATATTAATACACTCAGCTTTTATGTGGGTGCTCAGAATCCAAACTCAGGTCCTCATGGAAGCATGTTACCCCTTCAACCATCTCCTCTGATCATGCAGTTATTTTTTCTTTTAATATTTTATTTATTTTTATGAGAGGAAACAGAGAGAGAGAGAGAGAGAGAGAGAGAGAGAGAGAGAGAGAATGGGTGCACTGGAGACTCTAGCCACTGAAAATGAACTCCAGATGCATGCCCCACCATATCTATCTAGCTTTTTGTGGTTACTGGGGAATCAAACCAGGGTCCTCGGGCTTTGAAGTCAAGTACCTTAATTACTGAGCCATCTCTCCAGCCTCTGATGGTGGAGTTTTATAACTACCAAGAAAAACCCTGGCTTCTTCCTCCATGCAAAAGTTGCAACTCTTGTGAGATTATTATTCTTGCTCTGTGACAGCAGTGGCGGCTTTGTCATTTTGTTGTTATTTTATCCACCACATCTGAATGTATTGAGGTTCTGAGTCTTACAAAGGTGTCAGCAAGCCTCTATTCTGGGTTGGGAACATATAAAACCTTCATCTTACCATACCTCTCATTTGATTTTTCTCCAGAACCACTAAGAAATTTGCCCTCTACTCTGTCCTATGGGGTAAAGGATGGTTTGCAATTTTATTTTTCTCAGCACTCCCTTGGAGCTTCTGTTTACATCCGTGCATAGCATAAGGCCAGAGGCCCCAAGGAGGAGCAGGATTCGCTGACCCATGCTGACAGAAAGGGTGATGGATGAGACCGAGCAGAGCATAGGCCAGCTGGGCCAAAAGCACATGTGGGCTGAGCAGGCCCCCCACCCTGAATCAAGAGCAAAAGAGGGGTCTGGGGCAAAGCCAAAAGGCAGAGAGAGTCAAGCTTTCAAAAACAACTGCCCAGCCATGCCCAAAGAGAGCTGTGGACAGCCAGTTTATGACCCATAGAGCACAGGGAGCTACACAGGTTAGCCATATCTAGCGCCTTGCATGGGTCATGTGAGCCAGCAGGGTGGGAACAATCATTGTGGGCTCACTCTGAGGGAGACCGGTCTGTGAACAGTTGAGGAAGCACCTAGGATAGAAGTGGGCCCGAGGCTCATTACATGCTAGAGAGAGAGGACAGTTATAGCCTGGAGTATGTTGAAGCTTACTGGAGGCGGAGCTGCTGAAAAGTTGGAGGATGCAAGCTGCCAGGTTGTGGTCCAGAAAGGATGATGTTGGGAAGAATGAGGAAATGCATACCTTCTGTGAAGTCTGATAGAGAATGCCTGAAATCCACTGAGAACAAACGACTGTTTCCCACTGAAAACAAATGACTCTTTCCCACTGAATGTCCTAAAAGTTTCAGCAGGCAGGCCTACTTTCCCTCCATGTGGGGGAAGAAGCTGAGACAGAGACATGTAGAGGCTGGTCCAGACTTGCCCTTACTGGCATTTGAACTCAGCCCTCTCTGGCTTCCTGTTCCATCTTGAGATGCCCTGTTCAAGTCTCCTGGTGCTTCTGAGCTGTCACCTCAGCCATCCTGAGTGGCTCTTTCAGTGAGAAGGAGCCAAGAAGAGTCCTCTTCGGCATGGGTGTATTTATTTAGGGGAATTCAGAGCATCCTCAGGTGTGAGGACCTTCCCAACTCAGAAGTGCATTTACCATGATGTCTGTGCAGATCTGTAGGGAGTAGTCCACTGCAATACGTTTTTGTAAATTCATTGCAGCACAGCCTGAGTAACAATACTAACCCCTGACACCACTCAAGTCTCATTAATGGTATCGTTGTGCCTATTAATCATCATTTGGGGATCATAGAATGTCTTAATCTCCTAACACTTATATTTTTGTGCATGTATGTGTGTGTGGTATACACACATATGTGTATGCATGTTTGAATATGTGTGGGCATGTGTGTGTCTGATTCTCCACCATTACAAAAATTGTATTAATTTAGAAAAATTGAAGCATGCAATACTATAAAATACACAATGTTACAGTTGCATGGGTGAATGCTATAAAATGACCTTTGGTTTGTTGGTAAGTATTGTCATAGTGCACTGGGGCAGAATCTGCTGGAGCACTTTTATGTTCTCTGGGTTCTTCTGGGTCAGACAGAACTGCTTTTAGATCCTGGTGGGTCTCTGAGTATAAGCTGTGAAATTCATCTTACACTTGTATCTTTTCAACATTACATCCAAGCCTGAGGCTGACATTACCCATTCCTCTGTTGAATGTATGCCATGATTTTATTTAAAAATTATTATTTATGTGTGTGTACGCATGTGTATAGTATATGCATTTGTGTGTTTGAGTACAATGTGTGTGTGTGTGCCAGGGTGCACATGTGGAGGTCAAAGGATAGTGTCTGGGTCCAGCCTCACTGTTCACCTCACTTGAGGCAGATATTTCTGGATCTCTCTCTGCTGTTGTTCTTTCTGCTGTGCTTCTCAAGAACTTCTGGAAAATGCTCCTGTCTCCACCTCCCATCTCACTATCAAAGTGCTGGGATGACAGAAGCCTACCATGCTGCAGGATTTTTCCATGGGGTCTGAGGACTGAACTCAGGCTTCGGCAGTGAGCATTTATCCACTGAGCCATCATCTCTCCAAAGCCTGCCATGGTTTCATGGAGGAAAAGCAACAACAGGAATAGCAGCTTTTCCTTGGGCAGATGTTTTCAGTGGATAAAGTGCCAGGCTGTCATGTGTATGTCAAATGACAGACATCACCCATGCCTTCGTGCAGTGCTTAGGTTCTAGATTCATTTGTGTTCTAGAGAAAGGGCTGATCAACTTTTGCTTAAAAATCCAAATAGGAAATATTTCAGACTTTGTAGTTTAAGAGCTGAAATTAAGACTCTCACATATGTGTGCATCTAGCCATTTAAAAATAATTGTTTAAAAGGCAGAAGTTACTCTTGAATTGAGATCAAAAACAAAACAAGCCGGGTGTGGTGGCACACACCTTTAATCCCAGCACTCGGGAGGCAGAGGTAGGAGGATCACTGTGAGGCTACCCTGAGATTAGAGAGTGAATTTCAGGTCAGCCCGGGGCTAGATTGAGATCCTACCTCAAAAAAAAAAAAAAAAAAAAAAAAAAAAAAAAAAAAAAAAAAAAAAGGAGGTGACTGGCTGGGTCTAGCCAACTTGTCATGGCAGACCATGAACTGGATGAGCAACTGTTTTATACTGTTATTTACACAAAAATCACTTGGGGATTATGTTACACATGTGGGTTTGGCTACATGAGGGTTGGGATCCACCTTGATTTCTATATTCTTAACAAGCTACCAAGGGATGTTAATTTGGACTGTTGATGGACCATGTTTTGAATGGAAAGGATCATATTGAAACATAGAACTTCTTTTTCTTGTCTTATATCATTGGTAGCTTTGTATCTTGTTCATCATAGACTCATCTTTAAAAAGCGTATAAAAGAAGTCTATGCAAAAAAAAAGTTTGTGATGATTTCTGGACATCTATTGAAGAGGACAGACACTAGTAACACACAGAGTCAAACATGTATTAAAAGAGTGTAATATTGAGTTTACAGTTTGGAGGAAATCAGGCAGGTTTCTACTTCTCCATCAATCAGCATGTGCACACTTTTGCTTCTCCTGACTATCTGTTACTGCTAATAGGCACTAATGTGATCACCTCTAGGTTTAACAATTGGAAATTCTTTTAAAGCAGGAAATAGTTTAATTACACAGGTGGGTTAAGATTTTGCATACCACGTGGAAGGCATTGGAAGGAAAATTACAAATTCTTAAGCATCATACTCAGAGTTAACCCGACAATTAACAAGTTATAAAAAAATGTGTGAATCACACACAGATGTTATTTTCAAGAAACACTGCTTACAAAGGTAATTGCTCACAAATTTCTGAGTTTGCAGCAGGTATCACAGGATTCATATTTAAAGGGGAGAGAAGACTATGTTCAAAGTCTGAGACAGAGCCAAGGCTTTGTATGTTTTACCTGAAACTGAAGTTACTGTAGCTTAAATATTTGCTGAAAAGGACTTTGATTTAATTTGCTCTCTGGGTTGGTTGCTAGTGGGGTGATGATCAACAGCAATGAAAATCCTTTAATATTGAATATGAAAACTTGAAAATGTGAATTGTAATTAAAAGACTGAAGCCCTTTGATGATTTTGTCCATACTTGTAGGAATTGGGCCCCATTCTAGAAGAATGGTACAGGGCACCTGATAAAATGGCCCTGACATGTCCAGAGGTATTTTCTTGATATTTACATTAATTCTAAATCTGGAGAAGATTGTATAAACCCAAAGAATTCTACACAAAATGCTGGGATGAGCCACAAGGCAGAGCAGAGAAAAGAATGAAGGCAAGTGAGGGGAAAAGGAATTATAAAAAATGACTTAAGTACCATATTTGGCAAAATGAGCTAAAATAAAAACAAGATTATTCAAGAGTCTGACAAGAAACGACTTTTGTTCATTTCAATAGTAAGCAGACTTTTTCTAAATTTATGAACTATATCATTTCTATTCTAGGTTTACTTCCCTGCTTAGAACCAGGATTAAGTCTCATAAATTTGATCTCAGTTTTCCCATCTGTAAAATGGTCAAAGAGGCTGGAGAGATAGCTCAGTCAATAAATAACTTGCCTTGCAAACATGAGGACCTGAGTTCAATCGTAAGAACCCATGTAGAAAAGCCTCTCTGTTCCCATGTACTATTCCTTCAGAGCAGTGCACACCTGCCTGCTTTGTGGAATGTATGCACTCACAGTGACACTTCCACCTCAGCCCCCTGAATGTGGGGATTAAGGGTGTGCACCACCACACCCAGTGAAATCTCAATTTAAAAACATTCTGTGTCTGTGTGTACGTACTTATGATGTGGGTATGTGTGTGCCACAGCCTGCTGTGGAGATCAGAGGTCAACCTCTGGTGACAGTCCTCACCTTTCACTTTGTTTTGAGGCCCAGTCTCTTAGTTGTCCACTGCTATTTACACCAAACTAGCTGGCTTGGGGAGCTTCCAGGGATTTTCCTGTCTCTTCCTGACACTTTGCTATAGGGGCACACCATAATGTCTGACTTTACATGGTTTTAGGGGCCAGAACTCAGGTCCTCAACACCGTATCCACTGATCTACCTCTCCAGCCCCTGAAGATCTTTTATTTTTTATTTTTTATTTTTATTTTTCTTTATTAGTTAGTTTTGTATTCAGCAAATACAGTCAGTTTGGTACCATTATTAGGCTCATCCGTGACCTACCCCCTCCCCTTGGCCCCTCCTTGTTGAGGTATACGGGTCATGCATTGTGGAGTTAGCCCACAGTTATGGGTAAGCTAAATGTCTCTGCATATCATGACCCAACATGTGGCTCTGACATTCTTTCCGCCCTCTCTTCTGCAAAATTCCCCTGAGCCCTGAAGATCTTTAAAGAGAGTTTTTCCTTAACTCCCCATTCTACAGAAGTTGTCTGCCCTATGCTTATCACTCTTATTTTGTTATTTACTTACCCTTCTCTTCTGTTTTATTATTTTTTTTTCCCAATACAATTTAAGATTTAGGAGAACAGAAACCTGTATTATGATCTCAGGCCCACTGACAATCCTAGATCACACCAGGAAGTCAGCATTTATTGGACAAGTGAATGAATGAATGAGTAAATGTACTTTCTAAAAACACACCACTCATCACTTTGTCTCCAGCTAACTCAAGTACAAGTTCCTAAAGAGGCTCTGAGAATTGCACAAGAAATACTACATGGACTCCAGCCCCATAGGCTTCTAGACTTGGTGTTTCTTTAATTTCATGTAAATTTCTCTAAGTAAATATTCCTTAAAAGTGAATAAAATTTTATTTCACTTTAACAAGAGAATATAAAAGTTAAAAAGGTCACTGTAGTAATAGACTAATCTCAATTACCAGGGCAGCCTCCGAAACCCTCACTCCCACCTAATCTCATTCGGTGCATACGCAGCTCACCGTGTGATTTCCAACACAGCTAAATGAAATTATAAAGCAGTGTTAAATTTATTAATCATTTAATTAGCTAAATGTTCCTGCAAGTACTGGTGAGATGAATGGCATGTCATTTTCTAATGCAATTTGCCTCTCAGGCAGCCAGGGTCAGAAAGGGAAGCGCCTGGCATCTCGAATGAGTTTTTTATATCCCACCTTCTATTAAGAGACCATCATGATACCAGGATAGTATTTGAGGTTTGTACATAGCCCTGGGTGCTCAGATGCGGGCATGGAAACATGCTTTCTATCCTCACCTGGGTGTTGCAGGGGAGGGGCAGGAGGGTGGCTGATGAGCCCCTTGGAGACGGCTGCTCCCCGTGTCTCCTTGCAGGGCAAATCTTTTCATATTTAACAAGCCACTGAGCAGAGCAGAGCAAAAGATAGCAGCCAGTATTAAACGCATGCTCAATCTAGTTTTATTTCTTTAAATTTACTCAGTCGAGAAAAATTTGTGGAGTGCGAATTCTCCTCATGCTAGGTGACTTTTTAATCCTTCTCGTTGAGCTAGGATTTATTTCTTCCTTGCAGCCTTCCAGCTCTTTCTTGAAATCTTGGGGTATAAGCCACGCTTGCTCTTTAAAGAGGGTGTTCCTATGGAGGCTGAGACTCTCAGCTCTCCCCATAAGCATCATGTGAACTCATACGTGGGGAGCTTTGGGATTTGCAGCTGCATTTGACTTATAATTATTTCCCACCGAAAACTGTGACAGGTGGCTGCTGCCAGGTACTTTGTGACTCCGTTCCCATTTGCAGCAAGAGCCCTGGCATCGTGCACATTGTCTGAATTCACCTGGTAAGGGGGTGTTCGAGAGGGTGCCACGTGAGGTTGTGAACAACCCAATGAACACAACTCTGTTTGTTCAAGATGGAAGCTGTCAGTTCTGAGAACTTCAGCATACAAAGGTGTTTGGATGTGTGGCTGCCCCCGCTTCACAGAGCTGCCACACAGATGTAGGCTGTTCTGAGCTGAGGACAGTAGATACCATGAAGCGCCACGTACAGCACTGAGTGCAAGTATGAGTCCTGGTGTCTGATTCCAGCTTCCCCTGCCGTTTACCGCAGACCCCCAAACAAGCCACAGGTGCTCTGGACCCTGGATTTCATCTTGTGTACAGCAGACATCACACACACACACACACACATCGATAGCTGAGTGTAAGATTGCTGGGAGACCCATCAATGAAATGAGGAGTCAAAGTCTTACATACATTTGAAAATGAAGTAGAGGTGTGACAGAAATGCTTTCTTTATTTCATCTCCCAGAAGCAATAGTTTTGAGTCAACCAGGTCTGTCTGCAGCCCAAATTTGACTCCCCTCTCTTACTGCCCACTGACCCTGAGCAAGATATTGGCACCAGCTTCAGTGTTCTGGCTATGAAATGGAAATAATAGTGATGATATAGATTAGAGAAAAAAAGTCTCTCTGTGTGTGTTTCTGTGTGTGCATAGATATATATCTGTATACACATATATAAAATGAAAATGTGCACTTAAATTCATACATTCATACACACCACACATATTCCTATGCACGCATGCGTGCACGTACACACACACACACACACACACACACACACTTTTACTCAGTCCCTAGCACTTAGGCGGCTTGTGGAGGATAACTGCTGCTATTACTGCTACTGTGGCTACTATTTCTGTCACCATTCTGTGTCATCCCTGCAGAGAAAGGAGGCTACTTCTCCCATCCAAAACCCCTCTGAGTGATGTTCAACACACGCCTCCTTAGACACGGCCACCACATGTCAGATAAAGGCAATTCTGGACTCACATCCAGGATAGGAGGAAGAAGAGCTCCAGCGTCTGACAAAACGGTGATATGGTGTTTCATAGCACGACTACTGGGGTCAAGCCATAGTTTCCAATCCTCCCTCCTCGTTTTACTAACTAAATGACCTCGAACTTGTTATCTTTCGAAGCCTGGGCTTGTTTATTTTCAAGATGGAGGTGATTACAGGCCCTTCTCCCACCTAAGGTGATTGTAGGTATTGAATGAATATCCACAGCGCAGTCTTGGCCCATAATATAATCATACATTGTAAACTGGCCAAGGTGTGGGGGGGGGGGAGATGTAGAAGGGGAAAATGACAGAATGACAGAGTTATCTCTAGAATCTCCTCTTTCACAAATGCTTCTATCTCCTGCCTAGTTTGTTCTGTGATAGCCCCTTTAGGAGGGAAACACCAAGTCATAACCCCTTGCTTCCCAGTCCTAGAAAAGAAGCTGGCAGATATGGATCCACCTCTGCAAGGTGTCTCAGGAAGTTGGCAGTGGCTAGGACCAGACCAGGGCACCTGTCTTTTCTTGGGCTGCTGTATGCCACTGGTGGTTATGGAGTTAGTCTCTGATTGGCCCTTCCACCATCCTGATCTCTTACTATATACGCTCACGATGAACAAGCATGTTGGTTTACACAGTTGTTTCTATGGGCTAGATGGAGCATTTCGTCTTTGGGTTTAGAAAATGGTGGTGCAGTTCTCCTAGTTGGGTCTCTAAGTCCTCCCCCAAACCCACCAATCACGTCTCTCCAGAGAGCCACAAACTGGAAGCAAAGGGAGCACTTCCTGTGCTTGTGAGAAGAATGGGTTATGGCTTATGGATCAACACCTTTAAATAGTCACATGAAAGTATTCTTTAGGAAATTTGCCCAAACACCCACACAGCTTGAGGCCTCTCTCCAAAACCAGTGCTTGTTGATAAAAATTATAGCATATGTGCACAGGACAGGCACTGTGTGCATTTCCTTGGAGCTGCTGTGTATATTCCAGTAAGATGCAGTGTACAGGCTTGGGAAGGAGAGAGGAATGAAGGAAGTGAGTAAAAGGGATGGCAAGAATGAGATCAGAGATGGAAAATAAAGCACCGTGGCAGAGTGGTTGCCCATCTGAGTATCTGCTTGGAAACAAGAGATCCTGAATGAGAACCACAGCTTCTGTGAACCTCAGTTTGCTCATTTGTCAAAATGGGAACAATTATTAAAGCACCTGCTTTGTAGAGTTGCCTTGAGTGCTGCAAGAGATATAGACAACTTCGGACAATGCCCAGAGCACAGTCAGTAATCACCACAGATTCACCAGGCCATTAAAGAGTGGAAGAGGAAAGGGGCCAGAAAATGAAAATGAGGCTACAGCGCGAGAACGTAGGAAATGGAAGGAGACTGTGGGACAGACAGGAGCCGGTCCGAATACATCTGCCGTGGTGCTTCTGCTTTTCCTGGCCTGCTGGCGTTTCCCTCTCTGTGTGTCTGGAGGCATGGTTCACGTATAAACAGTGCAAGCTGAGCACGGAGTTCAGCCCCATACACAATAGACAGGCACAAGAGTGGTCACACATTCAGTTTGCCTAATAAAAGCTTTTCTTGTGCAACTTCGCAGCTCAAAACCAGTCGAACAAAACTATCACACCATTATCTTATTTTAACAGGAATCTGCACCGACCCTGTTCAGTCTCTTTCCTAGGTTTGAGAGGCATGGTCAGTGTGACAAGCCCGTATGGACACTCCTGCCCCTAATGCCAGAGGTGTTATTTTTTTTCTTCTTTTTTCTTTTGTCTTCCACCAGCTAAAACGGGGAGATGGACATGATCACTTTTAGATTGCCACTTCTACATCGAGTGGATTTTATAATAAGAAACCATTTTTCCCCCCGACAGGCTGCCCTTGTGCCCGCCTCTCTGACTTTGAGGGCCTCATTATTGTGGGTTTAAATGAAGGATGTTCATTCAGGCAGGGATGGGGGGAGGCCACCAGGCATCAGAGGTGTTATCAGG
Organism: Dipus sagitta; assembly: GCA_036346955.1. NCBI lineage: Eukaryota > Metazoa > Chordata > Mammalia > Rodentia > Dipodidae > Dipus > Dipus sagitta. The sequence goes on along the minus strand of CM070770.1, from coordinate 264,474,622 downwards.
CCCTTCTATCAGGCCAAGTGACAGGCGTCCAGAGCAAGAATGCAGAGCTCATGGTGGAGACCTCCGGCTGACACCAAAGGTGACCCCCTCACTCTCAACCTTGAAAGGGAAAGTTCCCACTTTATTAAAATGAATTTCGAAAGGGCCGCTCTGACAGCTGCATAATTAAATATTGGAGTGTCAGCGATAATTTATTCCACTCGCATGTGGTGGTCAGATCCCTTTCACTAGAGGGTCAGCAAGTGCAGTGACAGAGGCAAGGAGACAAGGGATTCTGGCCCTTTGTCATTTACGTAGCCCTGGTGGTGAAATTGGGCACTTAGAAAATGCACAACTACAAGCTCACGCGCAAACATACACACACCTCAGGAAGAAAACAGTGCCTGTTATTATTCACCAGGTAGCATTCTATAGCTTGTGAGGCAGACGTTCTTTATGAATGGTAAACAGTGAAGTTCTGCAAATAGACTTTTCACCTGCACTCGAGAGCTCCAAGCTGCCACAGGTTTTTCCTAAGCATCAGACATTTCATGCTCCACTGAGAAGTCTTCCTGCTAGGTGACCTGGATGACAAGGGCCACCGTGGGCAAGAGAGGAGCTAGACATCCCAAATATGAACTTTTTAATGCATACAGTTCCAGAGCTCCACTCTGCAAAGGGTCTTTGGGTACCCATTGACCCTAATTAATGGACTACCACGAAAGAGATCATTGCAGAGGGCAAGTTCATGTGTGTGCCCATGTGTTACGGAGAGATGCTTACCTATCTTAAGCAGGTGTCGTGTAAACAACACAGGCTTTGAAGCCAGACTTTGGATCCTTTCTTATGATTGATGCAGCTAAATTTCCCACCACAGCCAGAGGCATATTGCTTCATAAATGTCTATAAAAACACGAAAAACGGAGCCAGGGAGAATTGAGCATAGACCCACTTGGATGTTTATTCTTCGTGGATGTTGGTGTTTTGCTTTGTTTTCTTTCAGCTAGGGAGCAGTTGAGTTCAGTTCCCGCCTCAGCAATTCAGAATCAATGAGTTAATGCTGCTTAGGGCTCATTGGCGGTAAGGCTGTGCCCATAGCTTGCCCACACAGACCCTGTGCAGGAGCCCAGTCCATCATTTCTTTGTTGACCCTGCCCTATTTACTCCGGTAGGGTAAAAGCACCGGCTAAGCTCGGCTAGTCAGTGTATTACTTTGTCAGAGGCAGGCTTGGCCACTCCGAGTCAGGCTGAACAAATTACATCCCTCACTTCGTCGCCGAACCGGGAACAGGGTTATAACTCAGTCTAAGCACCGCTCCCTCTTCTATTACCTTCATAACCAAGGTCATACTAATCAACTCAATTACCAGCCCTCTCGGACATTTTCATAATGTTTTCTGTTAGTTGCTCTCCTGTGAAAATCTCTGGGTCTAAGTAAATTAATGCCATTTTTATAAGTATCTACATTTCAGGGACAGTGATCTCCTTTGGAAAAGATGGTATCCCCAGCCACATAAACTAGCTCTACCTCCCAGCACAATGTGAGAATGAACTGGGATATTGCCGTAGACAACAAATCATCTTGCTTTTGGGAAAACATGATATTACAAGGAAAATGACTTTAGTCCCTTCCTGAAGGAGTGTGCTATGTCTTCTCCCCACCTCCTTCCTCCATTCTTTTCTCAACTCTGCAAGCTAAATCTTTCAGTGTGCACCGTCCCAGGCCCACGGAGACAAGGATGGCACAATTTCACGATTTCTCCCCCCAGGTTGTGTTTTCAGTCCTGACTAGCTCACAGATCTGTGACCTTTGCCTCCACCTCCTCCTTTGTTGTAGAAGCACTGCATGATTCAAACACTGTTCCATTTTTCACCAAGGGTCCAGAATTGCAATATATGGGCAGTAGCTCACATTTGCAAAAATTCCCTTACGCACAACTGCTGAGTAGCTAGCCTTGAAGATGTCAGATTGGCATGCTACCTAGCAGAACTCTGAGTTTAGAAAGCAAAATAAGTATTTTAGCTAGTACAGTGAATTAGTCAAAGCACATGGTGACTGTTGAATTCCGGAACGCCCGGACTGCCACTTGCAATGTGTACATACAGTTTTAAGTAAACTGAAACTCTACAGTGCCTTGTGTGTGTCTTTTAGTTATACATGCTCATAGCGCATCAGTTCACAAAGCTCACAAACTCATAGCACACCAGTTCACCAAATTCATGTGCTCATAGCACACAGGTTCACAGTGCTCATAGAACACCAGTTCAATGAGTAATGATTTTTCCATGTATCCTTTCTGTTCTTGCTGTTGGCTCAAGGCAGGATCTCCCACTATCCCAGCCTGCTCTGGAGTTCACGTTGTAGCCTAGACTTGGCCTCAAACTCACAGCTATCCTCCTTCCCCAGTCTCCTGAGTACTGGAATTAATGGTGTGAGGTACCATGCCTGGTCCATATATACATTCTTCACTGGATTTTTTTTGGCTGTGTGTGTGCCTGTATGTGTGTTCTCATATGAGTAAGCACATGTGTACATATGTGCATGTGCCTATGGAGGCCAAGGCTGATATCATGTATCTTACTCATTGCTATCTACTTTGTTGTTAGAGACAGAGTCTCTCATTGAACCGAGAGCCGTTCTACCTCCCCAGCTCTGGGGTCATAGGCCATCATGTGCAGCATTTTACAAAACTCAGTCCTCCAGCTTGTGAACTATCTCTCCAGATTCTGGACTTGGTTTTTGCTCAAAAGAGACACTGAGATGAGTACAGAGGACACAATGTACTTAATTTCATCGAATGTTTGATTTCATTACAAAGGAAGTGAGGAAGCAAAGGTGACAAGTGCCAACAATTCCACCTGGGAGTGTGAGTGTGAGTGCCACAATATACTTCCACCCACCTTTCCTGCACTTAGTAGCTCCTCTAAGGAATGTTCACCGGACGACAGAGAGAGGTGTGGTGGTGAAGGGATGGGGCACTGGCAGGCCTGAGCTGGCTGTTTTGCTTGTGGCATCTCCGGGACTTTCATGTGCTCTGCAGAGTATCATCCTCACCATCTAAACTCAGACAGAGTTAACGCCAAGGTGACCCAGTCGCTTTCCCGTGGTCGCATGAGTCCAGTGAGACCGTGATAAGATTATAATTCAGTGTCTAATATCATGCCTTGAAAATACCTGGATCTGTAGGCATAAGGGTGCACATCTGTAATCCCAGCACTAGGGAGTCTGCGGCAGGAGGATCATGAGTTTGAGCAGTCTAGCCAAGGCCCTACCTCACTCCCTTTCATGAAAAATAAAAATCAAATTTTGGGTTTACTGAATAATTGATTGATTGATTTAAGTGAATAGTCTTTTTTCCTATAAGTTTTTTTTAACTGAGGCAGAATTCACATAACATATGATTCTCTTAAAGTGCATGATTTTTTTAAAAAAAAACATATTTATTTATTTATACTTTCAAGCAGAGGGAGAAAGAGAGAAGAGAGACAGATAGAATGGGTGCACCAGGGCTTCTAGCCACTGCAATTGAACTCCAGATGCATGCATCACTTTGTACATCTGGCTGTATGTGGATACTGGGAAATTGAACCTGGGTCATTCATTAGGCTTTGTAGGCGAACACTTTAACCACTGAAGCATCTCTCCAGCCCAAAGCATATGGTTTTAAAGTGACTCAGCTGCATTTAATGCTATGCAGCTACCACCTTTTCCTCATTTTAAAATCTTTTCGTCATTCCAGAAGAACACTGCATACTCATTAAGTGACCACTCTCCACTCCCTTCTTATCTGTTATCATGTATCTTATCTACATTATCTGTTTTCCATCTTCACAAGGTTGCTTACTCCGGAAACCCCATGCAAGGAAGTACTTCATGTGAACTGTTTCTAGCTTCAGGGATTAGCAGGGTGTCCCCAAGGTTCATCTTGGTAGCATGTGTCAGCACTTCATTCCTTTTTTAAAAAATAAAAACATTTTATGTATTTATTTTCAAGCAGAAAGAGATAAAGAGAGAGACAGAGAGACAAAATGGGATTGCCAGGGCCTACAGCCACTGCAAAGGAACTCCAGATGCATGTGCCACTTTGTGCATCTGGTGGTACATGGGCACTAAAGAATCAAACCCAGATTGTTAGGCTTTGCAAGCAAGTATGCTAATGGCTGAGCTGCCCCTCTAGCCCTCATTCCCTTTTATATAGATGAATAATATTCCTTTGCTTGATATCTGTTTTAAATCTATTCATATATTGATGGATATATAATGCTATTTATTCTTTTGGGTAATTCTGAATGATAGTGTAAACATTTATAGCTAAGTCTCTAAGTAAACATGGTGTTTTCATTTTTCTTGGGCATATACTGAGGAGTGGAATTGTTGGGTTTTAGGTTAACTCTACTCTTCACTTTATGAGAAACTACTGAACTGTTTTCCACAGTGGCTGTACCACTTTACATAAAACCCTTATTTTTTGAAAGTTCGCCATGTTTTGGAAGGTACAGGACTTTTCATTAAGTTCATCTCTGCAGAAAGAGTTCAGGAGTCTTCTCAAGTAACTCTAATCACCCCCCAGGGACTTGCTCACCGAGCCTGCGTGTGTGAAACCGAAATAGCCACAGGCATCTCTGTGCTCTGTTATTTCAGTCTCTTCCCTTCCCTGCCGGCTGAACTCCAGCTCAGTATTACCCAAGAATGGAGGCTTGTGGCCTAGAAAATGTAAGGAAAGTGGTGAGTCTTAATTAGCCATCTCCAGTGTCGATTAGCTTTTCCAGAGTTTTCCTGGAAGAAACGGAGCCCCAGCCCTCATTCAGCTTGCCCAGCCTTTCGGTCCGGGTTCTGTCTGGCTTGATTCAGTGTCCTCGCATCTCTTTTAGCTTCTTTTGTAGTTTATAAAACTAAAAACATGTATGTGAGAAGTTCTTTTAAAAGAGAAAGATTCAATCTTAGGAAATGGCTCATTTTGGTATAATACTTGCCTAACATGCCCAAAGGCCTGGGCTCTGTGCCCAGCAATGTATAAAACCTGGACACAGTAACACACAACTGTGAAACCTGGCACTGTGAATGTAGAAACAAAAGTTTAATGTCATCCTTGGCTACATAGTGAATTCAAGGCCAGCCTGGGCTACTTGAGAATACTACCTCAAAAAAAAAAAATCAGCAAACAATGAAAGTTTTTCATTATACAAATGGGCCAATTTTGTTAAGTAAAAACTCCTAGCTGGGTATTGTAGTGCACGCTTTTAATCCCAGCACTCAGAAGGCAGAGGTATGAGGATCTCTGTGAGTTCAAGGTCACCCTGAGACTACATACTGAATTCCAGGTCAGACTGGGCTAGAGCAAAACCCCAACTCAAAAAAAAAATCCTGGTCTCTTAGAAAGATAGTATATAGAAAATGTAATGTGTGCATGGATGTGGGCAAAACATGGGCTAGCTCTTTGGTGAATGTGACCCCATTTTCCCATTTAACTGTTTACCTTCCAACTCTGCAAAGTCTAACCCCGAGTACAGGGGAGGTAAGACCCAGAGGCATTAACGACGCGTTCCAAGTTTCCCCTTTAGTTTCCCCTTTGCAGCCATAAACTGCAGTTTGTTTCTGCCACATCAAACTCCGATACTTGTCATGCATCAGACAGCATAAAGCCAAGCTCCCCCCCCCCCACCTAAAACCATGACTGTAGGAGCTGGGACGATTTATTGAGCAAGTCTGAGACTCCCACCTCCATCCCAAAGGAACATACAGAAATGCAATGCATCCTGTCACCTGCAGACAGTCTGAAAAGTACCATTCCTAGAATTCTTAACAACTGGGCCTTCGAGCTACCCTTTTCATGTTATTTCACCATTTCTGGCTGTCCTATGAAGGCAGGCAACAGCTCCTACCTCAGCCCAGAATCAAATCTGGAGTGTGTCCTTCCCGCATTTCATAAATAGCTAAAACTTCCTAAATTCTAATGGACCACTAGAAAGTTGTCAGTCCAAGGCCAGTGTGGCCCTGCTGAATAAGAGGCCTGAAGTCCTTAGTCAGACTTTGCCATGGACCACTTCTGGTACCACAGGGAATTCCCTTTCCTTCCTGGACCCTTTGTATAAATCATGAGAGAGCTCTAGATGGTACTGCTGTCTTCCAGAGAAAGGCTTAGAAATAAAACAGTGAAGCAAAATTGGGATCTCTCTGTCCCCCACACGGTAGGCCAGAGCAAATGGCTCTATGACCAGCACTCCAGTGCATGGTACTCCCTTTACAAGGCATTACATTCTTTTTTTAAAATTATTTTTATTATTTTTTTATTAATTAGTTTTGTACTCAGCGAATACAGTCAATTTGGTACCATTGTTAGGCTCATCCATGTCCTACCCCCTCCCCCTGGGCCCTCCTTGTTGAGGTATATGGATCATGCATTCTGGAGTTAGCCCAGTGATATGCAAAGGCATTACTTTCTTTTTAAAAATTTTTTTGTTTATTTATTTATTTATTTGAGAGTGACAGAGAGAAGGAGGCAGAGAGAGAGAGAGAGATAGAGAGAGAGAGAGAATGGATGCGCCAGAGCTTCCAGCCTCTGTAACTGAACTCCAGATGCGTGCTCTCCCTTGTGCATCTGGCTAACGTGGGTCCTGGGGAATTGAGCCTCGAACTGAGGTCCTTAGGCTTCACAGGCAAGCGCTTAACCGCTAAGCCATCTCTCCAGCCCAAGGCATTACATTCTTAAGGACACATGTACCCTACTGCTAAAAGAAGATGTTGGAATGAGCTGAGTGACCATAGGCAAATAACATAATGTCTCTGGTCCCCTAGTTCCTCAATTATAAATAATGAGGGTAACAACACCGTTAGTATTTAATGAGATAGTGTTTATTGGTAAAGAGAAATATGTGAAAGAAAAGGGGCATTCAGCAGGGATTTACTCCTTTGGAAAATCGTGGTTGCACTGAGTTTTTAATGGTCCCTGAGAAGAGATTGAGAGAGAGAGAGAGAGAGAGAGAGAGGGAAGAGAGAGAGGTTGAATGGGTGTACCAGGGCCTCCAACCACTGCAAACAAACTCCAGATAAATATGCCACCTTGTGCATCTAGTTTACATGGGGACTGAGGAATTGAAGCTGGGTCCTTGGGCTTTGTAGGCAAGTGCCTTAACTGCTAAGCCATCACTCCATCACCCTTTTTACTCATTTATTATGTTAAGAAATGTAAACAGGAGATGGGAAGTAGGTCCTTTCCAGGTTTATGGTGATGGTTCATAATTCTTTAATGACTCTGGCCAAGATTTTGTGCATCCTTGTGGGCTGATGGCTATGTGTGTCTTGCCTACTGATTGCAAAGACATTGACTTATCAAAATAACACACACACTCCTCAATTTCAAAAAAAAAAAAAAAAAAAGTGAAATGTTGGGAAATGTTTCCAAGCATAGACTAAAGGATTAACTGGCCTGGAAAAGTCAAGTTGAAGAGAAAATGGAATATATTCAGAATAACCACGATAGTTTGCTGACTGCTGGCTCAGAAAACACATATCCCCAAAGATAATGACAATATGGGTATGTGTACTAGTGGCAATGCAGACCACTTCCAGGGCTCCTCAGAGGGAGGTACTAACCAGCTCTACAAGTGTTTCCATTATGACTTCCACTTATAGCAAACACCTAATAATATGATGACCCACTTGTTAAGTAGTGTAGCTTTCTAGTTCTTATCACTGCAGTGATTATAGGAATCCCTGCTAGTGGCCTCTCTCTGTGTCTCATGAAACCAGTGGTTGGTGGTTGGTGGTTCATAGGAAAAATGTTTTGTGATTTTTCACATAGCTTTTCTTGTTTGGAGGTTTGTGGTATTTTCTCTTATCATGTATCTAAGTGGCAGTGGTACCTCCAGGTTCCCTGATCGGGGGTGCTGATGCACAGTGGGCCTATAAATGCCCACGTGCAGCTCAGTGCTTGTTGGAGTCTGCCCAAAGGGAAGCTGGTTCTCCTCTTTTCCTCATGGCCTAATAATGCCACAGTGCTTCTGTCAGCCAACCAGCAGACTTTCCCCCCTCTATCAGATGGGAAAGCACTCTCCACTGTAGAAACCAGTAAGTTCATTATCTTATTTTTTTGTTGTTATTTTGTTTTCTGTAGTCCTGATGGCAGAATCAATCATCACAATCCTTTACAAAAAGAAAGAAAGAAAGAGTAAAGGAAAGAAAGAAAGGAAAGAAAAGAAAGAAAGTACTGAAGCAAATTCAATCACAGAAGCTTTTAACATCCAAAATCCTAGGATTCTAATTAGTACATCCTTTTAAGATGGCTTCTTGCATTTTGATACACACATGGGCTTGGGTTAAATGTAGCTGGCGGCTTGCCACATGTCAGGGAGGTCATCCTGGCTCTTAGGAACACCGAGCTCCTGCAGAGGCCTGTGGAAAGAGGACAGACCCAGACCATCCCCCCAGTAAGTGTGTGACTGCTCTGTCACCAAGTACCAGGTGGAAGCCAAAGGCTGCTCCCGATAGTTTCTTGTGCACCCTGTGAACTTCTCCCGTTGCCCTAATGCTGTCCTTATTTTGCTCTTTCCTCGCTTGATACTGAGCCTTGAGTGCGCAGGAGCTGCCTGCATCTCTGAGCTTTGCATGGCACTTGGCACACGGGCGGTTCCTAATAACTGCAGCTGCCATGGTGCAGAAAGCTGTAAGGCTAGGCAGAGGAATGTGGCTTGGGAGCAAGTGGCTCTCCTGAGCCTGTGTCTGAACAGCCTCCAGGCTTTGCAGTTCTGGAGCATGGGTACCGCTGACTCATGCCTGCTATCCCTTCACTAGGAAGGCTGTGGCCGGAGGATTGTCTTGAGTTAAAGGCCCGCCTGGGCTACAGAGTGGGCTCTTGTCTCAAAAATACCAAAAACACAGTGTCTATTTCTGCTCTTGGCTGCAAAGCACCTGAGAATAGAAATCCTTTGCCATAATCTTGAGTGGTATCTGGATAGCATTGACCCTCTGTGGACATCTACTCCTTACCAGTGACTGTATGCACAGTGTCTAGCATGTCTGTTGTGGGATGAGAATGTGTAATTTCTTTAGAACTGTGCTATGGCTGAGTGTGGTATGTGCCCCTGTAATCCCAGTACTTGGGAAACAGACAGATGGAGCCCTGGGGCTCCCTGACCAGTCTGGCTTAACTGGCAAGCTTCAAGCAGTGAAAGGCCCTGTTTCAAAAAGAGGTTGATGGCATTCCTGATGAACAGCAACTGAGATTGTCCTCCAGCCCCATACTTGTACAGAAGTGCACACGCATCTGCACACACACAGGCACATACACATATAATGGGAAGTGTGCCAGGTGTGGTGGTGCATGTTTTTTGTCTCAGTACTTTGGAGGCAGACATAGGAGGCTTGCTGTGACTTTGAAGCCACCATGAGACTGCAATCGTGAATTTCAGGTCAGCCTGGGCTAAGATGAAACCTTACCTTGAAAAACCAAAATAAATAAATAAACGAACAAAAACTGTTTTGCTGTCCCTCCTGGAACATAGTAGTTTCACTCTCAATGCCAAAGATGGATTATGAGAGGTAGTGTGTGTGTGTGTGTGTGTGTGTGTGTGTGTGTGTGATGCAAATACGAAATTATAGCTAAAATACTTTGCTGAATCCATCTCATTATGTTGGAAAGACAGCCAGGATTCTCTCCAGAAAACTATTTCCTGGCATAGAAACCATTGTTAATCACATTTGCAACACATGTGTGTCTATGTCTCCAGGCCCATGTCCATACGCATCTACGTCACTGCAGAATGAACCCTATTGGTACATACCATCTGCTCCCCTCCTGGGCCTCCAGAGGACTGTGGGAGTGGTACATTCCAGATTCAGGGACCATGTACTAACCATTTGAGAAGCATGAAATGCTTGGCATGTTTGGGGCTCCATGGAGCAAGTCACTGTAAGGATGCTTGATTGTTGGGATGGTCCACATGGCTTCTCACCCATCCTCACACATGAGCCACAGAGGCTAACCAGCCGAGGCTGGGACCAGAGCTCAGTGTAGTGCTCAGGAAATGGTTGAATGTTGAATGGCAATCCCTAAGGCTTCACAGAGAGGCTCCTTCACTGAGTTCTCAAAACACAAAGTGACTATAGCTCCTGGATGTTAATGGTTAAAGCCATGGAAAAGATTATTTTATATACATAGACCTCCTCTATCATTGTTTGAGAAATCTATCTCATGAGACCTTAAAATCAAGTAGAAGGTTCACCAGTAGAGAAATCTTAGTAGTCCTAGTAGACCTACTCGGTGAGATATTATGCAGCCACTAGCATAAAATGCCAATAGAAAAAAAATACTCATAATAAATGTTAAAATACAACAGACAGGTTCAAAGTGACTAGAAGATGATTAAAAGGTAGGGTGTGGTGGTGCAGGCCTGTAATTCCAGCACTCAGGAGGCTGGAGCAGAAGGATCACTATTAATTTTCAGACCAGCCTGGGCTACAGCGTGAGCTTTTGTCTCAGCAAACAAACAGACACAATGGAACAATGACAAACAAACACAAGAAACAGACTTAAAGAAAGCTGAGTAAGAGAGAACATGATGATGTATTATATGCATAGGTACGGCTTTTCACTTTTCAGTGTTCAATGTACTTCATTGCCTTTATGATTTCTAAATGTCACATTGGAAATGCCTTGCCGGGAAAATAGTGCTGCAATCTATAAACTGGCAGGATACCATATTCTTAGGGTATCTAATGGTCAGCGGTGCTCACATGTAGCCAGGATGTTGTTCTGAACTTGGTTTTGTGAGGGGTCAGCTCCCAGGACTGCAGAAGGAAAGACTGTCCAAGGCAGGGCAGGAGCAATGCTGATACAGGGGCTGTGGCCTCTGGGCAAAGGAAGTGTCCTCATCTCAGTGCAGTGTCAGCTGTCCCCAGCTTGTCAGTGCTCTGCACCTTTCTCTCTTGCCTCCAGTGCCTGGTGGTTACCGAAAAATGATCTGTCAAGCACACAATGCTTGCCTGACCCAGAGGACCTTGACCAATCTTTCAAGACGAAGAGTGGATGAGTGTCTGGTGAACTGCTGTCAAAGCACCCAGGGTTGGGGGGGGGGAGTGAAGTTTGGGTATGTTCTTGTACAACATTAGTGGATATCATTGGGTTAACTTTAGATGCTAGTAAGTAATTCATTTGAGAACTTTGTCAGAAAATTTAATACTAATTATAATTAATCAGAATCAAAAGAGGAGCTAGGAGATAGATGGCTCGGTCACTAAAGTGCTTGGCTTGTAAGCACAAAGACCCGAGTTTGATGCCCAGTATCCACCTAAAAATACCAGCCATGATGGTGCATACCTGTAATCCTAGTGCCAATAGGATTCCTGGGACTCACAAGCCAACCAGTGGAGCCCAACTGGTTAGCACTAGGACAATGAGAAACCCTGTCTACAATGAGGTGGTCAACATTCCTCATAGTGACAACTGAGTTTGTACTCTGGCCTTCACATACACACGCCCTCATGTGTTTGCACACACACACACACACACACACACACACATGCACCCTCTTGTATGCAAGCACACACATTAATAAAGAAAAGAATAAAAAGATGATCAAATTTGAGATATCTTTCATTTATTGAGCCCTTCATAATGCCATTTGGCATCAATACATCCATCTTGAATAATTTATCCTGTTTAATATTAGCAATAGTCAGCAGTGACCACAAAGAACTGGTCTTCTTACCTGAATCTGTCTAGTATCATCACGCATGTCTTTTCCCTCTCAGCACTCTGTTTCCTGTTAATTTCTAGCCCCCTTTTCTGCCTTGCACCACCTCTGACAACATCTGCCCATCTACTGTGCACATCTGTTCTGTACTATTGGTGATTTGGCGCATCCTGTGGAGTACAATTGTACCCCAGAAATATTGGCCAACTCTGACTTAATGGTTCTCGTGTTTACTAGACCTCACTGCTCTTGCCCAAAGAAGCGTAAGTTAGACACTAGCTAAAGAGCTCCTCTGTGATTAGAGGCAGCTAATCAGCTGGAACTTCACCTTTGTGGAGCATAACAAAGCCTAGCCCCTCCGCAGACTAAAGATAGACACTTCCCTTTCTGCACAGCATCTTAGAATTCTGTGTGTGGGTTTTAATCTATTTTGGGTGGGCTTTGCCTATGTTTCTGCGTGACCGCCAGGGCAGCCACAACACTGTGGTTCTGGCCAGTCTGATCCCTTTCTGTATGAATCATGTGACAACCGGCCTCTATTATTAGCTCCATGGATTTGACCTGATAAAGTGCTCAATTGCCCTTGTTTGATCTTCACTCTTGGTTGCAAGTGTCTTGGGGAGTGGAGGCCCTCGTTCTCAGAGTCCATGGTCTTCCATGGACTGTATCTGACTCAGCAGTGGCCCCCACTTGAAGATGATATATTCTGATTTTGAACAAAGACAACTAGATAATGTTAGGGGCAGGTTTGTCCTGTGTCATGGCAACCTTCCAAAGTTCATGTGTGTCCTTCATCCCCCACATGAGGCCCTGCACTAGTTGTTCTTAGTAAGCCCCCTTTGATTCATGCTTCCTTCTGCACATCCTGCTTCCAACTCCCTTAATTACCCACAATCACATCAATAGGCCAAATCCTTTCCCACGCCTGAAATTTTGAAAGTGCCATGACTTCTATCTGAGGTCCCTCCCTGCCTCCATCTGGCTTGTCTTGTTCCTTTTGCTGCATGTCTTTGTGTTGGGTCAGAATCAGGATCTTCTAGATGAAAGTTTTCTAATTGTAGATTTTCCACATGCCTCCACACCTGTACACACACATTAAAGTCCCAAGTATATTTTGAAATGTCCTTTATGGGGATTCCTTGCACATTTGTGCTGTGTCTGTATTAGGGTAAGCAAGGCTGCAATGAGAAGGAGCCTCCAGAGTGTCTGATAGCTCAAACCCCAGAAGTTGTATTTATTACCCAAAACAGCATAAGTGGGTGCCACTGGCAAGTGTCACCCATATTCCATGAAATGATTCAGGGACCCTTCCAATCTCCCAGAGGCACCTTTCTGCCTATTGGGATTTGCATTTAGCTTGTTGAATCTTTTACCATCCCTAACTATATTCACTGGTAAGAGTTTATCATATGGTTGTGTCTACATGAAAGGCAGGCTGAGTGTACTCTAGCTTTAAAAAGTTTTAGTTCTATATTTTTAATTTTATTGTGTGTGTGCATGTGTGTGCGTGTGTGTGTGTGTGTGTGTGTTGTGTATGCCTGTTAGTACATACATGTGTGGAGGCCAGAGGTTCACACTGGTATCTTCCTTAATGGCTTCTCTACCTCACTTTTTGAGACAAGGTCTCTTGACGAACCTAGAGCTCACAAAGTCTGCTAGACTAGCTAGCCAGTAAGCCCCAGGGATCCCTTGTCTCTGCCTCTCAAACACTGAGCTGACAGGCAGGTGACACCATGCCTCCTGTATTACATGGTTTCTGGGGATCCAGACTCAGGTCTTCATGTTTGTGCACTTAACACTATATCCACTCAGCTGTCTCCTGAGCCCCAATCTTGCTTTGCCTGGGAAGAAAACAAATGTGTCATCATCACCATCATCACCATCATCATCATCATTACTATTATCATCATTATTTGGTAGGGAGAGCTGGCAGTCTCTCACAGTGAGCTACTTGATGACAGACTATTTCCACTCTCACAGAATCTCCCTTCTCTGACATCAGCTTGGATCCCCTAAGCTTGGGTCCCCAATCTATTCCCCAGTAAGCATATGTGCACTGACAGAACAGTACATTAGCTTGATTTCCACTTGCCATCCTGTTGTTGAACTTTGAAGCAAGTAACAGACCTCCCCACCCCACATAGCCGGCTGTGTGGGGAGGCCTTCATTCTATGATCGCACACCAAAGCACCAGACCTCCTCCCCCCACTCACTCACCCCCGGCATTGTAGGGAGGCCTTCATTTTATGACTGCACACCAAAACACCAAGGGCTTTTAAGAAGGCACTGTGATGTCTTCAGCTGCATTTTCTCATCACGGTCATGAAGCCAGAACCTTGGCATTGTGCAAGGTGAAAACTCTGTGGTGAAGAGTCACCCAGTAATTCATGTTTATGTTACAAGTGTACCCTCACCCAGCTCATCTCCCCACTGGCATCATCCTGGCCGACTTTGGCTCCCCTTCCTGCCTAATGCATCCTTTCTCTCTCATCAGTTTCCGTTCCTCCCGCCTAACCTGGAATACAATGAAGAGACGTATAATAAAATCTTTTAATTGTCTTAGCATATGTTGCTTTTATTAGGTGGGCATAATTGCATTCATGGGATCACCTACAAAGTCCTTTCGAATATAAAATCAAAATGGCTTCACACTCTGTGCACAAGTCCTTCTCAGCTGCTGTTTTCCCCTTCGCTGCCTCCTGTCCCCCTTTTGCAGTAAAGTTCACATTGAAGTGTGAAAAGGGAGATGTGGGCAGACACGGGATGGGTCTTATCAGCTGCAAGTGCAGCTGTAGCCCGGCTGAAGACTGAAGAGCAACTGTCATTTCTACACCATTTATTCCTCGCCTGGCCTCATTGCCTGCTTCCTTTAGGAGGAAAGTCTCCCTGTTAAAGTACTGCACTTGTCATTTATTTCCTTTTTTTTCCTGCTCTCCCTCCCTTGGGCGGGTTCTGATATGCATTTATCCCAAAGGCGAACCTTTTACACACTTCCGCTGACCTCTGAGGGTCAGGCTCCTCCGAGCTGATTCAGGCTCGTAAAAGCAACCCAGCAAAGCTTTTATGGTGTCATTACAGCTCCCTGGAACCCCTCTCCTTCCAGCCTCCAATCATTTCATTGCCTCCGATCACTTTGCTTGCTCTGTTATTTGAAAGTGGGAGTAGGAGAGAAGAGAATCAGCTAGACCCCTTCCCTGGGATCAGTCTTTGACAACTATTATAGCCCATCCTCACTGTTGATGCTGGATCACACTGAGCATGCTCAGCCCCAGTTGTTATTTTAGAAGAGGGATCTGCTAACTTTTTGTATAAAGGGTCAGGATAATGACTATTTTAGTCTATAGGTTCTATGTGAAAACTACTCAATTTTACCATTTTGCTTTGCCCAAAAAATCTAGAGTTCATTTGTAGTGTCCTGCCCCTTCTCTCTCTCTCCGTTTCATAAATAAATAAAAATCATTTTTAAAAGGCTTGAGCTGTGATCATAAAATGCCATTAGCTAGGTAGCTTATAAACAACATACACTCCACAGTTCTGGAGATAGGATACCCAAGGTCAAGCGGCTAGCTGCTTCAGTGTCTGGGGAGGACCCCTGGTTTGTAGATGGCATCTGGTTCTGTCCTCACATGTGAGAGGGGATAAAGCAGCTCTGTTTTATAAGGGCACTAATCTCATTCAGAAGAGTCACTGTCAAAATCTAATTGCCTCCCCATATTATCACATTCAAGAGATTCATTTTCAATATATGAATTTGAGAGGGACACTACTCTTTGCATCCCAGCACCATAGTAGCACAAAGCAATCATGGACAGTGTAGAAATGCATGCTTGTGTTTTTTCCAATGAAATTGTGGGTAGGACCTGGTTGCTGGCTGTATTTTGCTGCACTGTTTTAGATATTAAGAAAAATCTACTTATTTTCCACAAATTGCCCTAGTCTAATTTTAAGCAATTCTGGCTTTCCAAAGACATGGGGTATGCATCTCTAATGTTTCACTTGGATGGTAGAATATTATTACCAAATAAAAATTTGGTTGAATGATTTTCTAAGCACATTTTTTTTGCTCTTTGCGTACTGTCTTTTGGATAATAGGAATTTACTTTTGAAATCTATCTTGAAATAATCTCACGGTGCCATAGAGGGCTATCTAGAAACCTGGATATTGCACCTCCAGTTTATCATGTGCATAAAAATGTGCATGTTCATTTCCCTGAGACTTACCTGAGCGCATTTCTCAGGTACTCTTCCCATCCTCCCCAGAAGTAATCTGTGGCCAAGGATGCCATTCGAGACAGTGTTGTACATGAAGTGATTCCCAACAGCCCCAGCTTGGACCACTGGGAAAATCAAACATGTGATCTTCCATGTTTTGATTTTGTGCCTGTGAGTTTGACCAAAAAGGAAGATGGTTCCAAAAGTCATCCTTGAATCAAGACGCTGGAGGCACCTGCACCTCTGGTTCCTCAAACAGTGGTGTCTTCTGAGCTGCTGTATTGTATCCATGTTATTGTAATTCTAGGACTTGGTGCTTCTTTGGCATGCAAGGGTATTGATGTGGCCAGGCTCAATGAATCAGGAAGATCACAGTCCTAGGGCTCCTGGAGATCTGTAATGAGAATGTAACAAATGACTCCAAATGTTTTAGCAAGTGTCATGAAATATAACTGAATGGAGCTAGGTAGGCTATCAACACATTTTGAATTGAGCAGGAATTACAACCTAGATGCTAAGTGACCTGTCTAAGGTCACAGAGGTGATGGAGTTCAGGTCAAGGATAAAAGTTCATGGCTCTGGGATCCTAAATTGGGTTTGTTTTCCATCTCCCTTTAGAAGATGATTCAGTCCTGTGGTTTTCAATGAATTGTTTACAGAGAAATGGGATTCTGTTGCACTGCTATGCTCAGCTGAGGAGGACGAATGTCTACTGTATTACAAGATGTAAGAGATCTTAAGACGTGGGCAAAGGATGCATAAACATAGATGTTGGAGACTCAACCACCATTGGGGGAGGAGAGAGAGAGAGAGATCAGTAATTTATAGGTTGACATTTTCCTTGAGCCCTCATAATACTTGTTTATTAGAGATAATTTGCTTAAGTGTGCTCAGGATAGAAGGTCATGCAAT
The DNA here is from genome assembly GCA_036346955.1 of Dipus sagitta. Lineage (NCBI taxonomy): Eukaryota > Metazoa > Chordata > Mammalia > Rodentia > Dipodidae > Dipus > Dipus sagitta. Next base: position 264,457,828 of record CM070770.1, on the reverse strand, counting down.
GAAGGCTTTCATTAGTCGTGTACTGAACGGATCAATAGTAATTTGAATACTATAAATCTGCCCTGTTAACAGGTTTACTTCTTCATCAGATACTGGTTCCATAGCATTTGAGCCCGGATAGAATGAACATGAACCACATGGCACAGATGCAGCTCCCTCTGTAGTCAGGTTGAGGGTGTGTCTCCCGAGTCTCCAAGTGGACGCTCAGCTGTGGGGCCGCAAAAAGGGCCAGGCAAAACTGGCTGAACAGGAGCCTGGAGCTGCTCAAGAAATAGAGATAAAAAATGGAGAGCATCAACTTATTCACTTAATTTTCATACTTTTTTGTATGTCCTTTTCCTTGTTCCCTCCTCTCTTTATTCCTTCTCCCATCTTTCCTTCATTTTATGTGTCCCTGTTTTTCTTGCTTTGCACAACTATCTACTTGTCCATCCATTTGTCCTAATTAGAAGAAAATACAAATATCAAAAGTAAAAAACTTATAAATTGTAGAAAACCTTAAGAAAATAGCAACCACTCCTAATTACGATATTAAATAATAAGTTGGGATACGCATAGGGATATTTCTTTCTAGTCTTTCCTCTACCCCAGGCATTCACATCATAACACAGCTGAGATGGTATTGTGCATCTGACTGGTAAAACATTAGATTTTTCATTTCATTTTTTGAGATAGGGTTTTGCTCTAGCCCAGGCTGATGTGGAATTCACTATGTAGTCTCAGGATGGCCTCAAACTCACGGTGATCCTCTAGCTCTGCCTCCTGAGTACTGGCATTAAAGGCATGTGTCACCGTGCCTGGATAAAGCATTAGAATTTTAATATTGCTATGTTAATTATGCTCATTTAAACAAGTCTAACACTTTGAAGTTGACATTCCCCAGCTCAGATCCATGTGGAGATTGCCAGCATAGGATACTCAGCACCCAGGGTACCCAGCCCAGACCCATGTGGAGGGAGGGAGATTGCCCATGCACTGAATAGGCTGCTCAGCTGCCAGTGTGCCCAGCCCACACCTGTGGATAGATTGCTAGCCCATGCCAGCCCATGTCAAGTCTGACCAGGTTACTCAATATAGGCCCCACTAGAATTGTTGTTGATCATTTTCAGCAAGACAAAGGGATTATCTTCCAATGGGCAAACCTGAACGCAAAACAAATAACACAAGAAACCATGACAAGATATCCCCACCAAGAATGCCTAGTTCTGTAGTGGAAACCTCCAATGAAAATGACTCAGAGAAAACTACAGACAAAGAATGCCAAGATGCAACTACAATAAGCATATCCAACAATATGAAGGTAGAAGAAGGAAAGTTATCATCTGTAGCATACCCTTCTCTTTTGCTCCGTGGCATCTGTAGACCTTTTGTGACAAAAGCAAACATTCAGAGCTTTTGTGATATGTGTAGGAATAAGGTGTATGGTTAACAGGACACACTTTCCTAATTCTTATAAAGTATCTTTTGTTGGCTAACAATATATAGAATACATACATGTGAAAACTTTATTTAATGGTTACATACTACTCTCCAATCAAGTGAAATATTCCCCTATCAATAAGCACTCCATCATTGTTCAGTTTTGCTGTTACCATCATTTAAGCTCTAAGGAATACCACAGCACTACATATTCTTATGCTTTTCTCTTAAGATATCTCTGGTTTTGATTTTGTAGGCTAGATCTCAAAGTGGAATTTCTGGGTCAAAGATCAGATGACATAATTGGATATCTTGTGTTTTTACTTAACCTTATATCCAAGCAAGCATTTCTTGTATTCTTGAAAGCTCTTTGCAAAGGATTTTTTTTAATTGGCTGCCAAGTACTCCATCGTGTAGTTCTGAAGTTTACTCAACATTTCCTTATCACTGTGCCTTTGGATAGCATCCAGTTCTTTGCTTTTATAAATACTGCTGAGATGAACATCTTTCTGCATGGATCTTTGTCCTCCCTTTGACTTGATGTCCTGAAGCTGGGATTATGAGCCAGAGATCACAGATGGGTGGAGAGACCTTTTAAGTCACAGGCTGCACACAATCCCAGGGCAGTTGATCTGCAGGTTCCACCTAAAGGCAGCTAAAGTGCTTTACCAACTATAGGGGAAACCCTCAGAATCATTCTATCCTCTACCAGGCTGAGCAACCAACATCATTCTTTTGAAAGCTTTATCTAACCTGACCAGAGCCCAATGGTGATCTTTGTCACAATCCCAAGGCAGTTAGTGGAGTCTACAGCTGAGGAATTAAGGACGTTGTATGTGCGGGGGGCTTTTACACCCACCCCCATCCGAGTGATCCCTGCCCACGGTAGCCTGCTGGAGACATTAGCACGTTACTTCTGGCTTGTCAGGAAAGTTTCTTTTGTCCCTTCTTTTTTTGTGGGAGTGTGTGTGTGTGTGTGTGTGTGTGTGTGTGTGCGTGTAGACCAGAAAAAGGGTATTTATTTATTTATTTATTGGAGAGAGAATGAGAAAGAGGCAGGAGAGAGAGAGAGAGAGAGAGAATGGGCATACCAGAGCCTCCAGCCACTGCAGACAAATTCCAGATGCATGCCCCACTTTATGCATCTCGCTTTACATGGGTACTGGGGAATCAAACTCAGGTCATTAGGCTTTGCAGGCAAGCACCTTAACTTCTGAGCCATCTCTCCAGCCAAGGGAAGAAAAAGGATAATATCCTCAGGAATGCTGTCACCCTCTTTTAAGACAAGGAGTGCTTTCGATGGTTACCAGAAAGGACCAGCCCAACCTGCCAGCAGCCTGGCACTCACTCAGGCTAGACTGGCTAGCCAGTGAACTCAGGGGTCCTCTTGTATCATCCTTCTCTGCCTTGGGAGTTCAAGTGCAAGCCATTATTTTTCCTTCCTGTGTTTTGTGTTCAACTTCTGCTCATGACTACAGTTTTCCAACAGGGACACTATTCCTGTTTGGGACTGCACAGGGCTGGAGTATAAAAGAATGTCTACCACTGGGTAGGGTACTCTTGATCCCAACATCATACTAGTCATCTGACAGCCAGGAATGCTTGTCTGGGCCACCCACCCATCACTCCCTTTGCATACCTCACCCCTAAATCTCAAAATGTGAATTTGCAGTTTTCCTAGTCCCGTGACTTATTTAAATGCATGGCATCTTTGTATGTGTATGGGCTTCTGTTGCGAGACCTCTGTGATAATGCAGTCATTATCAACTGAGATTGAAGGGGGAGGAAGGGGAAAAGTAATTAGCTGAGCCTATTATAATGGGGTTAGTGGGGTTATTTGTGGTTTTAAAGAAGAATAACAGGGTGTTTAAAAGCTGAGATTATGGAGCCAAAAGGCCTGGGTTCAAATTCTGACCCCTCATCTTACAAGCGTGTGACCTTGGCCAAGTTATTAACCTCTTTATGTCTTTATTTTACTATAAACACCGGATAATTATAGTGCCTGCTGCATAGTTTTGTTATGAGGCATAAATGAGTCACTATTCTGAGATTGTTGTTTCTGCTGCTGAACAAGCACTGTGTGTGTGTGTGTGTGTGTGTGTGTGTGTGTGTGTTACAGAAATATGTGTGGATGCATGTGCTTATGTTTTCATAATTTGAGCAAGGCAAAGGGACACTTGACAAAAAAGAAAAAGAAAACTTTCTGGGCTGACAAGAATCCTAGGCAAGCAGGTTCACAGAGATTTTAAGGGAAGATGGACTAAGACAGTCAGATATACAAGGTATGCAGGTCAGTACATGGTGGCTTTAATCAGACACAGCTACTTCCAGAGGAGGACACATGGTTCATCAGGCATGTCAAGGTGGTACCCCACTGTTGGCCAGGTACAGAAAGTTCCAACACGGAACCACCCTAGCCTGAGGGAGAGGAGCAGGTGAAGGGTCTGTGAAGGAGGGGATGTTGGCACAAGGATGACCCAACCAGCCAGACTCTTCCTTTCCATGAGAACTCAGTGGGATGTACAAGGTCAGACTAACTGCAAGGTGTGGTTAATGTCCACAACCTCCTTGCCCTTACAGATGGAAAAAAGTTAAAGAGGGTGGGAGAGATGGCTTAGCAGTTAAAGTGCTTGCCTGCAGAACCAAAGGACCCAGGTTTGATTCTCCAGGACCCACATAAGCCAGATGCACAAGGTGACTCATGCATCTAGGGTTTGCTGAGGCTGGAAGCCCTGGAATGCCCATTCTCTCTCTCTCCCCCCCCCCTCCTTCCCCCTCTGCCTCTTTCTCTCTCTCAAGTAAATAAATAAAAAGGAAAGAAAAACTTAAAAAAGAAAGGATGAGAAAGGAAAATGTGTTTTGTCAGACACTGTGTGAGCAATATCACATGTGACATTCAGAACTGCGCAGTGGGCAGATAGAAGCTTGGACTTGAACAGACTAAATACCTTACTTCTTCTGTCATAAAATATACATTTATTTCTTATATATCTCAGAAATTAGAATGCACAATATAATCTCTGAGGCTATTTATAGTAATATCGATTTTTTTTCTGCTCAATCCTGTGAGCAGATCAACCATTCCTATAAGCTTAATGGCCTTACTGTTCATATTAAGTGGGTGGTGATAATAGTAATTACTCTAAAAACACATTTAAATAATTATTTTGTCTCTTCCTTTTTATATTTTATGTTATTTATTTATTAAAGATAAATAAGGAGAGAATATGGGTGTGCCAGTGCCTCTAGCCACTGCAAATGAACTCCAGATGCATGTGCCACCATGTGCATCGGGCTTATGTGGATACTGGAGAATCAAACCTCGGTTCTTAGGTCCTTAGGCTTCACAGGTGAGTGTCTTAACTGTTAAGCTATTTCTCTAGCCCTCTAGCATTTTATAACTCATTTAATATGCATAACAATTCAGTGAGGTAGGCTCCGCTATTGTACCCATTCTACTGATGAGCACATGAAGTTAAACAGTCTATCCTAGTTCCACAGCTTGTGTAAGACAGATCTAGGATATGAACTCAGGTCTCTACCTCTCAAATCTATAGTCCTTACACCACATCCACGGATTCCATCACCCAGCCCTGCTCTCACTGCTCTGGTATCTATACTCAGAAGACTGAGATTTGCCATTTAGAAGATTCTAGAACCAAACATGCTTTGATGAGTATTATGGTTTGAATGTGAAATGTCCCCCATAGGCTCATATGATCAAACATTTGGTCCTCAGCTAGTGGGTCTGTTTTAGAAGTCAAAAATCTTCTAAAAAAATATCTTTAGAAGATGGAGCCTTGCTGGAAGAAGTGGGTTATTGGGGGCAGGCTTTGAGGCACTGTAATGCTTCCACTTCCTGTCCACCTTCTGCTTCCTGATGGCAAATACAATGTGACTGCTGCCTTATGTCCCGGCCACCATGCCTTTCCTGCCATAATGAACTATGTCCACTAGGGAAAGTGCTCAGTGGTTAAAGTGCTTACTATGCAAGCACAAGGACCTGAATTTAGATTCTTAGCACCCACATACAATGCTGGGCTTGGGGACATTGTGCTTGTGATCCCAGTGTTGGGGAACTGGGGACAGGGAATCCTTGTGGTTTTGTAGCTAGCTAGTCTGTTTGAATCAGCAAGCTGTAGGTTAGCAAGACAGCCAATCTTAAAGAATAAGGTAGAAAGTAACTGAGAAAGCATCCTGATGTTGACTCCTGGCGCTCATATGCACACACACACACACACACACACATACACACATGCACACACATCACACACATATAGACACACAAGATATGCAAGCCAAAATAAACTCTCTCCTAAGTTGTTTCATGTCTGGTATTTGGTCACAGCAACAAGAAAGCCAGCTAGTTCAAGGGGGATTGCCCCTGTCCCTCTCTCAGCCCTCTTCATCTCTTTAGGATGTTCCTTTCCAGTGTGTTTTCTGTAGGAGGCATTTATGGACATTGGCAAGTGTTCTCCAGGAAGCAGGAAAAAGTGGCAGCAGTTGCCAATGTTCACTGACAAAACATCTGACTAGGCGCGTAAACTGAACTCAGCCCTCCCCAACGGTGCAGCACTGGCCTTCGACTTGAATTACTTAAAAGCACTGAGCCAGGTGCAGTCAGTTAGATGTAGACAGAAGAGTCAAAAGAAAATCTTCACAAAGAACCCACCATTCCTTTATTAAACCAAAGCTTTCCTGCTCCCCCCGCCCCGCCCAGCACTGTGGAAAGTGGTGGCAATGCAGCTAACACCCAAGCAGGTCTATTAAGGACCAAAACCTGAAACCAACAGCACTGGGTATGAGAAATACCAAGAGCACCAGTCTCTGTGCCCTCTGTATTCCTACTGTTTTTGTCATACCTTGACCGAAGGCATTGGCTAAGCTTTTGTCCTCATGGCCCTTGGCATCTCTCCCTGACCAGCCCTCTTCATTACAATCCAAATTTAGCAGAGTCAACTTGTGCCTGCCTCGAATAAAGTCAAGATAGAGTCTCTTGTTGGCTCAACCTTCTGGCACCTCCATGATTCATAATCTGACCCTGGGATTGCTCCACTTTTCGCAGAAGATGGGGAGTCTTGGAAGACAAAGATAACAGTCAAAAGAGGAGGTACCTATGGCAGCCTGGGATGATAACTCCTCCAGCTAATTTCATTCCCATTTTCCCATGTCCTGGCAGTAACACTTTTGGCTCCAGAAGGAAGGTGATGAAAAGTTATCAGACAAGAAAGAATGAAGAAATGGTTATTTTTGGATAATTGTTGGCTGTAAGAGACTTCCTTTAAACTTTAAAGGATTATGAGGTTACACTTGTCTTTAGTATTGGCAAACATTTGTGCTGTTTATAAAAACCAGGAAACTGAAAAAAATAATAATTTGATGAACTCCCACTTTCTGGTCTTTTTGTAATCCTAGAGACCTGGAGAAGAGAAAAACCACAGATGTGTTTTCTTGAACTATTGACCTATTTGCAAGGCTGACAGGGAGAAGGCAATGCCCTCTGGAACCAAGGGGAAAATTAGTTATTTTCTTCTTGTACTAACAATACAGCTCTAAATAACACCATTTTCTGGTCAAGCCACGGAACCAGACAGGAAACTGCCCCTCTCCACTCAGAGAAGAGGAAATCTCCCGGCAAACCAACCTCCACCCTCACCGGCTTTGGTGGCGAGCTGCCTGCTTTCCCAACCCTTCTTATTTATAGTTTGCTGAAGGAAAGGTAGCACTTAAATGTATTTGACCATATTTTCCCACTGAGGACCATTTCCCCTAAAAGTAATTGCTTGTGTCCATATTATTTGTTAGAGGAGACATGATAGTTTTGCAACCTTTCCCCACCATCCATGGCTCGCTTGTCTCTCAGGTCATCTGAGAATGGATGGAGAGCTTACTGCTGGTCCATGTCGGAGATGTGGTAGGAGGGGACCTTGTGTGGGGCTTTGGGCATGGTTATTCTAGAATATGTCTCAGTGATCAAGGGCTGACTCTACTCTAGGTTGACTTCATCATAGCTGACTGCTTCAGTGATCTAATCTAATTATGTCTGTTTATAAGTAAGCTCATATTCTAAGGCATTGGGGGTTCGGCTTTCAGATGTATTCTGGGACCACACTTCAACCTGTAGATAGTGATAATGGCAAGACTCTCACTAACACTGACATGACTATATGAATACCATTTCTGAAATATCTACTGAACTGGGCATTAGGCTAGGTGCTTCCTTTCTGTTCACAATGCCAACATCTCTGAAGACAAGGGAACTGGTCCTCAGGGAAGTGTGTTCCACTTTTCTCATATGTCTCCCTTTCTCTCATCCCTGGGCCAGATTTACAACATACTAACATTTGACTACAGGCTTACTGGCACATGATTGTCCCAAAGCCCAAAGAAGACACGTGATCTGACAAGTGTTACAGCATCACAATATGACAGAATGCCAAAAACTTGACTGTCAAATTGTGCAATGAAATATAAGACTCTAAATGCTCAGAACAGGGCCTGAAATGACTCTGAGCACTACAGGAGTTAGTGGCATGGACTCTGAGCCCAATTACCTGGGTACAAATATCAACAAGTTGTGGCTTTGGGAAAATTCCATAAATACTATGTGATTTGTTTCCTCTTCTGTGTAGTTTAATGCCAGTACTCACCACACACATGGTTTTCTTTTTGTTTGTTTGTTTGTGTTTTGTTTGTGGAGGAGCGATTGTGTCTTATACCCTAGGCTAGTCCAAAACTCACTATGTAGCCAAGGATAATCTTGAACTCCTGATCCTCCTATCTCAACACCCATAGTTTTCACAAAAGCAAAGTCAGCTTACATAGAATGTTTATAATGGCAAGAAATAATATTTTCTTGCTCCAAATAGGTTTTATAGGAATATTTACATACCTCCTAAAAGCAAAACACTTGAAGTCTTCTCTTATTTTTGAAAACAGAAAAAAAAAATGAATTAATTCACCTGAGCTGTGAATCCTCCCTCTACATGGGCCATGGTTGACATTCTATTGGCAATGTACCTTTTTATGGCTAGGTACCTGTCATCTCTTGCCCACTCAGGAAGAGCAGCAGCGCCCACCAAGTACTAGGTCTCTTCTATCACTGCCTGTGCAGCTTTGCCCTTCCCCCCTCCACAAGCTGCTGATGGCTGAAAGGGCCAGAATGGAGCAGCTCCTCTTCTGCATCCTCTTCCTGTCACATGCCACATGTCACATCTTGAGCTAGAGATGACAGAGGGATTGGGAGATGTGCAGTGCATGCAACAAAGATGCAAAGACTTCCACCCTCAGTATCCAAAAGACCATGTCTGCAAGATAGGCAGTCAGTGGCCTCCCATCTGGTTTTGCAGGCAGCTTGAAGTCACAGACTGCTGTGGTGAATCCTAAGTCCCTTGTCAATACTCCTTCAGTTTTGGTAACCATGGAACTTCTTTTAGACACTTTGGGTTTCTTTAACAGATTTCCAAAATTCCTTTCTCAGAGAATATTTGGATGGGTATGGAGCGAAGCATGCATTGTCAGAGAAATTACAAATTACTAATTGAAGTGCCTCTGAGAATCATTTTCCTTTTGTTTTGTCTAATTTCCACACTTATGAAATCAAACTTTCAGTTAAATGTTTATACAGCAATTCAGCCCTTGTAAGCCATCTGTTGCCAAGCCGGATGCGTAGCGCTTGTGGTCGCGTGTGCTGGGCTGAGTCTTCCAAATCTCTTAGCACAGAGGCCTGATGTCTCAATCCCGCAAGCAGATTGCCACTTTTATTTCCACATTCCCCTCCTCCAAGCCTGCATGGTTCTTCAGGGGACACAGATGGAGACCAGCCTGGGCTCTCCTGGGCTGCTCAGTCAGAGCTTTCTCCTTTGGCTTCTGTTCTTCCCCTGCCAAGAGAGCACCAAGGTAAAGCAAAGGCATCACCTTAGAATACGCACTTGTGTGGGAGTAGTGAACTAAGATGCACCAGTGGGAAAATATCGCCTCTCATAAGTGCTCAATAATTGTAGCCTTTATTGTATCCAAATCCATACCAGGACACATGGTGGAAAGTTGTCCCATTCTACATGAAAGAGTGGACAGGGCCTCATGGGTAAAAAAAAAAAAAAAAAAGAAAAGAAAAAAATACTATACAGAGAGAAATATTTCTCTATATAAACAAAGAGTGGGAGACATTGGTGACACCAGGACTTGGGCTGTGTTGCCAGCATGGTTCACTGGGCATGAACTTTCTTTTTTTTGAGGGTAACTCAAGTTTATTGATGTGTCAAAATGCACCCAGACATGTTAAGGAGAGGACACACATAATTCAAATTACCTTTCTAGAAATGAAGCAAGAATAAAAACCTATAATACAAAAAATATTCTGAATTTAAGTTATTTTGTCTTTTGATAATTAAAATAGCCATAATTTCTTCTGTCATATACTTAAGTAAACATGATTTAGTCTTTTGTATTACAGCCAGTATAAAACTTTTGTGCTTCTAGAGAAAGCACTTGTTACTATAGCATTTTCTCATAAAATAGGAGGTAGGCATGAACTTTCTGAAAATCTGCTTGGGCATATTAAACAGATATATACTTAAAAATGCATTTTTTTTTTTGGCCAGGCATGGTAGTGCACACCTTTAGTCCCAGCATTGGGGAGGCAGAGATAGGAGGATCTCCATGAATTTGAGGCCACCCTGAGACTACATAGTGAATTCCAAATCAGCCTGAGCTAGAGCCAGACATGACCTTGAAAAACCAAATTAAAAACATTTTACTTTTCTATTTTTTATTAAGGTAGGATATGTTTTAACTTCACATGGAAATATTTTCATAACAAATTATTTTAAATATTTTCATTTATTTACAAGGGAGGGAAGGGGGCAATGGACATACCACCAGGGCCTCCAGCTGCTACAAATGAACTCCAGATGCATGTGTCACTTTGTGCATCTGGCTTTACATGGGTACTGGGGAATCAAATCCAGGTTGTCAGGCTTTGCAGACAATAGCCTTAACTGCTGAGCAATCTCTCTGGAGCCTGCAAAATTTTTATGGAAAACAACCACAGGAATTATCATGGAACAATCATTAGGCATTGATTCTCACCAAAGTTCTGGATGTAAAGTCCAAATACTGCAAGACTTACAGATGAGTCTCTGGATTCTCAGAACAAGAGGTCGTCCCTCTACAGATAGTCCCATGAAAGTTAGAACTGTATGGGCTGGAAATATAGCTCAGTTAGTAGAATGCTTGCTTAGCATGTCCTGGGTTCAATACCTAGCATAACATAAATCAGATTTGGTAGTGCATGCCTTTCCTACCAACACTCTGGAGGTGGAAGGAGGAGGATCAGAAATTTAAGGTCCTCCTCAGCTATATAAGCAAGATCTAGGTTGGTCTGGTATATACATGAAAGCCTGTCAAAAACAGAGAGAGAGAGACAAAAGGAGGGATGGAGGGAGGGAAGGGAGGGAGGGAAAGAAGGAGGGAGGGAAAGTCCTCATCACGTTTTTACCTTGAATCATACTGACGTGAAGGTTCAGTCTATAGTTGGGCAATCATTTAGAAGTTATATGTTTCATTATTTGCTCAAATGATTAATTAGTTGTTACTGATAGAACAAATATCTACAAACTATAGTCCATGGACTAAATCCAGTTCACTTACATTTTGTAAATAAAGTTTTATTGGCACACAGCCATGACTACTTGCACTACAACAGCAGAGTTCAATGTTTGTACATTCTGCAGTCTAAGCTACTTACAAATGAGTCTGAGGACTCTTAGGTAACATTAACCCACATGTTACTTAAATGTTCTTGAATTGTGCTAAATCTGTTTGTCCATACAATGAAATGAAACCATGTATTGAAGATGACATATGTATAACAAGAGGCTAGCAGGACCTTAATCGTGGGTTTTATGGGAGGAAAAAAGCCACTAGGATTGCAAATGGAAACCAGGATATAGGCTCTGAGGAGATGACCTGACACACTGATTTTTGCTTTGCTGCAGATTTTGTGTATTTCAAAGCAGCTAGAACTGCACTCTGAAAGGGTAGTCTGTTCTTCCCCACCTACTTAATAACCACTCCATTTTTATTCTTAGCTAGTGGGATCTTACTGTCTACTTGATCCTTGGGGATCACTGGAGACATCATTTGGAGAAAGCTTCTATCAAATCCTATTTCGCTGAGCAGAAATGTTTTCAATCTACAAAACCAGCAAATAGGCCATGACAAAGGATAGATATTACCCACCCAGCACCTGGTAGAAGTGGGATCAGCCCAAAGCAATGGAGCCCCGAGCCCAGGAGATGCTGTAACAGAATTCACGGAATAGGCATCTATTTACAAGGTTGTAGAATCTTGGGCTGTGTGCTTCTAAGCCTGCTCTTCAATGGAGAAGTACTTAGCAACCATTTTAAACAAAATTAGTGGAAAAAAAACAGGGAATTTAAGGGAGCAAGAGATCAGGTTTTCTGGCCTCGCCACATATCAGGTGATTTAAGCTAAAAATGGCTTAAAATACCGCAATGGCTTGAAATACCTTACATAAACTGACCAGGAATCTGGGGCATTCACACTACAGACAATTTTCTTCTCCTCCAGATAAGGGAAGGGAATTAGTCATAGGGTATTTCCAGATAATGTAGTTAACACCTTCTGCAATATTAGGCGGGCAGGGAGTTCTGCTCTCAAGACCAAAACCGCTCCTACCAGCTCTGACAAGGAATGTGTGTATTTTTAAAGTCTGAGTGACCAGTGGTGAGTCATTTCCATTTTGTGCCTCCCTTTGGATATGAAATGGGGCAAGAAGTAGCTCTAAACACTTTTCCAGTTGTTTAGTCAGTGCCTCATCCACTCATCCATCCATCCACCTGCTCATTCACTTATTCATTCATTCATTCATACATTAATCCATTCTCCTATCCATCCACTTTTTCAGTCATTTATTCCTCTATCCATTCATCCATCATTCATTGATTCACATAGTTATTGAATTCTCCTCTATACCAGGCCAAATGGTGAATACTAGTGAGACATGTCACTGAAATCTCATTATCTTGCTCTTTTTTTTTAAATTAGTTTTCATTTTTGTATGAAATGATCAGTCCCATGATGAAATTTTCACACATGTATATCACGTACTTTTCTCACATTTCATGCATGTATGTCATGTATCACCCTACTATTACCCTATCTGTCCCCTCTCCCCACTTCTGCTGCTTCCCTCCCACTTCCCAAAGAGTCTCCCTTCGACTTTCATGTCATGTATATGTTCTTATATATACATATTTTTTTTTATCTGAGTGTGTGGTTGAACGTGTATGTGCCAGTCGGAGGACAACCTTGAGTGTCATTCGCCATCACAACATCCACCTCCTTTGAGAGGAGGCCGCTCATTGGCCTTCAGCTGTTAGCCTGTAAGACCCAGGGATCCTACTGCCTTTGCCTCCCCAGTGCTGGGATTAAAGATGTGTGCCATCATACCTGGTACTTTCAAATGGGTACTAGGAATTAAACTCAGGTCCTCATGTTTGTAAAGCAATCTCTTTACTGACTGAGCTATAACCTCAACCCTACACATACACATTTTCAAACCTAGCTTTTGCTCATGAGAGAAGGTACGTGATGTCTGTCTGTCTAAGTCTGGCTTATTTCACTTAACATGATGGTCTCTCCAATTCCATCCCTTTTCCTGAAAATGATATAATTTTATCAATATTTGTATGGCCAAATAAAACTCCATTGTGTGTATGTATATATGCAGGAAAAATATATGTATCTCTCTCACATTTTCTATATCCAACTGTTTATGGGCACCTGGGTTGAATCCATAACTCAGTTATTGTGAATACTACCGTGGTGTGCAGATATCTCTGTTGTATGTTGCCTTGGATCTCTGGGTGTATGCCCAGGAGTCGACTAGCTGGAATAGTTGTGTTTTCTGTGTTGTGAGAACCTCCACATTGATGAAATTAGTGCTCTGTGAAGAATGTTGGCCTCATCTCTGCAGGACAGGAAGTGATTTCATAGTGAAGTACCATGGTGTCGAACCTACTTAGCTCTCTATTGGCTAAGGAAAGGCTGAGCGTAGAAAGGTTTCCTTTGAGGTGGTAAGTTATCAAGGAGCTGCCCCAAAGCTCACTAGTGTGGCACTGTGCTTATAAGGGTGACTTTCTTACTTATTTTGCCTCCTACTTTTTATTATCTATATAAGGTCCATCCTCTTTACTTATTCTTTGCATAAGAAATGTAGTATAATAAAAGCATTAATTTCAGAACCCACCCATCCCTTTTTATATTTGATCCCCAACTCTGCCACATGGGCCATGTGCCCTTGGGAAAGGCACTGAACCTCTCTGAGTTCCAGTTTCCTCATGTCACTGCAGGACTGAGGTGAAGAACTGACAACTATTGTCACAGCAAAAGAGAAGAGGAATGAAGGAGGGATGAAGGAAGGGCTGGGCTTCTATGAAATTTAACCCCTGCACATTTCTGCTGCTTCACTTTGACTCACACAGTGGCAAGAAGTTGGTCTTTGTGACTGTGAATCACACAAGATTTACCCGTGCTTTCCTGTCCTTGGCCTCTCTGATCCCAGTGTCAAAGCACATAATCTTGGTTCTGAATAAACTGCATTTTATTTCTAGGGATTTTTACCAGAATACCACAATGCAGAGGAAAAAACACCACCTCTATTACTTTAAATTTTATTAGACTTGAATACTTGGAAGCACAATCTAACTTGTGTTTCAATTACAAATTCTATCCCTTCTTCATAAGGCGTTCACCCATGAATCCCTGTGAGATACGGAAATAGTAAGTCTTCAGAGGTTGTGATAAGAACTCAGAACTCGCAGTTGCACACAAAAATCCTCAGCTCCCCTGCTGATATACAGGGTCTCCACTGCCAGAAGATCACAGCCTTGACCTTGCCGTGCCTCCTCTTATGTCTGGCTGAAGTTTGAATGGAGTAAAGACTCAACAAGAAAAAGAGTGAGGCTTTGGGGCAGTACTTCTGGACTTTGTCTCCACAGAGAAGTTTGTTGTCTTTTTCAGGGGCCCTCGGATTATAGGAGGAATCAACCGAGACTTAAGCAATAATTTCCAATACATTTTTTCCTGGTGATAAAAGTACCTTTTTGTAATGAACTTTTTTGGGGGATAGGGGGCAGGTGTATATGTGTGTGGTTGCATGCATGTGTATATGTGTGTTCCTATGTGCACACGTGTGTTCATGTGCATCTGGAGTCCAGAGGTCTACGTGGCATGTCTTCCTCAATCACTGACCACCTTATCCTTTGAGATGGAGCCTCTTGTTGAACCTAGAGTTCACCAGTTCAGCCACACTGAGTAGCAGTGACTCTCAGAGATCCCTGTCCTTACCTTCCCAATACTGGGATTACAGGAACATGTCCCCTGCCCAGCAGTTCACATGGGTACTGGGGATCCAGACTCACATCTGTATATTACATGGCTGCACTTTACTCACAGAACCAGCTCACCAGCCCCTGAATTTTTAAAACTATAGCCCCACCAACATGCCTTGTTGCAGGTTAAGCCAATAAAGACTATTGCAGTCAGCTCCTCATTGCTGGGACATCCTGTCTTTAATTAGGGATCATAAGTGCAAAATTCCTCAGAAAGAATCTATCACCATCCAGAATAGATTCTTTGAGGAAGTATTAAAAACACATGAATTGAGTAGGACATGGTGGTGCATGCATGTAATCCTAACACGTTGGGAGCTGAGGAAGGAGGATCACAAGTTCAGGGCCACCCTCACTACATAGTGAGTTCAAGGCCAGCCTGAGATGCAAAATACTTTGATTTAAAAAAAATCATACTTTGACTTAAAAAAATTATCAAATTATCAGGCTGGAAAGATGGCTTAGCAGTTAAGGCATTTACCTGCAAAGACAAAGGACCGAGGTTCGATTCCCTCAGACCCACATAAGCCAGATGCACAAGGGGGTGCATGTGTCTGGAGTTCGTTTGCTGTGGCTGGAGGCCCTGGTATGCGCATTCTCTCCCTCTCTCTTTCTCTATCTCTCTGCTTCTTTCTGTCTCTTAAATAAATAAATAAATAAAATATATTTTTAAAAGATGCAGCAAATTTATAAGTTAAAAAAATCATCACCAACATCAATGAAAGAAAAATCCAATATAAGGGCTCTGGAGATAGGGTTCAGTGGGTAAAGTGCTTGCCACACAACGTGAAGCTCTCAAGCACCCATGTAAATGTCAGGTATGGTGGCCAAACCTGTAATCCCAGAGCTGGGGAGGTAGAGACTGGAGGATCCCTGGGGCTTGCTGGCTAGCTAGCCTACCTGAATCAGCAAGCTGTAGGTTCACAAGAGACCCTGTCTCCAAGAATAAGGTGGAGAGAAATAGAAGAAGACACCTGATGTCTTTGGCCTCCACATGCATGTACACGTAGACAACATGCACACTACACACATGTATACATGCGAAATGAACAAAACGCCTCACATGAATCCCTTAGCCCAAGGTAGATCAGTAGTGCAAAATTGGAACTCGGTAAGTAAAGATGATTTGTTATTAAGTCATTAAACTGCTTGAACATCATTTTATTTTCTATTAATAAAGTAGGATAATGATACCTCCACAGGGCTCTTGCAGGAATTCATCAAAAATTCTGTGTTTTGGCACTTCAAAAGTGCCACGGACAGCATACGGGCCCTTATATGGGCTTCGTGTGTTAAAGGGAGTGCCTTGTAAATGTCACTTAATTTAGAATTGGAAATGCACACTAGAGAACAGATTTCCCACTGCCTTGCTCATGTGAAGACGAGCTATACAACCGCCTTTGTGTCTTCCATAACACCTTGCTCAGTAGCAGGGTGTATCTGTGTGCCTTCCCTTTCACAAGCCAGGAACTTGTGAGAGGATGAATCCTATCAGGTGAAGCATGGGGAGAGGGGTAGAAGCAGAGTAGATGTTCCTTGGTGTACCCCATTTTAGTGAGCTCAGCATTTCTCCAAATTGCAAGAACAGGAGACTTCCAAGCAGAACTGGCTCATCATGAGACTGCCCTCGTGGATGTGCCAGGTGACCCACACATGCTGAGCCATTCAACTGAGCCTGCACAGCCTGCAGGATCCTTCACAGGAGAAGCACCTTGCCTTGAGCAGTGGGAGCACTGCCTCACCTGCAGGCAGAAGTGGTGCACCTGGAACTTGTGGGCATTGGCTTAGAAGGCAGGCAGGAAATTTGGGACCTAACAACAGAGTTCAGAAAGTGGGAGGAAGGACCCTGAGACTCAGTGGAATGGTTGCGCCTACCAGAAAGGTCAATGATAATGGCAGGGGTTATGTCAGCCCTTTATGGAATCATTGGGGGCTGCTTTTTCAAATTTACGCATGGTCTCAGGATGCTCTGAAGGGTGTGGAGTGTGGAGTCAAAAGGAACATCCACCACGAACAGGGATGTGGGCATCTAGGAATTGAGATGAATACAGTTTGGATCTTTGTTCCAATACTTCCAGGTCCTGTGGCCATCAGGTTTTTTTTTTTTTTTTTTTTTTTTTTTTTTTTTTTTTTGCCCACTTTAGTCTCTGCCTCTCCTTTAACCATAATATCTACTTGGCATGATGAGATCGTTGTGAGACTCAGAAGGAATAATAGTCCTATGGTACCTGACAGATATCTGGTGCCCTGAACCCACGAGTATCTTCATGATTACTGTCCTTCCTAAGACTGATGATGATAATGATGGGGTTCCACTGACCCACCCTTAGGCAGCAGTTAAATCTCACACCGTCCTTTGCCTGGACATGAAGCGCCTAGAATATCTTTGAAAGGGAGATTCCCAGCTGATCAAAGGTCTGACATGAGACTGCTGTCATAAGGTGGCTCCTGGGGAGGTGACCAATCTAAAGAGGGGGAGGCAGGGGCAGGCAACAGGTGAGTCTTTATAGGGGAGGCCTATGAGGTGGGCATGCTGGCTCTGTCTCTCATAAAGCTTGAAGAAAAAAGAGAAACACAGATCATCCAGAAAGAGGTTTTTTTTTAATTTTTAAAAAATATTTTTATATATTTATTTGCAAGCAGAGAGTGAGAGAGAGAGAGAGAAGAACGACAGAGAGAATGGACATACCAGGGCCTCTAGCCACTGCAAATGAATGCCAGATGCATGTGGCACCTTGTGCATTTGGGGACTAGGGACTAGAACCTGGGTCCTTAGGCTTCACAGGCAAGTGCCTTAACCTCTAAGGCATCTCTCCAGCCTCCAGAAGAGTGTTTCTGAGCAGAAGGTGAGTTGAAGCCTGGAGTAGGGAAACACAGCCCAGTGGTGGAGTGGGCCTTCTGGAAGACCTACCACTACTGGTCTGTGCCCAGTGGAAGATCTTTTTAACTTCTAAAATTTGATGTTGACCACAGTCAGTTAGGAAGTGTGAATAGAAGGTCAGCCTGGCTATGGAGTTTCCCATCCAACCTTAAGCCTCAAGGTTGTGCAGAAACTGAAGCCAGGTAGTCACAATTTTCAAAAGGTATTTATGACCTAGTAGGTGTCAGACGGTAAGCCAGCCAGTACCTCTTCTGTACTTCAGCCTTCTCTTCTCTAAACTGGAGCTAATACTCCACAGGGATGGACGTGTGCATTTTCCCCATTAGTATTATATAGGTTTTCAAACAGAACATTTCACAAGTGCTGCAGAAGCCCTCCATCTACCTATCTACAGTTTATTGCACTTGTTTCAACTTTTAACACCTCCACCCCCCACCCCACGTTCATCTGCCTGTGGAGCCGCCGATGCTTTTTTTCCCAGTCATTCCTGTGCAGAGGTATTTGGAGAGGGGTAGAGGAAGAAAGGAAAGGGCCTTGGGGAGAGGAATTTTAACAAATTAACAAAGCGCTTAGCAAAGTATCACAGTAGTTGTTCAAATGTTGGTGTCCCAAGAACATGGACATGGACTTGGTTCTGGCTTGCTGTGGTAGAGAAGCCATGGAGCTCATTTATTATTATTTTTTTATTAGCAAGTTCAATAAATAAGTAACGGTATACAATGATCATATTCACCTCCAGCTATCTTCCTTTTTCTCCCTCCCAAATCCTCCTTCCACTGAATCCTTTCTCCTCCTCTTCTTCTTCTTCCTTCCTCCTTCCTCCTTCTTTTTTTCCATTTATGTATATAAATAGATTTTGTGCATAGGTATCCCCTCACCCCTGGTCCCATTTTCCTGAGAGCCCTCCTAATCCAGAAAGTGGGAATTGTTCCCTAACTTTCAAGCCTCTAAATCAGGAAAGCCTGAATATTTTGTGCTGCATGCTTCCTTCGCTGGGCTTGGATGAACAGAAAGGCAGCAACCTTTGAACTTGCATGTGCAGTCGAACTCAGGCAATGACCCATTGTCATCACTTGTCCTTAGAAGATCCCATCAAGGGGATGTTACTATGCCCAATTCATAGATGAAGAAACTGCAGCCCAGTGGCTTGTCATATGGCTGCCAGGTGGCAGGGGAAGGGCTCCAGTTGCAGTATATCTGGCTTTAGCTCTTGGACTTTGCCCATTATGTCATACTGCCACCCACTCTGCAAAAACACCACTGCCCACCTCCTCCAGTTCCCCCCAGGACAGAAGAGCTGGAATCGATCCCTGTACAGTAGAGGGTAGGAGGTGCCTCTCCCTACCCAAGGTGAGAGCACAGAAAGCTTGTTCATGGAAGAGTACAGGCAGTGAGGGCTGTCTCTGAGCGAGTTCTGCAGGCAAGTAGACCAGGATTTGTACATGATGCCCAAGCTGACTTCGTCTTTCTAAAATTCTAACTGCAGCCTTCTTCAAGGGATCTGGAGTTCCTTGTGCCATCAAATTAAGTTTGGAAACCTCAATAAAATAAAGTCCCGAAGGAAACTGTCAATTAATGCATTTACACTGAAGCATCGTACTTGGGCAGAACATCTTCAAACACTAATGCTGTTTTCCAGCCATTAAAAAAGGGATGCAAGCTGCTTGGTTTCCATAGATACCTGAGCTAACAGCCTCTTTCCTCTCATTGAAGAGTCAGGGTTATTCAGTTTCTTTCTTTCTTTTCAATTTTTTTAACCTTTGTCTTTCTTAACTTTTTTCCTCCATCCCCATTTATAAAAAACAAAAGATAACCAAATTGAAACCTGGCAGTGTAATTTGTCTGAGGAAGACGGCTTGATTTTAAAGTGCAGGTGATTTTACTTTTGCTCACCTCATTATTTCATGACTTTCACTAAAAGTGCTGGTATTTTAGAAACAAGATTAGAGAATTTTCAGTTGATTAAAGTATTTCCTCAGTCCATCCAAAACATACATACACATACTCAAAGACAAATGATAGTGGTCTATTAGAGAACAACTCAGTTTTGATAATGTGTACAGCAGAGATTGACAAACTGTGGCCTGAAGGCCAAATCTGACACACAGCCTGTTTTTATAAAAAAAAGTTTTATTGGAATACAGCCATTTTCTTTTTGGTGAATGTTGCCCATGCCTTTTTAAAAAATATTTTGTTTATTTTTATTTATTTACTTGAGAGCGACAGATGGAGAGAGAAAGAGGCAGAGAGAGAATGGGCGAGCCAGGGCCTCTAGCCACTGCAAACAAACTCCAGATGCTTGTGCCACCTTGAGCATCTGGCTAATGTGGGTCCTAGGGAATTGAGCCTCGAACCGGGTCCTTAGGCTTCATAGGCAAGCGTTTAACTGCTAAGCCATCTCTCCAGCCCTTTTTAAACAATATATTTTGTTTATTTTTATTTATTTATTTGAGACCGACAAACAGAGAGAGAACGAGGCAGAGAGAGAGGGAGAGAATGCCCATGACCTTTTTTTTCTTTGCAGCAACAATAGTAGAGTTGAATTGTTGTAACAAATATTACAGGGCCTGCAGAGCCTAAATTATTTAATTTCTGGCCCTTTATAGAAAAACTATTAATCTTTTATATGTGGGGAAAGAATCAGGGTTTGGGTGGAATCTAGCCTTTTTGTCAGCAATCTTAATGTGGCTCCATTTCTGCATCTTTGACATGGGAATGATAGAACCCCTTCACAGTTTTTGGATTGAGCTTGACACCTAAGAAAGAATGTGAGGAACTATTTTCACTCAACTCATTTGCTTGAAAAATTCCAAGAATCCTTCCTAGGATTCTAAACTTGCTTTTGAAAATCCAAGAAAAGTGTGTAAACCCCAAGCCAAATAGCTCAGCTATTGTTTGGGGGCCCAACATGTGCCCAGAAGCTCTTTTCCTTAGAAAGGTGAGAAACCTGGGTGGGGACTCCATTCAGAGAATAGAGGGCAAACAACAAGAGTCACACTGGTCTAAGAAGAAATCTTTAATGTCTACTCAGCTTCAAACATTTGAGGGAGTTTTTTCCCTCCCCCTTTAAACAAACCAGCTCAAGTACATGCCTTCAGATTATAAAAGTACCTGAAATTGCCTAGAATATCAACATGCATAGCTTGTTAGTATTTACATATATTTACATAAGAAAACAAGAAAAAGATCTACAGTTATTTACAGTCTACATAGGAGAAGAAAAAGGCAGCCTAATTGTATTTCCTAAAATACAATAGATGAGTAGTTAGCACATGCATATTTAGATAATATTTGCATGATAGAATGCATTTTTTTAAAAAACATACCTTTGTAACTTTCTATGCTAAGGTGTTGCATAATCAAGGTAATTTTTTTGTTTGTTTTGTCTCTAGTTTATTTGCATGAAGTGTTTTTAAAATGCTCACTAACACCGAGGCAGAATTATTTACCCTGGCAATTAAAACAACACCACACAGGATCATTTCCTACTAACTAGAAACAAGCTGCTGGTGAATAAAGTTATCTATTGTTTCTCATTACCCATCGACCACTGTGAAGAGATCTCTCTGTATCAAGGCAGTGCCTAAGCTATCATCATTAATTATGGAAGTAATATAAATGAGACACCCGCCACAGTATGTTTTAAATGAAATATTAACAAGGCAAGCGTCTTTGAGCCTGAGAAATGATCTGTTCCAATGAGTTCTCAAAGTTCTTAAAATGCACATAGCTGAATGAAGACGTGCCTAATTTGACATGGTTGAGCTAGGCATGGGGCCTGCCTGTAAGAGCATTATGTCAAAGTATATCCTCTTAATTCATTTTGGGAAGACAGATTAAGAGTAAATTTCTTACCAGTCTGTGGTCACATCAGAGACCTGTGTCTGCCTTCCCCTCCCCCCACCAAAAGCTCCACCTAATGTCTTCAGTTCTCTGTTTGTGGTAGAATATATATGTGACACAGGTGTAAAGAAATTGTCAACTGTTAACCTTAAAACCTAAGCAGCTTGTCTGAGAAGTGGTCTGAAATCCTGCCTGCTCAACAGATGATCAGTACTTGGATTTCTTATAGAGCTAGTATGGCAGGCTGACTGAGCAGAGCTCTTCTGTGCAGAAGAGAAAGGGAGCCCTGTGTGTTTCACCTGTACTGTGAAGACATTCTTTGCACCATTCGATCAGAACCAAACCCATTAATTCTGCCTGGCAATAATGTCAAATGTTTATTTCAGTATACACTGCAGATATGGTGGCATACATGTATATACAGTATATAGAGCTAGCTAATAAAAGAGGGTAAAGAAGGAGAGTACAAAAGTAAGTGCTTCAAATTCACACCAGCTCAATATCTTCTCATAAACACTCAGTGGTCCTCCAGCACTGGCGTTAAGGTGGTGGCTCTGTAGGAGAAGTTCAGACACAGGCCCAACATGGAAGACTGATGCTGTTAGTAAGTTACTTGTGTCAGTGGTAAACATCTATGGGTCTTCTGCTTGTTTATCCAAAGTAACCCATGAAGGAATGAATGCCCCAACACACATTTTCATCCAGAAGGAGGTGTCTCCATCTACAACAAAACTTACTTTGAGCAAAAATAGGTATTCCAGGCAACATCAACAGGGAGCATCTAGGAACTGCCTTCTTAGATGTAAGACATGATCCACAGCACCTTCTGTCTAATGAGAACTCCTCAGGTCCAGTCAGGTCTAGAGGAACATTAGCAGATACAGTGGAAGGTGGAATAAGTGTGCTTGAAGTCACCCATAGGGATTTCACTTAACAATTCCTTTTTCCTCCTCTCATGAGGAGTACCCTTCTCCATCAAAGCATGGCACAATTGTAACAGAGCTCAGAAGAGGACAACACTTCTAAATATTTTGCCTTCAGTCCTTTAGTAGACCATGCATAAATCCCTCATGGAACCCTTGCACTATCTACAGAAAAAAGTCTCAGAAAAGGACACTATTCACTGTTTCACTGCAGGGGAAAGTTCCCATGTGGAACCCAGTGGTCTTGGGACTCGTTCTTACAAAATTATTTAGGGGACAAATAAGAGCAACACTTCTGGTGTCTTACTAATTTATCCCACACTATTCAAGCCAGCATCTTAAAATGTTCATGCTAGAATTGCATATCCTAGTCATCAGGCTGATTTATATTTGGGGTGTCTTATGTGGGATACCTGAAAAACAAGTGGAGAAGGCCCCAGGTCAGCTTGGAGACTCTGCCTGAGTACACGGCTGTCAGTCGAGAGTTGAATGCCATTCTTCTTTCTTTCACTCAAGGTGAGCTTTGCAATGTTACGCTTATGACCCGACTGCATGTGTGGTGACAAAATGGCTCTCCCTCAGGGCACTGCCAGCAAGCCCACCCTGTAGACTCTGTCCCTACACCTGGTGAACGTTACTCTTCACTTTCATGGAAGAGCCAACTGAAAAAAAAGAACCTGAGATTTGTCACGTTTGTGGGCCTTCACTGAGCCAAAAACCTTGTGGCCAACAGTTAGGTCCTGAAACATGCTGTCAAGCGCACTGTTTCAGGTGGGTATCTATTCCCGTCTGCAGAGTGGAAGGGCTAAACATGAGCTATATGGCTTCTCTGTAGTATTCTGGCACAGTGGCAGACCCAAGAAACAAATACCCAATCTCCTGAGCTTCGTTGTTTTTCTGGTGAGAAGTCACATGCATTCTCCCTTTGTCATAAAAGCTATGAACAATTTGCACAACAGCCAAGTCCCAAAGAGCTATGAAGAAAGTTGTTTCAATCCCTATGTGATGCATCTGCATGTATTCAAGCCTCTACAGTTCAAATATTATAGGAAAAATTTGTAAAGATCAGTTATTAGGAATTTGCTAAGGATTTTTTGGGGGTGGTGTGGGGAAGGGGTGGATCGGTTTGCTTTACATGTCTGGTAGAACATGTCAGGGCATGTGCCTACAGAAGGCCACATTTGTATGGGACTTTATAAGATAGGAATGACTCCAGTTTCACTGGTTTTGATAGACATGCTTCAAAACATTCTATCTTCAAAGAGTAAGTTCCTTAGCTTGGCACACCTGGTGCCTGGAGGTTTTGAAATAGGAAACCTTTTATGAAGGGTCATTTGAATCATCTGGAGGGGTGCTGAGTCTGCATTTTGTTAATCCAAATGGATATAATTTCAATTTAGCTCACTGACTAAACCAACAATGGAAATATCTCCTTTGAACATTGCTCAGGTGAACACTTGACAGCCTGCACATTTAATTTAGACCACGTCAGGGCATTGTTCTATGACCAGGTATGGCTGGTGAAGAAGAAGGCAAAAATAGCATAAAGAAGCTTGAGCCAAGTGGACATGGCATTACATTACAGGAAATTACAGGAAACTTTACAGGAAATGTGTCACATGTCTATATTTGTGGCACACATTTGGGAAGGAATCATACGGTTTGTGGGTCAATCTATGAGTACCTATGTGGCTTTGGACAAAGTTGCTTTTGACCTCTGATGCTAAGTGGGGCTCTCTAGAAATGGGGATGCACATGGTCTGTGGCTCATGGAACCACTGAGTAACATGTGGGTTAGAACATGCTACTTATGTTGCTCTCTGCCGCTGTCTGGCAAATGGCACCCCTTCAGTAAACATCATTGTGGCTACTTGAGTATTCCCCAGAGGGTGAAACTCACTGGTTGGGAAGACAGAGCTCTTTCCAGTAGAGACCTCTGCACCCTTCTGCCTCCTCCCACCTTCCTGTCTGTTGATGAGTTCTCATTCATTGCAATGGGTAATTCAGTTATGCAGATTGCGCAGTGGGAGGAAAGGGCTTTTGCTCCTTGTTCACTCTGATCAGAGAGGTGTGTGCGCCTCTTTCCCGTGCTAACTACATTGCTTAGGAACGGATGGGCTGTGTGGCAAATGAGTCCCTTGAAAGGACTATTTGTGTATAGTTCGCAGAGACACATCACCCCTTGGACCGGCTGCCTTGTGTTTGTCTTTCCAATCAGAGATTGAAACCATGATTTTTTTTTCCAAAAACGACCACGTCCAGAACACCAAGATATGTGGAGACAGACTCGGGAACTGTAGAGTGCCTTTTCCCCTGGAGCTATACTCACTTTCCTGGCACAGTACTTACACTCTCGCAGTAGTGTTCCTGGGGCGGGGGGAGTTAAGGGTGGTGATAGTGTGGCAGCAACCATGCATTTCACACGCGAAGGAAACTTATCCCCTCATCTCCACCGTGGCTGGCTCAGAGATTATTCCACTCTGCCTCATATGTTCTTCCCAGTACTATTGGATTCAGTGTCTCATTTTTGCATTTGGAAAGCATTTGCTTTGCCCAGTAGAACCCCAAAGTGTAACAACGACAGCTTTGGAGATTTGAGGATGTATTTGTCTTTTCGGCCACACCTGCTCACTGCAGATCACCTCTTTGTCCCAGGCATCCACCTCTGTCGTCACTGCCAGCCTTTCACAGGGCCTCTCTCCTACCTTGCTCTTGTGGCTTCAGACCTAATCTAGCTTTCATGGCACGTTTCTTTTCTCACTTCTTCTTTTTGCATAAATTGATTAATTCAGCATTTGTTATGTAATGTCCTGCTATGGATACATCTGTGATAAAGCAATCTTTGAATGTCTACACCACTTGCAAACACTGAATATGTAGATATGCCAGATATGCCATGATATTGTGTCTATTTTAAAATGCATCTCATCTACTTTAAGACAAGAATCTATTCTTTCTTTTAAATATGCATGCATATGAAAGTAGAGACATCTGAAAACTCAACATTAATTATGTAACACGTGTTCTTATTAGAATGTAAGTATTATAGTATTAACCAATGCATTACACATATCAATAAGTGGGATTTTTTTTTTTACCATGTATTGTTTATCAGAAACCTCTGTACCTTTGCTTTTAAAGGAGTCAATATTCATTTGTATTCTGTACTGACGGCTACAAATTGATGGCTGGCAGTTATCAAATAAATGTTGATGCAAAGTGACTACTTAACATTTTCATCCCAACAAAGGGTTTTGGAGAGATGGATCATTTAAATCTCAGGGTCTCAGCTGCAAGCAGCAGCTATTTTCTTTACCCTGGCTTTCTAAGTTTGAAGATGCTGCCATAAGTCTCACCAATGGATTCTGAAAGAGTTGATCTCTCTTCTCTCTCTCTCTCTCTCTCTCTGAGGTAGGGTCTCACTGTAGCCCAAGCTGATCTAGATTCAAACTGCAGTCCCAGGTCGGCCTCCAATTCACAGTAATCCTCCTACCTCTGCCTCCGTTGTGCTGGGATTAAGGCATGCATCAACACACCTGGCTATGATCCTCTTTTATTACAAAAATACTCTTAGCTTAATCCCAACTGAGAATCTTGAGTAATTTTACAAACACATTAAAGATTGATAACACAATTCTCTGGCCAATCACAAATGCTTGATCAGCTCAGGAAAAGTATGAGGGCATGAGTAAAGATTCTGCTGGGCTTCCCAGACAGCCTCACTTCTGTGTCGTCTTATCTCACCCTACTGCCATTGCTGTGGAATAGGGTGACTTGCGGTGATTAGCCAAACTGCATGCAACCTCATAAATTGTTCTGGAAAAAAAAATAAGGGGAACCTGTAGCTCAAGCCAGTGTTTATATGTCATAGTATTCTTGTTTTGTCACAGTTGACCAGTAAGCAGTGGTGACAAATGACAAATCATGCCTTCAAATATGTGATATCAGAGTTGTTGACATCATTTCTTTTATAGGGCTTCTTTCATCTGTTCTGAATTATGTGCTGATGCCCCCCAAACATAGTGTGAAAGTCATTTGATAGTGATTAAAGTGCTCTTCAAAAGATTCTTTATTGGCTTAAAAAAAATGTTTTGTCTTGTATCTGCAGTACAGGCTTATAGACTAATGATATCTCACTAGTGTGGACCAGCCGAATTCTGTTCATATGCAGACCAAAAAGCTGATGAGCCAAAAATGAGGACTTGTTATTAAACTGTCATCACATCTGACCATGTAAAGATGTCACTCAGAGGTGGCCACTGAAACAGCTGAAAGGATAATTCTCTAAAATATTCAAAGGATAGTGGGCATGGGGCCAACAAGAGATTGTTGCCACTTAATTGTCCATCATGAAAAGAAAAGAGAGCAAGATCAAATGGAACAGAGAGCATGAGCCAGACAGAGAGATAGCTCACAATACACCACTGATCTCTGGGGTGGTCAAGGTAGTCTGCATCCTCCCGTAGTGTGCTCCTCCCAGAAGCACTGACAGGGTAGCTTTGCTATACCACCCAAAGCCCAGTGGCAAGGACTCAAAGCTGGCCCATGATAAAATATTGGGCTTTTCAAAAATGTGTGGCTTGCAATGTTTCCATGAAATGAAGCTAAATACAAACTGCATGCATATTCCACAGAGGGAAATGCATCTATGCTCCTATGTTCCCTACATGCTTGATTTGGAATCAGGGTGACTTCAGACTTGCTTTCCAAAAACACCGTTCCAATGATTCAAGAACACAATGTGGAATTGCTTTAGAAGGCCATAGAGGAAAAATCCTACACTGTGTTTGGATGAATTCTGCTTTTTGCTTTCCCAAGTGGCCCCAAGTGCCCAGAACTGTGAGGGACCAGTCTGTCACAACACTGTGTAATATCATTGTCCCTCCAGGGATGACTGGCTTCTCCCACCCACCACTTGAGGAGCCTGTGGCATGTCACCTGATCACTTGCTATTGGATTTGATGGCTGCATAGTAAAATGGAAACCCAGGAGAGCAATCATGAAGTTCATGCAAAGCATGGTCCCCAGCTAAATTGTAGAGAGCCAAAGCCAAGTTGCTGTGTAGCTTGTTGGCTGGATGAACCTCTTACTTCTTTGTTTTTAGAGATGTTTTGCTTCCTTTTTCCCTGCAAAGGATGTAGGAGAGTCAGGACAAACCCCTCACAAACCTTTAGATAATGTGTCACATGCTAAGCTAAAGGTTATTCAGAGTAATCACTCTGGGAAAGGAAATCCAGACAACCTCATTCCACTAGAACTGAGTCACATGGGTCTACTGAGAAAGAAATGGCTGAATCTCTGGTGTGAACTGGCTATTTGGGGGGTTGGGACTTAGGGAGGTGATAAAAAAGTTGGTTAAATTAAGCTCAAATCATGTCAGTTGTTTAACTGCTGGACCGATGGGACCTGTCCTATGGGCTTAAGCAGCAGGAGCTGTCAAATCTTGCATCTCTGTCATACCCACATCCCTCCCACAGTGAGGACCCTTGGCTTCACATGACCATTTCATTTTCAGATCAATGCAGACATGACCACAGACCCTGACGTTGATGCTAACACAATGTCATTTTCCTAAATTTATAATACCTTATAACATTATGGTTCTCAGAGCAGGCTACCACTGATTCCAGAATGTGATCACAGCTAGTGTCATCGAACCACGTGGCATGTTTCTCCCTAGAGCATTTTGATATGGCACAATTTAAACCCTGAGAGGGACAGAGAAATAGCGAACTTTGGCTGGGGATAGAAACCCATCTTCCCTTCAATCAAACATCCCTAATGTTTTCCTGGAGGCAACATCTGTGCTGACCTTTCAGTCCCCCTTTACAACTCCACTCCCACCATCCGATAATTAGTTGATGCATCAAGGGTTGTGATGCACATAAATAATCACAAGATGCCAGATAAACTGTATTGGTTTTAAATTAGAGCCATGTGTATCGCGTCTCCCTATGAACAGCAGCCTATTATTTTTAATTATGACTTGCAAAGCAAAGTGATTTCTGGCCTTCTTTATGGCATTCCTGGCACAGTCTGTCACTCTGCATGACATGGTGCCCATCAGTGCATACATCCCTAGCCCTAGCCCCAAGTGCTACTCCAAAGGAAAATGGAGATGATCCATTGCGGTTTGTGTTCTGAAGTGAGCTGGAAGGCAGTGTGCCCCCTTAGCCTTTGCCCCACTGAACATCAGAAACACACATGACATTGAGAAGAAGGTTTTCCAGCTGAGTTAACAACTGCAGTGTAGATATGTACGAGACTATGCGTGGGCACTCGTGTATGATTCAAAATCTCAATGGATTGTAAACTCCATTCCCTAGAAGCACCCTAGGCAAAGAATAAGGGAAAGATCAGGCACTGGCCCCACTTGGGTCTACCTGATAGACCATGATTAAGAGTGGTTAGTTTAATTCAGACAGAAGGTTCTAGAGAGTTCTTGGTATCAAATTACATCACACATTGAGAAGTCAAGGGTCTCAAATGGACAGATTTGTTGTGGCATGTTTGAAAGGACACCATCTTTTTTCTCTTGGTGCAGAAGAGGTGCCTGGACTGGTGTATCCATGTGTTTCCTTATTTTCACACCTTTTCTTCTATGAAGTGTAAGAAGTCACGCAGCTTTACAAGTGGGGCTTTTGGAGTCATTATTCCAGGACTGTTAACTTTTGATAGATCTGTGCCTGGAGTTCAGAACTCTTTGGCATACATTATATCCAGTTGGAGTGGGGAAGGGGCTTGATAATTTGTAGATGGCCATAATGACATCCTTATCATTCAATTTTCTTAAAACTTTTCCCCCCCTTTTTTTTTTGATTCCCAGCAACAGGGTGCTGCCACCACTGTCTACTGCGCCGTCGCTCCGGAGCTGGAGGGCCTGGGAGGGATGTATTTCAACAACTGCTGCCGCTGCCTACCCTCCGCAGAAGCCCAGAGTGAAGACACTGCCAGAGCTCTGTGGGCCCTCAGCGAGAGGCTCATCCAGGAACGGCTGGGCAGTCCATCTGTCTAGTGGGAGCCCACCAGCATGGGACGCCCTCCACCCTTGTTCCTTCCCTCACCATCCTGGGGGTGTCATGTCCCTCCAAGGCAGTTCCACAATAGTAAAGGAAATAAGAGTAGTTGCAACAAACTGAAGCATGTTAGGTACCAGTGGAAAGCCCGGAGCTGCAGAGGTCAAGGGGCAGTGTCCCTTCCCTGGGGCTGGGCTAATCAAGGGGCCATTTGCGTTTCTGGGGGTGGCTTGATGGAAAATGAAAGCATAGTTGGGAATGTAGTCTCTGTCTTTCATTGTAGAAGCCTAAGCAATTGTCTCTCATTCTTAGAATAGCTTTATGTCCCTTTGTTTTACCCAAATACCAAGGTAACCACCACTGCCACCTGAGGCTGGCTTCCTTCTGTTTAGGGTAGAAAAAGCAAGTGTACACACTCCCTTGCTGAGCTGACTGAAGGAAGTCATTGTTTCATTCAACCCTCCCATGTCTGAGAGGCTTGGCTACTTGTGGGAGAGAAACTCGGAACCATGTTCCAGTAGAGCAAGATCAGAGACGGAGCCGAGCTGAGGACTTCCCTTCACCAAAGCTGTACAAACAAGCAAAGCTCCCTAGCTATCCAGATGGTGGACAAAAGAGGAACCATTATGTCCTTGAGATATGCAAGATGTTCTTGAGGTGAGGAATGAAGTAGTCCTCTTCACTCTTCGGCAGCACCCCGCCCCTGGGTGGATGTCACAGCCTCTCAGTCCTCCCACCCCACCCCCACCCCACGCTTAATAAAAGAACATGCTTGGTTATGATTGCCTGAAGTTCCTATGAATTGTTGAATGTTCATGTCAGGTTTTTTTGTGTTGTTTTGTTTTTGTTTCTTGCTTCCCCTCCCCCCCTTTTTAGAAAAGAAATCTAGAAGAAAAATAAAGCGCTTCTTGTAGACGCCAGGAAAACACCATTCTTGTTTCTTCTCTGAGTTTGTGTTTTGTTTTTGTGCTTTGTGGCTGTCCATGGGCCAAGTTGTCTCACGCGATTAGCATGCCAGCATCATATTTTCTGTTAGGGAAAAAGAGAAAGAAATGTAAAGTGACTATTGCATGATCACACCTGGAGACGATTTGTCATTACTTGTGGAGAGTTATTTCAGTCTTCAACAGTTCATTCCTCTGTGATAATCACTTATCAATTAGTGGGGATCTGCATGTATTCGAATGAGAGTAGTAAGGAAGGGGATCTTCCCTCAACATCCCTCTCTACTCACACCACGGTTTCCAGGCAAGAGGAAGTAAGGATTCCTTTAAGGTAGTTAAGAAGTTCCCTAACTTCTATAGACCAAGTCTTTTGGTTCGCACAGCTAGCATCCTGAAGGCTGTATTCTGGAAATTTACATTTTAGGGTAAGTAAGCCAAGAAGTGGAAAGCCCCACCCTGGCAGGGCAGAGAGAATACTGTCCCTGAGATACCTTCAAAGCGGGGGGGGGGGCGGAAATGTGCCCTTGTTCCACCTTCTGGGATGGCAGCTTCAAGTGAGCCAGAACCACGGAGCTCCAGGCCTGTGATCAGCACGTGTGTCCAGTCACACACTATTGCTTCACAGGTACTCACAGCCTAACTATAACCTCCCAGTTGACAGTATTTTCCATTCGAAAATCTTTTACTGGAATAAGGAGTAGTTGAGTAGATACTGTGGTTTGAAGGTGAAATATCTCCCATAGGCTCGTGTGTTTGAATACTTACCTAGTCTCCAGCTAGTGTCAGTGTTTGGAAGGTAGTGAAACCTTCAGGAGATAGAGCTTTGCCAGAGGAAGTGTATCACCTGGGCTGGGCCTTCAGGTATCATGCCTGACCTCATGTTCTGTTTGTCCTCTGCTTCCTGACTGTGAATGCAGTGTGACCAGCTGGCCTTCCTTCCCTACTCCCATGTTGTCCCCCAATGATGGACTGTACTTCTATAACTATAAGTCAAATTAAACCCTTTCCTTCACTAAGCTGCTTCTTGTCTGGTATTTGGTCACAGTGATGAGTAAAATAACCAATACAGTAGGGAAAGTGCTTGCCTATAAGCATGAGGAGCTGAGTTCCATCTCCAGAACAGGCTTGGTAGTGCCTGTGTATAATCCCAGCACCAGAGATGCAGAGGCAGATACCAGGGATCATGGACCAGCTAGTCTAACATACTTGGCAAGCTCCAGACCAGCAAGAAACATTGTACCGAAGGTGAACAGTATTCCTGATGCCTGAGGAATGTGCTTGAAGTTTTCTTCTGGCCTCCACACACACACACACACACACACACACACACACACACACACACACACGTATCCTCTACATGGACACGCACAACAAAATCCTTTATTATCCTATGGCCATTGGAAAGTATGGATCAGACAATGACACATCCTGTATCAATCCCCTGGCACTTCTATGCTGGGTCATTTGCATAAGTGGCCAGTCTAACTCTCCTTTCAGGAGCCATACTTTGGGTGGGCAACTGCCACACTAACTCTGACCTTGTGCATGTGACTTGCTTAGGATTGTGCATTACAGCCTGTCCTTTATTGCTGTCCTGTGCAGCCCTGAAGTATAATCACCTGCATGAGCCTGAGCTGGGTACTGAGAAGCACATGCCATCACCTGAAATGACATCACACTAACCATTAGGCATGCGGGTCAGGGCATCACCAACTAACCCAGCCCCGGCTAAGCCAGCTCAGAGGAAGAGAAACTCCTCACTCAACCTACTCAACAACTGCAAAGGTTAATAAAAGCATATTATTTTAAGCTACTAAATTTCAGGATTACTTGTTACACAACAGAAACTAACTGATACAGTTATTATTTCATCAAGTAAAGGCAAAATTAGTTTTCCTTAGCTTGTGAGTCCTCTTATTATTTTATCTCCAGCTGCCTTGCTCATCCCACATTCCAGCATCTTCTCTTCCTTTTGAAGCCCCTGCAGCTTCTGTTGCCCAAATATACTAAGCACATTCCCAACCCTTCATATTTCTGTCCCCTCTGCTGAAATGCTTTTCTCTTGCATGAATTTCTTTCCCTGCTTCCTGGCCACGGCTCACATGTGATCTGTTTCAGGTGAGGTTAGCATTTCTTGTTACTGCATTCATAATATGATGCCCATCAACACTTTTATCTTTTTTTTTTTTGCTTCCCAATACTTAATACTGTGAGGGACACTATATATCTACTTTTTTCTCTCTCTACAGAATAATTTCCATGAAACTTGTTTGTTTTCCTCACAAATGTGGCCCTGTGACATGAATAACTTCAGTCACATAGTAGCCTTAATGAATAACCACTGAGGAAAAGTATGGTCCATGGGTACTAGACATGTTCTTGGAGGTGACTTCCCTCATTGTGATAATGGTCTTTAGCCAGACACTGTGCCCAACAGGCTAGGACACTTTACCTCATTTCTAATGTGACATCCTTCTTGCTATCATCCACACAACTCACAATTTGGTACAGGAGCAATTCCCACCTAGGTCTTTTTGACTTCA
Source organism: Dipus sagitta (assembly GCA_036346955.1). Classification (NCBI taxonomy): domain Eukaryota; kingdom Metazoa; phylum Chordata; class Mammalia; order Rodentia; family Dipodidae; genus Dipus; species Dipus sagitta. The sequence continues at coordinate 264,424,841 of CM070770.1, read as the reverse complement.
AGTTATCCCTGCACCAAAGCCACCTTCTTACAGGGGAAAATGTCTGTCATGATGGCATGCACATCTGGTTGTCTCAGGTTGTACAGAGATGTCGGACTGTAGCTCAGTTTAGGATGAAGGTAGAGAATAAACAAGAACACACTGCTGTAGTAACTCAGCCAAAGTAATATGCAAAACAGCGACCAGAACAAGGAGACCTGCTGGCCTCCCTCCTGCAACTGTTTGCTGATTTGTAGGAGTGCTGTGTCTCTGGCTGGGGAGATGGGGACTGGAGCAACTCGGTAAGGGAAAGATGGGGATTCCTACAACTCAGGAATCCCTAAATTGGGCTTGGGAGATAGCTCAGTCTATAAAGTGCTTGCCTTGTGAGCCTGAAAACCTGAGTTAGATTTCTAGGACCCACCTTTAAAAAAATGCTGGGTGCAGTGACACACATTTGTAATACCAACCTTGGTGAGGCAGAGACAGATGGATCCCTGGGGACTGCGGGCCAGCCGGTCTAGCCTACTTGTCAGCCTCCATATTAGGTCCATGTCCTAAACATTCCACAACTTTCTAAAGTAGCACCACCATCTGGCAACCAAATGTTCAAAGCTGTGAGCTTGTGGGGAGTAGCTTACTCCAAACCACAACACCTGGTCTGCATGCATACATTCACTCATCCACTAAACAAACATCGACAATGTTGCATTCTAAAAATTCAGCTTAATGTCACCAATGTTCCTGCTGCAAAGGAATTTAAATCATAGGTCTACAGTTGTTCTCACAAGCATAATTTCCTAAGCAATTTTATCAAAAGTTCTCTAAACATTTAAAGAACTGAAGGCCCCAGAACAATAATCAGACTCCCTTTCACCCATTTCTTTTATGAATTCCCTTAATCTGACAATCCTTGTGGCCATTTGTACTGTCTGGAACACTAATATTACTTCTTTGGCTATTTCTGTTGAGAATTTTGGACAAGTGAGCAAGGAAACAGTACAATTCCTATGTAAGCTTATTCTTAGGCCAAGGCTGTTTCTCCATTTGTCATGATACGGACAGGCCTGTATTTGTAAATGCACACCCATACACATGGACAGATCTGCATCTGTAGGAAGTATGCACTTCATGTAAGAGGGATCCTCTCCTGCTATTACCAACAGTAGTCATTGCAGGGCTATTTATTGAACATTTACTCCCTGATCATAAAGGACCTAGATAAACCACACACATCTTTTATTGTATGCCCAGAGGACACAACTGAGGGCCAGAGAAAGAGCAGCCTGTCCACAGGCCATGGAGGGTAAGTAGCACAGTCAGCTCTGCCGGCGTTCAAGCCCAGGTGCCTTCCTCTTGATAGACAGACTGGAGACCAGCAGTATATCCACATTCTATTTATATAAGGAATGAGTTACAAAAGAAGACCAGTTGGCTTCTGCCCAAGGCTGGGATGTGACCTTTTCCCAGTGGCCAATGCCTGGTATGAGCTTTACAAATGGCTTGTGTGTGCCATTGATCCAACAATATTGGCTTCAGCCTCACCAGCATTTCCCAATAGACCATCTCGCCTGTCCTGGTTATAAATAAGTCTGCACCTGCTGTTGTACCTAGCACTTAGCTTTAGGTGGACTCAATGTCCAGAGCCCCACTGAATCCACCCAGTGGGAAAAACGAGCCAGGCCCTCTGTGGTCATTTTCTTCTGAGCCTCATGTTGTCCCTGTTTCATTAAGCCCAAAGAGTGGCCAGTTTCCACTTTCATGCCTGAGTCAGAAGACTTTGCTGCAATTTAACTTCAACAGAGGGAACCTGATCACTTTCATCAATGTGAGTGCTTGGATTGCAAAATCATACATCTTATTACAGGCAGGCATCACTTTAGAAGTTAATGTTAAGAAAAAAAAAAAAAACAGCAAAGAAGTCTGGAGAGATGACTCAGTGGCTGAAGCGCTTGCCTGAAAACCCTAATGACCTGATCTTGATGACCTGGCACCCATGTAAAGCCAGAAGCACATAATGGCGCATATGTCTGGAGTTTATTTGCAGTGACTAGAGACCCTGGCATGACTCCTCCCCCCGCCCCCACCTCTCTGTTTGGAAATAAAATAAAAGAAAAAAAAAACTAAAAGGGCAATATATGCCCTATGCTCTAACTCTGTCTTTCAACATATCCAAACTAGTTTGATTGAAGAAGTCACATTAGAACACTAAATAAGGGCAAGAAACATGACCCACAGACGGTGAGGGAACCACTCTGAAGCACTGTGCCTGTTGATGAAATGATCTAGCAATAATAAAGGTAACTTGTAGAAAAGGAGGGCTCATAATGCTGCTGTATTTTAATATACTCTATTTTGCATTTCCTTATTGCCTTTCAAGTCTTCATGATCTTTGGTGGCATATCCCCCACCCCCAATTTTTTTTTATTTCTCAGAAATTTTCCATTGCTTTACTAGATGCCCCATGTATCATGTCGGTAGTAGGATATCATTTGCAAACTGATTCCCCTACTATATAACACTTAGGTTAGTTTTAGTTTCTGCTGTTTGGACCAATGGCTCCATTAGCATCTTTGTGCCTACAAACGTTTCCTTTGAAGAATCCAGAATCCATTTCCCTTGCAGGTTTGGAGATGGCCAGATAGCGCTTATGTGACTCCTGCTTCAGTAATGTGGTGTTGGCTAGAAGGGTTACACTCGCTCAACATGCGCATTGCTGTTTGTTTCCAGCCTTGTTAACATTCAGTGTGCCATTTACTCTTTAGTTTTTTGAATATGTGTGCATGTGTGTGTACATGTGCATTCTTGTGCATGTGGAGGCCAGAGGTTGAGGTCAGATGCCTTCCTCAATCGCTCACTCTCCATTTATTTTTTAAGACAGAGTTTTTCACTGACTAATTACACTAGAGCAGGAGGCATTAGGGATTCTCTGTGTACACCCTCCCAGCACTGGTATTACAGGTCATCATGAACGGGATTTTTATGTGGGTACAGGGGATCAGAACTCAGGTCCTCATGTGTGCAGGGCAAGCACTTTGTCCTCCCCAGCTCCATTTATACTTTTAAATTTATTTTAGCATCATATTGTCACAACTTATATCTATTTATACATATTCCCAAGCAGCCAGCCTCCTTATTTAAAGTAGAAGCATTTGTCTTTCATTTTCCCACAGGATAGAGTTCACAGTTTTAATTAGCATGGAAATTCAGAGTGAATCTATGGAGAGAGGGTTTGGATAGAAAAATATTATTCCAGCCAAGGTACTTCATCTTTACCATAGTATTCAGCCAGAGAGCCTCTCTTTCTTCCCATTCTCCAGCTGTAACAGTAAGGTAACCCAACCTGAATGTGGCACCCAGATCAAAACAAATACCCCAAGCTTCTTCGATTATCATTAGCTTGTGTGCTTACATCATTAGCTGGGACTCCTTGGCAGCTGGCATGCTGTCTGCACTTACGGAATGTCATTTATGCCACAGCAATCTCCTGTTGCACCTTCAGAGTGAAACACGGCTGACACAGGACTATGCAAATCACCGTCTTCCCTTACTCACGCCCACTGGACAGTCTTTGCTTCTAACTCTAGCAAGCTTTCCCTGAAGTTCACTAGGAGCTTGTCCTCCGACTTTGGAATTATGACCTTGTCTCATTTAATGCCGGGCATTCTGGAGAAGAAAATCCACTTTCATAGTTGTATTTCCCGAGTGCTTACCAACGTGTTCTAAAGGCTTACCTGAGATGCTGTCTGTATGGAGTTAAGTCTCACAGCTTTGAAAGTCAGTGTGAGTGGTCTCTTCACCATGGAGGAAGCCACTGGACCCTAAGGCTGTGGCCTCTTGTGTGACCTTCTCCCTAAGCCCCCCTTTTTTTTTTCTGCCCACTTTCCCTGCACATGCCTTGCATTTGTGCACTCCTGTTCCCCTCTCCTCTGCTTCACTATCTATTTCAAGTGGTTTAGGCTTCTCTAAAGATTCCGTTAAGAATTTACCTAAATGTAGCTTTCTTCTTTAAACCCTTTAAGTACAATTTGTGCAAAAAAAAAAAAAAATCTGTTACTGCATTGAAAAATCATTGATCTTTGCAATGGGTACTGAATAAGATTTTGTTTAAACAAAATGTATTGCTATTTGCATTAGAAAGTTCAAATGCATGTCTAGCATTTAAACTTAGGGAGAAAAATCAGAAAAACATATGGCATCACAATTCCACTGCTCGAAACAACGAGTGTAACAATTCTGGTAAATTTTCTTAAGTGTAGTTCCAAATTTCTTTGTATCTTTCTCTGTACACAAGTATATCTATTTCAAACTAAATGAATTCCCTTTAACTCTTCCATGCCTTTGCAATCTCATATTCAGTGAACAGATATATCATACTTATTTTTACTGTGTGAATGGAGTTAAGTCTCCTTCCCCACCACAGCTTATAAAGAATGAATCAGCAGATGAGTTTTCATAAGACGCTTGCAGGATAGTTCGATGTTGTTTTTTAACACTCCAAGGAGAATGCTAGGGTCAACCACTACGAAATATTTTCAAGCTGTGGGCAGCTAGCTACTGGCAAAAGACTTTTCTTGGGCTGCCTGACATGGTTGCCTTTTATCTCTGCTGTGGGCTTTGTTTGGGAAATGAAGGTGCTTTGCACCCAGGTGGGCTTTCTGTTAATCAGTTTATTTTCCCCAGGTGAGCTGCCTGCCAGGCACTCAGCAAAGCTAATCTTGGACGGGAATACTCAGAAAGTGCCTGGGTGTGAAATACTCCTTGAGTCTGGAACCAAGACGGAGAAGGCCAGGATCAGCAAAAAAAAAAAAAAAAAAAAAAAAAAAAAAAAAAAAAAAAAAAAGGCTGAATGTTGAAAACAGAAAGGAACCAGCTGAAGGTTGGGTCAGCTGGTTTCCACCTCTGTTGTTCTGCTGTTTCAGGACCTCTGCTGAGAGCTTGCAGACCTGCCTGGCTGCGCTGGGCAATGGTCAGGGTTCTGATTGGTTTGCTGACACAGGGCTCTCTTTGGACTTTGCTCTGGAAACTACTGCCTGGAGTGGCCTAGATTAGAGGAACTCTAGTTGGCCTTTTGACCTTTCTTTTTTTCCTCCTCCTCCTCCTTCTTTTAACCTATCTTATTTTTCAAACTTATATCTTGGAGTGAAGCTAGCCGGATCTTCCCTAAGTGAGATTTTTAAACAATTCAGTCATATTGAGAGTGAGGTACAGTTAGGGTAAATGGGCCCCTGAGTGTAAAAAAAGGCAGGAAAGTGTGCACTTGTTAGAAATCAAAGATGATCTGACTTCTTATTTCTTGCTTAGTTCCCTAGACCTGTTTTTCCACAAACAATCAGGACCCCTCCTGGGAGGGAGGTCTTTCATAAGGTTTAAACATTGTGGTTGGCCAAGTTCAGCCCCTGGAACTTGGTATCAAGCCTATCCTCTTCCTGAGACAGCCCCTAGCACTAACCAACCAGCTGTTCCTCTCTGGTTCACCTGAGCCAGAAGACATCCCACCTCCGCTAAAAGGTCATAAATATCCTTGCAAGGAGAGGGCAGGCTCTCTGACCACTTGGGAACTTTCAGCTGTGGGTGAGGTTTTCCCTCAGTTGGGCCTGGGCTAGCGTGGCCCAGGCCAGCTGGGAGGACCCCTTAGGCCTTTCTCTCCATATGGGTTCTTTATCTCTTCCAGCTCCCCACATGGCAGGATCTCCTTGAACTTTCTTTCCTCTTTTTCTTTTCCCATGCTTTTTCCCAGGCCCTCCACATGGGATCTCTAGCCACATGGGTGCCTTTCCTTGGCCCTGTACTTCCCTCAATAAATATAATAATTTAATACAGCACTCGGGAGGCAGAGGTAGGAGGATTGCCATGAGTTCGAGGCCACCCTGAGACTCCATAGTGAATTCCAGGTCAGCCTGGGCTAGAATGAGACCGTACCTTGAAAAACCAAAATAATAATAATAATAATTTAATAATTACCCTTCTCAGTCTTCTTTTCTATTCGATTTTTTGATTAAAATTAGAAATGAGGGCTGGAGAGATGACTTAGTGGTTAAGCGCTTGCCTGTGATGCCTAAGGACCCTGATTCAAGGCTCAATTCCCCAGTACCCACGTAAGCCAGATGCACAAAGTAGCGCATGCATCTGGAGTTTGTTTACAGTAGCTGGAGGCCCTGGTGTGCCCATGCTCTCTCTCTCTCTGCCTTTTTCTCTGCCTGTCGCTCTCAAATAAATAAATAAAAATAAAAATAAACAGAAATAATAATATTTTTAAAAATTAGAAATGAATCTAGGTTTTGGGGTTCAAGGACTTTCCTGGACCCCTAGCTCACTGTTATAATATCACTGTATTTCCTGTCCTAGTACATCTATTTATGTGCATACTGTCCTAATACATATGCCTATGTGTATACTGTTACCTCCAAGTTCACTAGTGTTAACAGAGAATAATAACTATGCTATAGAATAATATAGTCAGGAAAACCACAGTAATTCCTTGTGTGGGGGAGGGGTGCATGCATGCCTGTGTGCGGAGACCAAAGGACGAGCTCAGGTGTCATTCCTCAGGTACCATCCAACTGTTCTGTTCTGTTTTACTTTTTGAGAAAGAGTCTCTCATTGGTGTGGAACTCATCAAGTAAGCTAGACTGGCTGGTCAGTGTGCTCCAGGGATCCTCTTGTCTCTCTTGCCTCCCCAAAGCTATGATTATAAGTGCATGACACCACGACACAACACCTAGCTTTAAAAAATATTTTTAAATATTGGGTAACAGGGATCTTAGTCAGGTCCTTATGTTTTCAAGGCAAGTACTTTACCAACTGAGCCATCTTCCCAGTAAACCTTTAACCCAGGAATTTAAGTTGTAGGTACAAATCTTAAAGCAGGGTACCATGAGATCATGTTGCGGTAGAAGTTGAATAGACCAAGAATGATATGAAAACATAGGTGGAGTAGTGTCCCACTCTGTCAGTGGATGTCGGTGTGAGCCTGTGCTGTGTAAATGTGTGCTGAGACATAAGCGGAAGTGGAAGGTGGTGTGAGTAGCTGTCTCTGCAGGGAAGAACTACGAGTATTGTTTGCTTCTTTATCTCTTTTTCCTCCACTTTCTACAATGAAAATAGTAGCTTTTCTACTTTTTCAAAAATACAGTTGTAATAAATAAAACTTAAAAAAAAAAAAAAAGGAAAACCTACCAGTGATCCTGCAGCATGCCTGACTGTGTCACTGAGAGAGCTGACCCAGCTCTACCAGGAAGTCCTCTTGGGTTGACTCACAGCAATGCAGTGGCTTTTAAGGTTCACAAGAATGAAGTAGGGGCTTTAGTGCTACACTGCACAAAGGAAAATACATTTGGAAAACAAAAGCTGGCTTTTGAATTGCCTCTTGGTGCCATGTAAACAAACTCTATCTCCCCATGGCTTCAGTCAGGTAACACTGCGCTAAGATACTTTGCTCTCTGGAGTTTGACTTTCTGCCAAGGTTAAATAGCATACTCCAAATTGCTCAACTCCTCACCTCTTCCACCTCAGTGCACTTCTATTAACCTTGAGCATTTACACCCAGTTTCTGCAGAACATGGAGTGTGCACATATGACAAACCCCTTTCCAAGTTGTATTTTATGATAGCTTGCTAAAAATTTATTTTAAATGATAAGATCATATATAGTTTTTAAACACCACAGGATTTAAAAAGTAACGCAATACTAGTGCCAACAGCTGGGCTCGTCAAACTACCTTGAATGAAGTAGTTAGATTTTTTTAATGCAACATTGATATAATTCATGTATATAGCTAAATCCTGAATGGATAGCAGCTTCCTTCTTGCAATCGGGCAATCATGTCGTGTTGATTAGCGATGTGGTTCATAGTGCTTCCCTAGCTGGTACGAGGCCTGGGTTTGATCCATAACACAGCATGAACTAAGTGTGATGGTCCATGCCAATAATTCTAGCACTTGAGGCAGGAAGCAGGAGGATCAGGTGTTCAAGATCATCCTCTGCTACATACTGAGCTCCAGGCCAGACTGGGATACATGAGACACTGTTTCAAAATAAAAGAAAGAAAAAAAAAGGAAGAGAGGATTTCCAGAGTTGTTCAGCATTCTATTTGAGGGAGTGGATAAAGGTTTGTAATCTACAGAGAAAAATCTAATAACCACCACAAAGACAAACACCAAAATACCTCCTGGGCCTCATCCACTAACCAGCAGTTAGATGACAGCAAGATCAGTATGATTCTCCAGTCACAGCCCCATGTCTTCCTTAATAAAACTGGGGAGAAAGGGCTTGACCAGATCTTGCTCTGACTTTAAATTCCGGGCCAGGAAGATGCACTGACAGTTCTCAAGGCCCGGGAGAGCAAAGCCTCACCAATTGGCTGAGATGCGTCTTATGTCCCCTCGTTGTCCCCCATTGATCTTCACGGTTCCTGAGTCCCTGACAGTGTTTGATTCCTGCCTCCTGCCCTTTGTGACGCTTGACATCTTTGATCACAAGCAGTTCTACAGACACATAAAGGGAGACAGAAGAAAAGGTCCCCTTCCCACACTTGATACGGCGCGGAAAATGAGGCATCAATAAGCAGCACGAGGGTCAGCTAGAACGAACAAGGTCTTCACGAAGGAATGTGGTGCTGAGGGGTTGGTCAGATAGCCTTGTTTTCAGGGAGCCGGTCACAGGGCCACCTGCCTGCCTGCTTCAGCGGAACTGGAGGTTAGCGCCTGATCCAGGCTATCCAATCAGCTCTCTGGCCCCTGCTCCTCAGCCAGCCCAGAGTCCAGACCAATCAGCTCTCTCTCCCAGACTCACCTGAGCTTGAGGGGAGAACCCACCACAAAGATCATAAATAGATCCTTACCAGGTGGGAAAGGCCTCTTTTTGGCTGTTTACCTCTCTTGAACCTCCAGGTCCCTGCTGGGGTAAATGACCACTCATCTCAGCTTGTCTGGGCTGAGCTGGGGGCAGGGAACGCCTACTACCATGTGAGCTCTCTACCCCATCCTGCCTTCCACATGGGAGGAGCTTTCTGTAGTTTTTTTTTTTTTTTAATTTAACTCCTTTTCATAATCTTATAAAGTCTCTTTACATTTTAACCTCTGGTCTATGGATTTAAATTCATTAAGTTCATATGACAAGGATCCCTGGACAGCCCAAATTTATTGGTGCATTGATGTACTGACAAGGAACCCAGACACTCCCATTAGAGTACAGTAGAAGACGCCTGGCCAGACATGTTCCAGTCCCACTTTTCATCATCTCACTATGTGGTCTCAGGGACAACACTGGCTTCTGGGAAGTTATTCCTCTAAAATAGATGGACACTGCTGGGCATGATAGCACATGCCTGGAATCCTAGTACACCAGAGGTAGAGGCAGAACAATCAGGAGTTCAAGTTCATCCTTGGCTACATAGTAAGTTTGAGGCCAACCTAGGCTGTATAAGACCCTATCTCCATTAAGAAAATAAGTAACAGGGCTGGAGAGATCGCTTAGAGGTTAAGCCTTTGCCTGTGAAGCCTAAGGACCATGGTTCGAGGCTCGTTTCCCCAGGACCCACGTTAGCCAGATGCACAAGGGGGCGCATGCATCTGGAGTTCGTTTGCAGTGGCTGGAAGCCCTGGCGTGTCCATTCTCTCTCTCTATCTGCCTCTTTCTCTCTCTGTCACTTTCAAATAAATAAAAATTAAAAAAAAAATAAACAAATAACAACAAAAACCCCACCAAACTCCAAAGATGAGTAAAATAAAATAAGATAGATAACACCTGGATCACTGGACTTTACCTTTAAAGGGTAGAGCCACAGCCATGGCTAATGATAAGTCCTCACCTCCAGACCTCAGTGGGATTTCTTGTCCCCTAGCAACAGGGTTTGATGTGGCTGTGAAATCAGCCATAACTCAGCTGTCAGGTGATAGTCTTGTGTGTGCCCACAACTCATGTGAAAGGCAGATATTTTGCAGGGTGTCTCCTTGATGGTCTGTTAAAGAGCTGCCTGACCCTATATCTGCAGTTAGAGCTCTCTTTCTGTTGCCTGTGGAATTCACCATGCACGCTGAGAGAGCTGCTGGCCCTGGCAGAGATCAGAGGAGCGGTAAAAGTGTCAGAACATTATGAATGGCCTGAAGACGGAGGCCAGTTGTTCTGCGCCGGGCACTGAGGGAGGACTAATGGTGAGCAGCATGTAGGCTGTGCAGCGGCACCTCTATCCGTCTGTGGACAGGGGGTGAGGACTGAGCAGACTCAGGCAGGCATCAGCCGGCTGCTCCAGCTGTGGGGTTGCTGATGGGATCACGCAGTGAAATAACAGTGTGCAGAGGGTCCGAGGAAAGCACCTCGTGCCCCCAGCACTCCTTCTTTCTATTACAGAGTGAAAGCTGCTGGGTTTAATCCTGACCTCGTAGTGAGATGGGTTCCACATTTACCTTACAGAACAGTCTGGTTTCTGCGGCTCGGTAGTAGTCAACATACTAATTTAACTTCATTTTATAGGTATTTCACATGCAATGTAAGCACACAATCCCCCGTAGCTAATTAAAAGGAAGCCTTATCAATTTGAAGGATAGTTGCTTACAAAAAAATTATAATAAAAGACACCGCACTGGACTCCTCCATCCTTCAGAGGTGAACATCCACCACTCAGCTGAGCTATTAGTTTTTAATCACTGGTCTTGTAAACATGGTATAAACATGTACTTGTTGAGGGGAAAGTCCATGCTTTGAGAACTGCCCCTGGTTATTACACAATTAATTTTCTGGAACTGGGCCGCAAAGAACCTTCCCGAGGACTGCGTGCAAGAGGATTGCATGATGACAACAGGGCCATGCTTCCCTGCGTGCTGACTTGACCTTGACTTCTGTCCTTGACCTAGATAAGGTGGACTTTTCCTATGAGCAACACCCAAAAAGGCAGAAAGAGGACATGGAGCCCTCCCATGGACAGGGCTCCAGCTGTGGACCATCCAGCTGAAGGGTAATGGATGAGAATCAGCCATGGAAAGTCAGCCAGAGCTGTTGCCATGCTTGACTGAGGGGTCCCTCACCTGCTGGGGCCTTGCCTGGCTGGGTTCCTTCTGTGACTAGGGCTTTGCCTGGCTGGGGGCCCTCCACCAACAGGCTAAGAATGTTGACTTGAAAGAATATTGTGATATCAGGCCCCTTTTAAATATTGAAAAAAAAAACATGATAAAGGTGTATGAAAATAGTTCTCACATAAGTTCACTGGGAAGACCAGTTTCCCAATGTGGAGTTTTCTTTCTGAATCTACTATTCTAGCCCAACTTTCTAAGACTGTATTTTAACTCTTCTGAGTAAAATACACTTATCCATAAGTGAGATGAACCACTGATATCTTTGGTTGTCTTTTATTTGGGAGGTGAAATCCAAGTACACCTTGCATGCATACCCCACCTCCCCATTAGCCTATGGAGGCGTAAGACTGCACACTATCATATTTCCCTTCCTAAATCTGGCTGCAGTTTGCCAGGATGGTCTGTTTCAAACATTTATTTTTTTAAAAAAAAAATCACCACCAAAACAAATTAAAATGAGGATTATCATGGTCATTCTTTTCTGTAGTCACATTAGTTTTGCCTTGGCAAAAAGAGAAAGAAAAGGTAACTCCCAGGCAGTATAGCAGGCACCACCAAGGTACTGAATTTTTACCAGGGAGCCAATAGTTCAAATCTGGAGGCCTCCTGAGCTGGTTAATTGTTTGTAGCAGTTACTCTCTCTTTGTTGGGACAAAACACCCAACCAGAAGCAGCTTAGGCAAGGAAAAAGTTAATTTCCAGCTTACAGTTTCAAAGGGAAGTTTCACTGTGGTAGACAAAGTATGGCAGAAGCAGATCCCAAGCGCTACATCTCCGTGGCAGCAAAGAAGAAGTAGAGAGAGTGAGCTAAGTGTGGCAAGTAGGGCTAGACTTATAACACGTCAAGGCCCATCCCCAGTCACACACCCACTCCAGCAAGGCTCCACCTCCCGAAGGCTCTACCAGTAGGGGGTTAAATATGAGGCTTAATCACAAACACATGAGGCCATGGGGGATATTTTGTAGTCAAACAGCTAAACCAGTGAGTACTTCTGGGGCAGGATATTGAAGTCTCAAAAGCCCAGCCCTGGAGGGGCTATTGGATGGTCTGGGTGAGTACTCTATTAGTATTCTGACCTGGTTTCTTGAGTAAAACTGAATATGAGCTCTCACTGTATTGCATTTTTAAACTAATACCATGGTATGCACCATTGTGCTTAGTTTATGCAGTTCTGGAAATTAAACCCAGGGTTTTGTGCATACTAGGCAAACACTCAACCAGCTGAACTACACCCCCAGCCCTCCTAAACACTTGCTTTAAACACTCTGTACATTGCAACATTTGTGCAAGAATGTTTCCAAGTGACTGACTGCATTTTTGGTAGTGCATATGCAGTATTTAAGTATTTGCATGTACCGTCATTGACGTGTAAAGGCCCCTTTTGAATAAAATAAGAAGCCTAGAGTCCTGATACAGCTCAATATCCCAGTTCAGCTCATGGGGAAGCATACTAGAAATGTTTGTATGAAGTTACTGACCTCACTGCTAAAAGGAAGCTTGAAGCTTAAACTCACACTGCCTGGCAACCTGTGCGTGTGGATGCTATGTAAATTTGGTCAGAGGACAAACAAATGGTTACAAATTAAAACATCCAAGTGAATGTGTCTGGTGTTCTTTGTTTTCCATAACACCTTTTGATTCATACAGCTGAGCCTTCCCTCCAAATTGATTTGTGCACTTGATGAGATGAAACATGGCAGAAGTCCCAGAAATAAGACTCCAGTTTAGTAACAGTTGGAAAAGTATCACCACAAGGAGACCATTCTTAATAAACACTCATGCAGGGTTTTCATGAAGAATGATCATTGAAGGAGGACTGATGGACAGAGGGAGGGGATATAATGGAGAGTGGAGATGTGAAGAGGAAGGTGGAGGAGGGGAGAGAATTATGTTTTATTGTCTGTAAGTATAGAAATTGTCAATAAAAATTTTTTTTAAAAGAATTATCTTTGGCTTCATAATAGGAACATCAATGTATAGGGTGGTTCATTTATTCACGTAACAAATAGTCACTAAGCAACTCAACACTTGTGCTACTTCACACCCTAAAATATAGAGAAGAAAATGCCCAGTGTTGGCCCCCAGCTCAGACTAGGGACTGGAAGAAGATTCCTGAAATGATCACCGAGACTCTTGTTCAACCATAAAGGGCACCATTACACGGCAGTCTCTAAGCTGGCCTCAGAGCTAGGTTCTGTTGCAGAGATACAACGCCCATGTGCTATTGCAGAGCTGTGCATGTGGGGTCCCATAAGCAATGGAGTCGAGCTATGGTTGCTTAGATGGCCATAAGTGCAAAACCCCATAGGATTAGCAAGCTCTCTGGCCTAACTCCCTCCCTCAGAAAGACTGAGGTGCCAATCAAACTCCTACTGAAAGTAACATGGACATGAAAAATGTACAGACATACTCAGGACTAAGCTTGCAGAATGGAATAGGAGCAGACATATCTTTTTGCTTTCATTAAATATGCTAAGAAGTACATCCCATGGGCTGGAGATGCAGCTTAGTGGTTAAGGTGCTTTCCACCAAAGCCAAAGTATCAAGGTTCGATACTCCAGGACCCATATAAGTCAAGGTGGTGCATGTGTCTGGAGTTTGTTTGTAGTGACTGGAGGCCCTGGCACAGCCATTCATTCTCTCTCTGTGTCTCTCCTTGCAAATAAATAAAAATATTTAAAAAAAAAATACATCACAGACCTGCCCCACCCTCTGAACATTTTCTATGGAAGCAGCCTCTTCATTGCCAAAGTCCCAGTGGCTCTATTCCCACTGACACTGCTGAGGAGACCATGTCCCTTGACACTTGTGGGCCACACACCATGTTTTCCTCAGGGACTACCAATCATGAGACTTACAAGTCAGCCAACAAGCATTGGTAGTTCAGTTCAGATCACACAACTAATTTCATTTTTCCCTCAGCCAGATTACAAAGACCCCAGAGATGCCCAGAATATTAATTTATTAAAAAGCAATAACTTGATAACACACATGATAATAGAAGAAAGGAATATGCCCAATATCTTATAAAACAGTTGGCGATCACATAATAGAGTGTTCATTGTCAATTTTGTAGCATGTCTCATTATGTTCAGCAAATAGTTGTAAAATAGTGTATTATTCATGAATCAACATGCTTTAATTACTTTTAGTGTGCATTTATTTTTCAAATGCAATGTGAGTTAGATGTGTCTGTATAAATAATCCATTTTGCCAGCCTGTGTTAAGACCTTCTCCCAGTAGCTGCACACAGTTGAAGGTCCCACTCTTGAAGAGACAGCTTGGAGAACGAATGGGCTTTGTCCTATCATGAACCAGCAGTGGGAGCTCCTGATTTTAGATCACCAGCCAAGCTGCTGTGGCCTCTAGCCATAGACCTCACCACCTGCTCAAGCCAACATCTTTGCACCTCTCCCTGCCAGGGCTCAGTTCGTCCTCTTGTGCTCTTGTCCTCTTGTCCTCTTGTTCCAAAGCAGTGAGTGAACAGCGAGCTCTAAGGAACCATGCTAATCGTGCTCCATATTTGGTAGATTGTTCTCTTCCTGGTGATCCCTTTCTACATACTCTCTTCAGGTGCTCTGAGGGGAACTCCTACACATCCCTCAGAACCTACAACTTGGGGCACTTCTTCAGGTGACTTCTCAGGGTCATCCAAGCCTATTTCCCTTTACCTCCTGTAGTATGTGTGACTATACTCTTGTGCTTGGTTTGTTTCATCTTTCTAGGTGTCCCATTCATCCATTAGACATGTACAAATGCCTTATACCACTGACACATCAGAGACCCTTGCAAAGAGTGGCCCAGGCCAGCCTCTGACGTGACCCAAGGACCCTATCCCTTCCTGTGATCTCTGAGTAGGGTTTCTAGCTGAGTCTTTTCTCATGTGGCTGGCATTTTTGTGTGGGTCCTGGGGATCAAGCTCAGGTCTTCATGTTTGTGAGGCTAACACTTTACTAACTAAGCTTTCTCCTCAGCCTATTTCTTTTTCCTTATTTTTCCCACTCTCTTTTCTTCCTTCTCTCCCCCCCCCCCTCCTTTCCTTTTTTCCTTGACAATATCTGGCTATGTACATAGGCTTGGCTGGCCTTAAACTTCCAATCCTCTTGCTTCCTTCTTATTAAGAATTTTTTTTTAAAGCAAAGCACACTCCATCCCCATGGCTGATGACTCTGGACCCTCCAGGGACAACCTAGCAAGGTTTACAGTGATCTGGAGCAAGCGAGGACATTTCTAATTAAATTCTTTAGTGCTTCTGCTTGACCTCATTTCAACTGTGCCATAAGTCTTGAAGAAAAAAAAAAAGACCTCGAATTCAAAATTTTAAATAATGCTTATGTGTTGGTTTAGATCAGGGCTTGTTCTTACCCGAATTGTGGCATATACTTTGATCACCAAGGCAGATCTGAGGACAGGGTCAGGGAAAGGCCAGTGACCATTTCAATTAAAGTGTTTTCAAGGATTTCTAAATAATACATGGAACTTGCCCATAATTACAGATGAAATAGTAATTAAAACAGCCCCCATAATCCTGTGTGTAATGTTAGGGCACACTGTTGGTGTCCATGTACCAAGACAAATACCTCCCTGAGATGGGGAGCTGCAGAAAGAATTAAAGAATAAATCCAGGCCTCCTATTATCACCCTGGTTCTATTAGCTGATTCTGTCTTTGGTCACACTAAAGCCCCATGGAGTTTAATGGTGGCTGGGAAAGGAATAGTTTGTGTCCTATATATGTGAACATGAAATTCCATTCAGTAAATCTCTGTAGTAATTGGTTAATAAACACACAGTTTGGTCAGTATCTGTAGGGAATGGCTTGTGGGAGAATAGTCTTCAATCTTCCTTCTTACTTCTCAGGGGGTTTCTCGTTTCTGGAAGGGGGGCATTGTTTTTGAGCCCATCTCCTGTCCTTTCAGAATGTGGGCACCTGGAAATTCTAAGCAGGTTAGCCTTTGAGTCAGGCCATTCGTGAGACAGTCTGTCATTCTTCTTGGTGACGGATGTATCTTAGCATCTCTCAGCCTCAATACTACTCCTACTGGTACCTGAACTGAGTCGATCTTTGCTGGCTGGAGCTGTCCTTTGTACTGTAGACTTCTTTGTATCATTCTTGGCTGTAACTCACCAGGTGCCAGTAGCAACACCCCATCCTATTGTGACAAGCTCATAATGTTTGCAAACACTGTCAAATGTCTCCTACAGCACAAGTTGCTTCTAACTAATGACCCCTGGTCCAGGGATAGCTGAGTTGGTAAGGTTCTTGCTTTGTAAACATGAGAACTTGGGTTCAATTCCCAGAAATGACATCAAAAGGGTAGGGTGGGGCTTTGGGGGTTGACTCAGTGCATAAAGTACTTGCCACGTAGGTGTGAGGACCAGAGTTCAGGTTCCCAGCACACATGTAAGTACCAGGTGTGCACGGTGGTCCATCTGTAATCCAAGTGCTCAGGAAGCAGACACAGGAGATGCCTGGGACAAGCAGAATAGCTAGACTAGCCAAATCAGCAAGCTCTCTATCCAAGAGAGATGCTTCCTCAGTAAATGGTGATCTAGAAAGACACCAGGTGTCAACCTCTGGCCTACACATGCACTCACACATATGTGCATCTAAACACTGTGTGAATACACACACACACGAACTACTACAAAAAAATACCAGGCATGATAGTGTGCCTATAATCTCAGTGTTGGAGAGGAGGAGACAGGAGGATCCCTGTGGCTCCCTGGGCAGCTAGTCTTATTCTACCTGGGGAGTTCCATGCCAGTGAGAAGGTGAGAACTCTGTCAGAAAATGGACTGGACCTAGTGCTGGATAGCACATGAGGTATGACACCAGAGCATCTCCTCTGGCCTCCACATGATTGCACATGTTGTACCTGTGCACACCCTCCAGTCCCCTCACATATCTTGGAAGAATGATGAACTTAAAGGCTGTATATCCCATTGTAGAAAGCTATCATGGATCAGAAACTCTTCCTAGACACAGGCACATTCCCCTGATTCTTCTCCACTGGCCTGGATTCTATCACTTTTGAAAGGTTCATATTCCCTCCCATTCATTTCCTGCTCTGGCTGTGTGTACAGCTGTGAGATTCTCAGGTTATGTTCCACCATCATTGCCAATGGATCTTGAGTGGGCCCCTTTATGAGGCTCTTTCTTCACAGAATCACCTGGGACAAGTGACAAAGAGTTCTCTTCTTGCCCTAGTCCTCTCAGACAACATCTACTACAGAAGTAGCTTTGTGTACACTGTTGTAGTCAACTCCATATTGCTGGGATGAACATCCAACCAGACATAGTTTATGGGAGGAAGGAGTTTATTTCATATTACAGATCCAGAGGAAACTCCATCAATGGTGGAAGAAGCTGCTCACTTTCATACATCCAAGCAGAGAGAAACAACCGCAGACAGCAACAGACACAACAGCAGACACAAACCCTAGAGCTTAAACTGCTCTCCCCACACCTCTGGGGCAGACCCCAGGGTCTTCCCTCAATGACATTTCCTCCTACTGGGTGGCTGGAGACCCAAGTCACAAGCTTATATTTTAATAAAACGTGTATGGGCCATACATTAAAATTATCACATTCAAACTACCACAACTACAACTACAAACTATATTCTCCCAGGATCTAAGTCATCTCTGGTTGGAAGGGTGGGGGGAGGGGGTTATAGGGAATTTCTGTGGCTTTTCAAAGTTCCTGGAAGGTAGCACCCACTATCTTCCATTCACCAGGATCCTTGATATGCAATATAGCTAAAGGCAGCATAGTTCACCCAGTCTTTTATATGTCCATATATGTAGATGTGTGTGGGCCATAGCAACTGCATGAAATTTTCAGGATAACCGTGGGGTGTTTGTCCTCTCTTCCACCTTGCTTAAGATAGGGTCTCTCTTGTTTTTATTTATTTATTTTTGATGCAGAATGTATGTCAGTTTAGCTGGGCACACAAGCTTCCAGATTCTTCTGGCTCTGCCTCCCATTGCCTTAGGTGTGTTTGTGTTTGAACAATAAATCTATCAGCCTTTTTTTTGTCCAACTTTATGTGGGAGCTGGAGAATAGAACTCTGACCATTAAACTTGCAAACAGGGCTGGAGAGATGACTTAGTGGTTAAGCGCTTGCCTGTGAAGCCTAAGGACCCCAGTTCGAGGCTTGATTCCCCAGGACCCACATTAGCCAGATGCACAAGGGGGCGCATGTGTCTGGAGTTCGTTTGCAGTGTCTGGAGGCCCTGGCGCACCCATTCTCTCTCTCTCTCTCTGCGTCCTTCTCTCTCTCTGTGTGTTGCTCTCAAATAAACAAATAAAAATAAACAAAAAATAAAAATAAAAAAGAGGTCCTGCTTGAGCAGAATGACCTGGAGACTCTGTGTTCAGGAACTCTCTTTAAAAAAAAAAAAAAAAAAAAAAAAAAAAAACACTTGCAAACAAGTACCTGTAACTGCTGGGCAATGCCCCCCCCTCCCCCACAATCTTGCTGACTTCAGTATCATTCATCATTGTAGAACACTGTCCCCTGGGCATGACATGGCTATGACAAACCCACATGATACATCCTGAAGCTGGGAGGAGAAAGACCATCATAAGATCCTCACCTGAATTTCCAGCCATTCATTCCCTCCTGCCCCCAACTCCATGTGGTCTAGGAAGGAGCTGCATTATATTGGAAAGGGAAGGTTAACCAAGGGTGGAACTTCAGTAACACAGCTGTTGGGAGATCATCACACTTCTGTGTTGGGATTCTTTAGTGATACAGTTGTTTGGAGGTCACCCATGCTCCTGAACATACCCTCTCCTCCATGTTCCTGTAAGCTCAATAAACTCATTGGCTAACCAAGCTGAACTTGAGTGGAATCATGTTTTGGGTCTGTCGTGTACCTCTCAATAGGTGTGTAAAAAAGTCACACAACAGTTACTGCTAGTGTTATAAGCTAAGTCACTATTGGTATCTGTGTCTGAAGTCTTCGGGAAGGTGCCATGTATAAGGCAGAATGATTTTCTGGAAATGGAATGGTGATGTAGATTAAAATATAGAGTTCACAATTTGATTAAAATTTCATGTAAGCAATCATTTTTAAGTTTAAATATATGCAATGCAATGTGGGATATACTTACACTAAAAGATATCAGTTTATTGGAAACTCAAAGTTAGACCTAAGTGCCTTGTATTTTTACTTGTTAAATCTGACCACCCTTGGCAGGTAGAGTGTTGGTTCTGACCTTGACCCTAGCCAACTTGTTCCTCCCTTAATTCCTCAAGACCCTCTGTGGGTCTGAACTCCTTTATGCTAAGCATGTGGTGGGGTGGGCACCAAGGAAGAGGTAAGGGCATGAAGGGAAACTGGTGGAGACACAACATCATAGTGTCACATCCTGTGGGTCTAATCCTGCTAGCCATGAGTCCAGGAGGACTAAACACCTTTGTCAACTTGGCTACTCATAGCCACTTCACTGGTCACTAGCCTGAGGTGGTTTACCACTCTGGCCAAGGCTGTATCCACTTCCATTGTCCTACTGAAAAGAAAAGAGTTTGCTTAATCTCTGGGCTTCACAGGTCCTGTTTCCTATCACTCTGTTCTAGCAGATTCTCCCTCCACTACTTCCCCAAATCTGCCACACTTGAAGTGTTACATGGCTTCCCAATGTTCCTACATTATATATAGTGACTGAGATCTATCTGGCTGCTCTTAGGCGATACCATCAATTATCCTTGTTTGCTCAGGACTGAGGACCTTCCTGAGGCGTGGGACCATTCAAGCTAAATCTGGAGATGTCTCTCCAAGGCCACAAGGATGAATTAGTCACCCTCCCATGAAGGCAATGGGTGAAGGTGATGGGTGGAGTCTCGTGAGATGGAATAAAGCTCCAAAATCCAAGTTGCAATCCATTGAATTGGATTAAGGTGAAGTCTAAACTTTCATTCGAGAGCCAAACGAAGCATCATCTCCACCCAGGATCTGACTGGACCCCTCGGAGTGGCAAATTCTAAACTGAGCGCACGAGTTCCTTTCATAGCATGTGTCACACACACACACACACACACACACACACTCACGTGTGTACTCACACACTGCTAAATTATTTTGCATCCTACTCCAGAGTTGATGAACTCTATAAGGAAGATCACACAATCTGTTCCGTGTTCCTAAAATCACCGAGGACTTAGCATAAACCCAGCCCAGTGTAGAGGCTCCAAAAATATCTATAGTCTGAACAGATGGGTGGTTTAATGCCTAGCATGGTGGGGCAAGGCACAGAGGGGCTGGGGTAGAAGAAGCATAGACTCTGATTTCAAATGGATAATTGCTTAAACAACATGAAAGCTTTACGGAGGTGAGGTAAATCCAGAAAGAGAAATGAGTGGCAAAGATCAGGAAACTCTCACTGAGGGTTTGGCCAAATCATTGTCTGTTTTTTTGTTTTTTTTTTTTTAATGTGCATATGGAGGCCAGAGAATTGTATCAGGTATCATCATCAGACAGGCTGTCCACCATTTTGTTTTTCTTGAGACAGGGTCTCTCATTGGCCCGGAACTCACCAATTAGGCTAGACTGGTTAGTCAGGGAGCTTCAACAACCTGTCTCTGAATCACTTCCCCAGCACAGAGATTATAGGTATGTGCTACCATGTGTGGCATTTTTTTATGTGAGTTCTATGGATCGAACTCAGGTCTTCATGCTTGCAAGGCAAATACCTTACTAACTGAGTCATCTCCTCAGCCCCCAAAACCCTGTCTTAAATGGATCATCCAGGATAGCAAAGGACTCCCCTTCCCTTAGCCTGAGGGAGAGGATTGCAGGAGTGAGCAATGCAGAGTCAGTGAAGCACGGGGTGACATGGGGGATCCGGGTTTCCTGGTGAGAGGGTGTTAGAGAAGAAAGGCTAATCCTGGAAAGCCTTGCCGGAGCTCTAAGGCAGGCAGGAGCCTCCACTGGAGTTCAAGATTCAGAAAGTGGATCAAAAGGAGAACCTTTCAAGAAGGAAGAACCATCTGGAAAATTGGTCTATCAATAGGAAAGGGGATGAACCTGGGCTTGAGTGGTTTTTAGACTAGACATCAACCCAACACTATAGAGACTTCCCAGGCAGCTTCTCGTTTCCAAGCCCAGTGTCTCTGGAGGTGAATGGTGGTGGCGGTGAGAGGTGAGGTTCTCCTTTTCCTGAACTAGTGGCTCCCAAGGTGAATGCACTGGGCCTCAGCAACTTCCTCTTTGCTGAGATCTGTGGAAGTGGGCACTTGGTGACCCAGCATCATGCAGGAGAGCAAAAGATTTTGCCTGGGTAGTTTAAACACTCATTACAAATGTCCTTTCCCCACTGGACTTCCAGAGGAAGCCATTTGCAGACTGCCAAGCATCTGACCAGTACTCAGCCCTCATTAGCCACAGCTGAACAAAACAAAGCCACCTTTCCTGAAGTTCGATTGGCTAGAAACAAACAAAATGCCTCACCTAATTGTACATGCCTTTAACTAACTTCCATTTGAGTTTGCATCAAAACTGTGTAACTAAAACTGGAAGCTGGGAGATATTGTTAGGATACACCCGAGACCAACATGGATTGCTAAAACAGTTATGTTCATATATCAGCCACTGCTTCTACCGTTCTTGAATAGGAGACCTTTCTTTACTTTGTTCCCTTTTAAGTGCACTGATGAAGTCAGGGAAGAAAATCTTTTCCAAATATTTCTCGTTTTGTACCCAGTGTCAGACATATTTTTGCGAATCCCAGTGTCCTCTGATACATGACAATTTATTGATGTGTCCTTAATAAATGTCAATGAGACTTTTCTTCTTCATGTCTAGATTAATCTCATTACTGATTCATTTCATTTGCATTACAAAATAAATATACTATAGGTTAAGTGGACTGGAATGCTGTGCTATTTTCTCTTTTTCTTCCCTCTGTGGCACTGGTGATGGCACCCCCAGCCTGGCGAATGCTAGGTGAGCTCTCCACCACAGAGATACATCCCCAACCCTGAAACTACCCCGTTAAAATAAAGTTGACTACAGCTTAGATCAGCAGGACACCCTCAAAGGGTTAAGAGTGCCACTTAGAATTAAATATGCTACCTAATCATAAATGTTTCCTTTCGGAATTCAAAGCAATTTTCTCTTCCTTAAGGTCTTAATAATGTGATACAGTGTCTGAAATAATAGCTGCATTTCGCCAGCCCAAGTTTTCCCATGTCTTTTACATCTCTAATTTCTTACATGATTCCTCTGGTTTTACAAGTATTTTTAATAGACTGATGTTCCAGATTCTTCTACACAGTCAAATCCTTTCATAATCAGAGCCTTGTTTTTCCATAGGAATTTAATTCCCTCTGCAGAATTGTAACACGGCTGGACTGATCTGGTTTACATTCTCCAACATGTTTTCCCTCCCCTGAAGATTAACTTAACTATCACTTGGCAACTTCTCAATCCTTTTCATCTCATTTTCACTTTAGAAAAATATTCTGATTTCATTCAGTTGCATATCTCACACAGCGACTTCTGAAGGCAGGGATTTCAGCTCAGGGAAAGGGGTGGGATGGATATCACCACCAGAGCCCTAGGCGATGCTCAGATGGGCTGAAATCACCACCATGTGCCCAAGACTAAAAACAACACCAAAACACACACCTGGTTGAGTGGAACATCTCTATAAAGATGAATTACTCCTGTGGACAGTTCAATAGAAAGTTGTCTTAAAAATCAGTTCTATCAATGACTTACCATCCACATACATAATACATTCAATTCGATAAGAATTTATTTTAAGTTTATTCTCCTCAAATGGTGTTCTTTTTCTTTCTTTCTTTCTTTCTTTCTTTCTTTCTTTCTTTCTTTCTTTCTTTCTTTTTTTTTTTACTTGCTTGTGCATGTGGTGTGTGATGTGGATATGCCCACGTGGCACCCATGTACTTGCCTGCAGCAGGGTGCACAACACTGGGTATCCTGCTCCTTTTTTCCTCTGCTTATTCCTCTTGAAGCCAGAGTTCTTCTTGAGCGTGGAGCTTGCCATTTTGTCCTGGAGGTCCAGCCACTTTCCAGTCTCTGCACCTCCACAGGACTCTGGTCACAGATATGCCTGGCCACCCACCACTGTTTATGTGTGTTGTGAGGATTGAATTCCAGCAGTCTGCCTCTTGAGGCTTTCTAGGGCTCCCATGCTTGCACTGGAAGAGCTCTTTACCACTGAGACATCCTCTAGCCCACAAAATGGTTTTAAATCCTCTGTAGATGACCAACTCTTTCTCATTCCTTAAGACTCCTCTTAAAAGTTTTCTTGGAGGGTTAGAGGGATGGCTTAGCGGTTAAGGCCTTGCCTGTGAAGGCTAAGGACCTCGGTTCAAGGCTCCATTCCCCAGGACCCACGTAAGCCAGATGCACAAGGGGGTGCATGCATCTGGAGTTCGTTTGCAGGGGCTGAAAGCCCTGGCACCCATTCTCTCTCTCTCTCTCTCTGCCTGTTTCTCTCTGTGTCACTCTCAAATAAATAAATAAATAAAAATAAACAAAAAAAAATAAAAAAAAATTTCTTGGAGTTTCATACCTGTTCCTTTACTTGTTGCTCTACTTCCTCCCTTCTTCCCTTTCTCCTTTTCTCCTCCTCTTCTTTCTCTCCCTTTTTTCCCCCTCCTTTCTTGTCTCCTTCTGTCCCCCATTCCCTCCTTCTTTCTTCCATCACAGAGGCCTTTTACACAGTGATTTTCCTCAACTCATCCATGTAGTCTACTTTGAGCACTGTTCCTTGTTCCCCAAGTCTAACTCGATGCAGTGCCACTGCTTGCCTCACCAAGCCCAGGGCCCATCACAAAGCAGACGCTTAATCAAAGTTTGGTCCATTCATTTGTAAACACGCAGGTCTCAGGGGGAGCAATTTTTCTCCCCAGTGCTTGGGCCTGGATTTCTGCAAGAATTTATTAACAAGTTGCCAGCATAATGTCATTGTTCTGTTTTCAGTTTGCAATAAGTTATCACGGACTTATAGCTGTCATTTTTAAAGACATCACCCTCAGCTCTGTAAACAGAGGTGTCCACAACTACCCCTTCCCCTGGGCAGCATGGCAACAGCCTGGGCCTCCCAGGCACCTCCTCCCCTGTGCTCTAGTTCCTCTGGTACTTTTAGCACACGATTCTCAGGGTAGGTTGCATATGGGGCCAGGTAAAGGAAGGGGGGCTTCTGGTCAAATTCCCTGCCCTGGTGTCCACACCTATGCATCTAAGGTGATTAGCAGACAACATATAGCTTTCCTTTGTGCATTCCACAGTAGCTGCCCTCGCTAGTTCCCCGAGAGGCTGTGGAGAATCGTTCGTCTTTTAGCATTTGCCAGAAAGAGGGAATCGGACTAAAAGAGTGCAGCTTCTGTTGCGCTTGCATTTTGCAGTTGCTTCCAGTATATTCGGGGACAGTGCCTCTTTACAGGTGAGAACCAGTCATTATTCTGGTGCATGGAGGAGACTGTGCTTCTGAGTCGTAGGGAGGGGTCGTGAGAGCACATAATTCAATGAAGAAGAGCTCCAGTTCTGAGGATCCTGAATATATTTCCTGTCTATTTATAGAGAATCTGGGATCCTGTCCAAGCAGGCCTGCCGATTGCCACAACCAAATAATAACCGTGTTTGAGAAATTCGTGACGTGTGGACTCTACCAGCTTGGATCACCAGCTCCCCTCTCACAGCCTGCTAGCTTGGGCTAGCTTTGCCAGGGTGACCGACCATCCCAGTTGCCAAAACTCAGGGGCTTTATCGGACCCAGGAACTAGAGTGCTGAAACTGAGACGATCCCAGTCAAACAGGATGATGGATGACTCTAAGTCTATTGATTCTTATTTTCTTTTATCTTTATGTGTACTTGTGTGGATGGTGTGTGTGTGTGTGTGTGTGTGTGTGTGTGTGTGTAGGAGCACATGTGTGCCACAAGCACCAGTCCTTACCTTCTACTTTGTTTGAGCTGAGGTCTTGTTGTCTGGTAGATAAAACCTTGGAGCTTCTGGGGAGTCTCCTGTCTCTACCGTCCACTTTCCTGTGGAGTGCTGGGATCACAGACACTTGCTACGGCTCCCAGCATTTACATGGATTCTGGGGATCATAACTCTGGTCCTCACACTTTCATACCCCCTGAGCCATTTCCTGACACCTATTTATTTCTTATAATCTAATATTCTAATAACACCCATCTCCTCCATGATGATTGTTATCCTTAGAACCGGGATGAGATCCAGAACCCTTGTACAGCTGTGTGTGGGTCTCAGACTCAATGAGGTTAAATACCTGAGTCGTGTGGAGCAATCTTCCACATAATTATTCCTTTTAAAAACAGTTTTTAAAATATTTTTTATTTATTTCCAAGCAGAGAGAGATAGAGAGAAGAGAGACAGAGAGAGTGGGTATGCTAGAGCCTCTAGCCACTGCAAATGAACTCCAGACACACGTGACAATTTGTGCGTCTGGCTTTATGTGGATATGGGGGAAATGAAGTCACGTCATTAGGCATTGCAGGCAAGGGCCTTAACCACTGAGCAATCACTTCAGCCCCATAATTGTTCCTTAATAAAAAGTAAACTGTGTCCAGATGTCTATTCTGCAGTGTACCTAAGATTCACCATGAATGTTCTTCATTCTTTCTATGAGAAAAGTCTGAATATTTAAGTTTAAACCTCTCTCTCCCCCACACACACACACTTAGATGCCAAACCTTAAAAAAAAAAAAAAAAAAAAAAAACCTTGAAAGTGAGTTGCTCTGGTCTACAGGAAAGCAAAGAGTTCCTCTCAAAATTTAGCATCCAAGGCTGGAGAGATGGCCTAGGGGTTAAGGCATTTGCCTGCAAAGCCAAAGACCCAGGTTCAATTCCCCAGGACCCACGTAAGCCAGATGCACAAGGGGGCTGAAACATCTGGAGTTGGTTTGCAGTGGCTGGAAGTCCTGGTGCGCCCATTCTCTCTTTCTTTCTCTGTCTGTCTGTCTCTCTTTCTCTATCAAATAAATAAATAAATAAAAATATTTTTAAAAATTTAGGAACCAGTGAAACTCATCAATCCATTCCATGCTGACCTGTAATGAGATAACTCTGCTTCTTCCCAGGAGAGTTATCCTACAGTGGGCTGGATGTGAATGATTTCAGCTTTGTGTCTTTAGAGTCAATACCATGACTACTCAGTTCTACCTTGAGAGCAGGGAAGCAGCCACAGGCGGGTGCTAAAGGATGCTGTGGTCAGGTTCTAATAACACTTTGTTGATAGGTAGGAATTTGAATTTCACATGCTTTGATGTGTCACAAAATATCATCTTTTTATCTCTAATCATAAAAAATGTGAAAATCTGCGTCTGATGAGATGGCTTAGTGGTTAAGTGCTTCCCTTTGAAGCCTAAGGATCCAGGTTCAATTCCCCAGTATCCACATAAGCCAGATGAACAAGGTGACACATGCATCTGGAGTTCATTTGCAGTAGCTAGAGGCTCTGGTGATCCCATTATCTCTATCTGCCTCTTTCTCTCTCTCCCTTAAACAAACAAATAAATAAATAAACAATGTGAAAACCATTCTCAGCCAATGGGTCTATTTAAAACACATCCACTTGGCTAGAGGGTTGTAGTTTGCTGACTTCTATAAAGATGTGTCAGGAGAGCCTGATTTAAGTTCTTCCCTCTAAGAGCAACTTACTGGAAATTATCTGACCTCTCTAAGCCTCAGTTTCCTCAGTGGTGAAAGGCTATAAAAATAAAACCTGTGAGGTCAGGGGGTCTATGGGAATTCTGGTTTGTCTCTTTAATTTTGCTGGGAACCTAACTGTTCTATAATAGAAAGTCTATTTAAAAATCAATCAAATAAATTCAGCAATCCTACTTTGTGAGTTTTTGTAAGAACTAAATGAGCTATGACAACAGAAAGTCTCAGCCCAGAGTGGACACTTTTACCCAGGATTTCTCAGTTTTCATGGAAGCCCACAGAACACCCCTCCTTGGTCCTGCTATGCTAGTACTTCAGAGGCCTGTCACCTTGAAAGTTACAGCCCTGAAACTCTGACCCTTAGAACTTGGTCCTGGGCCTGTGTGGGTAGAAAGAGTTCACCCAGTCATCTTCACCTTGCCCTCCCCTGGTCGCCTCTACCTTCTGTCACTGTCTGGAGCCACAGAGCCCAGCCTTCTCCCTGGGTGAAAACATTATTTGCTTTTGTTCTGCAATTTTCCCAAAGACAGCAGCAATGCTCACTTCAATATCTATATCAATCTTCCCCTCATCTTCTGCCCTAGCTTCCCCATCTCAGCAGGGAGATTTTTCTACAACTCTTGGCTGTCCCTATGCCCCACCCCTACTGGCCTTCAGTACCTGAGTATGTGTGTGTGTGTGTGTGTGTGTGTGTGTGTAGGGGGGGGAGTTAGAAATATATATAGAGAGACTGTGAATATAGAGAGAGATAGGAAGAAAGTCAGAGACAGAGAAAGAGAGAGATCCATATGCATCTGATAATATTTTTCTACTCCTCCTTCCTTCTTCATCTCCATAGAGCTGCCTCGTGTACTGTATCTCTTTGTCCTCGCTGTTCCTGTGGGGCATTTGCAGCCTTACCATCTCTGACTCTCCTCAGTTTACACGGCCCAGTCTTTAGCAATCATTACTTCCTACAAGCTCTGAAGGCTGCTCAGTGATTTTAGAGCTCTTTACATAGTAACCACCCCAAGAAAACACGGGTTCTTTTCTTCCTTACTCTTGTCTAGACTGGTTGTTGAAGGGCTAGCTCTGCCCCAGTGGTAGTTCTTTTGTCAACCTCCTGATATTGCCGGGTGTCTGCAAAATGACTCAATGAGTCTTTAACAAGAGCACTATATGATTTATTTTTCTTATTATTTTGAAAATAGACCACATCATCTGTATTTAACTATGAAATTTGCTCTGTTGACAAGGAAGGGACAAATAATTAACTCTGACCATATTCAACATTTTGGAACAATTTTCCAGTAAAGGATGTAACACATACGCATTCTTGTGATTATAAGCTCTCCCGTAATATATACATATATATGCATATACATTTACATATGCAGTACATATATAGTGATATATTCTAGTATAGTCACTTAACACATTTGCATCAGTATTTTTCTTTATTACTCTCTTAATGAACAAATATCACCCCGTGTTTTCATAATATTCCATCCAAGGATCATCTTGTGTTTTATTTAATCATTTCCATCTTATTGAGCATTTGCTTCCAATTTCCACCATTATAAATAATACTCCAAGCAACATCTTTGTGCTCAGATGATCTTTATTGTGCCTTAAATTACTTATTTATGGCTGCTGGCTACAGGTGGAATGGCTCTATGGACATTTTAGAGATGGCTGTATATTTTTAAAGAAAAGATATTGTCAGTGTCTGGGTTGGAGGGTATGATTGTTATTGACTTTCTGTTTTTTGGTTTTTTGTTTTGTTTTGTTCTTTTCCTGACTGCTCTCAAATCTTCATCTCTGAATTGTTCTCCCAGAGAGAACAGTCTGTAAGGAACTCTCCACTGAGCCCATCACCCTGACACCAAACCAGGCGCTTCCTGCCCTTTAGCGCACTGGGCTGCCAACCCCACCAGATCAAGTACAGAAACCAACCTTTTGTTTCGGAACACAAATACCAGCTGGCCCATTTATCATGCTGTCTGACCTTTCTGAGTTCATCAAATTGTCTCTGATATATAGCAAAACCTACCTCCTTTGTATTAAGAAAAATTCCAGGAATGGAATCCCTAAGTCAACTATTCATGGTGGTGATGCAAAGGAATGCTGTGATATTTCACTGTGAAAAGCCTGCAGGAGACCTAGGAGTAATTTAGAAGGTTCTCTATCTCCCACTGTTCCTCGTCCTCATAGGGTCTGTGCACTAAGGCTAACTCATCTCCTGTATCCACTCAGGTGTGTGTGTACCTGCCATCACAAAGGAAAAAGCACACACACACACACACACACACACACACACTTCACAGTATACTTTTAGGACAGCACCAGTTGACTCCAGTTTAAGAACAGTTTCTTTTTGTCTTTTCTGTTGCACACCTTCTAGCAGCTAGCTCAACCTATAGCCACCTCTGTAAGGACAGGCTCAGGATGGAAATCAGAAGTGACTAGGAGACTTCTTTCCTCCTTTGGGGAGACAGCTTCCTCCTATTTTGAGTGACAGTAGGAAAATTCACTCTCTGCCTTCTTCTCAGAATGAATCAAACCCTGATCCACCTAGCAACTCAATTTGGAACTGAGCTCCACATTTCTGTGGGTGAGAGGATTCGCCTCACAGCAATATCAATCTGTCTACCTGCCAAAAGGGGCCTCAAGGTCAACGTGTCAGCTTTCATCTCAGGTCACAAACACCACCTGGAAGCTCTAGACGGCTGTGCTGCCCATGGCCTCAGAAGACCTGTCCTCTCTGTCAGTACAGCTTTAGGAGAGATGGAAGGGAGTGATGGCTGAGGCAAGACAGGTGCTTGGGCTCTGAATTGACAGACATGTTCTCCGCTAGCTTGGAATGACGGGAACTCATTTTATTTCCCTAAACCGCCCCATCTGTGAGTGGGAATACTAACGGGTTCTCCGTAGCCCTACTTGGAAGCCCGGAGGTGTAGCCAGAGCCTTGCATGGACCGGGCATGGCTGAAGGCCATGATTGACATCTACAGAGCTGTAATGACCAGGAGAGGGTGAGAGGGTAACCATGGGCCTGGGGGAATAGGCCTGTCATCGCAGATACATGATAAGTTGAAACAGGAGGATCACAAGTTCAAGGCCTCCTTGGACGACAAATGAGTACCAGAACAGCCTCAGTAACTTAGAAAGAAAGAAAAAACAAGAGTGGTGAGGATATAATCCAGTAATGGAGTACTTACCTAATATGCAAGAGGTCCTAGGTTCAATCCCTAGCATTGCAAAAAGTAAAATAAAATAAAATAAACAAGAGTATAGGCAGATGCCTCTCTCCATTGAATATATCACCCATTTGTTTTACCAGTTAGGGGTATGAACTTTCAGTAGGGTCAGGGGTTATCTAATGGTATAGGTAGGATTTGTACTCTCCCTAGTAGCTTTCTTTTTTTTTTTGGTTTTACGAGGTAGGGTCTCACTCTAGCCCAGGCTGATCTGGAATTCACTATGGAGTCTCAGAGTGGCCTCGAACTCAGGGCGATCCTCCTACCTCTGCCTCCCGAGTGCTGGGATTAAAGGCGTGCGCCACCACGCCCGGCTCCTAGTAGCTTTCTTATTGCCAAAAATCTATATGACAACTTGTTCTCTGGATGAGGTCCAGCTCATGAGTTGACCATGAGATGTCAACAAGACATGTTCCCAGGGACATAGATGACTGAGCCAGCAGCACCAGCTTCCTGAGAGTCTAGCCATTGCTCCTGAGTGGCAGACACAGCTTCCTACATGTGTTAACCCACACTCAAGAGGTACAGCCCCCTAATAGTAGATCTGCTATGAGAAATATTTACATACAAAGTCTAAGCAGTGTCCCATTCATGTCTACCTGTGATGGGATGTCACAGAATGACATGCAGCCCTCAAGAGAAGGCCGTATGCACCTACAGGTGAAACTGGAATTAGGTTGTATAGCTGGTTTAATTGTTCCAACATCAATTTCCTGGTCTTGCTCATGTGTTTTGGTTAGGTAAAGTATTATCATTGCAGGCCATGGACGGAAAAACCTTCTGTATTATTTTTTATGAGAGAGAGAAAGAGAGGTAATTGGCACACCAGGGCCTCTAGCCACTGCAATTGAACTCCAGATGGCAGGCACAAGCATGACCTTGTGTGCATGTGTGACCTTGTGCGTCTGGCTTATGTGGGTTCTGGGGAGTGAAACCTGGGTCCTTATGCTTTGCAGGCAAACACGTTAGCCACTAAGCCATCTCTCCAGCTCTCTGTACTATTTTTGTACTACTACTTGCAACTCTAAAATTATCTCAACATAAAAAAATTAAAAATTGTATGCTAGGTCCGTTTTCTCTAGAAAATTGTCCTAGGGAAATAAAGATACAGACAGAAATGATCATAATGTCTCCCGTAGGAGGTTTTCAAGTAACTTTGCCTCCAGCTGTTCAGTGAGGGACTATGTATGAATTATGCTGGGGCAAGGGTGGCAGGTCACGGTGACAAAGGACAAAGGCCAGCCTGCCTGGGTGCCCTTGCACTGCTGTGCTCACCCAACTTCCGTGAGCAGCTTAATGCAGTTATGCCTTGGTGTCCTATGTGGACAGTGCATGTGTGCTGATAACACCAACCCACCACACTATTTGCGTTGGGTCTGTCCATGCAGAGCAGAATCTTGCAAAGCACAGAGCATGTGCTCAACAAACAACAACCATTGTCAAGTTCAGAAACAGCTCTGAGAAATTGTCTGCAGGAGGAGAAACCTGGAGACTACAAAAATCTTATTTATAGTGCTGGTACAGTCATGCAGAGGGTTTAGCCACAATGCTAATCAGAAGCGAATGCACTTGTTGTCCTCTTTAAACTCTGTTTTGGAGACTAGGGAGATGGCCCAGTTGTTAAAACAAAACAAAACAAAAAAAAAAAAACCTTGCTGCACAAGCATGGAGACCTGGGTTCCTATCTCCAGAACCCATATAAATGTCAGATGGGCGTGATGGCCCAGCTGTAATCCCAGCACTAGGAAGGCAGAGACAGGGGATCCCCAAGGCAAGCTCTCTAGCCAGACTAGCAGAATCAACAAGCTCTGGGTTCAAGTGAGAGAGAGGCTCAGTAAAAAGGTGGACACCACATATACTGAGCACTGGTATTCTGAAACTTTAAAACAAAATAAAGTGCCACTCTCAGATAAAAATGAGGGGACAGATACCACTGGTGAAGCTTAGTCTTTGCAAGTAAGCTACAGAATGTCTCCACCCTGCTTGCATGTCTCTGGGAGAGGCGGAGAGTGTTGAAGCCCTGGAGTGTGCAGTCCTTTGCTAAGTTAGTAACAGAGTGGCTGGGAGCTCGGGGTCCCAGACACTGCACTGAACTCTGCTCACTGAGTACCACACTCCGGAGAGTGCAGTGTCCAGGGAAGTGGCCCATCATATGTTCAGCCCTGTGCCCCTTGGAGACAGCCCTGCTCTAGTCTTTACTCCTAACCTCAGCCTGAGACACAAGTCTCCAAGGGAATAAATGGGGAACACTCAGCACGGTCGGGAGAGAGCTTTCCTGCCTCTGATGCTATTTTCTTCCCATCCCTGTTTTGATTTTCTCCCCTGTATAGCAGCCAATCCATAGCTGCTGGAATCTCTCCTCTCCTTCTCTCTCCTCACTCAGGCCTGTTCTCATGAAGGTACTTGGTTTGAACTTGAAGGCCACCTATGCCCCCTTCCCCAGATGCGAGCTTCTTCTCTCACCCTTGAATGACCCTCAGCAGACTATGGGGTGGAAGAGAGGAGACAATGAGGAACATAGAGGCCAGGTGCCAGAGCACTTCTCTGGCCAGCTATGAACCCAGGAACTTGTGTGATGTAAGTAGACACCCCATCCCTGAGGTGTGAAGTAAGTAGACACTGCGCCCCTGAGGAGGCCACCCAGCCTTGCAGAGGAGATCCACGCTTATGAAGTCCCCACCCTTATCAAGCCCTCACCAGCCCCATGAGATGCGGATGGGCAGGGAGCACGGCGGGAAGGCAGAGACACAATCTCGCCATTGCTGGATCTCAGAGCTCACTCCATACCAGAACCCCCACATGACATTTTTGGAGAGTTAAGCCCCTCTACTTCTTTCTACGCCCAGGCTCCCCTGAGATCAGTGATGAATGCTCACAGGCAGAGTTATTCTACTCAAAATTGTTAGCTTTTCCCAGCATCTGGAATAAAAACCACGTCCTTCCAGGCCTCTGGGTCCAACCTCCCCCTTGATTTTCTCTCTCCCTCTCTTGATCTGCTCAGGGGCTCTGCTATGGCTTGGGTGTAATTTGAGTAGCTCCTAAAGGTCCATATATAAAGGCCTGCTCCTCCGGCTGGCTGCGCTGGGAAGAGAGGTGGGCCTGTAAGAGGTGTGGCCTTGTGGGAGGTTTTCAGGTCATTTGGACATGTCATTGAAGCCACTATCCCTAGTTTCTCTCTTTTTCTTGTGACCTCACTCTGTGATATGCTCTCCCAACATTGCCGTGCAGCAGCTCCTCCAGAGGTCCAAACCAACAAGGCTACCTGATACTACACTCAGGCTTCCAACACTGGGCTAAATAACTCCCTGTCTTTATTAAGGTTCTCGCCTTGCATATTTCATCATAGCACCATATAGGTGACTGAGACAACCTCCTTTTGTTCCAGTATTGTGCCAGCCTCCTACTCCACTCAGAGCTTTTGATTGGGCTCCTCCTCATACCCAGAAAACTGAACCCACCCACTGACCCACCACTGTGTAGGAGGAATTTTTTTTCTGTCATTACGTTTTAATCAGCTTAGAGCTTTACTAAGGCTCTGTAAACTTACTCAATTTACTTCCTTCACAGTATTGATGACAATATATAATTCTACTACATCTTTGTGCTATGATTTGTGTGTTCCACCCCCACGTTCATGCTGGAGACTTACTCCCCAAAGTCCTTATGTGAATGGTATTTGGAGGTGGTGCCTTCGGGAGGTTTGGAATGTGAGGACTGCGACTTCACAAATGGATTGGAGGGCTTTTGAGCAAGTGGCTTTGTTGTGAAAGCAAACTGTGTGGCTTCTTTGCTGTTTCATCAGGTGGAACACTGTCTCAGGCCAGGCTACAGCAGGAAGCTCCTACCTAGATGCTGAATGGACGTTGGCAGAAAGTTCTTGGACTCTCCTACCTCTTGCTGCACAAGCATGGAGACCTGGGTTCCTCTCCCCAGAACCCATATAAATGCCAGGTGGGCATGATGGCCCAGCTGTAATCTCAGCACTAGGAAGGCAGAGACAGGGGATCCCCAAGGCAAGCTGTGGTGTTTGATTAGAGCAATAGACAATAGCCTAAGACCAAAAGACCACATGTTGGTTATTGTCTGCTCTTGTAGTCCTAGAAGTCAGGTTCCATATGTGGTGTGAGTGGTGCAGTGCACTTAGCAGGTGCTCATAAATCCATCACTGCATGAGTAGGGTGAGGGTAAATGAGGTCGTTACTCAATGGAGCAGTTCTTTATTGCACATGAAAACTTGCTATTATCTTAGGGTGAATGGGACTAGTTAGTGTGTTAGACCCTCTACTCTGGCCCTTGGCTGATCATGCAGGAGGAGCATATGGCTGGATCTGGCCCATGTGATGCATCTCCCTCAGCCCTCCTGTCCCAGCATATCTAGGTACCTCAAGGTCCAGTGATAGCACATGAGATCAGCATCAGGGCAGTGGTGATGTGAGTGACTAGAAGGACCATCCAAAAAAGAGTTCCACCAGCCCTGCCATGAAATACAAGTGGGAGCTGGTTAAGACGGACAGATTCCAGGAATAAGGACCACATATATGGTCACGACCCCTGGTCAATTACATGAGGCTCCCCTAAGACTTGTCTGCATGTTTTCATTTATACCTCAGGGAAGACTGGGGGAGGACACATCCTCTCTAAATGACTTGTTTCTGTAGAATTGTTCATTTCTAACTCTTCAAAGAAGATGATGATGCCCATAAGATGCCATGATGATAACACCTGTCAGGCATCCTGCCTCCCCCACAAGACTGTGGGCATTGGCTGAGATCCTCCCAGTACGAGCAGAGAGGCCTCATGACATTGCTGGGCTGTGAGGTGTGATTTTGTCTGGTCTCCCATGGCCAGGTCACCAGGTGGAAAACAGAAGCCAACCAATGGTAGTGTCACCTTAGCTGAAATAGTCCAATAGGAGAGATGGATGTGAGATCATGAAAGGATCACAGGTACTCAGAAGGGCAACTACAGACATTGCCCAAGGTACCCAGACCAGGCTAGTTTAGTCCTGATGGGCTCAGGACAAGGTGCCAGAGCAGCTGATGCTCAGAAGGGCTTGAAGGAATAAAAAATTATGTAGATATCCAGGTTCTGACAGGGAATGTACAGCCACACAGTACATAGTAGGAATGCTCTGCCCAAAGTCTGAGCTTAGGATAGAGAGCTCACTAAGGAAGGGATGAGGTAGAGTAGGAGTTACCATGGCTCTCACTGTCATATCATTAGTTTTCACATTTGTATGTGTGTTTGGTCTGCATGTGTGTGTATATTAGTTCACATGTGTGGGTGCATATATATGTGCACATGTATGGAGGCCAAGATCGACATCAAGTGTCCTCCTCAGTCACGCTCTATTTTATTCTTTGAGATAAGTTCTCTTGCTGGAACCAGAATTCATCAATTCAGTTAAACAAGCTAGTCAGCAGGCCACAGAGATCATCCAGTCTCTGCTTCCCCAGAGCTGGAAGCACAGGTGTACACCACCATGCCCAGCACTTTATGTAGGTGTTGGGGATCTGAACTCAAGTTCTTGTGCTTTCACAACAAGCATTTTATCTCTGAAATATTTCCCCAGCATCGGTCTATTTCACTTTAAGACTCATCGTGGGGTGTAGCACATAGCAGGTGTTCAAATAGTCCACGTGGAAATGAGTGAGTAGATGTATGGGTGACTGAGTCTCCTTATCCACATGGAGGGCTACTGATGTCCTCTTACAGAGGGAAGGCAAGGGACACCATTGAGGAGACCTCTACAGGAGCCACTTGAGGGATGATTGCCCCATACTCAGGCTGGCCACAGGGGAGACTACTTCTGGTCACCATTTAGGGGCTTTGCAGCACAATGATAGGTTTTCATAGCCAGTGGGGAAAAGATATAGTCAGGACTTGCACCAAAAGACAATGTTTTGGACCCTCCCACTAACCATCCTTGGCACTGAATCCTGAGAGTGCCACTCAGCCTCTCTCCTGGCAGTGGAAAGGTTAAGTGAGGGGCTCAAGTTCTCATGAAGTTACCTGTCTGGGCTTGCCAGCTGTTTTGGCTGGCAGCTGCATGCATCCTGAAGGGATATGGCAGGCTGCTCTTCTGCTTCCCAGGAGAGCCGAGGTCAGGTACTACCTCACAGAGGAACTAGGTGTTCCTCTCCAGGCTGTCATACTCAGAGCAAAATAGCCAGGCCAGGTTACCTGTGTTTGGAGAATCCCTACAGTGTATCACGATGGAGCAGGACTGTCATGTATGTTCTTTAATGACATCGCCCTTTCATGACAGGATGGACGTGTCTGCAGATGTAGTACCTGCTATTGGGAAGCTTGTGTCCCACACAACCTCAGAAATTCTCCAGACAGATACTTCCACATTTGAAAACTCATGCTCTCTCTAATATTCACAGCCTTACACTCATTGAAAATAGACCTCTGGGCTCTGTGCCTAAAGCAATAGGAAATATAGACCAAGGGCAAGAGACAGAGGACAGAAGTATTTTGGGACTATATGCCCAAAGGCTCTGGACCTCAAAGGAGAGCCCTAAGACACAATCTGTTAGGTCAAGAGCCTTGGGCAGAGATCTCATCTGTTCATTCCACCACAGCGGAAGGATGCTCCAGGCTGAGGAGAAGGCAGAGGCAAAGACACAAAGGTGTGGAGGTGCAAAGCTGGTGATTGCTTCATTGCTACTAGGGCAGAGCTTGAAAGGGAGGGTGAGAGGGAGGTGGCTGTAGGATGCACTGGTAACCTGCTGACTTATTTGTATACCCTTGGAAGGATTCAATGACTGTAATACCCCAACAAGCCTGAGCCTATGCCTTTCTCGGTATGATATTCTCGCAAGTATCAGAGGACATCTTACTTTCTCCAAGGGCAGTGGGTAAACCTGAGGAGGGAAGAAAAGTAATCATGTCAGTTTTTGAAGAACTTCAAAGGGGTGTCTTACTCTCTCAAAATGCATGTTTTGACCAGAATGCTGAAAAATAAAATTAGATCTGCCTTTATCTACAGCTTGGGTTAAAGAGAAAGGGTGAAGATTCAGAGGTGGTCATTGTACCATTAATGTTCGTACTAGTTATTCAACACATGCTTTTAGGTTTTTACAATGTGCCAAGAGATGAGCTTGTCCCTGGATAAATGCTGCCCACTATGGATCTAATGAGAAATGTTCTCTACAGACGCATGGAACTGAAAACTTGTTCCTCAGCTAGTATTCCGATAATCTATGGAGCCATTAAGAGGTGGAGTCTAGCTGGTGGAATTGTCAGTAGGGGTGGAGCTCTCAAGGTGATTTCTGACTCTAGTTCCCTGCCTCTCTGATTTCTGGTCCACTATGATATGTTACTTGACATGTTCCTACTGCCGTGAGCTTCACACTATTTTTTTTTTCTGCCATGATGAGCTGAGCTTAAAGAATCTTCCCTTAAGTTGTCTCTGTAAGCTATTATATTTACAGTGACAACACAATGCTCCTCAGTGCTGAATCACTGCAACTATCCTTTTGATCTGTAAATAGAGAGATGTATTTTTGATTGAATTCAAGACAGGGATAAGAATAGCATATTCATATATATGCCTGGGGACGTACTTCAGTGGCAAAACACTTGGATAGTATGTGCAAGGCCATGGGTTCCATCTTCAGCAGTAGGAAACAAGAGTGGCTTCCTATACTTAAAGTATGAACATGGCTACTTAAAAGTTATGCTTTCATTCATATGGGTATCTACTCTTTTTTAAAAACAATTTTTAGGGTTAGGATTACATTTATTTATTTGAGAGGGAGAGAAAGAATGAGCATGCCAGGGCCACCAGCCACTGCAAATGAACTCCAGATGCATGTGTATATGGCTGGCTTACATGCATGCTAGGGAATCAAACCTGGATCCTCAGGCTTCCCAGGCAAGCGCCTTAACCGTTAAGCAACCCTTTTAAAAGGACATTATTTCTATGTTCTCCTCTAGCAAGATCTAAGCATATTTGAGGTTTGTACTAGAATATTTCTCCTTATATGGATGGAACTCAGACAGTGGTATAGTTCTGAAATTGAACTTTGTTTCTTTGTGCCAACAAATGTCACTTGTGAGGCCCAGTGCCCCCTTTATTCTCTTTTTGTTTCCTCTTCCTCGTGTCAATCTTAGTGTCTATGCTGCATTCTAGACCACAGGATTTGAGCCTGTTGCTCTGTGTTTAAGTGTAAAGCAGGGCAATGTGTGTTCCTTTAACTCTCATTTGTCCTCATGGTTAGCATGTAGCTTCATGGGAGCACCCTGCCACTCGACTTGACTCTTGCAGCTCATCTGCCTGGTGACGTGCTTTCCGCGAGCTGCAATCCTACACTGCACATTGCACGTGCATGTAGCTTTGGGTACTAGGGCCATTTCTAAGAGGGCTCATCCTCTTAATCCCTCTGGTTTCCTGAAAGATTCTGATACCCGAACGAGTATTTCATCCCGCGAAGCTGTGCCTACATGTGAGCTATTCATGTGATGAGAGCCCCGAGACTTTCTTTATGGGTAAAGCAAGTCATGTCACCATATGTGGGTAGAGAAGATCCAAGGAGAGGGCAGGTAGGAAAGGATCCTAGGAGGAGGCATTCCCTCTCTCAGGCTCAGTAGATAGAACAGGAAGTGGAAGCTTTGTAGAGATTGTAGAGCAGCAAACATCAGAGCTGGAATCTGAAGCCAGGCTTTCTATACCAATCCAGGAGGCCGAGAAAACAGACAAAAGCCAGGCCTTGAAATCGTTAGGGAACATGGCCAGTAGCACAGGGACAAGTAACAGCTGCGCACCTTTGACCAGGCAGGAGACTGAGCTGGGACTTTGTAGATGTCCTTTAATTCATGCTGTAACTAGGCATTGATTGAAATGCCTGTTTTATCATTGAAGGTATTATCTTGCTCAAAAGTTTCCACTGAGGGCTGCAGAGATGGGTTAGTGGTTAAGGCATTTGCCTTTGAAGCCTAAGGAGTGCTGGTTCAACTTTCCAGTACCCATGTCAGCCAGATGCACAAGGTGGCACATGCGACTGGGGTTTGTTTGCAGTGGCTAAAGGCCCTGGCGTGCCCATTCTCTCTCTCTCTTTCTCTCCCTCCCTCCTTCTCTTCTCTCTCAAATAAATAAATAAAATATTCTTTAAAAAAGTTTCCACTGAAGTCATAGCAGAGCACAGTTTGAACCCACAGGTCAGGCTTTGTCTGCTCACTGAGTCAGATGAAAGATCATGGTTTTGCTCTTAAGACGTTGTCATCTCCTGGGAGAAAAATCAAGCAAGACTCCATGAAGACTTTCTTTCCACTCCCAAATGTTCCAAGACCCGATGTGTATCTTCCTGATAGATATGTCTTCATGCAGGAAATGCACACCCTCTTTCATTTCCATGGCTCTGACGCTCCATGATCTTGAAGACAAGCTACTACTTCTCACACACTTCGAGCAGCAGTTCTCTCCCGCCCATGCCCTTGCATTCTCATTCAGCACTGCGAGATGCTCACAGTCAAAGGGGAAACTTTGAGGAAGGGAAGCTGCGGGAACCAGAATTTGCCTATGACTAATCTTTGATCTTCCATTGAAATTGACTCTTCAGGAAGCCCTCTGAAAAGTGACTGATCCTAAGATCAAGTGTTCTTTTTTTTTTTTTTCTTCTTTCTTTCTATTTCTATGAGTTTCCCTATGTAACCCTATCAAAGTAGCTAGTCATGCATAGGTATCCCATTAGTGAGAGCCCCATTTTGCAAAGGTCTACGATCTCCATTGGTCAGTTGAATAAGAAGCCGCTCCTCTTTAATCTAGGTCACCAAGTGTAAGGTGGTGGGTCAAAGCCAGAATTTATTCCTGATATTGGCCTTGTGTGCGTATGTCAGCTTACCCTCTCAAATCTCTCCCTCTCTCTCTCTTTCTCTTTCTCTCTCTGTCTCTCCCCTCCTAATGTTTTCACTCAATCTGTCTTCCCTTCTCTTATCTGGGTCTCCAACCTGACTTAACCCACTGACCATAATTGAGAAGCCATTAGTATACCTAGCATATGAACTCTTGTAGGTAGGAGCTAAGGAATGCACTAGAAGAGACAAAGAGTATATACACAAAACAGGTCAGCAAAGTGTCTTTGGTTATATTGCAAAAGACAGAAAGAAGTAAAGGGAAGAGGAAGGAGGAGGAAGAGGAGAAGAAGGCAGAGAAGAGGTAGAAGAAGAAAAATTGGCAATAGAAAAAAAGAAACACTGAAGTGCATGGACAATAGGACTGGGTGGTCCCTCTGGAAATACCTTTAAGCATAATGTCACCATCTTCCCTTTGCCTACAATGCTGGTGAACTTTTATTATGATTATGGATACATGAATTAAGTCTCCAATTTTATATGATAACCTAAAAATAATAAAAAGAAACAAACAACACTGAAACCCAAACAAACAGAAAAAAAATGAAGTTTCCAAGTTTCGGCCAAATTCTTCATCTGGCGACTTTAAGAACAGTCGGATGGGGTGATGAAGTGTGCAAGAGTAGTTCATTTATGAATTTGGTCATTTCATACATATTTAGTGAAGCAGACTCTGGCAGGTATGACACTGAGCCAGAGCCCATCCCCACTCTTCTGAGAATGGAACAAACTAATGATGCTTGTATGGAAAAAGAGATGGCCATAAGGGATCGTGTGGGTGACACATTTTCTCTTTGATCCCACGAGGACTGGCACATTCCTGAATCAGAGCACAGCAATGCCCGCACGGCTGCTCTCACTGTGAGGGAGGGTCGCTGATGGATGAGTTTACTGTGATTATTCACATCCGTCTCCAGTTCAACACTGCAAGTCCCCATGAAATAGATTCCTTTGTCCACATAATTCACTGCATAGTCAGGATGGGCTACATTCAAGTTACAGGTCAGCATAGATGAGTCTGGGAGTTCTGCTCATAAAACCCCTAGCTGGTGAAGCAGCTGACATGTTGAGAGTGGCTAGACATTATGTCCACCATGAAAACCATGCTCTACAGCTTGAACTAGCATTGGCAATTAGATATGCCCACTGGACATGGTCATATTGTCCCTGCTTGTGGCCCACTGGCCAGAACAAGGGGGTAATGTGGCAAGCGTGAGTTCTCTCTCTCTCTCTCTCTCTCTGTGTGTGTGTGTGTGTGTGTGTGTGTGTTTGTTGAGAGAGAGAGAATTAGGAGAAAGGAGCAGTGGATGGGTCACTGAAACAGACAGGTTTTCCAAAAGGAGGCCAAGACTAATCACTTTTACATGCTGCTGTAAGTTTATCATTCATGGGCTGTGTACCCAGCATGACAGTAGCCACAGTATAGTGAGGGAGGGTGGTTGACACAGTCTCTGTGATGGGACAGGTATGATGTGGAGGTGACTTGAGCCTCTGAGCCTCTGGCAAGCTGTTCAAACTCTGAAGATCTCAACTTTCTCTTTGTCAAATGAGATTAAAAAGAGCCCTCCTTCAAGTACGTCATGTGAAGACGTAGAGAAGCACATGCTCAGGAGCACACAGAACAGGTTGGTGATTCGGCGGGGAGCTCAGGGTCTGGGGCACTTCCTGCACGGCACGGTAAAGAGAGGCTGGGGGATGTGCATAATTCTATGTGCCTCTTCTCAGGAGCCCGACGTGAGGCTGGGGGGGGGGGTCCCTTCTCTGGCTCCCCTGCTTGTAGAACTTGCTACATGGTACCTCCATTATCAATAGTGCTATTTTGGTGGTGCCGACCCTCCTTGAGGGGAGCCGTGTCTCTTAACTCTCCTCTGATAACATAACTATTTTTTTCCCAAACAACACATCCCAAGGGACACAGGTTCCCCCAGGGCCATAAGGTATGGACTTAAGCTCTCAGGCTGGGGCAGAAATCAGGTTTCCTTCACTCTGGTAATTATGGGTTCCCACTCTATGACAGAAAAAATGTTTGGTTCCCTATGTTTGAAGGTTAAAGCCTGAGCTTAGAGGAAACTTATCTCTGGATTTGGAATCTTTACTCCTCAGTGTATGACTTTGAGCATGTCCCTTCCCCCTCAGCCTCAAGCTTTCCACCTGTGAAGTGGATATAATAACAAGAGCACCATGGGAAACCCGTGAAAGTGAACCCAGATGAGGGCCAGAAAGTTCTGTACAGGGCTGGAACCCACACATCAGAGGAGGTCAGGCCCCTGCAGGCTTCACAGTTCCATGGGGTCAAAGTAGGACAGGCAGAGAGCCGCTTTGACTTTGGAGAGGGGGAGTGGCATGGTGGGCTCACTGAAGATTAGCCAGCCCACCCTCCAGGCTGAAGGGAATCAAGCTACAAAGAGCTTTAACATCAGGGAGCCCACCAAGGTAACCATGCTTCAAAAGAGAACCTTCATCTGGAGAAATGAATTCCCAATGTGCTGTCAACACTCTGGGCTAGTCAGTGCTTCCCCCCACCCCCACCCGCCTCAAGAGAGAGGAGAGAGAGAGAAAGAGAGAGAGAGATTGCTATTGACTATCCATGTGTGTGTAGACAGGTCATTTCACCCTCCGTACCCCTCTTATTCTTCCTGATAAACCAGAAACCATAACCAGAGTTTATTAGGAGTATGGGAATTAGCAGAAATAAAAGCCCTTGAAGTAGTTGGTTAATATTTGAATTTTTCTGGTGTTTCTGTCTTTTCTTGCCAAAATTTCTGTGGAAAGCCGCTTTCATTTCTTCTCAACATGGAGCCTGTCATTCCTGTGGACTCCTAGTCTCAAGTGCCTGTGAATTCTGTTTACCACCCAAGATGCTTGGTACTCACCCTACAGTCTGAAAT
This sequence comes from Dipus sagitta, assembly GCA_036346955.1. Classification (NCBI taxonomy): domain Eukaryota; kingdom Metazoa; phylum Chordata; class Mammalia; order Rodentia; family Dipodidae; genus Dipus; species Dipus sagitta. The sequence goes on along the minus strand of CM070770.1, from coordinate 264,382,138 downwards.
CAGAGCTCAATGTGGAATGGGAGATGGGGTGGAACCAAGGGCAGTTTAATGACCTCTAACAAGGGTGGCCCAGTGATTCTGGGCACCTGAGGGTGCCACTCATTCTCTGCTTCACAGTGGCTGAAACTTAGTGCTCCAGGTTTAAAGATGGGTTGCCATCGCATAGAACTCTTCTCAGGGACCACACAGCAGCCGGGGGAAGCTTGATTTCTCACCTGGTTCCCTGTTCCTGGTGAGTGGTGGGGGAGGTAAGGTGGAGCAGGGACCTGAATCACAGCTCCCATGCCGAGTGAGCCAGCACCCTTGGATTTTTTTTCTTTGTAACATCTAAGCTGCAGTTGTGTTGAATGACATCTGAGGTTCCCCATAAAGAAATAAGGTCATGGAGAAGAACATGGCCATTTTGAAACCCCATGAACTTCTGGGGCCCGATCAGAATGATAAGCACTCTGGTTTTGGCTCTTCTTCCTTCTTTGTGGCCTGTGTCCTCAAGGCTGTGGGACTGTCCCTGCTGCTCAGACTTCCTTTCATGCAAATCACTCCTGCAGGGGTGTGGGCAGCCACACAAGAAAGGAAGTGGAGGGCTATGACCAACTCAGACCTCCACGGACCTACTTTCTATTTTATAGGCAACCTCCGAGAAAAGTTCTATCTTTGCACCCTGGCTTGCAGTGAGCAAGGGCTTGCAGGTGTCTAGTACAATCCAGAACCTACAACGCAGTAGCGGAGAGATGAGCCCGGCTCAGTCAGTCTTCAAGACGCAAATAAAAGGGAAAAAGCTGAACCCTGAAGGGCTTTCTGGTTCCGACAGAGCACAGCTCTGAGGAGTTGTTGGTTTTCTGCAATCCATGCCTTCCAATATAGCGTGCTTTCTTTCAGGAGCCCCAGCCTGCATGTCACTCCTCCACAGCAGCATGGGCCGCTGGAGGCAACAAGCGCAGGTATCAACAGGGACCACTGCGCAGTCGGCACGGAAGCGGAAGCCATTGGAAAGCAGGGCTGTTCCCTGCCCCATGACTTCTGCCTGGCCTGTGTGTACCTGAGGCTTCTTGTCTTTGCTTGTGACTGGGGTAGTGGGAGGGTGTTTGTGATAAGTTTCTTGGTATCCAGGAGTGGCACAGCAGGCCTGGTGGCCAGAAGATGTGGCCCCGAGGGCCAAGGAGTAGGTGCAGGTCAGAGGAAGGACCATCAGGAGCTGGGAGTCCTGGCTCCTGTTCTGAGTATTGGGCCTTGAGACACCACCTCAGTCTTGGGGCCTCCGTTTCCCTATCTAAAAACATGGGTGAGGGCTGGGATCCACGATTGCTCTGTCTTCTGTTTTTGTAATCAAGCCACAGAGGAAGAGTTTGTCCTTGCCCTTCCATTGCTTCGGGCAGGAGTGGCTTGCTTCTAGGAACAATCCCAAGTTTAATTGCAGGGGCTCTACAGCTCAACCAGCTGTCAAGAATCAATGCATTGGCAATCTAGGACGGAGAAGGATGGAGACAGTTCCCACTGGCAGGGACTTTATGGGTTGATGCACAGGCATGGAAGACGTCTCCTGCTGTCATTCACAAGACACTTCAAGCAGTGTGGCTGGGGAGGCTCTTGACCCTCATCCTATTACCCCCCATCATACAACACACACACACACACACACACACACAGTTTTTTGATTTGTGTATGTTTTGCATGAGTCTAGGTGTGTGTGAGGGTGCACATCCATGCAGGTGGTAAATACACATATGTGTATGTGGAAGCTAAAGGTTGATGCTGGGTGCCTTCCTTAATCTCTATCTTATTTAATGAGCCAGGGTTTCAAACTCGAACCTAGAACTTGACAATTTAGCTAGTCTAGCTAGCCAGCTTCCCCTAGGATTTCTCCACTTTCCAAGTGCTATAGGATTAGAGCCAGGCTTTCATACCCACCAGGCATTTATGTGGGTGCTGGGAAATCCCAATTCAGTTCCTCATATTTGCACAGCAAGGGCTTTACCTATTAAGCCATCTGTAAACACACACACCACTCTAATTTGTGGGTACAAAGATATGGCTATTCCTTGAAATAAGAATCCCACCAAGGGGCTGGAGAGATTGCTTTAGTGGTTAAGGCACTTGCCTACAAAGCCTAAGAACACATGTTCGAATCCCCAAGTCCCATGTAGCGAGACACACAATGATGCAAGTGTGCAATGTTGCACATGTGCACAAGGGGGCACATGCATCTGGAGTTTGTTCACAGTGGTTGAAAGGCCCTGTTGCGCCTATTGACCTCTCTCTCTCTCTTTCTCCCTCTTTCTCACTCTCTCTGTCTCTCTCTTTCAATTTTTTTAAAATTTTTATTTATTTATTTGAGAGTGACAGACAGAGAGAGAAAGAGGCAGAGAGAGAGAGAGAGAGATCGAGAATGGGTGCGCCATGTCCTCCAGCCACTGCAAACGAACTCCAGAAGCATGTGCCCCTTGTGCATCTGGCTAACGTGGGTCCTGGGGAATTGAGCCTCCAACTGGGGTCCTTAGGCTTCACAGGCAAGTGCTTAACTGCTAAGCCATCTCTCCAGCCCTGTCTTTCTCTCTTTCAAAGAAGAAGAAGAAGAAGAAGAAGAAGAAGAAGAATCCCACCACAGCTCCAAATCCTGGCTTTTCCACTTACAAAAAGAGAAACGGAGACCTCAGCATGTCCATGACCTCCATAGGCTCCTATGCCATAGGAGTCCTGAGACTCTGCAGCTACATAAATACCTCTAGATCAAATTACAAGGCAGTTAGTTCAGTGCAGCAGAACAAGTTCACAGTAACCTCAGGCAAGTACAGAAAATTTGGGGATAGAATTCCCTTAGCCACAAAATGACAAGGTTAAGTCACACACTCCCTCACAACCCCTCCTTCAACTGTGCCATGGCAAGACTTGAGGAGGAGCATGCTCCCCTGGCCTCCTTCCTTAACTTTGAGCATATAAACGAATTGCCACAGTCTGTGAGTAATTAAAGCATTAAGTGATGCCCAATTGTGATTTTTCTGCACACACTGGTCTGTTGATATTGATCAGGATGGGTCTTTCTTTGATACTGTTAAACAACTATCAACGTACATCACTATGGCTAAGGTCAGTAAGTCATGCCACAGAACCTGATGTGACATCTCTGGAGGTAGGCCTGAGACAGCTACCTAGCTCTCTTCCCTCCTTAACCAATAGGACTATTTTCTTAAAGCTTTCTCCCCCCTCCCCCACTCTGTGTGTGTATGTGTGGACTATGCACGTGTGAGCTCCATGTGCACGCATGTGGAGGCCAGAGGAAGATGTTATTGGGTGTCCTCCACTGCCAATCTTCCACCTTACTTCCCTAAGGCAGGGTCTCTCACAGCACCTGCAGCTCCTTGTTTCCCAGTTAGATCGTCTGACCAGGGAGCCCCAGTGATCCTTCTGTCCCACTCAGCACTGAGGTTACAGGTCTGTGTGACCAACACCGTTTTATATGAATGCTGGGTTTAGAACTCAGGTCCTCATGCTTCGGCAGCAAGCACTCTTATCCACTATTTTCTCTGTACTATGTTTTAAAATAGGGGGGATAAAGAGTTTGGTGGGAGACCCAGAAAAAGAAAAAGTTGTCCAGATACATTAGAGAGATGACTGGGAAAGATCTCTTATGGACACTATAAAAGGAAGAGAAGGGTCAACCCAACCTCTTTCAGCCTTCCCCAAAGACCCCAAAAGAAAGCAACATAGGGGTACACAGGCATGTAAAGTCAAGGAAGGATTTTTCTGTCCCCACGCTCCCGTCCCGAGGCCTCCAGAGTCTCTCAAGTAAACCCTTTCAGGCAAACAAGGACGGCTTGTTCTCCCAGTGATGGGCACGTGTGAGCCAGTGTTGGGAGTGGGCGGGAGTAAAAGAAAACCTTTTCGAGTGAGCAGCAGGCAGGGCCCCGCTGGGGCATCTCTGATGACGAAAGTTCAGCTTGATGTGGCGTCTGGGGCTCTTCTGAATGCGCCCAGGGACAGAGCAGCGCAGGACGTGTTTGAAGGTATTTCTCTACAGCAAACACCAGGTGCGGAGAAGAGGAGCCCAAACCACTTCAAGTGGATTCTGATTTTGAAAGCCACCACATGAAACATGGAGAAACCTAAGCCCCCTTGAGTCCAGGCCCAAGAGTAACAGACCGGGGACGGGAGGGCCGTCTGGCTCCTGGCAACCCACTCCCCCAGACCCCTGTGTGCACCTCCATTGCCAAGCATGTCTGCTGAGGAGCTGCCTGTGCACAGGGCCCGAGACGACGAGGCATAGCCGCTCCGAGGGGCACAGCTTTCCTGCATGACCACGGCGCCCCACCCATCCCAGAACTTCTGGAGCCTGGGATAGACACGGAAGGTTATCTAGCGCCAGAGAAGACCCCAAAGCACACCAAGACAAAAGGCTTAGAGTTAAGGCTGCCATCTCTCCTCACTCACTCACTCACTCACTCACTCACTAGCTCAATCCTCCTACTCAGCTTCCTATCTTTTTTCCTTCCTTCTTCCCTTCCTTTCTTTGTTCTTTTAAAATATATTTTTATATATTTATGAGAAACAGAGAGAGACAGAAAGACAGAAGGGCACACCAGTGCTTCTTGCTACTGCAAACAAACTCCAGACACATGTGCCACTTTGCACATCTGGTTTGATGTGGGGTATTGGGAATGGAACCTGGGCCTGCAAGTTTTACAAGCGAGCAAGTACCTTTAACTGTTGAGCCGTCTCCACAGTCCTCTTTTTTTTTTTTCTTTCTTTTTTTATCTTTCATTCTTTTAATAGAGTCTCATGTAACTCAGGCTGGTTTTGTAGCCAAGGATGCAGCCAACGATGTCTTTTAACTCCTGATTCTCTGGCCTCAGCCTCCCAAGGATTGGGATTTTGAGGGAACATTTTGTTTCTTTATCACCCCACCATAACCGTTTATAATTTCATCAAGAGATTTGTCTCCCCAAATATTTTTAACTCTGTCTTGTGTGGTTGCCAGTTGCCCTTACGTCTGACCTTCCTGCCATTCCACGAGCTAGGCCATTACTGGCCAACTCTTGACAATTTGCTGCTGGTCCACTGACCTCCTGCTAAATTCGGGCCATTGGCTCTTAACTTGGGTGAGCTTATTTTAAGCCCTTCCTCTCTGTATTTTATAAAATCAAAAATGTCTCAAAGTCCTAAATCATAAAATATAAATGTAAGAAGTATGTCATCTTCAAAATATCATCTTTCTGGACTTATCGCTAGTGCAATGCTGTCAATATGCACCACAGTTGAAAGTTGGGAGATGTTTGTCAGTGAGAGCCATGGGACACATTCAGTTGGACCTTCAGGTCACCACTTCCTCCTCTCAACCCCTTGGGAACTTCTCCCAATCCCAACTCCATCTGAGGCCCAATGCTTCTGGATAGATCCCAGTATCTATCCAAGCCCAGGACTAAGACAGTGCTTGGAAAGACAGGAGCCATGACTCAGACAGGACATCCACTGGGACTAGATGTTAGCCTTTCCAGCACAGCCATGAGAACCCGCTTTCTGTTCTACTCTGTGTGTGAGTCCTGTTGCTGCTGTAACCGAGCAGCACACACTTGGTGGCTCTAAAGAGGCCTGCATTCTGCTTCAAGACTAGGGAAGTGCTGTGGTCTGAATGCATCCCTCAGTTTCATGTCTTGAAAATTATTCCCCAATGCATCAGGGCTTGGAGGTGCCTCTAATGAGAGACAATTAGGACTTTGCCCTTAGAAAAGATTGAAGTGGTTACACTGGGCTAGAGAGCGGATCTGTTATGAAAGTTCTCTCCATCTCTATCTCCTCTCTTCTACATTCTTACTTAAAATGGGATGACAAGAAAGCCTTCATTTGCAAATCTCTTAGAAAATCCAGATTTTAAATAATCAAACTGACTCTCAAACCCACCTTTTTGTTTTTATTTGGAAACTACGTTCCATGAACCCAGAGACTTACAGCATCATCTTTGGCGAGGGAAGGAAAAAGGTGAAGCATGGCAAAATGTCTGCAAAAAGTGGAACACAGGCCATTTTGGAAATTTTGCCTGAAGAATAAATTTGCAGCCGGCTTCAGATGCCCCCTTCGGAATGTTTTCCGGCCTGTGAGTTCCATCAACAGTGTGCATTTAGGGACTTTTTATATGGCAGGTTCTTGACCCTTTAGACTGATCCAAAGAAATGTTTGGAGTGGGCCTCCTTGGGATTTGGGAGCCCCACCACAGATTTGTCATCCCAAAAAGGAAGGTTATGAAAGGAGCTAATGTTTACCCAGCATTCTGCGGCCACCATTTTTCCGTCTTTCTGTCTCTTGAAATATTTCCCTAGGGACAGGTCTACATTACACAAGCTAGAGGGAGCTTGGGAACACATCAGAAAGCACAAATGTGTGTGTACCATAAAAGAATCCTTTCTAACGTTTGGATGCAACCCAAACCAGTCAGTGTTGGGTATGTTGGAGTGGAGGGTGAGATCAAGGAAGACAGCAGCTCCTGACTCATGCATGGGTACCAGCAGAGGGCGCTGAACTTTGGCCTGTGTCCCTGTGCCATGCCTTGTGCTCCATAGAATGAGGGTAATTGTAGTGATGAACATAACATTGAGGAAGAGGGAGAACGCTCCCATGTTATTTTCCTGGTGGGCCCAAACCAAGGAGCTCAAAACAAGAGGAATTAATTCTCTCACAGTTCTGGAGTCCAGATATCTGAAGTCAAAGAGACTCTAGCGGACTATCCTTTCTTGTGTCTTTGAGCATACGGTATGGCCAGTGGTCATCATGTCTTGCCTTTTGGCTAAATCACTCTAGCTTCTGTCTTCCCTTCTCCGTGTACCTGTGTGTCTAAATCTCTCTCCCTATAAGGACTCAGTAACTGAGTTTGGGACCCACCCTAGTCCAGTATGATCTCATCTGAACCTGATTATATCTGCAAAGACACTATTTCCAAATGAAGTCACACTCCCACACACCACCACCACCACCACCAGGAGCTAGGGTGTTCACATATCATCTCGGGGGACACACATGAATCTACCCACATCGGCTTTGAAAAATGTTTGAGGCACAGTGAGCTATGCCTTTGTTGCAGGAACCATGACAAGTGTAGGATAAGCATGAGGCTCATCCAGATGAAATTGCTGCTCTGTAGGTTACAGATGCTTGAATGTTAGCTGTTCCTTACGGTTAAACCTAGTACATTGTACAACCCTCTAATGTCAGCACTATTACTAATGTATCTGCTAGTTAAGGCACAAAGAAAAGGGTGCACTTACATCTTCCAGGGAGCTAAATGGTGATGGGTTTTAGCGACTTTACAGGTACCATAGGCCATTGGTCCTCACCGTGTGACGATGTGACCATGTGGGGAGTGACTGACACCTCTGAGCACCATGTGACCCTCTGTTAAATTGGAGATGACTTTCATGTAATTAGGTTTATATGAATCAATATAGCCATTACTCAAACCAGCAATTTAGAGGTGGACTAGATGAGGCATTGTCTGGGTTTCTGGCCCTCAGAGGGTGTTGTGTTTGTGTGGTCCCGGGAGCAGAATGCTTAGGAATATCCTGGAAGTGAGGGGCTTTGCTGAGAATGCAGGGTTTCAAGTGCTACTCATAGTACTGAACTGAAGTCTCTGGGAGGGGAAGCCTGGAAATCTGCATTTTCGCAGTGCCCAGGGGTGAGGCCTGGGCTTGAAAACATTAGAAAACTGCTATCCCCCGGTGAAAGAAAGCCCACTTTCCCTTCAAAAGGAAGAAGCTGACTAGTTAAGAACAAAGAAAGCTGCCCATTTCAACTTCAGAGTCATTAGTGGCTGACAGCCATCTTTGGTGGAGAAAGGACAGAGGGACAGGTGTGATGGCACCACTCATGGGATAGAGCATGACCAACCATCTTTAGGTGCATACTGAGGACTCCTGTTAATTGAATGAAGCTAAATACCACGTGTAAAAACTCCAGATGTCAATAAAAGACCAATGTTCTCTTCTCCTGGAAGTAAAGTCCTGGTGCCATGCTGAGAGAGACAGGAAGAAGAAACAAACAAAATAGCCTTCCAAGATTTTCTCTTTCCTCCTGCAAATCCCCCAGCTTGTGTTTCCATCTATCTGTTCCTTCCCCTAAGCACTGTTTTTCTGCCCTCTGCTGCTAACCGAGAGGCCTTTGACCTTCAAGCTGCTGTGGAAGCGAGGCGCTACTTTAAGGGAGCGTCTCTGAAGGAGCAAGCACTTTGATAGGCTTCTTGTGTGGTGGCAGTGGAGTTGGGCTTTCCTGGGTAGAAGAGACTCGAAATTTCAGAAATCAAGCTTTTCCCTTAGTGTGCTTTGCTTAGTCAGGAAACTCTTCATTTTTCCCAAACAGGGACCCGCCTTACGTGGGGAGGGTGGGGCAGAAGATGGCTCTCTGCCTTCCTGCCTGCCACCAGCCCCTACCATAGCATCTATCATTAGCCACCCTGTGTTTTAGGACAGAGGCCCAACACTTTGAAAGTATCTACAGAAGTCAATGTAGGTTGTAAGCCTCCCTATCCTAGGATGGGAGCTACAGGAAGCTGTAGGTTAGAGTAGAAAGACTGTGGAAATTTGAGTTTCCCATTTCACAAACATGTGTACACAGGACACAGCATGCTTCTTATTTTCAGGGGAATATGTTGAAAATTCTGAATATATCCCAATTAATTAATTAATTTTATTACTCAGCTCTTACCTCCAACTCACCTCTCTATACACACACTTGAGGCATCACTGAATTAACATTTTTTCTGTTTTGTTTTTTTTTCATTTTTTTCAAAGTAAGGTCTTGTTCTAGCCCAGGTTGACCTGGAATTCACTATGTAGTCTCAGGGTGGCCTCAAACTCATGGCAGTCCTTCTACCTGGACATCACAAATGCTGGGATTAAAGGGCAGCATCAACATGCCCAGCTGTTCTGACCTGGAACTCACTTTGTAGTCCCAGGCTGGCCTCAAACTCATTAACATTCTCCTAACCCAGCTTTCCAAATGCTGGGATTAAAGGTATGCTCTTCTTCACCCAGCTGTATTAACTTTTTTTTAAAAAAATATTTTATTAGTTAGGAATTTTACTGTATGGACAAATTATGTGTTAGCCCCATTTCCCTCATGTTATCCTTATATCCCCTCTTCCCAGCCCCCAGTCCACTGAGGGCCCACCTCACGGGGGTTATTGGTATTCACCATGGGATTATGAATGCAGTAGTCAAGCTCTGTGGGTGGGGGACAACGCCTCAGGATACTCCTTCCCCCGCTGTGGCTCTTAAAATCTTTCTGCCCCTCTTCCACAATATTCTTTAAGACAGGGTCTTGCTATGCAGCCTGGCTGGTCTGGAATTTGCTATGTGGACCATGATGGCCTGAAACATGTGATGGTCCTCCTGTCTGCTTTTCTCAAGTCCACTCTGATCTATGCAAGATCCAAACCACTTTTTTCGTTTTTCCCCCTGGCTATGTCACTGTGTCTCCTTGAGCACATCAGGAAGTGAGAATGAGAGTCATGTCCACCTGGGGTAGGAGGAAATGGAGCTGTGTCTGCAAAGAGGCTTCAGCTCTGACGAGGAACACACAGTTTTGTGTCTCCTATGAACCAACATATGCTTGGGTATGGCTACCTGAGTAGCTGAGGGGAACAGGACCTTGAGCAAAGAAAGAAGACAGAAAGGTTGCAGTGTCCATCCCACGTGGATCCCTGGGATGCTGGACATGGTACCTGGGGATGGGGATGTTCTAGAAGGGGTTCCCTATGGGTAGCTCAGCCCTAACTATACTAAACAGAGAGCTTGTAGGGGGGTGAGGAAAGCTCTGTCTCTCTCCTCATGGCCAGTATGGGGGCTTCTTTGGCTCGAGATTAATCAGTCCAACCCATGTTTCTGACATCACACCTGTCTCAGTTTCTCCCTTTGTAGAAGGATAACAATCCCACGTACAGTCCAGAGCCCAAGCAAAGACCTGAGCTCCATCGCATGTGTTGGATAACTTGAGTCACTTTCAGCTTGCTCTTCATACAAAGGCCATCTAAATCATGCCAACTTGGAAAATGTTATAAATAAGAAGCTTGCTGGGGACAGAGCTGGGGTCAACAAGGGTGCTCTTGAAACTTTGCTCTGAAGCGTGGGTTCTGCCACCCCTGTCACCGCTCCCCAGTGGAGTGTCTCATCTGATGTTGATGATGTGGGGCTGTTGGTTAGTAAAGCAACAGGAAGACCACGAGGGTGATAAGCTGTCCTACTAACCCAACATGATTTTCTGTTCTCTTTGAGAAGGGAAAAAAATTACATTTAGGAAAATCTAGAATAGATTAAGCTGATTAGCTTGTGCCATGTACCGTTTTACTCTGGATTTGCAAGGCATACTACCCCATAAAATGGACTTCACTTTTTAATTCCAAATTAAATTATTTTTTATTAATGTTGTAGTTAGCATAAAAATGATGTTTCATCATGATATTTTCATACACATATGTCATTGTACTTTACTCACATTTACTCCCATTATTCTGTCTTGTTCCTCCTACCTTCAGCCCTCTTCCTTTCCTCAATGAGTTCCATCTGTTTTCATGATATATATGTAAATACTGTATATGTATATATATGTATGTATGTATATATATATATGTATATGTATATATATAGTAAATAAATGTATAATCTTTATAACTAAATATGCATTGAAATCTAGATTCTCCATGTGAGAAAAACATGCAATATTTGTCTTTCCGAGTCTGACCAGTCTCACTGTGTGTGATACTGGAGAAGAAAAGTTTAGGGGCATCTCAGCCATACATCAGTAGGGACTACGTCAAGAGGACAACTAGAATCTAGGTTTATAGAAGTTGCAAATCAAAGTGAGAAACCACTAAAAAATATCTTGACAAATAGATCTTTCTAACAATCTGGAAGGCCAGGCTCAAATTGCAAAAGTTTTTGACTCTGAAAGTTCTCCAGGAAAACCAGGAATCCCAAATCAACACGACACATCTGCCCCTACAATGGGCAGGTGCCTCTCATCATCTCTGTTTGGGAAGATGTTTCCAGAGAAGTGTAACTGAGCAGGGCAGACCCGCCCTGACTGAGCAGCACCATCCTATGAGCCAGGGTCCCAGACTGAACAGAATGGAGATGGCAAGCTCAGCGCCAACATTCAGTTCTCTCTGGCTCCTGCCTGTGGACACGATGCAGCCGGCTCTCTCACACGCCTGCCGTCATGCCTTCTGTACTCTGACGGACTGCATCCTCAAGCTGTGAGCCCAATGAAAACCTTCCTTCCCTAAATTATTTTTTCAGGTATTTTGTCTCCATAACAAAAAAGTAACTAGTACCTGGCTCATGCCACCACTACTGGCCATAGATATCTCACTGTAAGGACTCTCGTGGGCATGCCATATGTTGCCTAGGGTGGGAAGAGGGCCTACTGAATAGAGGACCCCAGACTGGAGGACTGAAAGCAAAAGAAATCTTGTCACTCTCATTCTTGAGGCAGGAAGTTGAGGCCAAGGTGTTTGTAGAGCCTCACTCACTCTACAACCTCCAGAGGAGACTCCATCCTTATTCCTTGCAGCTTGTAGCATAGTTGGCAATCTTTGGCCTACTTTGTCTCTTTGCACGTTATTCGATCCCCTGCGACTTCCCATAGTGGCATCTCCCCTGTGTCCACACCTCTGTATCATTCTTCTTAGAAAGATACCAGTCATTGCATTTGGACTCACTTAGATCCAATATGACCTCATTTAAACTTGACTAATGGCATCTACAAAGACTTTTCATCCAGGGTCTTAGTCTGAGTTTCTAGCTGGACATGAATTTTGGGGGGACAATCTTTAGCCCAGGACACATGTCCACACTCAGGCTTGTATGGCCAGCTCTGTCAATGGCATTATCTCCTCAAAAACTGTAGCCCATGGCCATCCACCAACCCAGGGGCGTGTACGCTGCCCAGGACTTTCTCAGAACTGACCTAAAGAATCTAACAGGAGGACGCTGTAGCTGTAGCTAACTATGTTTATGCTAACTACAACATTAATAATACAGAAGAGAGGGTCTGCCTGGCCATATCTCAGTGATTCCAGGGCTGCCTCTGCCTATGGGAGAGGGGGTACAGAAAAGGGTTACAGAGAAGTCCCCAGTATAGGTGGTGTGATGACAAAAATGACTGGGTGGGGGGCAGGGACCACTGGGGGAGGATGAACGAGGTCAAGCAGAGCAGATACATGGGCAATAACTGATCGTAGTGACATGGGGTTTCAAACACATGCTCCAGAATGGGAGAGCAATCTGGCTGTAACAACTGTCACCTCACTGATTACCAGGGTTGATTTGGCTGACCTGGCTGGCTAGGCAGGTGTCCCCTTCCTCCCTCACCACTCCAAGTGTGTCCCTTTCAAAGCTGTGCTCTCGGTCAAAGAGGATGACCTTTCCCTGAATACAGGAGGACCGTTCTTCCATCAAGGGTATCAAGTAGCTGTGCTCCCCTGCTAGAACCTCCAAACAAGCTCCCTACATACAGAAACAGAAGTAAGAAGCAGGAAGTTCCTATCGTACAAATAAACTTCGAATGTGGTTGATAGAAATAGCAGGAAGGCTCCTGAGGCAATCCACAAATACCTTTATGATTTGTGATGCAGCTGGAATGGGGAGCTGATTACAATAGCGGGTGATTAATGAAAATAAACACAACAGGACTGGAATACAAACCAAAGAGAAGTTCCTAATTCTCTTGAATGAAGTTGGTGCTTGAGGGACTGCACATGTGTTCCCGGGGAAGAAGAGAAGCCAGTGCTTCTGCAGAGGCTTTACAAGGAAGTGTGGGGTGGGGCCGTCACCCAGCCCTCACCTGCTCTCAGCCCTCAGACTCCTCCCAAGATGGGCCTTGAATGCAGAGGCTTTGTCCCACCTTTAAAGACAGCCTGCAATCTGACACTCAAATGTACTCCTTGACCCAGGGCAAGAAAATTCTGGCTACTGTTCACACTCAGAGCCCCCAGTGTCATGTGGCTTAATTTAAGGGGAAGTCCATCTGTCTGCTTCATCCTGCTTCTCTTATTCCCCAAACTATACCAAAGTTATCTTCATGGTCTAGTTCCAGGGTACTGCTTTCTAGGTTCTGCTATGGAGTGGTTGCTTGGTACCAAATTTAGTTTGAGATATTTGTTTCCCTTCCTCTTTCTCTCTCTCCTTTCTTCTTCCTTCCTTCCCTCTTTTCTTCTTTCTTTCTTTCCTTCCAAATTCTCATGTATCCAAGGCTTACATTGAACTTGCTATATAATCGAGGATGATCTTGAACTCTATTTTCTCCTGCCTCCACCTCCTTAGTGCTAGGATCACAGGCATAAGCCAACTAGTCTGGTTGATAAAGTGTTAGGGATCAAACTCAGGGCTTCATGCATATTAGGCAAGCATTCTACAAACTGAAACGCATCCTCTAGCCCCTAGTCTGAAACACTCAATTCCCTCTCCCGTGACTTGCCCTCATGCCAGTTCAGGTCCTCCTAGCCCACAATGGTGAGAACAGCATATGCTTCCCAGATCAGCATGAGAGGTGGGCAGAAAGTAAAGAGGAAGACAAGAGAAAGGGAAGAAGAGTGAGAGGAAGAAAAGACAGAAGAAAGAACAGAGGGGTGAGGAGGAGAAAAAGAAAAAAAAAATGTGAAGGATGAATGATTATCCAGTGACAGGATTGAGAATGTGGAAGACAAGAGTTTGCCTGAGACACACGTTCACGCACTCACTGTAGACTCGGGACTTTGAAGAAAGGAAAGGAGGAAGTGAGGCTGCTGAGCAAAGGCTATTAGGTAAATAGAGACACTAATCCCAAAGCAAAGTGGTGATGAGATACCAGAGAAGATGAAAGGAAGTCTCTGAGGAGAGGTTCCAAAAAAAAAAAAAAAAAAAATCAATCCACAGTTTAATAGGAGAGGCCAGAGGTATAACAAGTAAAGACAGCCACAGGGCACTTGAACTCTGACATTTTAAGGTGATCCTTCCTCTATGCACAAATCATATTCTTGAAGAGTTTTTTTTTTTTATCAGTTGTTTTTTTTCTATCCAACCCCATCATAAGCACATTGAGAGAGATTACTCTTTGAAGAAAAAATTGTTTTAGGGAAGTCCGTTGCAATCCTTTAGACTATAGGCAACACAGGGCTCCCATGTATTCATCAAGTACTGTGTTTTACTCTATGATAGGCAATGACCACCCAGGACGTGAGTCTGAGATCTCACTCAGATACACCTTGATAAGGAATAAGCCAGGAGGAGTCCTGGCACCTGAGGCCTTCCTGGTATAAAAGTGAACAAAAACAAAAGAAAGCCTCTTTGAGTGATGGGATAAATATACTCCAAAAATAAAGGGTGAGAAGTCTTCACCCTGAGCTCAGAAATGCCATTTGGGAAGGCAAAACACTGCCAACTGGAGAGTGGCAAGCCTGTGTCTTTGCCAGGGACTCCTGGGTTTCCCACAGATGAAACTCTCAGACACTGGGGACATCACTGCCTGCTCCTTGGGAAGGGGGACTAGGAACCTGAAAAGAGCTTGGAAAACTGATTTCCCTTAACTTTGAGATCAGAGAAATAGAACTATGTTCTATGAATGTGTGACCACTCACATGACATTCAAGACTTGGCCAGCAGTGTCCCAGCCCCCCACCCACTAAGAATAAAAATAGTCATGAGGCCACCAAAGAGCTTCTGAGTTGAGAGGGTTCCCAACACTTGAAGACCCAGACACCAAGTAAGTATGTGCAATTGTCTCCAAAATTAAACTTCCGAGGCTACAGTGAAAGGATAACATTGCTCTCCTCCATCATGGAAGACCTTGGATATTCCTGAGAAGCTTGCTCCAAAGTCTTAGCATAAAGTCAACTTGTCATATAATCTCTCCCAAAAACCCAGAGTGGATATCTTTACTCTCCCTTTGGTGCCTTAAGTAACTTTGGCCAGTGAGCTTCCTTTGCAGGGGAGGGAAGCTGCTTATTGTACTCCCTGGAGCAGTGTTTTTGTTCCTGAGGCCAGGGACTATGAATGCAGACCCCCAAGGTTCATCTCAGGGTGAACACTAGGCTCCCAGCTAAGATCACTCATGAATTCAGAGATTCTATCTTGTTCATTAGTTTCATCGATGACATTTTTTTTCAAATGCATCCAGCAACAAAAATAACCGGTTATGAAGTCACAAAGCTTTGTTACTCATAATAGTCAAAAATCACAAATAGAAGATGATACTTACTGAGGGTCTGCTGGATGGAGGAGAACAGGGAATATTTCAATTTATCTCTGTATCTCTGGAACCCAGTGTCATAGCAGGCTGAATTGTAAATGTCTTCCATACACTATGGTGTGAGTGTATGTATGGATGGATGATGGATGGATGAATAGGTGGGTGAATGGATAAATGGATGGATGGGTGGGTGGATGGATGGATGGATAGATGGATGGATTTTGTTGATGGATGTATGGATAGATGATGGATGGATGAATGTGTGGATGGATTCGTGGATGGATGATGGATGGATGAATATATGGGTGGATTTTTAGATGGATGATGAATGTGTGGAATTTGTGCAATTCTTTTCAACTCAATGTTGTGCAAAGGAAATGCTTTTGTAGAGAGGCATGTCATGTCCCACTTGGCATAAGAAACTTCCTCAGACTTCACAAGACATGTGTCTGTAACATTCTGAGCTTTGCCCAAGAGTTTACAGAATATTCTTTTAAAAAGTTCTTTGAATGTGGCAAAGCCTCTCCCATATCTGGACTGTGAAGCATAAATCACTATATGTATGTATGTGTATATATATATATATATATATATATAATTTTTATTTATTTATTAGAGACAGAGAGAGGGAGAGAGAGAGAGAGAAAGAGAGAGAGAGTGTGTGTGAATGGGCATGCCAGGGTCTCCAGCCACTGCAAACAAACTCCAGACGTATGTGCCACCATGTGCATCTGGCTTACCTGAGACTTGGAGAATTGAACCTGGGTCCTTAGGCTTCTCAGGCATGGGCCTTAACTGTTAAGCCATCTCTCCAGCCCAAATCATTATATTTTTATACCGCAGGCAATGCATGGGGGTGTACACCAATAATATCTTAGGAGGCTGAAGTAGGAAGATTTCAAGTCAAGGAAAGCCTAGGTTCCATAATGAGACTGTCTCAAAAAACAAAACTAAACAACCCCAAAGTTTAACTATCTATTTCCTTCTGCTCATTTTATTTTCTCAATTATGAATAGAAAGGAAAGCACAAACTTTCTTTTTTTTAGAAAAGTGGTTTAAAATATACTTTTGGAAACACATTTTGCAAGTCCTTAGAACTGTTCATAAGAAATCTTAAGTAATTTCTGAAATTTGTTCAGGTCTGTTGGTATCACCACAACTATCTACTCAGGGATCATTGTGTACTCAAGGTTAGGTCTGAGGCAGGAACTAAAATTCTGAAATTGAAAGCATCTGAGAACCACACTGCAGGCCCACTCCCAACCCCGAGACCCCTGCCTTGACACTGGGCTGCTTCTTGAGACTGTGAACAAAAAGTAAAGAAATGGCCAGGTGTGGTGGTGCACACCTTTAATCCCAGCACTTGGGAGGCAGAGGTAGGAGGATCACCATGATTTCAAGGCCACCCTGAGACTGTGAATTCCAGGTCAGCCTGGGCTAGAATGAAACCCTACCATGAAAAACAAACAACAACAACAACAAAAATAAAGTAAAGAAATAATTCCAAGCCACTACTGCCCTTCTTAGGAGCTAGGCAGGGCTCTCTTCTCCACAGAGGATCTTGGTATAAAAGATGCTACCTACACAAGAACCTCATAATAGGAGGTAAAGGTGATGCCATCAAAATAAAAGACAGCCTAATTGAGAGGGGGAGGGGTATGATGGAGGGTGGATATGAGAAGAGAAAAGTGGAGGAGGGGAGGGAATTATCATAGTTTATTGTTTATAATTATGGAAGTTGCCAATACAAAAATAAAATAAAATATAAAAAATGCTTTTCTCTTCTTTATGTCATATGCATTTTTGCAAGACGAAAAAGTAAAGGAAACACGTTACTATTTAAAGACCCAAAGATAAAGCCAAGTTCACTCGGAGGATCCCGTCACGAATCACAAAATATTCAAATAGTGACCATATTCTGGATCTAAAGTAAAGCATCAAAAATTTACTCAAAACTGTAATTAACTCCAGCTTTATGATTGACACTTAAAATGGAAGTTCATCCTGGACAAAAGTGGAGAAAGTTCTCTTTCTACACATGTTTGTCAAGACTCTTCCCTCATCATTAGGATCACAGCAAGGTAATGTTAATGATAATGGGACTGCCTTTTTTTTTTTTTTTTTTTTTTTTTTTGGTTTTTCGAGGTAGGGTTTCACTCTAGCCCAGGCTGACCTGGAATTCACTATGGAGTCTCAGGGTGGCCTCGAACTCATGGCGATCCTCCTACCTCTGCCTCCCGAGTGCTGGGATTAAAGGCGTGCGCCACCACGCCCGGCTGGGACTGCCTTTTTAAGAAAGGCTCGGAGGTTGTTTCAAACTGTGTAAGGCTGGCGCTACAGAAAATGTCAAAGTTTCCACTTGAACTTCCATTTCTCACACTTTGCTTCAGGGGGAAATCTTGGTGTTCCAAGGGCTCAACCTGAGAAAAAAGCCCCCCCCCCCGCCCCATGCGTGTGCACTCTCTCTTTTCTGCCCATCTCTCAGCTCTCACCTGAATTTGTTAACATACAAAAACTCCAGGTCCAGTTACACTGACAATCAGTTTTTCCAGCCAGTAGGCTGAGCCTGGCTCTCCATGCAGGCACGAAGCTCTCTTTACAGATTGCAGATTTACATGGTAAAAATAGAAACACAGGGCATCACATGTATATGCAAATTTGCCAACCAAACTCAGGGCTGAAAATAGTTATTTACTATCTGGCTTGCATATTGGCCCAGAAAACCCTCTACACCTATTTCATGCTCATTTACATTCTTTAAGAGTTCCTGACCCATTTAAATTTCCTGAGGGATACCTGGCTTCCCATGGACATTGGTTTGTTCCTCTCTCAGCAGCACTTAAAGAAGTACTGCCTGTTGTTACAGATGGGACTCTGCAGAAATATATTGGCTCTGCTTTCTTGTGGTCCAGCCTGGGCACAACTTAGCCATGCCCTGCCTCGGACCTAGAGTCATAGCCTCGTGTGTGTGTGTGTGTGTGTGTGTGTGTGTGTATTCAAGTATGTGTGGGCATGTGCACATGTGCCTGTGTGTGCTGAGGCAAGAGGACAAACTTAGGTGGAGTCATTCCTCACATGGTCTCTTACTGGCCTGTGGTTCACCAAGTAGGCCAGACTGGCTGACCTGTGAGGTGCCAGACTGCAAAGGCATGCCATCACCTCTGACTTTCTAAATAAGAGTAGGGACATGGTATCAAAATCAGGTCCTCATGCTTAGGCAAACTCTTCACTCGCTAAGCTATCTCCCCAGTGATGTGCTGCTTCTTGAGGGATTCCTTAGGTGCCAGGAAACAGGTTCCTAAGCAGTACACCTTATGATGGTTAAGTTCTGTTGTCAACTTGATCAGATTAGGAATTCACAGACATTCCTATTGGGCTGGTTTCTGAGGTTGCTTCCAGGAAGGACTGACTGAAAGAGGAAGTCCTTCCTCCAGGGTGAGCCCTTCCTCCAAAGTGGGTGAGATTTCTCATGGTGGACTACATGTAAGGAAGCTCTGAGGAAACACAGTCCCTTTGTACCTGGCTGCCCCTGCTACTCACTCATGTGTTCCTCTATCCTGTTCAGCCATCCTTCATTGGCACTGGAACCAAGGTTCATCAGTGTTCCAATGTGGACTGAAGACTAGTGGCTTTCCAGGCATCCTCCAGGCCTCTGTGCTGGATTGGGACTGCTGAGGCTTCCAGCCTTGTGGACTGAATAGCTAGCTACTGAGTTCCTGGGTGCTCAAGCCTGCAGACAGCTATTGTTAAACTGCTGTAAAATAATCCAATAAATACCTTTATAATACCAATTTGTTGTATCGGT
The DNA here is from genome assembly GCA_036346955.1 of Dipus sagitta. Taxonomy (NCBI): domain Eukaryota; kingdom Metazoa; phylum Chordata; class Mammalia; order Rodentia; family Dipodidae; genus Dipus; species Dipus sagitta. Next base: position 264,363,132 of record CM070770.1, on the reverse strand, counting down.
TTTATTCCTCTGGAGAACCCTGACTATATACCTGGACAATTGGAAAACACTTTTTCTCAAATTCTATTCCTTGGGTACCTCCATCAGAATCATGTGGGTATGCAGGGGAGATGGGTAGTGGGGACATGGTGGAAGAAGGATTATAAAAAGTGTAAGCTCCTGTTGCCCCTGCAGATCCACTAAGTTCAAAGTCTGGGGGAGGGATTCTCATTGGTGCCTTCTGAAGAAGCTCATTGGGACAATCCCAATGGCCTTTAAATTGAGAAATTGTGACAGTGTCATATGCAGAAACTGGAGTCTGGTAACATCCCACTGAGGACAGAGGGCCACTGGGCTTCACCATCCCATGTGGGAACAGACATGCTGTTTGAAGGTATGATATCCAGTGCACATGAATGCTATACCAACAAATTTCCCAGGAGCTATTCTGACTCTCATAGAGGAGCCCTGTCCCTCTTGGAAACACAGCAAACTCTATCTGCTTCCCACTAGCCCCACAAAGGGGCTGCCCCTCCACCTCTGTGTTTAGAGATTTGGTAGAATGTACTGTTTGAAAGCTTCATAGAATGCATTCAAGTCCTGGCTCTGCCACTTACCAGTGACCTGACTTTGTTGACTCTAAGAGGAAGATCACTACAGCAAAGCCACTAGGTTGGGAGAAACCCCTTAGCTTGTTTTTAATACATCCATGGCCCTTGGATTTGATAGCATCCCAAGTATCCCCTAGAAATTCTTCCAGGTCCACAAGCAAGTTAAACTTGTATGCAAAGTGAAGCCCTGAGAAACTGTAGAAGTTTCTCAAAGCCATCTCTATACCTGCCCCGGCCAGGAGGAAACCCCAAATCACTCCATTTTGAAGACACCTCCTCCATCAAGTCGAAGATGCTTCATAGTTATACCAACTGCTTAGTAGGTCCTTATAGCTCTTGAATTGCAAATATATTTGTCAAGTTTTTATCTTTGTGTGCATGCACACACATACACACGTGTAAAAACACTTCCTACACTCACGTATATCCATATATACCTGAACAGATAACACATCCACTAAAATATCTATCCAGGCAGATGAACTGATGCCCCTTAAAGAGCCAAAATGTGCCCAGAGTCATCCACAAACACATTCGCACACATGTGAAACAGCCCCACCCAGGTGAGTGCCCACATGCACACTGTTCTCACAGGGTTATATCCACACGCCCTCGCACAAAACCAAGGCAGAAACCTCTACAAATTCGCACAAACCCCTTTGTATAGAAACAACTGCATAAACGCCTATAACCCACTTGCCCATCTACGTACATTGCTGACTTACTGGGACTATGGCACATATCTTACTAGCTGGGGAAAAAATACTTTTGAAGCTCATTAAAACCCAAGCCAGAAGTAAGTATTCCTTCTGTGTTGTATCAGCAGGTTCCTGAATAAGAGATCAGAGGCCATGAACACAAACGAACATTCCAGAAACGGCTTTGTTGTCCTCCACTTACTCTGTCTTCCGTTCTTTTTTTTTTTTTCTTTTTTCCTTCGGCAACAACAGAAATCTGTGAAATGACTGAGGGTGGTTAATTAAGCATTGCAGCCCATATTCCGCTGCAGTTTCAATTGGATATGGTGTTCTCTCTCACTTCCTGTTATGCAGGATTGCAGAGGGCTGTTAGACACCTGCCAAGCTCCCGGCCCAGCTGCTGCTCTGTGGCAGGCAGGGGAGGAAGCACTCTGGGGCCCTCAGCCTTGAGAGTGCCGGGCTGTGAACACTAGCCCCTTCCCGGTGAGGCAGGAGGCTCGGGCGGACACAGCTGATATGAGTCCACACTAGGGGCTTGAGGACCAGCAGCTGGCACTGAAGACCTTGCTCTATTGTGAAGCTGGTGGCTGGAGGCCAAGTGTTTGCTCCCAGCACCCCCGCCCACCTCCCACATCCCTGAGTCCTGCAGGGACCTAGGGGTAATGGAAGTGGGAGCAATCCATACAGGTTAGAATTAAACGTTATTCTGTGGTTTGCCTGGGAAGAAGTCCTTAGGTAGATGTTCAGTCATTCATTCACCTACATTCATTCATTCATTCATTGGTCACCTTGTGAAAAACCTACTGGTTAGGTTTTCTATGCTAGGCAATGGGCAAATTAAAAAAAGTAAGACACAATTCCATAGTTTTCACCTTAATTCTACCAGCTAACCCTTCTGGTTTTAGCTCTAATTTATTGAGGATCTATTTTGTGCCAAACAACATTCTAATCAGCTTCTAGCCTTTTTGTTCTTTGTTTTTTGTTTTTTGTTTTTTGAGGTAGGGTCTCACTCTAGCCCAGGCTGACCTGGAACTCACTATGTGGTCTCAGAGTGGCCTTGAACCTATGGCGATCCTCCTACCTCTGCCTCCTGCATGCTGGGATTCAAGGTGTGCGCCACCACGCCCAGCTGTTCAATGGAGGTTTTTATAGAGTATTACCATGCAATTCTAAGCAAACAGCAGAGAGAAGAGCCCATGATGACAGGGGATTCAGGGTAGGAAAGCTTCTTCAATGTAATGATGGTAGATAAAAGGTAGGTGGCCGAGATTTTTTGGTAATTCTGCCTTCAAGTAGTACTGGGAGCTTTGTCTCTTTTCCTTGGGTCTGGGTGACCTAGCAGCATATGGTAGAGGCAGCATTATACCTCCTTTCACTCAGAGACCTGCCATATGCAGACCTCTCACGGGCTGCCATCTTGTGAGGAAGCCTATGTGGGAAACCTACAGAGGTCATTGTGGAGAGAAAGCATGTTGCCTGGGCCCCTGAAGCTCTCCAGTTCTTAAAGTCTTCACAGCTTAGCTACAAACATCACTGAGTCAGGATGAGCCAGCCCTATTGAGCCCAATTCCCCATCCAGGGGCTTCTGAGACACAATAGACACACAGGAGTCATTCTGAACCACTATGGTTGAGATGGGTGGGCCGTTATGCCGAAGTCAATAACCAACATGATAACTGTTGAGAGAAGGAGACAGGATAGGCCCAAAGGTTAAAGTGGCAAAGTGGCAGGTCTTAGGGAATGCTTGGATGAGACATCACTGGGAGAAAGATGAAATGCTGCATGATGACAGCCAGTTGACCAGTTGACTCCCTTGGGAGACAGTTTGGCCACGTACTGTGAGGAAGGGTGCAGAAGAAGCAAGTCTGTAGAGTTGGAAGGAGACACTGACAGCAACAATAATATTTCTAGATTATTCCAGAATCTATGCCTAAGGAAAGGGGGCAGATGAGTATTTAATGGCTGTGACTACCAGAAAAGACCCTCCAATATAGACATGTGATATTTTAAAAAGAAATATTTGTTTGGAGAGAGAGAGAGAGGAGAAAAGAGAGAGAAAATGTGATTTTTCATAACAGTTTTCAAAAGAGCCTGAATGGAGCACCTGAAACCCATTTTAGGGATAGGGAAACTGAGGCTTAGAAAAATCAAGTGATTCTTCAAAGGCATCAAAATTGTGCAAAGCTAAGGAAAGGCTCCTAGTGTTCAGACTCCTAAGACAGCTCCTTGGGGCAGGCCACCCTCATGGATGAATCAGAAGCCAACACTTGTTTCCAAGTCCTCATAAAATCCCATGTCTGAGACCTCACAGGCAGAGAAGCTATTTCCAATCAGATAAGAGAGTTATCTTTCCTGGCAGCTTAGGACAGAGGGCAGAGTATTGGACAAGACTGACTCTTATCTGATAAGAGATAGAGCCACCTTTACATATTAATTTCCCTTAACTCATTAGGGCTCGGTTCTACAATTATCTTTCCCCAGTATTGGTTACATGGGTCATTGAATTGGTGCCCCAAAGGAAGAAATCTTTTCTTTCTAAATACCTTTTCCGTTAAAGAAGGTTGTGTGGGTCTGGGAGGCACAATTGTCCAATTACTTTTTTTTTTTTTTTTTGATATAGTGTCTCTCTATGTAGCCTAGGCTGGCCTTGAACTCAGATCATTCTGCCTCAACCTCAAAGTTCTGGGATTATAGGCCTGGGATACCACATTTAGCTATCTTTTTAGAGAAAGGTTAGCAGTAGAGAGCTGAGCTTTTGCACAGACACAGCTGGATCAAGGGCTTCACTGCCCTGCCATGTGCATTATGACTTTAATTTGGAATAAAAGGTTTTTTTTGTTTTTTTTTTTTTTTTTTTTGTATGAGATTTGGGCTGGGCAGTTTTCTAAGGGAATAGACATGACATAGGTATGGTTCCAGTCACAGCATTCTAGCTTTGAAAGATGCCTCATTTCTCCCATGGGAGTGTACAGTGCAGGAGGCTGAGCTAACTCAGTGCAACTCAGCTCACTGACCCTCAGTCAGCTGCAGGAAAATCCTCACGCTGATTCTTAGGACAATGCAGCCTCTCTGAGGTAGACCCACCCAAAGGAGCTTAGTCCAGTCTTTCTGTGGCTGGGATGGAGCTTGGTGTCCTAAGTCTGCCCAGAGGTGGTATGGCTGCACATCTTCCTTAGGACCCATCACAAGTAGCCAGAGCCCAGATCAGAAACATACTGCCTTTGGGGAAATGAGACAGTCATCTGCTCGTGGGTGACAGGGTCTCTTTCTGCCTTCTGCTCCCTTGCTTTGTGTGGCAGGGACTTCACTGGGAACGGGAGCCCCAGTCCACAGCCCCTTAGCAGCCAACTTCCTGATTGGTTGGGACAGTGGAAGGTGCAGCCAGGAGACAGGGTAGGAGGAAGAAACATGCTATGCACGCCCTGTCTGCTTCAGGTGTCCTGTCCCTTCTGTCCAGCTTCCATTGTATAACAGGGCCAGCTCCCCTAAGCAGGGGTGCTGTCATTCTTTTTATTCCAGCTTTCCCCATACCTTTGTAACAAGTGTCTCTTATCACCTTTCCTCTCTGAACCTACCTGGCGGTGAGTCCTGCTTTCCTGACTACTCTGCTCCAGTTCCGGAAGTACCCAGCAAATAGTCATGCCATGCTAATGAATGCTTCCCAGGCTTTCCTTGTGCCATGGTGTGCCTGACAGGGTGCTAAGACTTTGTGCACATTAGTTATCTATTCAAATGTGTTTATTGAGTACCTATCAGAGGCCTATCAATCTCACAGGTCTGCATGTTGGGGACACAGTGAGACCAAGAGGTGGTGGCGCCACCCTCGTGGGACTTCCTGTCTGGTGGGGAAAGTCTACTTTGCAGAAAGCTTTGGTGTGGTGTGTGTGCACTGCAGGGAAGCAGATAGTGCAAGAGAGGGGACAATAGTAAAACCTAGCTCTGCTCAATAGGTGTTATTGTCTTCCCTTCAACAAATGACAAACTGAGGCACTGAAGGGGAAAGATGACATCTCACAGGTATATGAGAATGTTTTCATCTATTCAAAAGCAGGTGATTGGCTTTTTTTGTTTGTTTGTTTGTTTGTTTTTGTTTTTAGGCAAAAACTATAGAAGTGCTACGGGATAAACTTTGTCCCCTAAAGACATTCTGAAATCTTCAAGCCACACCTGGTGGTGAATATCTGGAATCCCAGATACTTTGGACGTTGAGGCAGGAGGTCACAGGTTTAAGGCCAGCCTAGGAAATTTATTCAGACCCTGTTTCAAAAAAAAGAAAAAAAAAAAAAAAAGGAGGAGGATGAAGAGGAGGAAAAGAATGAGAAAAAGAGGAGGAGGAAGAGGAGGAGGAAGAAGTGGTGGTGATAGAAAGTGTTTGGGTATCTTGCTCCATGGTAGAGCCTATCCTAGCACATGGGAATCCCTAGCTTCAATCACTAGCACCACAAAAGCATTAAAATAAATTGAAAACCTTCACTCCTGAGTGTGAGCTTATTTGGAAACAGGGTCTCTACTGATATAATCAGTCAGGATGAAATCATACTGGATAAGCACGGTCGCTAACGTTACTTGTAAGGGGAGGACCACAGAGGTGACTCTGTTGGGGGGGAAGAGGCCATGTGAACACAGAGGGGATGATGTATTTCCAGCCTATAATAGGTGTTAGCCATAGGAAGGTGGCAGAGGCCAAGAATCTCCCAAAGCTGTCCCGTTGAGCTCCAGGGAAAGTGCAGGCCTGTAGCACATGGCTTTTCATCACCCAGTCTCCAGAACCATGAGGGAATCATTTCTGTTGTTTTAAACATGTAGATGTGGTATTTCCTTCAGAGGTCTTGGGAAAATCTATGTAGAAAGAACAGAGTAAATAAAGCAAGGAAGAAAGAAAAAAAGGAAAAATAGAAGGAGGAGAGAGGAGATCACTCAGAAATGTATAAGGCCAACAGCTCAGGCCTGGGGCTGAGCCCTTCCAGCAAAACACCCATCTAAGGGCATCCCACACACAAATCCTAGACAGAGGTAGATTTAGGAGCCTTACCACTTAGACAAATCAAGTTTTCTGAATATTCTTCAAACAAATCACACTGACTTCTGCAAACAGAAAGGGGAACACAGTAGAATTATGAGCTTGAAAGTGTATAGTATATGATACAAACTTTGTATGCATGGACTTACGCATAGGGCATGTGCATACAGATATGCTAGTTACTATTCATGAATGAGTGACATAGGACTTGTGCACCATGTTCTGGAGCTAGGCAAGGGTTCAATGAGGACTCACCCACTACCAGTATTCTTTGTACCCTGGCCTATAGCACCTGACAGACTGCTCGCCAGGCCTCGGATGTCCATGCTCTTGCTCATGACCTTTGCATTAGTCTCTTTTGCCGTTCTCCAAGTAGAACCTGTGCAGAGCATCTCAGGAAAGGGAGGAAAATTGCATGACAGCATCCATGGCCGGGGAAACAACACAAGAGCCATCCCTTCCTATGCCAGTTTATAACTGCTGACTGGCTCTGGGCTGGAGAGTGTAGGAGCAAGAGGGCGAGAGAGCACAGTGGGCGAAGAGAGACAGGTTGTGCCTCTATCTGAGAATGTGATCAGACTATCTCAGTCCTGTGTCCTCCCCAGCTGGTAGGTCATTGCCTGGATGGGGCCCAGTGGAGAGATTCTCCCTACAGATTTTCTGTAATAAGGTGAGATATGGAGATTGTGCAAGAGGTAGCAGCCCCCAGGATAAGTGAGATTCCATCGTAATCTACCCAAGGATCTACAGAAGCTTCTGCTGCAGTATTCTGAGGTAATTCAGAAGGGACTTGAATTCAGGGACAAAGCAACATCTCAGCTCTTTCAGAGATAATGTCAGGTCATTCTTTGAACGTCAAGAGCTCCTGAGTCATGCAATCATTCATATGGACTGTTCTTGACATGTCTCAGACTCTTGTGTGCTCATCCCTTTTCCTTGGGAGTACGGTGACAATCACTGCCTGGCGGGACAGACTGTTTCTAAGTGACTGTGTCTTGGGTCAGTAGGGTTTTTGCCATTCCTTTACTAGTGGAAAATGTCCTCACCACTAATTTACTTAAGAGCAAGTGCAAGTTACCATGGGCAGTTACTTCCTTTCACTGTGGAAGCTGGAAGTTGAACCTCAGCTCTGTACTCCATGCCAAAGGGCATATTGGAAGCTGTCATGGGATCTATTGTGACCATATAATCTGTAAAAAATATTTATGGGGGCTGAAGGGATGGCTTAACGGTTAAGGCATTTGCCTGCAAAGCCAAAGGACCCAGGTTCGATTCCTCAGGACCCACATTAACTAGATGCACAAAGGGGCACACATGTCTGGAGTTTGTTTGCAGTGGCTGGAGGCCCATTGATTCTCTCTCTCTCCCTCTTTCACCCTCTTTCTTTGTCAAATAAATAAATACAAATAAAATATTTAAAAAATAAAATATTTATGGGCATGTGACTCAAGAAGTGGCTTCTTATTTGGTTCTTGCCTCAATGCTTTTAGGTAAATACTCTTAACAGTGTTCAGAGGAAATGAGTCTCAGAGAACTTAAGGAAGTCTCCGCTATCATTGGAGATACCGATAGAAGGGCAAGGTGAGGAAAGGTTTATCTAGTTCCAAAGTCTATGCTTGTCCATGCGACCAGCTCTATCTAGTAACCAGTGACTCTGACCTCATTGGGGATTAAACCTCCTTCAAACTACAAGAGCACACTATCAATCCATCTTTGAAAGTCCACTGAATGCCTCAGCTGACATCTCAGACACGGAGCTGTGGGATAAGAAGGAGCCTCCCTCCTTCTCCATCAGTCACCACAGATGGACAAAGATGCCAGTGGTTCTCCATGTGAAAAGAGGTAGTTTCCCACTTTAGCAATAAATAAATTGAACAAATAAATAAATAAATAAGGTTGTCATTGGTCATGCTGCAACTCAGTGCAGCCACAGCAATCCTCAGGATTGGAGAGACGAGGCAGTTGCCAAAGTGCATGCTGAGTAGCTGCATCCACACTCCTGGCTCGAGCTATACGGGACAAGAGAGCAGCGATGTCCACACTGCACTATCATGTTTTTTGTTGTATGCATCTCACCTCCCTGGCTCTGCATGCTAGACCTTAAGACAGTGACGTTTGAGGTACGTACTATTGCATCTCGATCAGCCAATTGAGCTCTCTAGGTGTCTGTGGAAAAACAAGGGCATGTCTAGAGCTGATTATAATGTCCACAAACTCGATGTTGCTCAGACGCAAGTGGACAATGGGATACCAGCAAGTCCTTCCTAGCAGTGCCACCGTGGGATTAATACATGTCCTTCCCTTTGAAGCCAAGACTTAATAAATAAATTTAACGAATATGATCATGCAGGTCCATGGAGGTCATGAAGACCTCATGGTTGGTAGGATTAATCCTTTTTTAAAAGTTGGCTCCATGAATTTATTTCAACAATTTCTCAATTATAGTATATTTATTTGGTGTTTCAAAGATTCATTTAAAAAAGATTCCAAAGCTCTTTGTCTATGGACAAAATTAAGACCTTGATCTATATTCTCCCTACCCCAGGGCTGAGGGAAGCAGAAACCTTAGGACTTAGGGACACTCCTGCCCAGTGAACACACAGTTCAACTTCTCTCCATACTACCTATTATTTCTGCCCTGTGGTTCAAGTCTCTCGAGAAGGTTCTTTTCCTCCTGTCTCTTTCTGAGTTGTTATCCGTCTGCTCTTGGTGTCCTAGTAAGTGGAGTCTGCTGTGTGAACATGTAACTTTGCTTTTTGGAAAAAGCCCTTGGCCGAGGTACTTATCTTGTCAGTGGCTGGGGACATGCACTTTGCATGGTGCCTTTGACACTGTGTAGCAGAGGCCCTTGGGTCTGGCTGAGAGCACTAGTTTCCACAGCTACTTTTTACTCCCAAACAACCTCTTTTCTGTCCTGACATTTGTGGCTATGTGGTCTGGGTCATATTATCATTTGTGTCATGAGGTCTTGCTCCATAGTTGAGTTCAAGGCCACCAGAATATCCTACAATAATACAGAGACTCCAAGTGAGACTACGAGAAAAAAACATACATCAGAAGGATTTTCTTGGCAATTACTTTTGACAGCACTGAAAGCAAAGTCAATTTTTTTTTGTCCAAAGAAAATACCAAAATCGTGGCAAAACTTTGATGGAACATTTTTATTTCTATGTGCTTGGGTTACGACCTAGGGCCTAGCTGAATCCCTCACCCTTGATTTTTTTTGAGATAGGGTGTCACTATAGCTCAGGCTGCCCTGAAACTCATTATGGATTGCAGGCTAGTCTCAAAGAAAGCTTCTACTATCTAGCATTGGGACAATACATATAATGGCCTCCTGGGAGATCTGAGTTGGTAATTGAGGAATGCCTACTATGTGCTGAGCTGGAGGTTGGAAAAACAGAGATGAAGAAATAACTGCCCATGCCTTGGAGGATATCACAAACTGTAAGAAAATCAAATCATCAAAGGAAAAGTAGAAACCAAATTGCCCACACTTGGCAGCTGTGGCTCTTTGGGCAATCTATTAAACTTCTCAGAACTTCAGCTTCCTCATTGGAAACAGAGAAACATTGTAAAATAACCTTCTTAGAGAATTTGTGGAAACTCTCTCGGGGATGTCAAGAAGTGCTCAGCGAGAAGGCCTGGCCTGTGGTGAGTGTTCAGTAAACAGTCCTAGCCACACCTTCGTCATCACTCTCCTGTGTTAGCACGTGGATGAGAACTGAGTTCTACAACAGTACACACTTAGAGCATCTCTTTTTGTAGAGGGAAACATGCACCCTCCCTCAGATTGTTTTCCATGCCCAGGGTTCCACTACAGCAGGGATCTGTACGTACACTACATACCACAGTCTACTGGGAGACCCACCCTAGTCCATTCAGCCTCTGGGATAGCAGCCAGAGGCAATAGTTTCTACCATAGATGATTTCAGTGTGTAGCTGGGATCAAGACTGTCGGAATCACTCGTAGGGTACAGTGCAGTGTTCAAAAATATTAATAGTTTCAAGATAATGACACAAAACAAAACAACAGGCCCAGAGCTTCTGCAAGGTGGTACCCAACCTGAGGTTGAGAGCACCCAGGTTCATATTGTATTCTCACAAGCCCAGGAAGAAGTGGCTTATCTGGTTGGTAAACTGGGGAATAGAACAGTCATATTGGACCCATCCTCCCTGGGCTCCTTGGCTCCAGGGATCATTCTATATGGGAAAAGTAGGTGTTTTGCTGGCATACAGAAGCAGACCTGCTTGTGAGGTCCCAGTGTCTACTAGTACTGCCTTTCATGGAGGTTACATTTGTCTAAAGCCAGAAGAAAACCTCAGAAAGCCCGCTTGCCCAATCCGAGGTGTACAAGCACCACTACATATTTGCTTTGCAGATCACTTCCAGCTGAGGAGGGGAGAAAATGAGGGAAATGAGACAGAAGGGTCAAAGGGGCTCAGGAACTAGCTCTGTCTTCTGGGTTGAGGAACAATAGACAGAAAGGTGGAACCCAAACACGGAGTAGCAGGTAGCAAGACCTAAAGAGGCGTCCTGTTGCTGAAGGAGCTGACCAGCTGTGAGGGTCACCAGGCTGCCTGTGCCAGATACAGGGTGGGGAAGGCTGTGGGGCTGAATTTAGGGAGGCCAGGCAGGATCTTGCTGGTTTGGAGAGCTTCTAGAAAATGCTATTTCTAGGGAAGCCAATGAAAGTTGGACCACCACCCAGTAAGCTTCTACTTCCATTTTAAGTACTATCTGCAAGGCACCCACGGCCAGGGGTCTGAGGACACGTAGAGGTACATAGTATAACAGGGTGGGGCCCCTTGCCCAGCATTAGGAGCTACCGGTGCCTAGATAAGCAGCAGCCCCCTCTGGGGTATCCATTAGGGGGCAGCATGTGGCCTAGTGGTCCTCATTAGTGTTACAAATCCTGCTGCTGCTTCCGGAATAAGGGGCAAATATTTGACTTTTTTTTTTTTTTCCCTCACTCTCCTCCCGGTCCTTTTACATAGCCCTGTTTAGACTAGATGTTGGTTAATGGGCGACCTTTGCCCTTTGGCTAAAAGCTGTGACCAGGAAATCCCACCTCCCATTAATGAGGGTTTTGTTCCGGATCCGGGCAGTCCTCAGCACACAGCTTCTGTTCTGCGGAGGCATTGTCCCCCGGCTTAGAAGAAGAAAAAGGGAAAGCAAAACAAACAAAGACAAAGAAAAAACTCTTCCACTGTCGAATTAAAACAGCAAACTCCAGACCCTGCGCAGGTTTCAGTCTCTATTAAGCCAACAAAAGGTCCTCCATGCCAGGCCAGGCAGGCGCACAAAGGTTGGGGAGACAGAGGGGCCAGCGGAGGAGGAAGACAGGAAGAGAAGGAAACCCAATTAACTGGGAATTGATTAGCTCTGTCTCCATGAGAGGTGAAGTCGCTCTCACCTCCACACCAAGCGGCCACATACTGAATATTTTCCTTATAAAAGTCCAGGCCCTGGGAGGACCTTATCTGTTAAGACTAGCGTTCTGCAGAGCTGCCCATGGGCACTTTGAGTTTGATCCTCCATTGGCATCCCAGCTCCCTCAATTTGAGAGCGTGTGTCCAGATCATTTGCTGAAAGCTTGCTTCCTTTCTCTCTCCTGCTGACTGCTGACTACGAATGAACGAAGCCAGGTCCTTCTCTAAAAATCTGAGCACTCGGAGCCTGGGCTCTCCCTTCGGTTGTTAACAGCTTCAACAATCCATCCCTTAGGGACTCTGGGATGTAATCCCGCCTGAAAACTCTTACCCACCACCCAGGATAGCTCAGGGCATCAAGGATATACTCCAAACATGGATATTTGTGGAAAATTCAAGTATTAATCAATGCTGGTTTCAATTTGTATCTTATTAGGCATAATGGTTAATGATTGGGCCTAAGCTAGAAAAGTGTATGAAGAAAATTTAAGTAACAGATAAAATGCATTGCCTGTTTAGTATTTATATTGCCAATTACTTAACTCTTCTCAAATCCTGGGATTATCTCAGGATTTTTGTGAATTTGTGAAAATGTTGAGGGGGGGAATCTAGAACAATAACAAACACATTTTTTTATTTCATATTTTATTTTTATTTATTTATTTATTTGACAGGGAAAGAGAGAAAGAGAAAGAGAGAAAGAGGGAGGGGGAGAGAATGGGTGCACCAGGGCCTCCAGCCACTGCAAACAAACTCCAGACACATGAGTCCCATTGTGCGTCTGGCTAATGTGGGTCTTGGGGAATCGAACCTTGGTCCTTTGGCTTTGCAGGCAAATGTCTTAACCGCTAAGCCATCCCTCCAGCCCAACATTTTTCTCTTTTTAAATATATTTTAAAGAAGAGGGAAATGGGAGCAACAGTTTGTGTCTGCTTTGTTTGGAAGAGATTATTCAGAAGCCCCTTGTATTATGTAAAAATCCAAGTGCTTGAACTTGGTTTTGCTTTTGATCAACACATAAAGAAGGGAGGAAACAAAAAGGCAAAGGGATGAGGAGTGAACAAGGAATGACTGGGCAAGGAAAGGGCATGGTGACCAGACAGGGCCTCAGAAAAAAACAGCCTGAAGGTGACAAGGAGGAATTTGTAGTCCAGGAAAGAGATTCCAGTGCGGTGCTTTTCCCTTGCCGCAGAACACACTGGCCCGGGGTCTGATTCGATGGGATCTTGTTTTCCTAACTCCTGGGGATAACCATGGGAGGAGGGGGGCAATAAATGCCACAATGTGGGAAGCACTCAGAGTACTGAGTGCTCACCACCTACGGGCCAGGGAGTCGTGGGACTGTGGTACCTGCTCTTCCAGACAACTTCAGCTGGTTTTGAGGGTGACAGGTCAATTTCACTGAATGAGATAGGGGCTCACAAATATTTGCTGTTGTTATGAAATTGAAGAATGCAGGGTTGGAGGATGGGCTTAGTGGTTAAGGCTAAGGTTAAGGTTAAGGACTGCTAAGCCTAAGGACCCAGGTTCAATTCCCCACCACCCACATAGCCAGATGTATGTGGTGGCAAGTGCTTCTGGAGTTTGTTAGCAGTGGCTGGAGGCCTTGGTACACCCATTCTCTCTCTTTGTATCTGTCTTTTCTCTCTCCGTCTAGGTACAATGGCTTTACACTCTTGATCTTATCTAGACCCTATGATAACCCTGTGTGGTAGTTTTAATAGATGGCCCCCAAAATATGCAGTGATTTATTAGTTTGTAGTTTGGATCTGCAGTGACTTGGCTGGAGTAGTTGTCACTGGGTGGATTTTAGGGTCCACCCCTAAGGTGTGGTGGTAGATTTGCAATTCCAGTCTAAAGATATGCAAAGTGCCTGAAGTGTGCTGTGTGGTGTGGCTTTTGGGTTTTGAATTGTGGCTTCTCTTTCATTCTCTCTGCTTGGGTCCTTCAAGAGGCCAAATTCTTCTGACATTATGGAACTTTCACTGGATCTGTAAGCTTCAATAAATATTCCTTCCTTCATAACTGTGCCTGGTTTGGAAGTTTCATCCCAGCAACCTGAAGCTGTCTACTACACCCTCTGATGTGAAAGTTGTACTATTAACCCAATATTGCAGCTGAGAAAATGGGCTCAGAGAAGTTTGCTTGCTTCTGGAAGGACAACACTGAGAATTGAGCAATGATTTACTCTAAATCAAAGTTCTCATCACCCTCTTGGCCTGTCACTGAGCATCTGCCTCAGAGCTGACCCAAGACAAGGACAGACTTCTCCCAGAGACCCAACTGAAGGCCAGCTAGCTGTGCATTTGTGCACCTGGCTGCCATGGCAATGGAGCCAGTGAGGGCTGGGACAAGCCTCTGATACCACTGTAATGTTGGGGGGGGGTCACTGCTGGTCCTAGCCAAGTACTCCGTGCCTGCAGGGTGTCAGCAGCTCAGAGAGATGGCAAGGGGAATAAGGTATAGTCTGCCTGACTTCAGACCGCTCTGGAGGTTCTTAGGCTCCTATTGAAAATGTACTGTTGGAGTGTCTCCCTCTTGCAGAAAGCTTTTATCCACCCCACAAGGCAGAGGGGTCTGACAAAAGTGGTCAAGGTAACCATGACTGTCTTCTCTACTACCTCATATGAATACCTTGTTCCAGAAGCAGGCGGTTACACCCCTCACCTTTGCCTGAGAAGACCCACGGTTCAAGTGATGCCAAGTCGCCTGAGCGTGGAGAATGCTGTCACCTAAGAGAACACGCTTCTTCAGAACATCTCCCTCTGAAACTACCCACATTTGTTATTTCTTGCAGAAACTTTGGTAATGATTGTGGCCTCTATGTTTTCAGCTGTAAGCAGCAGAAATCCCCCTGCAGGCGCTCCACTAGACCTTTTATCCATACTCAGGAAAAAGAATTGATTGATTTTGAAGTTCAGTGTTGGCATCTGCTGTTATTCAAAACCAGGACCTTGGCTACAGTAATCCGCCATGCTTTCAGCGTCGCCACCAGTGTGCAGCAAATGAAGACAAGCTGTTGTCGAATGAGAAATGCAAAATAGTCAATCTGTTTGTCTGTTTAATGTAACCGGGAACATAAGCTGCTAAAAGTGGTGCCATTCGGTGCTGTCAGATGGGAGACACTCTCCAACAAACAAAAGCCTAATGACCCATTTTACTCGGCACTCGGAGTTGCTGCTAATGGTATTTTCCATATGCACTCAAACATGCTTTTATCTGAAACTGCAAATGGCATGATTTTCCATCCAACACAAGCGTGTAATCTGTGTGTATATGTGTGTGCATGCAGCCATACATGCATGTGTGTGTGTTGGGAAAGAAGGGGTGAGTGATGGTGCCCCTCCCAGCACCATAGTGCAAAGCTCATGGTTTAAATATCTGTGGGCGGGAAGCATATTGTCACAGCATCTGACTCTCATCTTCCCTTTACACCTGTCATTGTACTGTATTAAAGGGGAAAAAAAATCAAGTCATTAACCATGATAGATATGTTTTTAATAAGTAAGTGTTGTGCCTCACCAGGCAGATAAATAGTAGGGCTTAAGATAGCTTCACAGCCTGGCATTGGATTTTAGCAGGAAGTTAAAGACACTGCTTACTTCTTCAAAGAGTATGTGATTTGGGAAGCAAGGAGTGCGCCACATCACCCGGGCTGCAACTTGTCAAGAATGCTTCCTGCTGGGGCTGGACCTTAATTTGCCTTTTAACAAAGTGCCCGATGCATCTGTTTTCAGGGTGATTAGTGACCGGACAGATGTGCAGCATCTAAGGGATATTGGCCAAACCCAGCATCTACTAATGCCTTTAAATGGCACAGCAAATGATGAGGCCTGTTTATTTATGTGGTCTGCAGGTCCATTGCTGTGAGGAGGGTTCTGAGGGAAGCATGTAGACCACGGCACTATCATTGGTTATTAGACCCTGACGTTTCTGGTTGTCACAATCACGCATTTCTTAAGAGCCAAAGCAGAAAACAATCTGGGACAATCAGAACCCATTTCTATGGTTAGGATGTATCAGAGACCCCTAATTTTACACCAGAAAGTCAAATATACTTAAGTTTCAGCAAAGTGGGGCAAAGAGAGCTAAGGGCTAATGTGCTCTGCTGAGAACACTCATTGCAAAAGAATATGTCTGGCCCCAAACAGCGTTTGGATACATTCAGTGGAAATAAGGCAAAAGCATATGGTTTACATTTTCTCTATGAAGAAATATGGTGGGGGAACCTTGTGGGACCCAAAATGCAATAACAAACACAGACACTTGACAAGGCTTGGCAGGCGAAGACAGAATATTTCTGTGTTTACCTGACAATGTGACTGGAGTCTGGCCCACTGGGGAGCAATCCATTTGGTTGTGACCTGTCACACCCTGGTAGAATGTCCTTGAAGAAACATCAATGTCAGCCTGGGAGGCATCCCTCCCTCCTCTTCCCAGGCGAGAAGTCTGATACTGTAACAAGAGCTCAGGATGTAGTTACCATACTTGGATTCTGGGCTATCTGGTTTCATATGGAGTGGTTTTCATCTCCCCATTCTAGAGACCTGAGAAAAATCTCATTTGAACTTGTCGTTTAGAATGAGACCACTTGGATGGCCTGTTTTGCTATTAAATTTTGCTTTTTGTGGGGAGGAGATAATTTCATTCCTTCTGATTCTTGAAATTGGGGATAAAAATCAAATCAAAACAAAACAAAACAAAAAAAGAGCCAGGGATCCATTTAGTGCTTGTCTTGTACACATGAGGAATTGACTTTGCCCCAGAACCCACATAAAAATACTATACTTCTGAGGCTTACTGTCTAGGCATTCTAGCCTACTTGGTGTCTTGTAAGCGAATGAAAAGCCCTGTCACAAATGTGGATGGTTCCCGAGGAGTGACACTTGAGCTTGTCCTCTGACCTCTACATCCACCTGGACACGAGTGTACATGCACAAACATAAGGGCGCATGTGCACACACACACACACACACACACACACTCAAAAGAGAATTCAGTGAGGACAAGAAAAAGAAAAGTGGTGTTTTCAGAATTAGAAATATAAAAAGTTGTGCCCAAGGTTCTGAAAAGAGCCAAAGCATGAGCCACCTGGGCAAAGATACTTTCCTATGGATCATTTGCATTTTGGCTGTTTCATTTGTAAACCAGGAGAAACAAATGATTGTTATGTGTCCATGACATCATTGTCAGGAAAACAAAATAGAAGTTGATGACTGTGAGTTGTGTTTCCCTCCCCCCTTTGGTTTCTTCACCTGACAGATCAAAGGTCACATAGGTGGCATTGGAATGAAGCTTCTCTGATAATCCTTTGCCTTCGAATAATAAATTAGAAGTTTCTAGAAGCAAACAGGTCACTAATGAGCCCTAATTCAGAGTATATGGTACCATGGACAGTAATATATGAATGCAGATGATGAAAGTTCTGAACTCTCATATAAAGAGCAGCCTATAGAATCCTGTGGAAAGGGTAATTACAGCACATATCCATTTCTGCTGAGACTGAGACATGCAGAAGAGAAAAAACAGGTCACAGCAACAGGCTGGGAGCAGGGCATGGCAGAGGCAAAGAGCCGGGCTAGGGAGCTGCTCCATCACTTGAGCTCAGCAAGGATAAACCCCCGACACAGCTTCTGCCAGGACCAGGAGGCAGAAGCACAGTCGTAAGCCTGGAGCTAATCAGCTCCCATTACTCAGAAAGGTGATCCAGGGATGCAAGAGGGTGTGGTTCCCACTGCCCCCTCTCTCACTTACTTCCAACCCTGACCTGCTGAATGGGCAAGGAGCAAAGCTCTGAATACTTTTCCTCCCTGGGACTCATGGGCCAGTGTGACTGAGGAGTACACCACTCCTTCGAGATGTCTGTGACATTCTCTCTGGTTCACAGCTGAGAGTCTGCAAGTCTCATGGGAAAGGAGGTCACGACCCCTCCAGAGGTCTCTGGGAAAGGCTACTTTGGGATCTTGGAGGTTATACCCTCCGTGTGTACCAGAGATAATAGAGAAGTATATGTGACCTGATGCTCTGTGGGTAAAGTATCACTTTGAACCCGAGCTGTAATAGTCAGGGATCCAGTTGCAAACAATAGAAATCGACTCTGGAGGATTTAAGCAGAGAGATGCACTTAGTGAAGGATTGGTGGAAGTGGAGGGTGGGCTCACAGGGAAGCTAAAGAATGAGGCTTAGAAGACATGGAAGTAGGTGGAAGGTGGAGGCCTGTCTTCAGACCAGCTCCCCAGCTGCTGCCTTCACAGCCAGTCTTTGTTTTGTCATGGGACATAGGGACCACAGCATGCTTCCCTGCCACCAAAAAACTCTAGATCTCAGGCTCCCAACACAGGCACCCCAAGCTCTGGGTGTTCCTTTCCCCTCCTTGGCTTCCTTGGTGACAATTAAAGCCTGGGATTCTTGTATCATTATCTGATTAACACCAAATCATGAGCTTACTAACTTCCCAGGGAGGCTGGAAACAGCAAAATCAGCCTTCCCAGCTTCCATATTGGGCAGTGAGTGTGTCTCTGCCCACTAAGGACTCATCAGGGTAGTGAATTACCTTAACTGAGTGTGGCTAACAAATTCAGGACTGTCCCAAAGTTTTTACCTAGACTGCTCTACTCTGCAATCCTTATGTGATCTATGCAAGCCTCTTTTCTGATTCTAAATCTCTTCTTCTCATGGAAGAACGGACACAGCAAACAGTATAACCCTCGCGGACTGCCATGGATGATGCCACCAAACACTTCATCCATTTATTCCACACCCGTTGATCGAGTGGCTGAGATGCTAGGGTTTAGTGTTATTTCATCACCAAGCCTACAACAGGGTGAGCCCTTGATCCATGATACAGACTTCAGTCTCCTGTGAAAGATGGAGACAGGTGGGTTTATAAGATGAGGTTTAGCAAGACTTACTGATAAACTAGACCTGTGGGGTACAGGAGAAGAAGGGAAGCTGTCCTGAGTTTCCTTGAGACTAGATGGGTGAAGTCACTGGCTCAGAATGTGGGAGGGTTCTAGACACTCAGGCTATCTGTATAGGATAGCTATGTTTCCTTGTACAAATAGCTCCTGTGCCTCAACTTCCTCCCTGGAAGACAGAGATGGTAAAGGTAGCTACATCATAGTGTTACACACAGTCTAAGTGAGGTGTTTTATGCAAAGCACGTAGTACCATGCCTGGGGCATTGGAAGCTACAATCTACCATCCTGGTGGTTATGGTTATTAGTGTCTCCACTGGCGCACCACTCACAGAGACTCTGTTTGCTTAAGGCATCCTAAAATCCTGACTCTCTTTTCCTACTAACTTGGGTTTCACACGGGAGCTTTGTGGTGAGTCTGGTGACCATGGACAATCTTCCAGCCAAAGCTTGGGTCACTGTGACCCAGAGGAGCTGACAACAAGGCCTTCTCATCACCAGCTTCTTCCATACACTCACCACCCTCAATTTCTCGTGCGACACAAGCTATAGCTGCCCCAGGATGGAAAGAAGACTGAGGAGTTTCCGAGATAGGTATGCTAGGTCCCCACAGCAAGAAGGGAGGCACAGTCTCGGTTCTAATTTGGCAAATAACAGGCTGGATTTCTACTCTGGGGCCTGGCTGGAAACAACATCTCAGCACTAGCTGGGTAAATGTCGAACACTTGCAGTTCCTATGTCTGCTGGAAGCTGGAACGGAAGAGACCCACCTGCAGGTTCAATGATGTTCCCCAAATGACAGGCAGTTAACTTAGGAAATGGCAGAGACCAATGCTACTCATAAAAAATATATAGTCAGTGAGCGTTTAAACAGACACCGCATACAATGTAAGTACAGATGAGCTAATGGGTGAGATAACCAGTTGGACCAAATTAGAATTTTCTTCCCACCCTTGCCTGCCTTTCTGCAGTGGAGTGTGCCCATACCCCTCAGACTTAAAGAGTACAGAATAATTAGGCTCTGAGTTGTGCTACAATGACATTTGCTGTGATTTATCACCAAATCATAAATCATAAATCATAAAAAGCTTCCAAGCTTTACCAAAGGGAAGAACCCTCCACACCCAGCTCTGAATTCCTTGGTCCTTTACTAAGGACACCCAACAGGACCTTGCAGAAGCCGAAACATCTCCTTGCCCTCTCACCCTCTACATCTGCCCTGAGACTACCTAAGACCTGCACAGGCCTTGATTTCCCTTGTTTGAATCACAGTGGCGATGGTATCTGACAGAACACCGAGGAAGGTCAGCCAGGGCCATGTCTGTGGTATCTCTGAAGACCCACAGCCCTGCTGACCCAATCGATGGGGCTGTCGAGGGGATCGATACTGATCACTGCAGCTGAATTGACCCGACATGGGGCCACATTGATCATTTAAGACACCTGGAATGATCTGATCAGCTAGGCCATGGTTCAGGGAATTTGGCCACAAGGGTCCTAGCTGAATGAGGACCTGGATGCCCAAGAAGGAAAGGTGTCAACTTACAAAACACCTTGGGCTTCAAAGAAGTCATGGGTGGTGTGATGTAGGCCTCTGGGAGACACCTCCATCACTTCACAGTCCACATGGCTACCATCAGGTGCAAAACCTCTGTAAGCCTAAATTTACTTTTCTGGAAAATGAGAGTGAAAGGGTGTTTACCTGTGGACCAGGTAATGAGAAAAAGTATTGAAATACTAGGCATGAAAGAGGGGAAATTGCAAATGAAATTCAAATGTTATTGAAATGAAAAGAGGATTTTCTTTTCATTTTAGTCAATTTTTAAAATTTATTTGCGAGCGCATGTGTGTGTGTGTGTGAAGTTGTCTTACTGCTGCAAACGAATGTCTATCTGGCTTTACTCGGGTGGCTGGGGAATTGAACCTGGGCTGACAGACTTTGCAAGAAAGCACCTTTAACCACTAAGCCATCTCTCTAGTATTCCTGAAGAGGATTTTCCATCATGCAAAAATAACCTTTATTGCTGGCATCTGGAAATATTGAATCCATGTTTAAACAAAATGGATGGTGCTGGGGATAGATCCCAAGGCCTTGTACATGCCAGGCAAGCACTTGACCACTTATCTACAATGGCAGTCCATCGAAGCCCTATTAACAGTGTCCTGTGCAAGTATAGATAGCCCTGCCCTTGGAAAGCATCACCTTTAATCCCCAAAGCAATGCTGTGAGCTTTCAAAGAGATACCTGGCACTGACTCACTCACAGTTGTTGATAGGAAGCAGCGGGTCCTGAGGCAAAGCCACAACTCTCCTGCCTCTGGAATCTGTGGTCTCCTCCACCCCATGCACCACTTTCCTAAGGCCCAGCACTGGGGCTAAGTGAACTCAGAGCATATAGGAGTTACACCTTTAGGGTTACAAGCCAAATTACCAAGGGCAAGAATATGATCTAGAGGCTGGGGATATAGCTCAGTTGGTAGAGTACCTATCTAGGATGTGTCACACCCTGGGTTTAATAAGCTGGGTATGGTGGCACACATCTGTAAACCTAGCACTCAGGAGGTGGAGGCTGGAGGATCAGAAGTTCAAGGTCATTTTCTGCTCCATAATAAGTTTAAGGCCAGCCTGGACTGTATGAGACTTATCTCAAAAAGATAGAAAAAATTAAACAAATATGAATATAAACTGAATGGCACTTGGTTGACATGCAGGCAGGTAGGCTATGATGTGCCCTGCTACAGAGAGGTGGGGGTCTAAGCAGACTGGCTTCTGCACCATAGTGTTGGCATGTATCATGAACTCTGGATACTGTGGAGGATTTCAGAAAACTGGGACACGTAGGGAAACTGAGGCTAGAACAATGCAAAAAATAGTGTGGCATTTAGCAGCCTTCTGGCTCATGTTTGGGGTGACCTCATTTGCCTGACACCTTGAGTCATGGCCAGCCTCTCACAGTCCCTTGTTATATAATTGCCTTTATTGGCTATATGTAGAAGATTCACTTAAGGCTACCATTTTGTTGGGCTTGCAATTCTTTCTTCCTCTGCCCTCCTTCCCTCCCTCCCTCCCTTCTTTGGTCCTTCTCCTGCTGTCCTCTTTCTCTCTTTCTTTCTTTCTCTCTCCCTTTCTTTCCTTCCTTCTTTCCTCTCTCTCCCTTTTTCTTTCTTTCGTTCTTCTTTCCTTCCTTTCCCTTCCTTCCTTCCTTCCTTCCTTAGAGTCTTTCTTTCTTTCTTTCTTTCTTTCTTTCTTTCTTTCTTTCTTCCTTCCTTCCTTCCTTCCTTCCTTCCTTCCTCCCTTCCTCCCTCCCTTCCTCCCTCCCTCCCTCCCTCCCTCTCTCTCTTTCTCTCTCTCTCTCTTTCTTTCTTTCTTTCTTTCTTTCTTTCTTTCTTTCTTTCTTTCTTTCTCTCTTCAGAGGCCCTGCTTTCCCTCTAACCCCCCCCTCCTTCCTGCTTCACAGGGAGCATTCTTAGTGAGGACGTATGTCTTCATATTCAAGTTGGTTTTTATATGTAAACTGTTTTGTCCTAGATTTTGGTGCCTTGCCTCACATTATGGAGAACAAGTATTTTATCTGGACATATATTTCATTTTTACAGTAGGCTCATAACTCCTGTCAAAAGCTAAAACGCTTCCACTTTAGCAAAGGCTCCACAGCAGTGTGAGCGTCCCCTGGCTACAGAGTTATTTAGAAGTAGCTCCCTGTGCTAAACTTCTGCCATAAATTACCAAATGACTATTAGCATATCTCTCTTCCAGTCAGGTATGTGATGCAGATTGTCCCCTTCAAACAAAACTCTGAGAGAATCAAGGAATCTAATCCTCATCTCCCCACTACAGAAAATTCACAAAACTCTACTGCTGGCTCTTGCAGTATAGAAAACCACAGTGGTTGTCTTAACTCCCAGGGACTTGGGAAATTGATTAATAATGTAAATATTCAGAGGTTAATAGCCTGGTGACATGATTGTAACTTACATTGTGGCTTAAAGGGCATTATCTGTCACATAGCAAGTAGTGGTCAGTTATCAAAAGAAGAATGAACTTCCATGCCAGGAATTAACAAAATGTGGAAGTTTTCTCTTCCAATTTCTTCCTTCAGTGGATCATGACCACAAGCAACATTACTGTCATTTGCACAAGGCCTACCCACCTTTTCTTACATATACAGCCAGTCCGTGACTCACTTGGTACCGGGTACAGAGAAGGCTTCCATTTTGCATGTGAGGAGGGAAAAATTAGTGCGAACCAACTGAAGGAGAAGTTACGAACTGGCAAAAAGGAAGCCACTGGGTATAGCTGATCTAGACAAAAAGAATCAAGTGAGAAATCTGATGACTTTGTCTCCAGGATGGTTTGTCAGCCCTGCCTAGCTGATTGCCGTGACACCACATGTGGAGTTCAGCGGAGATGACCACTGCCCCATAGGGAGGGGGTGGTTCGACTCACCCGCAACATGACTGACACAAAGACACTTATAACTCCGCGCCCCACCACAGCCAGCAGAGTGAGTTCTTGTCCCTTGGTCAGGAGCTGGGATCCTTCCCACTGCCGTGAGCTGTTCCCTCGGTGAATGTCTAATTCCCTTTGCTACCACTGTCTTCATCCTGGGCTCTTCCAGGGAAGGGTGGAGAGGTAATATCTCTGAGAAATTGTAGATTCAGAGTTCCCACTGATAAAAGGAAAATTCCTGCCCTGAACCTTCCTGGTTGGGTTCCAGACGAGTCTTGTCACATTATTTAAACATTGAACTGTGATATCATTGAAGTCGGCACCACGTTGCTCCTGGCAGCGTCTGTGGGCTGGCAGGTGCTGTGCGGAAGGCTGGGCTGCCTCAGCGAGCAGCCTGGACTTGGCGCCTCCCGGGAGTGACAGCTTCCACCCTGGATTCAGCCACACAGTGTTCGGGTCTTTTTTCTTTTCTGCTTTCTTTTCCCCTGCAAAATGCATTAAGTTGAAGGACCCACATCCTCAGCATGAATCACCCACAGTGGTGTCTCAGATGCTCCTTAACTTGGGCTTCTATCCGGCGCTGCTCACCCTGTCACGGACTCTTCTCTCCAGAGTCGAAGCTGCTTCATGCACAAGAGAAAGCAAAGATGCCTGTGTCCAGAGAACTCCCTCTCTGATGTTTTTTTTTTTTTTTTTTTTTTCTTGACTGCATTTTTTTTTCCATTAAATTAGTTTGAATGTCTACCTTTTGGCCCCAGGCAGTACACGGATATTGGTCTCTTCCTATTCCTTTATTGAAATGGAAAGTATGTGCCAAACAACCTTTGTTATGACCCTTTGGGTATTGAAAAATTTCCAGAACTTTTTGGCATGTTCTGGATTTAGTGTGCCAATGAGCATCTTCATTTCTCAAAACCCACTTGGGGGACTTTTAGAAATGGCTTCTGATCTGCCTTCGGTTGCAGCCTCTGGGTGAGTTAGGGTGCAGTAAGCAATATGAACACCCAGCTTGAGGAGAGGCAGGAGGCCAAGCCCAGATTGAACCAGAAACACCTCCTGTCTGTAGTCAACTTAGTCTAGAACCTTCTGCTATTTTACCCTAGGGACTCAATTTCACAATTTGCAACATTTTTTTTCCCCAAAACAGCTTTTCAGTCAATTTATCCTGTCAGCTTGGTGCCACTCAGGTCGGATCAGGGCCACTGAGCTCCAGGAACATCTAGAAATAGGCATGAAGTGCTGTGAACACGAAAGCAAGTCACACTAGCTGGCAGGGTCCCCTGTCAGCTCAAAGCCCTCCTTTGCCCGGGAAGTGAACCTGGGTAGCAGGTAGGGAATCTCGAGGGAGAAGTGATTCCAGGATGAGGCGAAGTTCACCTCCCCGCTGGGCTGGGTGATCTTGAGCAGCTCACAAAAGTATACCCTTCATTTTTCACTCCTCTATCTTTCCTAACCCATCTCCCTTGTACCTCCCTCTGACCTCTTCTCTTCTTCCTTCATCATTACTATTACCACAATAGTACTTATTTTCATATGAATTAAAAAGGAGATAAATATGTAAAGTGAAGCCCAACACTAGTCCATCAAGGATCCAACTGTCGTTTGTACGCTGCGATGTGTGCGCACATTGATGGTGTGTACGGACCCTCCCAGCCCCTTTCTTTGCACAGGTATCCACATACCCATATATTTGCAAAACTGAGTCTCACCCACTCTGAGAAGTCATGGCAAGCATCATCTAAGAAAATGAATATAAAATAACTAGTAAGTAGCTTTTTTTTCTGGTGTCTCATTTGATCTTATTTTGTTAACCTTGACAAGTGTGTTCTCCACAGGCTGGTTCAGTATATTTGTCCCACACTGTACTTCTGTCCCCATCGGCTGCTCTGCCACAGAGCAATTCTAAAATGCTTGCTTGGGTTTTGTTTTAGTTTCTACAAGCCCCAGTGAAGGACAGAAACCCTTTCCTCAGACCTTGTGGTTGGAAGCCCTGCACTGGATACGTACGTTAGAGTCTTTACAGGAAAACTTCCCAGCCATCAGGGTCAGGTAAACAGGCAATTATTCTGTAACCCAATAAGCCACTTCCTTCCTATCTAATCACAGGGTCTGTCTTCGCACCTGTCTCCTTAGGAAGAGAGAGTCCATTATCTCACCCTGCATCTGTGATACAGGTACTGGAGGATTCAGATTGTCTCCTCTGCCTGTAAGAGACGTGCACCTTTGTGAGTTGACAGGCTGTGCAACTGGACAAGGATCCATGTTATAAGAGGCGATGCCTGGAAACACAGCATCTATACAGGGCGAATAGCAAGGCCTCAAATGAGAAAATAAATAAAGAAAACAAAACAACAAACCTACCTCAAGAGAGAGAGAGAGAGAGAGAGAGATGTGTGCATGTGTGTGTGTGTCTGTGTGTGTGTGTGTGTGTGAGAGAGAGAGAGAGACAGAGAGAGAGAGAGACAGAGAGAGAAAGGGCAAACCAACCAGGCTCTTTAGCCACTGCAAGCAAACTCCAGACATATGTGCCACCTTGTGCATGTGGCTTATGTGGGTCCTGGAGAATTGAGCCTGGGTCCTTTGGCTTTGCAGGCAAGATCCTTAACTGCTAAGCCTTCTCTCCAGCCTCTGACTCCCATTTAGATGGCCTTTCATGGCCCTTGGTCTGAACGCTGCCCCAACAATTTTGAATTATTTTTATCTTGCTCTCATTTACTCTGGTCCCCAGGACCCACACCTCTGTCCTGTCCCATCTGGGACCATCTATATCTTTGCCTTTTCACATCCTTTTGCTGCTAGCATCCTCTAATGCCCTGGAGGAAGGCCCCTCTCACTTTTCACTTTGCTTCTGTGGCACACTGAGTCCCCAGAGTAGAAGTCCCCACCTATGTTCCTCAGGCTTACTGTGGGAAATACAAAGCCCTAAAACTCAGTTTCCAACCAGTGGATGCAAAAGGTGGAGAGCCCAATAGAAGTGAGTCTGCTTCCTCCTGGGGAAATCGGAAAGGCACCTATAATTAACAAACTTTCCAATGATTCAGTATCATAAGGGCAAGTAAGGCCTCCAAGAGCACCTTAGTGACATGTGGTTCCAGATGCCTCTGATTCTGGGACATTTCACTTTACAATCTAACATTTCTAAAACTGGGATTTATGAAAGTTGATGTGACTCTTTTCTGTAATGGGATTAATTCTTTCTTTCTATTTTCCTCTTGGAAGGTGCTAAATTCATTGTACATCAGTGATCAGCAGAGCCTTTGGACTGAGGACAATATAGTGTAGTGTGACTAAACACTGCCAAGGCATTCAGCCTTCCCAAAGGAGCAGCATTCAGGCAGTTTCCCTTGGTGGTCATCATTCTTCCCAGTCCCTTGAGGTGAGGCCATTTGTCTTTGTGTGGGTACCTCAGGGTTCTTCCTAATGCTGGATAGATGAGCCGAACACCAGCCAGGCTATGAAATATAGAGGAGATTCTGCGCCTGAGATGGGCCACAGTGAGGCACTGCCAGGTGTACCTTCAGACATTAACTGTACTCTCCTCCAATGACCTAGTTCATTCAGAGAGTGGCTAGCTAAGATGTTTGTGTGTGATGGTAGGGAGAGGGCATTGTAAGAGGACAAGATTCTCAGAATGATACTATGACCCTAAGTTTGGTATCAAGGGAATACCTGCCAGGCAAATTGAGTCACAGCAAGTCAGTAGCTAATTCCCTTGGAATATCCTAAAGCAAAACGGAGGGATCCTCAGAAAGTTTTAGTCTATCATTCTTAAAGCCTCAAGAAATGACAAGGAGGCTAAGAAGCTAAAATGGCCTTCTGCCATTTTCGTCCATGATGGACCTCTTTCTACTCACCTCTTTCCCCTCCCCGATGGCAGTAGGGTACAAGCCTCCCTTGGGAAACTTGGACAAGTTCCCATGGGGCATGTCAATTTCCACAGTTCATCCAGTGCAGAAACCAACTTTAGGAAAGGTAAGGAAGGGTGAGACTACTCACTTCTACACTTGTACTGGGAAGTAGCAACACACTGGGAAATAATTTCCACCATGACAGGCTATATCTTCAAATTGTCAGCTAAAATATAACTTTCCTTTCAGAAATTATTTTTTCAGGTAAGTTAAAAATTTATTTATTTATTTATTTATTTATTTATTTATTTAAGAGAGAGAGAGAAGTGGGGGGAGAGAATGGTCGTACCCGGGCCTCTAGACATTACAAAGGAATTCCAGTTGCATGTGCCACCATGTGCCTATGGCTTGCATGGGTCCTGGGGAATTGAACCTGGGTCCTTAGGCTTCACAGGCAAGTGCCTTAACTGCTATGCTATCTCTCCAGCCCTTTTTTCATGTATTTTAGCCATAGCAATGAGGTAAGTAACTGATGCAGACCTATTTGTCATGGGCAACATGCTAGGCTGAACCTTTTATTCCTGTGGTGCTAGTTCATGTGCTCATTTAGTAGGAATTACCAACATCTTCTACGTACCTGGCACTGCTCTACAATCAGAGAATACAGGAGAGAGTGAAACGACATACCAGATGTCATGAAGCTTACATTGCAGTAGGAAGAACTAGACAATAACACTTTACTATCCATGAAACGTGCCAGGAGGTGTGAAGAAAATTGAGCCATTATGAGACTATAGAATTGGACTGGTGGTGAAACTACTATTTTCATTATAAAATATGGGAATTAATATCCATGATTATAAAAATCTCATTGTACCCAGGTGTAGTGGCTCATACTTTTAATTCCAGCTACTCAAAAGGAGTAGGATTAGAAGTAGGAGGATTAGAAGTTTAAGGCCAGCCCGGGCAATTTAATGAGACCTTGTCTCAAAATAAAAACTTGAAAAAGTGCTGGGGATATAGCTCAGTGGTAGAGTGCTTGCCTAGCAGGCATAAAGTTCTGGTTATGATTCATAGTACCATGGGGAAAATTCTGATTATGAAGCCACATTATAAATATATTAACGGATCTCACAGCTTCCACACGTAGACACATCCCTGAGCTCGACATAGGTACCACACACTGTTTAAGCTTGCCAAATGCATGTTACTGTCACATCCATTCTTCCAGCAGTGGTGAAAGTAGGACCAGTCAGTTAGCTTTCTTAGGTTCTTATCAATGAATGATCAGTCTGGGCTTCCCATGTACTTCTGTCAAGCTCTGGGGATCTATATTTGAGCCATACTGCTGAAGGAGGTTGAAGGTGTATGTGCGGAGAGGACTTACTCAAATAGATGATGAAAGTGAGGGTGAGAATTCATTAGTAAGCACAAACATTTCAAACATTTCAATTCACAGCAGTGGCTTTCCAAAGCATGAGTTCTATCCTCTCTTTCATATCCTTCACCACATCTGTCCTCATGAATGAAAGGCCTTGGGTGGCTGAGAGTGACACTTTCAATGAGCTTTCCAGTAGGATCTGGAAGTACCTTTTGTTCCCATGGGTGTACCCTTGTGAAGGTCCCACTTCAGTTCTGTTAAGCATCTTCATGCTCATGACTGAGAAGCACTTGACATTCTGGCTTGTGCTCACTGACAAATACAATGTTAATATGCAAAGAATGGGTTCATTTTGGTAGAAACAGAGCCCAATGCCACCTTAGGGTGTGGGTACTTGTCAGAAAGTGACTCATCCTATGATGAGATGTTTCCATTCCTGATGTAATCAGGGAGATCACTTTGATGTCGCTGGTATCCTCACTTAGCAAATGACCTAAACTATACAGATGGTCCCAACAAGCTCACCTCACTGTTTCCAGAGAACATAGTACTGGTACAATGTTATAGAAGCATCCTGCACTTCTCTGTTCACCCACCACGAAGAATGCAGCTTCTCACATATTGGGGCCTGTAGGACATTCACAAACTTCCTGTCTTCCCCTGACAACACCTACCTACAGTGCCAAAACAGCACTACTTAGGAAGCCATGTCTACTGCTTTGAACCTCAGTTTCCTATTCTGCAGCTTCCTCCATAATTGATACCCTTTGTGGGTTGCTGAATTGTCTTCTCTGAGAATGCATCTGACCCAAGGAATACTGGGATTGGCCCTTTCCTTCCCAAGTGAGTATCAAGAAGTTTCCACCTCCTCCAGTGTTCCAAGAATTACATTCAGAGTAAACAGAAAGGCCCCTCAGTGATGGGATGGAAATGAGGGGCTGCAGTCCTGTGATCCATTCAGTGGGCATGATAGAGGAATGCTGGAAATACAGATACAGAAAAGAACACCTATGGGAAGACGTAAGTAAATGAGTACTAATGACATCATCGTTTGTGCCTGGGCTTGTGGCTCACATCAGGACACTGGATGAACAGCAAAGGGGTGATAGTAGAGAAGTCAAGGTCTTCTGACTATCAAAATGTCAGTCAATAAAATAAACCATTTAATTTCAATAGTCATCCTCAAGGAAGATTTCCTAGCCTTATTTAGCAAAAGAGGGCAATTAAGGGCCAGAGAAATACAAGTGCATTATATCACTCAGGTAAGAGATGGAGCCAGCAATAACTTTGTCCTTCACTCTGGCCCTGGGTCCCTTTATGTCTTTCTTTCCTTCTCCTTCCTCTCTTTTTCTGTCCTTTCTTCCCCCTCCCTTCCTTCCTTTCTGCCCTTTTTCTCTCTCATAAATTCTTATTTGTCCCAGGTACCATGAGGGCATATCAGTAATCAAAACCAACACTGACCCTCAACATCCCAGAGGGAATAGCCCAGGATGCCCAGGGTGGGGTAGAACCTTCATTTCACACTTTCCTCAGCTGTGGTGGCCTCATACCCTTGTGCCTGGTGGCTGGTCTTACTCAGAGGTCCACTGTCATGGCTTACTAGACACACGTCACTGAGTGCTCTTCTCTGTGCATTACAGCTCTGAGCAGACTGCTCTTGTAGCTCACCTGCTCCATTTGGAGACAAGGTATAACCTGAGGAGCAGTTCTCCTTCATTTATTCCTTCTTATTTTCCATGGGCAAAGGGGTGTACCCTTCTAACAGGAAACTATCGTGTGTGTCTTTAGCTGTCTTTACAGGGCCTAGCTGAGGACAGTATTTCCTACAATTCTTTTATTCATGAACTCTTCAGATATGTATTAAATATGATACATTCCAGAAGTTGGACTCCTGTAGACCCCAGGGCGATGGATTTGGCCCCTGCTTCAATGGGCTCTGGATGAGATTCATCAGGGTAACCCACTGGATGTACCCACTCCCAGGTCGCCAGCACACAGTGGCACATAACTTTCCTTGACACCACCATCGTGTAAAATGTCAGCCAGTGGTAGACAATGCTTATGGGTACGCAGGCCCAGCCACGCTATCCATGATGGGTTCTCTGCATCAGGAGACAGTGATATCCTTGTCCAGGATACCAACCACCACACTCTCATCACCCTTTTGCTTCCCCAACAATACAAAGATACAAACATGTAGCAGCCACAAACCTGCCTGGGAACCAAACAGAGTGAAGGCATCAGCCCAGCTCTGAACCTGCCAGCGAGGAGCTTCCCGAAAGTACATTGTCAGGTGCCATCGGAGTCAGCAACTGATTTACTGCCGACAGCCCCTGGCACAACATCTCCACTTCTCGGAAGGAGTAAATTAAACATTGTATTTTTGTTGGAAACATCCATTTCATGGCTTCTTTGAAAATCACCTGTGTGACACATTATATCACTTAACAGGACTTGCACCTGTTCCCTGAGTGTCAGAGACTGTGCCATACAAGACTCCTCGGGCTACAAGAGACCCAGGGACAGGGCGTCTCAGGACACAAGGAAATAAGTCTGTGCCAGAAGGCTCCCTGCCTTGATCATATCCAAGGCTGTGATGTGGAAGAGGAAAGCTGTAGATTCATCCCCGAGACAGATCTGCTCGCCTGAATCTCCAAAGCCATCAGAGCTGTCAGATTTCATGAAACTTACAAAGAAAAATTCAAGGAGCAAATACAAAATAGTACTTCCTGTGCAATGATTTGTTTCATCTGGGACAATTGGAAAATTCACTGATGTGATAAACTGTCGTTTTTTTTTTTTTTTTTTTCCAGAGGCTTCATCCTTTATTTAGCAGATATGTTACCCCTAAATGCCCTGGCAAGGCAACGTGGAATGTGCCAGGTGTTGATGTCTGCCTGTGGGGTCCCCTCTAATTCTTCTATGTCCAGGTTGAAGCCCAGCCAATTACTAAGACACTGAGAATGAAACAATGGCTAATTAAGATGAACTTTAAGGGGGGCAGACTTAATTAATTTGATCTTTATCTGAAACTCTTTCTAATTGAAGTAAACTTTAGAAGTGCTATGGATCAATGCCTCAGACTATTTGTAAAAATTTACATATAGTGCCGTTTTAGAAAGCAGAAGGTGGGAAATCCGACACTGGTGGGTGTACTAAATTAGTGCTCGTCTTCTGGGCCCTGCAGCAAGCTCTTCTGCTTGGGAAAACGCTCATGTGCACATGTAAGTGGAAAACCATGGCTGTCACAGACTGGAGGTATGTGAATGACAGTGAAAATGCATTTCAAAACAAATAGGTGGGTTTCTTGGCACTCTTGTTAGTGACTTTTTTTCTTTTTTTTAAGGACAAGGCCTGATTTAGCCAGGTTGAGGATAATCTGGAACTCCTGATCCTCCTACTTTTACCTCCAAATACTTGGTTAGAAACTTGTACCACCATAATGAGCTTTGAATTCTTTTATTCACCTATAGATTCACCTGTTTACCTATGATTTTAGGTATCACATATTCATCTCTCCAATAGCTCCTCACACAGCATCTGTGAAGTACTAAGACCATTGTAGGCACTCTGTGAAGAAAGCACAAGAGCAGCAGTGTGCCTTCCTGCTCCCATGGGATGTATATTACAGGGAGGATCTAGATAATGACCTGGTGATGGAAAATAGAAACGGTATCATTTCAGCTGGGGCATGGAGTGGACTTGTGATGGTTACTCTTGATGGTCAACTTGACTAGATTTACAGTCACCTAGAAGACACATTTCTAAGCATGTCTGTGTTTCCAGAAAGGTTTCACTGAAGGGAGAAGGCTCACTCTGAATGTGGACAGCACCATTCAAGGGCTGGGGCTCTGGAGCGCAGAAAAAATAGAAAGTCAATGGAGCACTAATATCTGTCTCTCTCTGCTTCCTATTTGTGAATGCAATGTGAAGAAGAAATGCATGCTCCTGCCACCACGCCTTCCTAGAAATCATGGGCTACACCCCCTTTTCAACTATGAGCCAAAATGAACTCTTCCTTCCTTAAATTGTTTTTGTAAAGACTTTTTCCACATCAATGGATAAAAGTAACAGATACAGTGGCTGAGCATAAGATAAGGCATGTGTCCTCAAGGTGGTTGGGATTGAGGGTCTGACAACAAAAAAATAGGTGACATTTATAGAGCATTTGCTAGGGTTTGGGTTACGTTTTTCTGCATCAATTATCTTGTTTAATCTTCCATATGGAAGTACTGGCTTTCTTCCCCTTTTAGAGATGAGCAGGGTGAGGTAAACTGGCCTTAGAGCATAGTCTAGCAAACAAAGGAGGTGAGGCACAAGCCCAGGTGTTGGACCCCAAAGTCAGATCTTTGTCTCTTGAACTTACTCCCATATATCATAACTGATATCGGGGTCATCATTACTCATTTCTCACCAAGTGTCTCATAGGCAGCAGCTGCTTCTAGCAAAGTTACCCCCCCCCCAATGCCTGTCCTTCCAGAGCTTTGCATAAGAAAAATTCAAGAGCACAGTCTTGTGGACCAAAGAGTGAACGGAAGCCACTGTAACTCAGTAAGCAATTTAGCAAACACCAATGTAAGATGCCTTGCTAAGTCATAAAGATGTAAGCAATTTCTCATCGCCCATTTAGCAAATCCTATATTTTGAACAGGGAAGTGAAAAGCAAGGCTACCAGAACCTGAGGACTGGTGAGAGCGGTGAGGCAGGGAAAACCTCACCAAGAAACAGCAATGTGTTGAGGAGAACAGAGAATAGGGTCAGCTGAGGAAGGGCATTTCAACAGAGAGAAGAGCATGTGGAAGAACAGAGGCAGAGCCAACATAGGATTGCTCAGAAGTGCAGGTATATGGGAGTGAGATGAGCAGCTTAGTTCAAGGTAAGTTCAGGTTGACTATGTCTTCAAGTCATATGAGGGAAGGGGCTTTTGCTTTTTTATGCTCAATGGTATTTTCAAATATCTTTATGTCTCTCTCTCTCTCTCCCTCTCTCTCTCTCTCTCTGTGTGTGTGTGTGTGTGTGTGTGTGTAGGCAAGAGGACAAATTCAGATGTCATTCCTCAGGCACTGTCCATATTTTTGAAAGAGGGCCTCTTACTGGCCAAGTAGGCTAGACTGGCTGGTCAGTGTGCCCCAGAGATCCATCTGTCTCTACCTCTCCACCACTGGGTTTGCAAGTGAGTGTCACCATGCCTAGATTTTTTAAATATGGATTCTGAGGGTTGAATTCAGGTCTTTAAACTTGTGAAGCAAGTACTTTACCAACTGAGCTATCTCCCCATCCCTGGAGTATCTTTAAGAAGGGTATTGGCACACATTGGGCTCCCAACTGATTTCTATATAGATCCCCAATGGACACAGTGAACAGTGAATGAGTGAGTCTGTGCTAAGCTTAGGTTAAAGAAGAGAATCTACTCTCTAGGATCATGCTGAGATCAGAGAAATACAGGATGCT
This sequence comes from Dipus sagitta, assembly GCA_036346955.1. Classification (NCBI taxonomy): domain Eukaryota; kingdom Metazoa; phylum Chordata; class Mammalia; order Rodentia; family Dipodidae; genus Dipus; species Dipus sagitta. The sequence goes on along the minus strand of CM070770.1, from coordinate 264,329,345 downwards.
CACTGCCAACAAAGGCAATAAAGAGGTGCCTGAAAAGTCTATGTAGAGGATAAAAAGAATGAACAAAGTGCTTTAGAGACCTCCTAGGAGCCAGGCATTGTGCTAGGTGCCAGGGAGAGTGCAGGGGGCAAATGCAGACTTCCTGTTTGCACAAGAGACAGGCAGAGGATGGCACAGATCAAATTTCTTGCTGCTAAGTCAGCACAGTGGGTTCTGAGCAGATGGTATCTTGGGGGGTTGATAGGGCCAGGTGAAAGGTCATGGCTGATGGTAAAGAGACTGCAGCAGTGAGAGGCAGTGGGGATAGGAATATGGAATGTGGCCCTCCTGCCAGCATAGAGGCCGCTGTGGCCCCCACTGAATTCTGTCTCTTCCAAGGGTGTCACTGGAAGGAGGAATGGTGTCACTGAGTGGTTATAGGGACACCAATGAGAACATCGCTGTCTTGGATGAGAACAAGGGATCTCGGAATGCCATGAGTGTTAGAACGGAGAGGAGTTGATGAGAGTTATGATAGGTTATTAGTGTGTGTGTGTGTGTGTGTGTGTGTGTATTCATGTGTGTGGGTGTGTGCATCTGAGTGTGTGTGTGTGTGTGTGCACATGTGTTTGTATTTATGCACACACATGTATCAAGTCCAGAGGACAATCTAGGGTGCCATTCCCCAGTTCCTGTCCATATTTTATCAGGGGCAGGGAGGGTCTCTCATTGGCCTGGAGATCATCCATTAGGCAAGTCTTGTTGGCCAGAGAGGCCCAAGGATAGGCCTGTCTTTTTCTTCCCAATGCTGAGATTGCTGGCATGAGTACCAAGCCTGGCTTTTTATGTAGGTTCTGGGAATCAAACTTGAGTACTAATGCTTGGAAGCATTTAAGCAACTGAGGCTATCCTAGTTTTCATTTTTAAAGACACCTGTGTTCTTTAATCCACAAGTATAGGTCCCTGAGCTAGCTAGGCATGGTGGCACACACCTTTAATCCCAGTACTCGGGAGGCAGAGGTAGGAGGATAGACATGAGTTCGAGGCCACCCTGAGACTACATAGTGAATCCAGGTCAGCCTGAGCTTGAGCAAAGCCTTACCTCAAGAAACCAACAACAACAACAACAAAAAGTCCCTGATGGCAAGTTTTTGTTTGTTATTTGTCTGTCTGTCTTTGAGACAGTCATGTAACCCTGGCTGAGCTGGGAATCATTTTGCAGTCCAGGCTGGTTTTAAAGTCTCGATTCATCCCTCAGTCTCCCAGGTGCTGGTACTTCAGTAGTACACTACCAGACCTGAGTCTGCCTTAAGAAGTAAAAACAATGACAACAAGGGAAGGAATACACTTGGAGTTCTGAGACCCATGGAGAAAATGTGAGCAAAAATGAAAGGCAGGAGAGAAAAGGAAATGGCCCTGTTTGGGAATTGCACATGTGACAGAGCAGAGACATCTGTGAGAAGATCACCTGGTTGGTACTGAGGTGCAGGAGGACTCTTGGGAGGCATCACAACCACCTGCACCACTCCCTGGAGGCTGGCCCTCCTAGCGCTTGCACCACACATTTTGAGAACAACCCCCTTGCTGACAGCTCGATTTTCCAGCAGGAGAAAGGAAGTAATGAGGGGAACTGCAGGATCAGAACAGGAACCATTAGCTAAGTGGAAGTAACATGACCTCTGAAGAAAGTGACCATGAACTTGTGGCTACTGAATCCCTCCCTATATTCTCCACAGCAGGCACAGGGGGCTGTGTGAGTCATGTTTGCTGAGTGCCTACTATATGCGGGTAGAACATGTGGCAGAGTTTTCCATCTGCATGTGGCTCCCCCACTACTAAGAGTGGGACATCGTCTTCCTCACTGCTCATCTTGAGTGCTGACCACAGAGGGTGTCCTCTGCAAAGGTTTGCTGAAGCCGTGAGCATGTGAGGTTTGCGCTGATGTGACTTTGTTACTTTAAGCTGAGCATGCCTCAGTTTCTTCACCTGGGACATGTGGGCAGTAGTATAAATGACCCCTGCAGCTATGGTGAGGATGAGATGAGATGACGCACATCATCACCTGCCTGCACATTATCAGAGCTTGATAATGGGAGTGGACAGGCAACACGCAGGTAATTAGCAGAGTCTGCTTGCAAAGCCCCGCGCTGGACACAAACCACATCTGGAGGTGCACAGAGGCAGCCAGATGTGCAGTGATGGAAAGGTAACAAATAGCAAAGGTGAAGGGAGACTGTATTAGTGTTTCACGGCAGCTACAGCTAATGACCACAGACTTGATGGCTTAAAACAACACGGTTCTGGAGATCAGCAGTCTACAGTCAAGGCAGAGGCCATGCTCCTTTGAGGGCTCTAAGGGAGAATCCTTCCTGCCCTTTTGAGATCCTTGGTGTACAGACAAGTCCCTCCAATGTCTACTTCCATCTCCATGCTTCTCTGTGTCTTCTCCCCTTACCTTATCAGGACTCTTGTTACTGGAATTCTGGTCCATTCTAATCCAGAATGATCTCATCCCAAGATCTTTAATTTAATGATATCTGTAAAGGTTTTTCAAATAAAGTCTCACAGGTTTTGAGTAACATCTCATTTGGAGGTGGCACTTTTCAACCCGTGACAGAGATACATACATACTCGTCAGAGTGAACAAAACAAACCTGAATAGGAAGACAGAAGACTGACTTGCAAAGACAGGCTGGCATCAACTCCAAGTAGCACCGTCAATGAAATTTGCCTTATGTGCTCCCAGCGGGGTGGATCAAGGGGGACTCTGCTAAAAACTTAGGTAGCATCATCCTCTGGGCTTCCCAGAGGAGAGAGGAAGCAACTGACTCAGAGCCCCATAGCTAGTAATGAGGGCCAGGATTGAAATGTAGTCAGGCTATCTCCAGAGCCACATGAAGTTAAACTGTATGTGTTCATAAGCACACAGACCCACACTCGCATGTGCACACAGAACTTTCTGAAGTCTGGTAAGAAGAAAAAGCAAGCAAACAATGCACCACTTGAGGCTGACTTGTACAGTTAAAAGATGACAGTGACAGGAAAGAAGTCTCAACTCTTCCTTCGCTTTGGAGTTACCCATCAAAGGGAAGGAGCTTAATCCCAGAAGAATAGAAATTGGTTAGAAGGAGAACCAAAGCCTGAGATGTGACAGTGTGAGGAAGAGAAGAGGGGATTACATGGATCAGAGGTGTCATAGTGGGATGCTCACACCCTGAGACCACAGAAAGTTGAGAACAGGACATTGAACATGAGAGGCAGCAATAAGGACAGGCTAATCTACACGGCCTTGGTGCTGATCACGGGCTCCAGCATGTAACCAGGTGTTCTGCTTCTGACAACCACAAGGTCACCCATATTTCCTAATTCACAAAATACAGCTTTATGCATAAGCTCTGCAGACTTAAACACTTTGCTGCTTTCTAAGAGACTGAAGGGTTCATCGATGGCGTTATGCGCATTTGTAATTTGTAATAGAAAGAACCAGGTTCACCCTCATAGGGCTCAATGCAGTAATAGTCACTGAGGTACTTCATATGCCTGGTGTATTAGGAACTCAACAAATTTGATTTAAGGTTTTTCACCCACTACACTGTCCAAAAAAGTGTAATTTAAGCTTAGTTGGAAGAGACTTCCATAGTTAGAACATTTCTCATCCCATGTAGTTCAATGGTAGAGCTAAAGTATTTGCTGGTGCAAAAGATAGAAGGGAAAAAAAAGAGCAGTGAGAAGAAAAGAAAGCTTAGAAGGAAGGAAGGAAGGAAGGAGGAAAGAAAGAAAGAGAAAAGGGAAGAAATAAATATTGATTCCCATCCCAAATTGCAACATTTAAAAATGTGCAGTACAGACTACAGGACTGAGGATGTAGCTAGTGGCAGACCATGTGCCTTGTGTATATGAGGCCCTCGGCTTGATCCCCAGCAATGAAAACAATGAATAAAATCTTTACTATAACTCATATCTAACTTAGAACAATATCTATAGTTAATCAATTTCTGTTGGATGCAGCAACATGCTATGTCTCAAGGGAAAGAAAGGATCATGATGCTAGATTTTCCACACCCTAATTAGTTTTAGAAACACCGGAGTAGGGCAGGGAAGGCAGATTTTTCCTGCAAAGGGGCAGAGAACACATTTGAGGATTCAGAGATCATACACAGTCCCTGTGGCAACTATATTTCTGCAGAATTAGTGGGGAAGTGGCCATGGAGAATATGCAAGCAAAGAGGTGTGGCCAGGCTCCAATAAAACTTTATTTCCTGAAACTGAAGGAGGCCGGATTTGGCCTGCAGGACCCAGTTTGCTGCTTTCTGAACTGGGGTGCTGAGAAAGTTTGCAGACATCAGTAGTAATTCTTGAGGCATCCAGGGAAAAGGGAGAGACTGGGAGCGTCTGAACAGGAAATGAGCAGATTTTCAAAAGACAGAAAAGCAGATGAGGGATTCCAGAAGGAATATGCTTGATTTTGGTCCTAAGGCTCCGAATACCTTGCCCAAGGCAATTCCTGCTCTAAGTGGCAGCCATGGGGTGTGAACCCCTGGGCCCTCTGGCCTCTGAGGGTGCTCCACTTCCTGGCCCTGAAGCAGAACAGGGGTTGGCAAGCATTCCTGGAAAATCTCTATGGTGTTCAGCAGAGGCTGATCAGATTTTTAAATTTTAAAGGGGTTCTATAAGCCCTGGTTTCTGAAGAATGGCTTGGGGCTGAAGTTCTGACGGTGGGGGATATAGGGGAGGGAATGCATTTTGATATACCTGAAGGTATAGATGGAGTTGCTAAGTTTGGGGTCATCACTGGCTTCTTGTAAACCTTCCAGTCTCCAGAAATTTCTCTCACTTTAACATTTTCTTAACCATTTAATATTCAAGCCTGGGCTTTATATTCTTAAGGCAATTTATCCTCCAGACTATTGGTTTTCTCAGGGATGTCTGTCTTGGAAGTAAAGGGAGTGGGGGTGTGGTCCTGGCTATGTTCATGTACAGTGCAAGGCTGATTTATCATTTGACAAGAGATGAAGTCTTGGTGTGTGGCGTGGTGTTTGTGGAGTATGGGCATATGCATGTACCTGTGTGTGCATGTGTGGAAAGCTGAAGAGGATATCAAGTGTCTTCTGCTTCGCTCTTCCACTCTGGTTCCTTGAGGAATGAGGTTGTAGGCATGCTTGGCCCTGCCCGGTTTTTTACTTGGATGTTGGTGATAAAACTTAGGCCATTTCAGAACCTCTCTGGTCCTCATGCTTGCAAGTTCTCTTGCCCACTGTGCCACCTTCCCAGTCCAAACAGTCTTAAGGATACAACTTGACAAGGTCACACAGAAAGCATGTTGAAAACTTTCTGTAGTTAAGTGTGTTCCACCTAGAGTAGTCCAAAAGGAGGAAATAATGGTTTTCTAGCTACAATTAAGAATTCTTTCTGTCTAAACAATGTGACTTTTCGTGAATCAGAATAAGGTTCTTTAAGAAGCTTAGCTTTGTCTCAGGATCTTGTTTTTTCGTCTCTTAAGCCTTCCTAGTAAACCCATGAAGAGGATGCTCTTGCACTGAATGAAGGAGCGAACTAAAGCCCGGTCATAGACACACAGGTCTTTGCAGTGCCATCGATGGAGTCTTATTCTCTCCATCACCCTGTTGTTTCCCCATACAACTCTATGAAGCACCAACCAGACAAGCACCTAGCTCAGCTAGCCCCTTGAGTAGGAGTCTCTGTGCAAACTTCGAAGCTCTCTGGGGCCACAGCTTCCTTCTTGGTGCACTGGGGCTGATGGTTCTATCACAGCACGATGGATCCAAATAAGCACCTGTGGACAGATTAACACCTGGCATACAGTAGGTGCCTAATACATATCATCTCCCTGAGAGTGCCTCACGTTTTCTCTTTCTGATTTTCAGGATGTTGATCGGCCTAAGATCAGTGTCATGGTATACAGACTCAAGGGGGTACCTGTCAGAGGTCCTTTATTTATTTTTTTAAAAAAACTTTTTGCAAGTGTGCATGTGTGGGTGGTGTGCATGAATGTGTACATACGTGTTTATATGTGTGAGGGTGCATGTGTGTGTGGAGGCCGGAGGTCAACCTCTATCACTTCTCCATCTTATTTTCTTGAGACGGAGTCTCTTACTGAGCCTAGAATCTGCTGATTCAGCAAAACCAGCTAAACAGCAAGCCCCAGAGATCCTCTTGTCTCCACTTCTCTGGTTCTGAGATGCAGGTTCATGAGACCACCCCAGCTTTTCCATGGGTGCTGGGGTGGGGGTCTTACCTCAGATCCTCATGCTTACACCAAGCATTTTATCCACTGCCTCAACTTCCCAGCACTTATGTATTTTTTTTTTTTTTTTGAACAGACCAGAGCAAGGAAATGAAATTTGAGGCATGTTAGGACAACTGCAGTTTGGGTGACCACTTGATTGTGTTGGAGAGGAACCCCCCACAGGCTAAAGGAGAATTGCAAAACCCTGTAGGTTCTTGGGGGCAGTGGGAATCACAAGGTATAGCTCTGTGTGAGAACAGCACATTCTCTCTCTCTCTCTCTCTCTCTCTCTCTCTCAGTTTCTTTTTGATCTCTTGCCAGTTTCTTAATGAAATAGGGCAAGAGGGAGCTAATTCTCTTCAGAGGCTAAAATCCCTGGAGCTGAGCAGGCTCTTGTATGAAGACAAAGCTTGTTGAGGTGGGGCAGGGAAGTTGTCCCTGTGAATTTGGCTGATACAACTCCATTAGGTTTTGGAAGTGAACCCAGGTAGAAGGAGGCTTCAGAAAGTAATATTCTCCAACCAGTTTGTAATTAAAATGGAAGCCTTTGAAGAATTGCTCCTCTCTCAATTGCTTCGGCCACCCTCTCTCTATCTGATTAAATGCCAGCACACAGCTGCCTTAAGCTCTGCCCAGCTCTCTGCCAAGATGTTTAGCTTTCAGTCCTGGGCTGTCTGTGCCTATATATTTAGTGTTAAGGATGTATTAGGAGTGAGAATCAGATGCTACTATGCATCCTTTTTTAAAATGTTTATTTACTTCAGAGAGAGAGAGAAAGAGAGAGAGAGAGAGAGAGAGAGAGAGAGAGAGAAGAGAAGAGAAGAGAGAATGATGTGCACTCCAGGGCTCCTGCCTCCGTAAACAAATTCCAGACACATATGTCACTTTGTCTATCTGATTTTTCGTGGGTAATGGGGACTCTAACCCATGCTGTCAGGTTTTGCAAGCAAGTGTACTTAACAGCCAAGCCATCTTTCCAGGCCTGTGCTTTTTTTAAAAATATGGTGTCCATCTTTGGCTTTTCTAACCTCAGCTCTGAACAGAGAGGTTCTGTTTTGCAAGCTTTGTCTCTTCTTCCTCACCTGCCCAGATTGTCCCTTCTGGAGATTTTTTTTTTTTTAACTCTTGTTTCACTTCCTACATTTTGGCTGTTGTTCTTCCTGGAGAGCTGGACCAGGCGTGCAGCACCAGGGCACATTAGGGTAAAGAAACCTTATTTCCCTTCCCTCTGCTAACAGTTGGAGGTACCAGAGTTGATGAGTAATTGAAACCCAGTTCCTCATAAGACAACGTCTGCACATGCTGGACAGAGAAATGGGTGTCAGAATGACCAAACTTGGCTTTAGAGAAGTGAGAGTCTGCATCAGGAAGCTTTATATGGGGGGGGGGGGAGTGCTATGCCATTGGAGTTTCACACTATTGGCATTTGATATAATTTTGGTAGCACTTACTCTGGGTCATAAATGTGGAACTCATAAAGTAAAACACAAGAGATGATGGTTTATAGTCACTGTCATCTTGCCTGGATTTAGAATTACCATGAAAGCTCGCCTCTGGGTACATCTATGAGGGTGTTTCCACAGAGGGTTTTTTTTTTTTAATTTCATTTATTTATTTGAAAGAAGGTGCCTCATTAGCATAGCAGGTAGCACCTCAGTCTCATACTTATGAGAGAGAGAGAGAGAGAGAGAGAGAGAGAGAAAGAGAGAGAGAGCATGGGCACTCCAGGGCCTTCTCCTGCTGCAAATGAACTACAGACTCATATGCCACTTTGTACTTTATGTGAGTACTAGGGCATTGAACCCATGCATCAGGCTTTGCAAGCAAGTGCCTTTAACTGCTGAGACATTTCTCCAGCCCTCAGCGAGGTTTAACTGAGAAAGTAGGGCCCCTCCTGAATGTGGGCAGCACTATCTCATGGGCTGGGTTCCCAGACTGAATAGAAGGGAGACAGGAAGCTGAGCACCATCTTTCATCTCTCTCTGTGCTTCCTCACTGTGGACACAATGTGACCAGTAGCCTCATGCTCCTGCCACCATACCTAAGTCTGTGTGCTAAAATAAATCCTTCCCTCCTCAAATTGCTCTTGTCAGGTATTTTGTTATAGTAATGAGAAAAATAATACAATAGGCAAATTATATTTTCTTTTCCAAACCTCCATCTACTGTGTTAAAAATTCAAAATATTGGGTCTGGAGAGATTGCTTAGTGGTTAAGGTGTTTGCCTACAAGGCCAAAGGACCCAGGTTCAACTCCCCAGGACCCATATAGGCCAGATGCACAAGGCGGTACATGTTTCTAGAGTTTGTTTACAGCACCTGAAGGCCCTGATGCACCCATTTTCTCTCTATCTGACTCTTTCTCTCTTCCTCCTCCTCTCTCAAATAAATAAAATAAAAATAATAATTAAAAAACATTCAAAACATGGGAGAAACAACAGAATAAGCAGATTAGCTTGTCATGTGATGGAAGTGGTTCATTGTGATAGTGTGTCTCCCTCTCCTAACCAAAGGTCATTACCCCCTCCCCATCCTATGAAAATACTTTCTTTTTTTTTAAGACAAGGTCTCATGTAGCCCAGACTGGCCTCAAACTTAATGTGCAGCTAAAACTGGTATTAAAGTCCTGATACACCTGCCTCTACTTCCCAAGCACTGGACTTACCACCATACCTGGTTTATGTGGCTCTAGATATTGAACCCAGGGCTTTGTGTATGTGAGGAAAGCACTCTACCAGCTGAGCCACATCCCCATCCCTGAACATAAGACTTTTGCTTATCTTTTGTACAGTGAAAATAAAAGCAACTTCAGAAAACTATACTTTTCTTTTTTTAAAAAAAATATTTATTTATGAGTCAAGAAGTGAGGGTGTATATGGGAGTACTAGGGCCTCTTGCCTCTGCAAAGAACTCCAGACTCATGCAGTACTTTGCACATCTGACATTACCTGGATCCTGGGGAATCAAACCTAGACCAGCAGCATTTGAAAGGCAGTGCCTTGAACCACTCAGCCCTCTGTCCAGCCCAACTGTACTTTTCTGATTGACTTGTAATATGTTTAAGTAAAGTCAGTATATTTTCTGTTTAAGTACAGGTTTAAAACAAATTCCAATGGCTCTCTCCTAATTTCTCATTCTTAATCCCTTCCTTAGGGCAATGTTGGTTGTATAGGTAATACCCATCCTGCACAAAGTACACATGAAACAGTCATCACTGAAATCATAAAAGATTATAAATTAGGAAATAGCCAATCAAGGCCCCATGGTCCATCTTCCTAATAATCCAATATTCATCAATTACAGAATAAAGCGCATATTTTGATTTAACAAGTTAGCAAGTCTGTTTTGGTTTTTTTTGCAGGTAGAAGTAGAGACCACAAAGAGTCTTGCTCCAGGAAGTCAAAGGTTATCTATGCACACAACAGGCCCATCTGATTGTATAGTTTGACTGTGTTTTCCTTCATCATTTCATGCATAATTTGGTACCAGCACTCATAGCATTTTTGATAAGGACATACTGTAAGTGATGAATTTTCTATGGAAATCAAAGTTCAAAGCCTCTAACTAATGGAGAATAGGGAAGGGCCTTCGCAATTATGTATTTACAATTTTGTTAGTGATCTATTTTATTAGCTCCAAGCCCATTTCTGCTAAATTTACCTTTGAGCAGAGGTGGAGGAAAGGTGAGAGGTATGTGGGAAATGCTTCAGCCATAGGTAAGACAGGCACCTTGAGGTCAATTCCAAAGGGTGTGCAGGAAGCCAAGGACAAGACTCTGGGCCATCCGTGGGGTGGAGGAGCACTTGTGAGAAAAGACAGGGATCAGAGCTGGAGAGCCTGGGATGAGCATTTTCTGTTAGGGTGCTCCAAGGGGAAGACATTTCCCAAAGAGGTTCCACTTCCTGAACGACTTGGAACCAGGCACAGTTCTTGCAAGTCTGAGGCATGAACTTGGACATCTGCTTCAGCTTCTGCAAGCTGCAACTGCCCTGCTGTGTGCATAGTAAGACCCGAGGTTTACAGAGGTGAGGGAACTGGCTCATGTCACCCAGGGAGGAAGCAGCTGGGACGACTTAATCCCAGCCAGGCCTGCCTGACTTCAAAGCTCCCTTCCCTCCTCCACTGTTCTTATCTTGCAAAATATCATGAACCCTGGATATGACAGCCAACCCCCTGAGTGGTAGACAATGGTAAGAAACCATGTAATGCTGTAAAACAAGAGCAGGAGCCAGTCCCTGAGCTCACAAGGGAAATGGCCTTCAGATCTTTCAAGAAACAAAGTGGGGTAGTTGGAGCAATGAAACACCTCAGTTTCCCATGTATTCAATACTCAGCAAATTGACCTGTAATGAGATCAAGTCCCTTAACAAACAGAGAGCTAATGCAGACCTAATCCCACGCAGAAAAGGAAAAATGTATGTTAATCTTTTGCATGGCCTGGAAAACTAGACCTTAGAGTGTGTACAGCTGCCACTCCTGTCCTTCAGAGTGTCTGGTAGGAAGACCTGCGCTATGAAAGGGGAGGTATTGGGCACAGGGGCGGCAGCTAAAATCTAAATGTCTGCTGAGCCTGCACAGAGCTTTAGAGTAAGACATGAAATTAAAGAAGTGTTTCTTTTCTTTCTTTTGCTTTCTCTTCTTTCTTTTTTCTGGTTACATATCCCAGTTTGGCTTTGAACTCCTTATTTAGCCCATGCTGGCCTCAGACTCTCAATCCTCCTATCTTGCCCCAGTGCTGCCACCATATAACTGAAAGAGGTGATTCTGTGACCTCCCCTGTTTCCCGGTGTTTTCTCCATCTGCGACTCACTCTCTGTATTGATGTTCTGGACTTGGTTTTCTCACTGGGCAAGTGGGGGGCAGTAAAGAAAAGCCCATTTTCAAGGTGTGCACTTCTCTCCCTGTGTTAGTCACTGTGATACCTGGCTTGGACCATGGCACGGTCTGCTGGATGCCTCCCTGTTTGTGTTCCTGCCGCTGCTTCTTCTCCACGTGGAGCCTGGCTTCCTCTATCTACCTAAGCCTTAAGTGATTCTCCATCCGCTCGTGGGTGGAAAGAAATGTAGCTTGCCATGGACCCACCATTCACTGGATTACCTCAGGTCCTGCTAGTCTTGCCTCTCATCTTCTTTTCAGTACCCATTCCACTCCCTGTCTCTTCTTGCTAGGATTCTCCTGCCCAGATGCCCATCTGTCTCTTCCTCCCTGTATTGAGCTCCTGATACACACATATTCTCATTGAAAAGGCCCCATTGTGGCAGCAGCCAAGTGAATTCCCTCCTCCCTCGATTTTTCTTCAGAGTGTCATTAGGGCCTGGGGCCCAGTCCCATGTGAGCATGAGGACTTGAGTATAATGCCCAATACCCACAAAAAATGCAGGGTATGGAGGAGGACACCTGTAATCCCAGTGCTGGGGAGGTAGAGACAGTCAAGTCCCTAGGGCTTATTGGCTACCTAGTCTAGCCAAATCGGTGATCCTCAGGTTCAGCGAGAGAACCTGTCTCAAAAAAAATAAGGTGGAGAGCATTTGAGGAAGACACCCAACATTTACACACATGTGCACTTGTTCTGCCTCCCACATGTACACCAGCACACCCATGTGAGCCCACACAAACATACATACACCATACACATCACACAATATACGTGCAAAAAATCAGATCACTACCTGACACATATCTACATGCTAATTTGTCTAAATTCTGTCATTCGATCATCTGCTCCATGAGGGCAGAAACTTGGCTCTGTTCACGGTCGCATTTCGACGGGGCTTCCCAGCATAGACTATGTCCTTCATAGCTGAAGAGATGTGTTTAAATAGATCATAATTAAAATTACAACTAGAATGCCCTTGTTCCAAGTCTTCTGCTTCCTATTGAGTTTGGACACATAACCGGCATGCCATTTATTCATCTCATCCTAAGCACAGCCCCTCTTAGATAAGAGAGAAAGATATGCTCATAGTCCTGACCACGATAGTGAGTGTTAATCAAGCATGCATTCCATGCTGGACAGTGAGAACTCGTGTCTCACGTTCCCTGGTGCTGTATAAATCCTCAGCTTCAAGAGGCTAGTCTCATTTCTGGTCTTTCAGGTGGCTAGACGGAGGCCCAGTTTGGGGAAATAAACAGGAAGGCAACACACCAGGCTTCAAGGACAGTCATTTCTGTCTTCAATGCCAACATGATGTTTCATTACATGTTACTGCCTGCAGGGGTAGTAACACATTCAAGGTCATTTGGCAAACAAGCAATCCAAGGTGGGACTCACAGTGAGGCATCATGGATCCCACAACCTACTATGGCTGAAAATATTCCTTATGGGTAGAATACTTGCCTCATATATATAAAGTCCTGAGTTTAAGTATCAGTGGGTGTGCACACGTGCGTGCGCATGCGCGCACATACACACACACACACACACCCTATAATGTATTTTGTGCTTTTCAGCTCTCTCTCTTCAATGCTTTTCTGCACTTTTCAGCCCAGCTCCTCTCTGCACCCTAACCTCTGGCAGATGGCCTGATGCACAACAGGTGCCCAACACTCCATCTTACCCAGTGTGAGGTGGATGAATTAGTAATAGCCTGAATCGAGTCCAATCAAGTGCATCCAATGAAGGGAGTTGCTTTCTTCACACTGCATCTCATCAGGAGGTGGGGACACAAGCTGTGCTCTACACTGCTCTCTGGAAGAACTGAAATCCATTGCTCGACTTTCAGCTATGGGATCTCAGGTTGCTTTCCCTTTCCCTCCAGCTTCTTTTGAGACAGGGTTTCTCTTGCTTCTGCTGCTGGCAAGCTTCCAGTTTCTCCTTCTCTGCTTCCCATTGCCATCGGCACTCTGAGATTACGGGTCTTTGCACTGCTTTGCAATCCAGCTTGACACACAGGCACCGAGGAGGGTCAAACTTGGCAGATAGGCTTGCAAGCAAGTTTGCCTTTAATCACTAATCTATCTCCTCAGCACCTATAGTACTTTCATGAGAAATTGAAGACTTCATGCATACAGACCAGAATAAGGAAAACATTTCTCTAAAGCTGGGATCTAAGATCTCACTAGGACCCAGTGATCTGATCACATCTGGAAACTTGCCCAATAGTACTACTTGGGGAATATGTTTTCATCAGAGACCTCATTATCCAACAACACAAAGGAGTATCCTTTATCCAGTATGGTACTTTCCACAGTTAAAATTATGACAGTTAACTATGACTTGAAAATATTACATGGAAAATTCCAGAAAAAAAATTCCTAAGTTTTATATTGCATGTCTGAGACTGTGATGAAATCTCATGGCGTCCTTCTCCATCCTGCCCAGGATTTGAGTCACACATTTGAGCACTGTTTCCATGCTGTATACATGACCTGTCCACGAATTACAGGTAGTCATGTCAGTTATCAGATGGACTGTCATGGAATCACAGGCTTATTATGTTCAAGTGAATTTAGTTATGTATTAGTGGCCTAAGCACAAAAGTAGAGATGCTCACAATTCAGATGTGACAACGAGAAGCTGTGCAATGTTTACCTTACGTAAAAAGGTAAAAATTGTGGATCTCATAGGACTAACAAAATGTATGCTAAGACTGCTGAGGGCCTCAGGAAAGAGGAAACAGTATGTGGAGTTGAGTACTGACTGCAGTTCCAGGCATCCATTGGGGGTCAGTGGGGATCCCTCACTAACATGGGGGACATTATATCCTTAATCACTGCAAACCAAACACAGACAGAATTATTATACAAGAGCACAACAGCCCCAAGAGAAATGAGATCAGTTGTCTCTACCAGGACATGGACATTCATAGCAGCACTAGAAGACAGCACAAATGCACACCAATGGGTAAACGAACAAACTGGAGTGAACTTGTGCAATAGACAAGTGCAAAGCCACAGAAAAGAAAGGGCCTCTAAGTGACACCATAATGTGCCTAGATACCAAAGGGCAGAAGGAAGAAAAGAAAAGTAAAAACACACCATGTGATCCCATCTGTGTACAGTTCAAGGTCAGCAAGAATGACAAATGTCAGAATACAGTCTAGGGTTGTTGACTAAGAAGCAAGCCAGAGAATTTTCTGGGGGCTGGAATCAAGTGATATCTTAGTCAAGTAGGTACTTGACTTATAGGGGTCAATATATGAAACAATTCACTGATCTAAGGACCAGTCAGGGAAATTTTGTACAAAAATGAATAATGTTAAAATGTCTTGTGTTAAGATTTTCAGGTCAGCAAAAGTTAAGCCTTAAACAAAGGGGTCCTTTGAGGTGTGGGACCCTGTGTGACTGTATCAGTCCCACATCCATGATGTTGGGCCTGGTTAATCTGGGCATTCATAATTTGTACACCTTATGTGGTTTAGTTTTAACTCAACAAAAGGCTAATTATGAAAGAACGCATATGGACCCATAGGGAAAGACATCCTGAGTTTGGAGGGGAGTGGCTGTTGAGGAGGGATGGATTTTAAATAAGGCAAGCTTTGTAAGGGGTGCAACATGGTTCCATGCGTCAAGTTCTTGTTGTGGAAGCACGAGGACCTGAGTTTGGATTTATAGCACCCTCATAAAATGCTGGGCATGGTAGTGCACTCCTGTAGTCCCAGCATTGGGGTAGTGGAGACAGGAATACCCCTAGGGCCTGCTGGCCAGCTAATCTCGCCAAAACGGTGAGCTCTTGTTTCAGTGACAGACCCTGTCTCAAAGAATAAGGTAGAAAAGTGTTAGAGGAAGATACCTTATGCCCACCTCTGGCTACCACATGCGTGTGCACTGACACATGCTCACAGACTTATACACATGCAAGACACACACACACACATGGAATATATCCTTAAGTGATTCTTCCATGAACATCCTGTTTGGCTTATTGATGGCTTATTCATATTGTTTGCCAGGTGGCCTTCAGAAGGCTCCTGAATGGGCTTCTTTTAAGAAAAGAGAGAAACTGAGAAAGAGAGAGAGAGAGTGTGAGAGAGAGAGAGACAGTAAGCAAAGAGGCCATAACAATATGAAATGTGCATTTGAAATTTGTATTTATATCTTATATTCAGTGAAGCTTCAATGGGCCAGGGAGGGCAAGAGGGACATCTGATGGCAAGAGCTGGAAGGTAGACTCCTGTCTCTTGATGGATCATCCAATGGCAAGTTTATAATCAGCTCTTGTTTATGTTGGATATAGAAGAGACAGAGGCCTCAGGGGAAGGAAGTAAGTGATGTGTTCCAGGTAGGAAAGGCAGGGTTGGTAGGAAGTGATTCCATGAAGGGTAACCCCTTAGCCAGGACTTTGCTGCTTTGGCAAAGGTATCCCCCACACAACATTGTGCTTTGCTGCCTGCTCCGCCTCTGCTCTGTGCTGGTTCTCTTTCTTACAGGTTGTGTTTTTCCTTTCACCCAGAGAGGCCAAGAAGCCCTGTCAGTGGCAGCTTCATGATGTCAGGTGTGTGTGTGGGGGGGAGGTAGTCAGAGCTGAGCAGGACTCATGTCCTGATCACTCTTAGGAACAGAGCAGATCCAGGAACCAGAGACCCAGAGCTGGACACCAGGGGTATGGAACAAGGAGTCCTCACCACAGAGGCACAAGAGACTACTGGGAATAAAGCTGTGTTAGGCTAAACCTCTCACCTTTTCCCCATTAACTGCCTCCTTCCCAAGGTAACAGGCAATGGGACCTCAGATCTGGTGCTTAAGTCTGCAGGCTTCTGGCATCTCATTCCCAGATAGAATCACAGCAACAACAAACGCTGGTATGGGTTTTCCACACAGAATCTCTTTATCAGTCAGTGCACATGGCCTCCTCTGAGCTTCTGAGGTTGGTATGAACTATTATTCTCTTTCTATTTGAGATAGGTAAACTGAGGCATGAGAGATTTAAACAGCTCACCGAACCTCACACAGTTAGGAAAAAAGCAAAGCTGGGATTTAAACCCATATAGCCTGAACCCCTGGAATCTACATTTCTAATCACCCCATTGTCCTCTTTAGTGGAACAGCTGGAAATCCTAAAGAGATTGCCTGGGATATGGTTGCTTCTCGGAGATTCAGCTCTGTCCTTGTCTCACACCTCGGTACCATTTCAGTTGAACATTTATTTCAGAAGGGACAACTCGGAAAGATGAAATAATTGGCTCAGGGTCACACAGCATGTGCTTCTCAATTTCATATTTGACTCCAAGGAGCTTTGTGACTTTTATGTGGGTCTGGGTGTGGTATGTTCCACACTTTCTCTTCTATAATTTGATGAGCATTTTTTTTCCCTTTTGTGAGTTTGGGGAGGACTGCCTGCTGGAGCTACAAATTAATGAATGCAGACATAATCTTGGTTTGGATTTATTTACATCTTCCATAAATCATATTTATTGAGTGCCTGGGGTGTACAAGGCGTTGTGAGAGGTCCCACACATTAAAGCAAAGAAAAAATAAACATTTCAGACACTTGGTGTATACTGCAGACTACTTAAATATCCAAAGGCATCAAATAAATCATCAGAGTGTTTAGAAATACGCTCTGGCACGCTCCCTGCAAGCCTTCATACAACCCTACAATTGTGCAATGTGCACTGGAGCCTGGTCTCCACAGGGCCCTGGGGATGTTTGTTAACACAAGTGAGTGGGTCAAAGGTCCTGGAGTCATCTGCGTTGCAGAGTTTTGGGAGATGGTTGTTGCCTTTGCTTCTCACCCTACTCAGATTAACATCCTTCCACCTTCTTCCATCTTTTATGAGAGGCAGCCATGATAATCATTCAGCACATCACCTGCATCCACCTACAGACTACCTCCACCATCTTCAAAGCTATCAAGGATGTGATGGAGGTGGAGATGGGTAGCAGCAGACATGCACACACACATATGCACATGTGCATGCAGTTCACAGACACATGGATACAGATGCCACACCCATCTCCTTAACAGCATGGTGGTGGATGAGAGAAAACTCTTGACAGAGGTCTCTGTAAACTGTAAATCTTTCTAAGCAAGCACTGTTCCCATTCCCTGCTTAAAACAGGACTACTCCACACTGCAAGTTCTATTCCATTGGGACTGAGGCTGTTGCTCCATTTAAACTTGCAGTAGCTAGGAAACCATTCATTCCTGTTAGGCATTACATTGTTTTGAAGCTGAGTTCATTTCTTCTTTTTCTGTGGGTTTGTGTGCATGTTCATAAGCGTGTGGGTACACATGTGTGTGGGGTGTGCAGGTACATATGTGTGCATGCCTGTGAAGACCCATGTTAGATGTCTTCATTTGGTCTCTACCTGGTGTGTTTTTTTTTTGGGGGGGGGGAGGGACAGAGTATCTCACAGAACCTAGAGCTCACAGATTGATTTAGTTAGACTAGCTAGGCAGCAAGTTTCCAGGGTCCTTCTGGCTCCACCTCCCCAGTGTTGGGGTTTCAAGCAGGTACCACCATGGCCAGTGCCCAGTTTTCACATGGGTGCTAGGGATTCAAACTCAGGTCCTCATGCTCATGTGGCAAGAACTTTACCCTTTAAGCCATCTCTCCAGCCTTTACATTTCTTTTCTTTTTAATGCACTAAAAGATTGAATGATCATCAACTGTGTCAGGATCTGTACCAGGCATGAGGGAGATAACAATGCCAAGGCTGTGCCCATGTCTTCAAGAAGCCCACAGTTTTAAGGAGAGAGCACATAAAATGCATGAACGAGTAAGCCAGTGATTGCAATCTGGTTTTCTTAGGGCCCGAATTGCTCCCCTGTGCCACAGTGTGCCATGGGGCTACCTGAAAGCTGGGCAGACAGGAGAATCTACAATGGATTTTTAATCATTCGGAACCAGATCATGGCTATCTGGGTACATGAAGTCACGGAGCATGCACTCTATGCTAGATGAGAAAGGGAGACACGGAGGATTATTATATAAGGTAGAGACAGAATCAAATTTACCTTTTACGAGCATTTCTTTTTCTATCAGTTTCCTTTTCCAGCTCCTCTACTTTTGAGAGCAAAATGAAGGCTTGAGCAGTGATCACATGTGCTTCAGACAAATCTCTTCTAAGTTAAAGATTGTTCCGTGGGGATCATTTTAAAGCCAAAATGAACAGATGTGTTGAAAACATACAAAGTTACAGAAGCAACGCTCATGCTTTAGGAACTGTCAAAGTTGAAAATGAAAGAAGAGAAACAAAGGATTGGGGAAGAGAGAGGGCAGCACAGAGAAAGGAGGGAGAGAAGGAAGACAGAGGTTCCATACTACAAGTACACACATCTTTATTTTGGTCTTTGTCAAGGGTAGAGGCCCTGAGCAGCTCCTTCATTCATTCACACTCGGTTTCCTGATGAGGAAGGGAAATCTTAGTAACTGTGCCCAGGGTTGGATGCCACTGGTGGCTGAGGAAGTTAGATGGCCACCCAGGGCCTTCCATGTAGGATGTGGAGTCACCAGGGAGGGACACATTGATCACATCCCTTACTGTGGTTTAGGAGGGTGGTTGGATAATGAGGCATTAACTTTAACCACTGACTAAGCTCTTAATGAGTTCACAGATGACTAAGCTATTAGGAGGTGGGATCTAGTGAGAAGAGAGAAGTCACTGCAGGCGTGCCTTTGAAGGGTGTATCTTGCCCCCAGACCATTCATCTTGCTCTCTCTGCTTCCCAGTTGACACAACCTGAGCAGTTTTCTTCTGCCATGTCCTTCAACCTGATGTTTCTGCTTTGCCAAAAACCAATGGCGCCACTCAACCACTTACTGAATGTCTGAGCCAAAATAAACTCTTTTTTTCTTTTAAATTACTTGTCTTGAGTATTTTGTCATAGTGATGAAAAGTTTCTATACCCTTTCACAGCCAAGCATGGCTACATTAGGAGTCAACACTAAAACAAAAACAAAAAATATTGGATTTCTTTTCTTCTGGGTGAAGGTTTTTTTTTTTTTTTCCAAGGTAGGATCTCACTCTAGCTCAGGCTGACCTGGGATTCACTATGTAGTCTCAGGGTGGCCTTGAACTCTCAGCAATTCTCCTACCTCTGCCTCCTGAGTTCTGGGATTAAAGTTGTGTGCCGCCTCGCCTGGCTGGGTCAAGGTTTTTAAACATTAGGTACTTCTTTTTCATAAGATTCTTCTTTTACTGAAAATTTGGAGCAGATGCCACTGGGGCCCGACAGCATAGTAGAGCCAGGCGGCAAGGAGCACAGATCCCAGAGTCATGGCATGGAATACAGACACTCCCAACTAGGATCTCCTGATGGGACTCCGGAAGTGAGATTTCATGTAAAGCCACTAAACAGTTAAGGTTTGTTTGTTACAGCAGCTAAAACTACCTAACTCATAGGGTTAATTTAAGCCATAGCTTAAATCGAGCATGCATAAGGAATAACGAGTGTTTAATAAACACCAGATGAAGGAAGATTACATGGCATCAGTTTTTTGATATTTTCTTTTGCATTAAAGGAACAAAAATGCCGTTTTCAAGTGATTACTCTTCACCAGTTTCTTTGGAAGGAACTTTTAATCAGTTGTCTCTAACAAGATTATCTCTTTGAGGGAAAATAACACCAACTGCTGGATTTGTCTTCTTCCCTCCCCTTGAGAAGTGTCCTGCCAAGTCCTAGCTGCGATTATTTAGCAAGCTCTTCAATTTAAAAAGTTGCCGTCCACTCACAGATCTGGCGAAGCTGTCGGTCGCTGAGAAATGTGGAGCTCGGCCAACTGATTAGTTTTGATGGACTGTGGTATGGAAATCCAGTCTGTGTCACTAAAGTGCCTGCTCGTCCAATTAACCAAATTACTACAGGGAACACAGGCCAAGTGCCACGCTCAGTGGACGGCTGCTCCAGGAGGTCAGGTATGGAGGAGGGGGGATTTTTATCAAGTGCCTACCCCCACCTTCTTTATTTTCTGGACAAAATAAGGGCTGAGAAGATAAAACAAGTGAGCTCCCTTGCCTTCTTGCCTACCTTGGAAATCTGCATGTGACTCTCTTTGAAAGGCTGTCGCATTAGCACTGGTGTGTGTGTATGTGTCTTTGTGTGTATGTGTGTGTTGTGTGCTTGTGCATGATTGTGTGCATGTGTGTGTGGACCAGAGGGCAAGTTCGGTTTTTTTTTTTTTTTTTTCCTTAGTGCTGGCTTTATTTATTTATCTATTTTTGTGAGACAGGGTCTCTCATTGGCCTGGAGTTCACCATACAGACCTGATTGGCTGGCTAGTGACCCCCAGGGATTTGCCTATCTCTGCCTCCCTAGTGGTGGGATTATAAGCCTATGCCATGAGACCTGTTTTTTTCACATGGGTTCTGGGGAGCAAACTCAGTTCCTGGAGCTTACAAGGCAGATGCTTTAGTAACTGAGCCATCCCTCCAAACCTACTGGTTACTTCTGTCCAGATGTTTCACTTCTAATTTTAAAGCACCTGGTCTTTCTTAGACACCATAATTGCTGCTAACAGTTAGCAGAGAGCCGGGCATGGTGGCACACTCCTTTAATCCCATCACTCAGGAGGTAGAGGTAGGAGGATCACCAAGAGTTGGAGGCTATCCTGAGACTACAAAGTGAATTCCAGGTCAGCCTGAGCTAGAGGACACAGCAAGAGAGGCCATGCCTGTCTGACTCCGCATTCTAGATAGAAGCATAAATAGCCAGAAGTGTGCAACTTTGACACCATTGACATTTGGGATCAAAGAACTTAGGGGTGGGAGTCGATGGCTGCCTTGCGCATTCCAGGGTGCTGCGCAGCATCCTTGGTCCTGACCCCTGGAAGTCAGTCTCTCACCAGCTCCCTTCGCCCTTCATCTTCCATTGAGAACTGGGGCTCAATAGTTAGGCCAATAAAGTGAAGAACTGGTCATGATGCTTGCTGGGCAGCAGAGAGGGTAAAGAGCAGAGGAAAATGGACAGTCAGAGAAGTCTCAGGGAGGCAGCTTTTGGGCTGGAACCTCAAGATGAGCAAGGATCAGCTATGTAAGGATCAGGGGAAGGGGGCAGGGAAAGGAAGAAACTGGGGGCTGAACAGAGAGTGCAGGGGAAGGTTTGGGCACACGAGGGGCTGGAGAAGAACACAAGTGCAGATACTAGGTCTTGTGGCTGTGATCAGGACAAACAGAATTCAGCCGCTGGAGACAGACTGCTGGTATCCCAGTTTCTCCATCTGTGTCACAGGAACAGGAAAGCTCCTGGCCTCGTAGAGCTGTGGTGAGGATTAAGTGAGCCCACACAGGTGGAGTGTGGAACCTGGCTTCATAAACATTCACTGACGAGCTGGGGAGGCTGGAGCAGGTTGGAACCAGCTCGCGGGCTGACGGAGCGGTTCTCTTCTCACCACCACCGGGGTAGCTCCACTGGAGGCGAGCTGGTTGTGGTGGTAGAATAGGTACACTGGGGAATTAACAGGTGCTAGAGTCAGGGTCCCTTTCCACCCATGTTGCCCGTGACAGCACTTGCCATGGCACTCCTGCTTATTAGCTATTACTACTAGCCTGGCTCTGGCTAAGGTGTATCACAGCCAGAATCAACTGGGAGGGGATGTGTGGAGGCCAAGTTACCTGCTGGGAAGCCATGGTGACAATGTCATAAAGGACGATCTTTTCAACCAGGTGCTGAGGGGTGGCTTAAAGATCAGGCCTTATAACTGAGGTGTATCCTGGGGAGAAAAGGCATGAATTTGCTAGTGAGTTAGGTGTGACAGAAGGGACAGAAATTTTAGGACTGGTATTTCTGAATTTAGTAACCTCTGGAATATGATGTGATCTCTAAATACTGTCACCACACTCCATTGCTGAGAATGGCAACAGAAATAATGGAGTTCACAGTTGCCTTTCATTAAGCATATAGAAACTGGTCACAAATAACTTCCATGTATTTCTCTAATCTTTAAAATGTTATAAGAGAATAACAATTAGATTTAGTGTTTTGTTGGATATGACAGTGAGGGTCAGAGAAGTTCAAGTTCTTGCTCAAAACCACCCAGGGTATTTGACATAGCCAGTGTCCTGAGCCTCTCTCTGACTGGGGAGCCCATTCCCACTGCACAGCCAGCCCCACCTCCTCTCCATTCTGAATCTTGCCAATAGGAAGTGTGCAACTTTGACACTATTAACATTCAGGATCAAAGAGCTTGTGGGTGGGAGTTGACGGCTGCCTTGCACATTGTGAGATGCTGTGTAGCATCCTTGGCCCTGACCCCTGCACCTACCTAAGGAAAATGTACCAACCTAAGAATGATGTTTTTTTTTTTTTTTTTAATTTGGTAGCAAGTATGGAAGAAGCCTGATGTGTTCCTTACAGTGTGTAGCAGACAGCTTCAGGTTCACTGAGATGAACTTTCAGACCAGGCACAGTTATGGAGGAAGGGATTTATTGAAGCTTACAGATCCAGGAGAAGTTCCATAATAGCAGAAGAAGCTGGCCTGCCTTCACAGGACCAAGCACACAGAGAGAAACACAAGCCTAAAAGCCAAAAGCCACAGCACACTTCAGGAACTCCAGCTAGGCATACTTTGCATATCTTTAGATTGAAATCTTAAACCCACCACCACACCTTAAGATCCACCCAGTGACATTGCCTCCAGCCAGGTGGCTACAGATGCAAACTACAAACAATAAAGAACTGAATATATTGGGGGCCATCTATTCTATTCAAACCACCACACAGTGCTTCACCAGTATTAAAATCGGGAAGGGCTACACACCAAGTTGAATGGGCTTAAATCTGAAGAATGATACTTCCAAACACTTCTCCAAAACTTTTTTAGCCTCTCTTTCTTCATTAGATTTTGTAAGGAATCAAAGAGGTGACCATCACCATCATCATCATCACTATCCCACCTTAATTACTATCCATAACCACTATCACTATCACCATCATCACCACCATTCTAATTATCAATATCACCATCACCACCAGCACCATTACTCCCAGCATCATAACAAAATCACCTTTTCTAATTGCTAACAATGTAACACTTTACAGTGCAAGATAACTTAGTATATGGAGGCCTGCTAGGATTCTGTGATGTGAGTCATGCTATTAAGTCAAAATATAGATGTCAAAAGTAAGGCTTAACAAAGATGATAGAAGTTGCTCCCATCACATGGCCAGTAAGTGGCCGAGCCAGCATTCAAACTTATTAAATGGTCATGGGATCCTTGGGACAAAGGATTTTTTAAATTAAAATTAATAAGCTTCCATCCAGGTGTGGTGGTGCACACCTTAAATCCCAGCACTTGGGAGGCTGAGGTAGAAGGACTACTGTTAATTCGAGGCCACCTTGAAACTACATAATGAATTCCAGGTCAGCCTAGGCTAGGGTGAGACCCTACCTCAAAAACAAACAAAAAGAAATTAATAAACTCCCCATAGGTGTGCAAATAGCCCTTGGTATGTTGTTCAGTGCTGACATGAGGACTTCAAAAAACCATCCTGGGGCTGGGGAAATGGCTTAATGGTTAAAGTGTTTGCCTGCAAAGCCTAAGGACCACAGTCTGATTCCCTAGGACCCATGTAAGCCAGATGCACAAGGGGGCACATGCATCTGGAGTTTGTTTGAAGTGGCTCGAGGCCCTGGAATTCTCATTCTGTCTTTCTCTTTATCTACCTTTATCTTTGTCTCTCTCTATCTCAAATAAATAAATAAGATATATATATATATATATATATATATATATATATATATATATTCATATTCTGACAGTCTACTCTATGTTCAGTCACCTAAGCCAGGTAACAACTGGATTAGAGCCAAAAAGTTCAGGTTTGTCAAGGCCAGTGGGTGTTGTAAGGAGTGAAAAGCATTTGGCTGCCTCTGACAACATAATATCACATGGACAAGCAACTGCAAATTTCAGGTTATGACAAATTATATAGGTAGCGTCTAATCAACCCCTCTTAAAAGCCTCCCCCAAAGAAAAAGATGGCATAATAAACAAAACAGCAGCAGTGACCACAGACGTCCATACCTATTCATATGCATTCCAGAAATGGTCCTTATGGATTTCCCACGAGTGGCTGCAAGCATAGGGCTGACAACTGGAAGGACTTCCCACTGTGCACCTGACACCATCCTGTCGGCTATGGATGGGCTGTTTGTTAGGGATGGAGCAAGCCTATTAGGATCTGGGTAATTGTGTCTATTATTGCAATCCACACCTGTGTAGATAACCCTTGAAATTTTCCGTGAGTTGTCAGAAGAGCCTACAGCCCACCACAACAACTCTAATCACCCGGAGAAAGATTTTCTTCTCATCTGGCTTTCGGCCAGATGGCCCAGGCTGTATCATGATTTGTGTTGCTAACATCAGTGTTTCACTGGCTTTGTGACATGCCTAATATGAGCATTGTGACAGCAAATTTTGTTGCATAGGCCATTTATATTAGTGAATTCCTGACTTTTGATCAATAATCTTTTGAATGTCATCTGGACTATGTCTATCTTTCAATTATTTATTAGAATTCTTCCTGAGACAAACAGGCTAGCTGATTTGCTTATCTTTGGCAGCAGGTCTGAAAGTTTGAAATGATTTGTTGACTTGGTCTCCCTACCTTCCACTTTCCGTGATGGGGTTCACAGAAGGTGACATCAGGGTATGGCTATACTCATCAGATGTGAAAGTGCCCTATGTCGATGAAATAAACTCGCTACTTTTAGGGATGTGTCTCCAGAAACATTCAAACTGTTCTTATTTGCTCAGCACAGACATCGCCACAGTCCACACAACACTGTGAACATGACCTTGGTGAGGTCCCCAAGGACAGGTCCAAGGAGTTTCAGCCCTCTCCTATTAGCTGGCAGCTGGTGTTTTCTGAATATTTCCAAAGCAGGCTTCCTCTTTGGAGAGAAACAAAGGAATTCACATCTCTCAACAGCCAGGCATTGGGGATCTTTGCCTCTATTTTGCAGGTGAGAAAACTGAGGAATCACTGGGTTTAAGGGTTCTATAGTTAGTTAGTGATTGAAGAACAGCCCCATGTCCATGACCTTCCACAGAGTGGTATCTTATGAACTGCCTGGACTCTATGAACCTCAAAGATTCCTGGTTAGGTATTGTCTTAGTTTCTTTTTACATCACGGTGAAAACAAATGCCTGAGAGAAGCAACTTAAGGGAGGAAGGGTTTATTTTGGCTCACAGTTTGATGTTACAACTATAATGGTGGAGAAGGCATGGTGGCAGGAGCACGAGGTGACTGGACACACTGCGTCCACAGTGAGGAAATAGTGAAAAGAGTGGTGGTGCTCAGCTAGATTTCTCCTCTGTATTCAGTGTGAGACTGTAGCCCATGGAATGGTGCTGCCCACAGTGAGAGTGGGCCCTCCTACCTCAAGTAATCTGACACAGAAACTTCTGTACAGACATGCCCACCGGCTCACTCCCATAGTGATTCTGAACCTCATCAAAATGACAGTGCTGATTAACTATCGCAGAGATACATCCCATTGCCCAAACTGGAATGTCTTTCAGTGGCAAAGGGGTTCTGTCACTGACCATGCTGAGATATCAGTTTACATCAGGGCACTGTAGACAACCCAGGACAAGGGTGTCCCGGGGCAAAGGTGTTAGCTACCATGCACCATCCCAGATTCACTGAGTGAAATTCCAGAGTGGGGACCTGGACCATTCACAGAATAAACACCTGGAGGGCTCTCAGTACTGCAAAGTGATCCCCACGGAGAGCTGACTGCCTCAGAGTCACGTGGGAAGCTAGTTAAAATATTGACATGAGGTTTTACCTGTCCCTGTTGATTGACATGAGGTATGATGGCTAGTCCAGGGCTCACAATTTTTAATTCTTTTATCATGTATATGTGCAGTGTGTGTGTGTGTGTGTGTGTGTGTATGTATTTGTGTAAATGCAGGCCACAAGTCAATGTCAAGTGTCTCAATCAATTGGTCTTACCGTATTTATTTAATAATAATGATATTTTAGTGGTTTAAAAATATTTATTTGAGAGAAAAGGAGAGAGAGAGAGAAAATGGGCACACTAGGGCATCTTGCCACTGCAAATGAACTCCAGATGCATGTATCATTTCATGCATCTGCATTTACATGGGTATTGGGGAACTAAACCCAGGCCATCAGGCTTTGCATACAAGAGCCTTTAACTGCTGAGCCATCATTCTCAGTCTTCCACCTTGTTTTTTTAAGGCAGGATCCCTAAGTGAGCCTGGAGCTCACTGATTTGGCTAGAATAGCTAATAATCAGGTCCCAAGGTCCTCTTATCTCTAACTCCCCAGGCCTAGGATTACAGAATCTACCACCATGCCCAAGTTGTATATGAGTGATGGGGATCTAAATCCAGGACTTCGTGCTTGTGAAGCCAGATCTTTATCCACTGAGCCATCTCCCCTTCCTGGTTTTGCATTGTTAATGTGTACTTCTAGTGTTCTTACAGATCTCAGTACTGTAACAAGAACATGAAGCTGAGTTTGGAAGCAGCCACCCGTGTGCAGCATTTTGAGAGCACGAGCTTCATTTTAACTAAAAATTCATTATGGTCTTTAATGAGGAGCTACAAGTAAATGGAAGAAATAGTGCTCACCACAGCCGGGCTGCAGTGTGACCACAGGGCAAGTTACTTTACTTCTGTGTGCCTGGTTAACTTAGATGTACATAGGGAACATTTGAATAAGGCTATCCCAGTTTAATTGGCCCTCATTTAAATTCCTTAGAACCATACCTGTTATGTGGAAAGTGCTTAATAAATGTACAGTGGCCATGGTTATTTGTACCTGTATTTGATTTTTTCTACTCTATTGAAATACGTTATAGTCTGTGTTTCTCATGACAGTTATGAATAATAGTTTATCTGACCATGGGATAGTGAACTTCCAGAAGACTTGACCACTGTGCTCCCATCTGGTCACTTTTCTGCCCTCTTCTCGAATCAATTTTGTATGACTTCATTCCATTTAACTTTGTCATAAAATGTGTGCATATAGAAATTTGCTAAAATAATGACATGCTGAGAGGGAGGTTAAGAAGGGAAGGGGAGAGAGAGAGAGAGAGAGAGAGAGAGAGAAAGCTGATATTGTGAAAACAACAACAAAAATCACAAAAGTGATGAAAATATTTTGGCTAAGGAGGGGAGATAGCTCAGTTGGTAAAGTGCTTACTTTGCAAGTATAAGGACCTAAGTTTGAGGTCCAGTGTCCATGTTAAAAAGCCAGGCATGAAGGCACACACTTTTAATCACCCAGCTCTAGGGAGGCAGGGATAAGAGGACTACTGGGGTTTACTAGCCAGGCAGTCTAGCTTGAATAGTTCCAGGCCAGTGAGAGACCCTTTCTAAAAAGAAAATGGTAGATGGAACTTGAGAAATGACACCTGAGTTTGTCCTCTGACCTCTGCAAGCACAGCTACACAGGTGCATCCTTATACACATAAACATACCTACTCATACATGCACACACACAAAATTCTTCAGCAAGCTTCATTATGGCTGCATAGTATTCCATCTTAAACAGACATACATACACAAATATGTACCATACAAAGATAGCCAGAGGAATAGTGTTAGGCACAAGGCTGATTTGATGATTGAATACTATAATTATAATTCACTTGCTTATTTGTCTATATGCTCTGAGTTGCTTTAATCGTTTCCTTTAGATAAAACCAAGGAATGATTTCCATTGGGTAAATATACCCTCTTTATGAGTGGTATCTGAACAGTTAACAAGCAACTCCTCCCTGTGCTTCTGTGACTCAGCTCTCATCCTTCCTCTCTTTCCCCCTCAATTTGTTGTCAGGAAAAACAGTGGCAAGAATTGGCTATAATGATGCATACTTGCTGAACACTAAAAGGCAACCATATTCTGGAAACAGAATGAAAGCTCACTTTCGTTAATGGCAAAGAAAAATAAATAGGACTCTGTCCACATGCATGTCTAAATGCAAAGAGTACCTTCCCATACCAGCCCTCAAGGAAGGAAGAACTTTTCATTGGAGGGTGGGTCATTTTGGTTTTACTCTTTCAGGCAAGAAGGAATGTTGCAGGGGATCTAAATGATACCAGAAAATATGTGTGTCCTCTATGGTCTCCTGTCCTCTGCTTTCATAGCTACACTGTGTATTGATAATGGACAGGCCTGAGAGACAGTCACAACAGAAGCATGGTTTTGCTGTCTGTATGCACATTTCTGACATCTAACCACACCACTGCACCATTCTCACATCCTAGTGAGGCCTGGCAAACGAGGCTCCTGGAATCTCATAGCACTTAACTTGCTGGCCAAAGCCTTCCACTGGCTGTTTTTTTTTTTTTTAAGCCCACAATAAGTGAGACCCACTTGGTAGAGTGATCAGAGATAGTCACCAGTGGACCAGAATCCATGCACAGACAGAGGTCAGTGCTGGGACCTTGAACCTGGCACCAAGTGGGGGATTTAGCACTCAGGGAGTTTCTGAACCAATGCTGCCTGTGATTATGAAAACCCAGACAGATCCTCACTCTCTGCATGTGAAGGAAAAGAGGGACCCTGGCTGATGGAATGCAACCTTCCCTTTGACAATAGCTGTACACATACATAGCTGTATGCTATGTATGTACAATAGCTGTATGCTTTACAGAAGTGAGTGCCCAGGTATATGTACAATAGCTGTATGCTTTACAGAAGTGAGTGCCCAGGTATATGTACAATAGCTGTATGCTTTACAGAAGTGAGTGCCCAGGTATATGTACAATAGCTGTATGCTTTACAGAAGTGAGTGCCCAGGTATATGTACAATAGCTGTATGCTTTACAGAAGTGAGTGCCCAGGTATATGTGCAAAGACAGAAGCCTCCATCCCCCAACAGGGACGCTGTCACTCTACCTAGGCCAGTGAGTCAGGAACAGCACAGAGGCTGAGGGATCACCCTTGCACAGCATGTTAGCTCTGACCAGCAGCATCAGTTCCCAACCTGAGGAGAAGCCGTTCCCTGGACCCACTTTAATGGGCATCGGCGGCTCTTGTCCTCTGTCCAGCTGGTGAACATCTCTGACATGGCTCCCAGCCCTCCCTATTATCCAGAAGAGCTCTTGTGCTCCGCACGTGCTAAACAGGAAACAAAAGCGGCAGGACAAGTGTCAGAGCAAGATCTGAGATGGGCTTTAAAATGATATGCTGCCAGGAGCTCTGCCAGGCTGGGGACCGTCTGGCTATTATCAAGTCCACAGAGTTCTCACTGCTAGTGTAATTTCAGCTCTGTGGCCTCACAAGCCCTGTCCCTGCACATCCCGGGCCAAGAGCTTCACAGTCTTAGGGACCCAAGTCACCTCCCATCCTGCACCAATGGTCAGACTCAGAAACAGTGGGTTCTTTTGTCCCAGGTAAGAATAGCAGATCAAGTTCAATCACGTAGTCGCAATTGCCTTTTTCTCCCTGGCAGAAGTGGATATATACATATATATATACAGTTTTTAAATTAGGAAATGAAGGAAATGTACTTCTTTTTTAATATTGTCCTTCCAAGGATGTTTCTATTTGCATAGCTTGATCCTCTTCCTCTACACAGCACCAACATTAGTGTGACCTTTTCCTGCTAATTGGAAAATCTTACGGAAATAAACCCTGTCAGAAAATGAGAAGTGAGTCCCCCTTTGGATGGCCAAACGACCTCAGAGGGGGAAAGAAGTTCTGAATTTCTGCTCCTTTTGCACACACTGCAAAATCTTTATGACTTCAGAGAGCCTTGAAGCTCAGTAATGCCCCTCCAGTGCAAAGCGGAGTAAATAAATTTCTTCTTATGACCACTTTGGAGAAACACACAACCAGATTTACTCAGCAGGGATAGATAGTGGACAGGATAATGAAGAGAGAATAAGAATATGATCGGGGTTTACAGCCTCTTCTGTCTCTTTAAAGGGTTTTAATCCTTCTGAAACAGGATACGGGGTCCATTTCCTTAAAGATACAGTGTCCCTTCTGGGACAAGCGATGTTATAAAAAGCTAAGATGTAACATCTATCTCGCAATATTGATTGGCACTTTAGTGTGATAAAAGGGGTTGGACCTGAAGGGGAAAAGAGGAGAAAAGGTAAGTGAGAATTACTCTTTGAAGAATTCAAAGTGTCCCTATAATATCAGGCCAAACTTCAACGACAGAGAAGCCAAAGTGCCATTTGGCCTGGTTGACATTCATCGATGAGGGCGGGCTTTCAGGATAGCTGGTTCTCTTCCACCAGGAAATGATGCTGGTATAAAAGCGATTATCATTATCATGATTAGGGTGGAGATTCTTACATTGACCCCAAGTGAGTCAGGCCAGATATTGTGATCCATTGTCACTACCCTAATTGACAAGGTCCTGTCTCTTGAGAGGCACTATAGTTAACTGATTCAGTGATCAGGCAGGCTCCGTGCCCCAGAGTTGTTGAAGGTTTTCTGCCCACCTTATCTCTGAACACCAGAGTATGGACCCACCCTACACCCAGCGATTGGCAGCTTCTACAACAAATGAAGATGTCTAACTTTATCCCTCACTGTATGTGAATCTGGTAGGTGCATTTAATTTTCATAGTAGCTTCCAGAACAAGTCTAACCCAGGCTACAGAGTAGGAAAGCAGGCTCAGAGAGGTCTCTTGTCTTGCCAAAGGATTCACAGTATATAAGGGGCAGTGTGTAGCAGAATATATTCCTTCCAACTATCTGTGCTTTCAGGATTTATGTTCCAGGTTTCTTGAAGTTGTTTGTTTTGTTTCTGGTGGCAGAATTGTATGAACTAGAAAGTGGAAATATCATGGCTACAAAATCCATATCTCATAGGACTCATATATCATGGGAGTCCCTGTCTTTCAAAGTCACAGAAACCCTGACATTTCTGACTTACAGAAACAGAACTGTGGAGGCTCAGGGTCTTAGGCACACAGGATCCTTTTTACCAAGCAGTGTTTAAGGCTTTCTTTGAGTGTCTGAGGTGGGACTGCAAAGCAGGTCCCCCACCTCAGCAAGGTGCTAGTTCTCCATTAACAGTGTCAGGCAAAAGCATGAAGGGCAGCATGAGTATATACTTGTCATCTCCACACAGAGCTAGGCAGTCTAGTAGCCCTGCTGTGGATGGGCATTCTGGGGGTGCTGCCTTCTCCCCATTGCTACCCTGGGGAAACAGCACAGTGACACTAAAGATATCAAGATGCCCTATTTTCATAGCCTGAGGTGAGCATGCTGGGACACTGTCCAGGGTGGAAATGTCACCCATTGGGATGACGCTGGGCCGCCTTTGGCTTGGGTTTCTGCCTCCAGATCTGAGCTAGCTGAGAAGTGCCATCCAGAGCTCTGGACAGCCAGAGACTCACTCGGGGCTGGTTGTTAAGGGACATGGCACCTGCTCGAGGGACCTGGGAGGGTGACCGGATCACAAAATGTCCTGCCAAAGCCGTAGGCACTACACCCTTGACTGAGTTAGGTCATCTGCTCAGCTCCAGGAGGCTCTGAGGCCAAAGTCTGGGAGAGAATAACGTCACGCAGAGCCTCTCCTTACCTGCTTTTGTCACTGCAGGGCTTCTTAGCAAGACTCACATATTCCACTTCTAGAGTTACGGGAGGGTGTTCCAGGGCATTTGGGCTCCATGTTGGCTCCCCATAGAGAGGCATCAAAGCGTAGAGGTCGACACCATGGTGAGGTGAACAAAAGGGCCAGGTTAGATTCCTGACTCTGCCCTTCATCAACAAAAAGATTTAGACATTTCTGAACTTTGTAAGCCCAAAAGTTATTGGTAGAATTGAAAGAACGAAAGTTGTTATTCATGGAGCACCTTGTGCTAAGTTGTTTATCTCTATCATCTCAACACCCTTGTCATGGGATTATTCTCCATCTTTTGAGTAGATTAAAAATACCCAAAGTCAGTCAGTTTACAAAAGACAGTTGTAAGCCAGACACCTGGCTTTCAGCCACAGCCAGCGGAGCTAGCTGCCTTACCTGGGCACTGATGCTCCCTTAGCCAGACAATACTCCGTGGAAGGGGCTGGCCTCTGCACTATGGTATGCTTAGCTAGATCTCAGTAGAATACCCCTTCTCCTGGTTGTAACAACCAACAGTGTCTCCAGATTCTAGGGGGAGTAAAAGGGGATTAAATCATTCCCATGTGGGAGCTGATAGAATATATGGTAAATGAGATGGAAAACAGGCTTGTGGACATGTAGAACCTAAAACCTATATGCCATGTGTCATTATATAGTTTAAAGTAAGAAGCCTTTACCCCATAACTAGCCTCAGAGGCAGAGAGACAGAGAGAGATTAGAGAGATATAGGAAAGAAGCAAATGCCAGGCTCCTTCAACTTCAGAAACATCCAAGAAATAAAAGGAATTGAAAAATTTTGCAAACTCTGTGGGTAAAAATTTATTTTGACATTATAAATTGGACTTTGTTAAGTGTGTTTGCCCACTCATCTCAGTGCAGTGGTCTACTACACAATGTGTGCCCACCCCCAACACATAAAACTGAAAATAAGAGATGGTGGCAGAAGGGAGTCACATGCTACTGGAAGCCCTGAGTTCCTCATGCTGTCCAGTTGTCCAAAGATTCTGGAATCTGGACTTCTAGGATTCTGCCTTTCTCAAAGGACAGCTGATGTCCTGGGAGGACAATTGGCTTGGGCAAGGTTATATAGTCCTTTTTCAACAGAGCTTGTTTTAAATCAAAATGGCTAAGGTGATGGTCCAAATTCCTGGGGTCCCTGTGGGAAAAGTAATGACTTCTGATTCTTATTTATCACTGTGTGTTAACAATAATTTCATAGCACCATGAACAACCATCTGGGCTTTCTGGACTGGCAAATATTTAGGGAGATCTCTACACGTGTGTCAGCATGCCCTGGCTATCACTAAGGTGAGAGTCCTGGGACAGGTAAAGATCATTTATATCATGTCAGTACAGGTGGCATGTGCAGTAGGAGAGGTGTAGATGAACCATGCTTCCAAGTCGCAGGAGCCCTGGTCCTGGAGCATGGTAGGTCTCTCTTGGCCAATGCTAGTGACCAGTTACACATGACCCTGCATCTTTGCCCAAGACAGAAGAATGGCCAGATGTGAATCAGGGACACTTTCCAGCAGTGGGTGGGATAAGAGTGGAGTTGGGGAGTTCAATGCCTAGAACCCAAACAAAAATGTTAGATGTGATAGCATACACTTATAATACCAGCACTGAGGAGGTGGAGACAGTAGGATCCCTCCCTGGGACTTACTGGCCATTCGGTCTAGCCTAATTATTTGGCAAGTGCCAGGTTAGTGAGACTGTCTCACTAAAAAGTGGATAGCACCTGAGGAACCACATCTGAGGGGTCATATAGCCTTCACAGACACATACACAAACACATATCAAAAACAGCGGAGGTTTGCATGATGGAAGCAATGGAGGACAGAGAGCAAGGTGTAGCTGTACACAGACAGCAAGGAGCAGAACTCAGGTGGGAGGTGATGAGAAATGACAGTGTGTTTCAACAGCTCTCCAGAGGCTTGGTGTTGGTGAGGGAACATAACCATGGGCCTATTGGAGTCCAAGTGGCCAAGGAACATTGTCCTTGGAAGAAAATAGTCCTTAGATATGTTTTTTGTTTTTGTGAGACAATGTCTCCCTATATACTTCAGGCTCTCTTTGAGCCAGTCCCTGCTGGCTTCAGATACCCCAGTGCTGGGATAAAAGGTATATGCCAACATGCCTGGTCCTTGGGTGCTTTTTCCCCTTTGTGTGTGTGTGTGTATGTGTGTGTGTGTGTATGTGTGTGTGTGTGTAAATGTGTATCACATTCATGCATAAATGAATGCATGTTTTCACATGTGTACATTCAGGTGTGTATGCACCTATGTGCATGCATGTGTGGAGGCCAGATGTCAATGTCAGGTGTCTTCCTCAGTCATTCTCCACCTTAATCTTTGAGACAGATCTCTCACTGCAGCTCACCTATTTGGCTAGACTAGTTAGTCAGTGAGCACCAGGGATTCCCTGTCCCTGCCTCCTAGTGCTGGGATTACAGGTGTGTACCACCATTTTCAGAACTTTATCAGGGGTGCTGGAGGGTGTCTAATCTCAGGCTCTCCTGCTTGCAAGGCAGGTGCATTATCCACTGACCCATTGCTCTAGCCCCTAGGGTTCATGTTAATTAGTTCCTTCCCACTGTGAGGTTTACACCCCATCCCAGTGCCCAGAGTCTTAGAAAGGATGAACCTGCCTCGAAAGAAAAAAGAACAGGAGTATAATTTTTCTGATGCACACACACATGGGGGGTGGGGGGGCAGAGAGAATCAACCTACAAGGCAAAGCATGTGTGTAAGAAATCTAGAGAGACAATGTCAGATTGGGAAGGAAAACGTGGGGGACAGAGCACAAGTGTTGGCAAAGCTCTGGGAAAGGAACAGCACTGTTTGGGAAACAGTCAGAAGTTGTTTCATAACATTTTAAAACCAAATTTGGCTCCAATATAAAAGCCTTCTCCTTTCTTGATAAGATTACTTTTTCTCCCTCAACCATTTCCACACTGCTACACTCATTTTTACTCTAGGACAGTTAATCCAAAGTCTATCTTCTGGAAGGGTCTTTACTCAAACTCCCGCATGCCTTGGCTGAGCTCAGAACTACCTCCTCTTCAACATTTCACAATCTTCCCTCTTGGGAACCGCATCCCACATTCTTAAAATAGAATCAGGTCTCTGACTCCTGCAGGTAGAATGAGGGTGATGTTAGAGTTCTCGGTGAAGAAGGAAGTAGGGTGTTCAGCAAGGGCATAGCTCAGGTTGGGGTGTCTCTAGCCCCCCAAGATGGAGAATATGCCCACCATCTACTGCTCTCTTCCCTCTCAAACCTTTCAATCCCCTGAAGCCTTCAACTTTAAAACAGTCTTGTCTCTAGTGGGAGGAGAGCCCCATGCAATTCTGGAAGAGACCCTCACAATTGAAGAGAGGTGGTTCTGGGTCCTCCCATGGCTTGGAGTTTTTATTTATTTATTTGATTTGTTATTTTGGTTTTTCAAGATAGGGTCTTGCTCCAGCCCAGGCTGACCTGGAATTCACTATGTAGTCTCAGGGTGGCCTCAAACTCATGGCAATCCTCCTACCCCTGCCTCCCGAGTGCTGGGATTAAAGGCGTGTGCCACCATGCCTGGCCGTGGCTTGGAATTTTGATACAGATTGAAGCAGGGCCATGGATGGTGGAACCTGGGATTTGGCATTGGAGAGCATGCATTTGCATTTTGGATTTACACTGTCTGATTTCCCCAGCTTTACCTCCTCACCCATAGGGTCAGGTCCCTGGTCTAGATGATGGAATGAGAAACACACAGCCATCATGTGTGCTTTGTCTTAATCTAAAATGAAGTTGCTTCTGGGGTCCAAGAGGAGGGGACTGGAAGTAGAGTGACAATGAGAACTTCCCCACGGTTTTGGAGAGAGTCGGGATTTAGACAACTACCCCAGCCTTGCCAACAATATGGCTGCAGGGTGGCAAGGCGGTGGAACTTGGTAAGATATAATTCCTCAGTGTCTCATCCTTCTGTCACCATTTCCCAAGTAACATGAGGCTTTCTCTGAATTAAACACACACACAGCTTCCAAACAAGAATACTGGCCATCTGGAAAATAGCTTCTTAATTTTCTAGATTTCCCTATACCCGTCTTCTTCCTATTCTTAGAGCCACATCTTCACATGCACATTTACACACATGCACATGTACACACATGCTTCCCCCACACTCATCCCATACAAACACATGCACACTCATGCAAACATATACTTTCTCATACATATACATGCATTCACAAACATCGCAGTCATGACACACACACACACACACACACACACACACACACACAACCTTGTCATTCTTGCAACATGTCTCTCTAAAGCCCAGTTTTTGCAAGCTCTCAATTTATCTAAAGAGCATGAAATCTTCAGGCCACATAGTCATCTTTTCAGTCCCCTGTGGGAGCCTGGTTTCACTGAAGTCAACTCAGCAGGACCAACTGTTCTGGTAAAAGCCTTTCACTAACTCTTGCTTTACAGTTGTCCTTACCCAGTGTTGAGGATATGCTATCTATTACTTAAACATTTTTTTGAAAAATATTTGATTGATTGATTGATTGAGAGGTGGCAGAGAGAGAGAGAGAGAGAGAGAGAGAGAGAGAGAGAGAGAGAGAGAATGGGAACACCAGGGCCTTTAGCCACACTAAACGAACTCCAGATGCATGTGGCACCTTGTGCATCTTGCTTATGTGGGTTTGGGGAATTGAACCAGGGTCCTTAGGCTTTACAGGCAGGAGCCTTAACCACTAAGCCATCTCTCCAGCCCTGTCTGTTACTTTCCCCTCCCACCTGCCTCAGGCATCCTCTTGTTTCTGCATCCGGGTCCACATCCCTGCTTATTCCCACCTGGATGTATCTGAGCATGCTCCTCTCTCCTGCCTTGTCTGTTTTCTTCTTGGGCTATTTATACAACAATTACTTAATGAGATCCTCCCCAGTTATACCAAGATTCTGAACTAGTGGTTGGGGGTAGACAAACAACTTCAATTTCTGCAAAATCCTCCTGATTTCCATGGCAACCCCTGGGGTTTCGTGGTTCCATCTACACTTGCCAACTCTCTTCCTGGGGGCTCTTGTAATACCTCCCATCCCCTTTCAATAGATCAAGAACTATCAATCCTGAACTACCTCTTGGGCACCTCTCATATTTGCCTGTCTCTCCCAAATGCATTGTTCTCACCTTAGTTTAAGTTACAGCTATCTCTTGCCTGAACCATTTCACTTGTCTCCTAGTGCTCACCCATTTCCACTCTGGGTGTCCTGTAACCCAATCTCCTCACAGCCAGGGTAATTTTTAGAGTAAGGCCTTAATCTGCCATCACCATGACTGTCTGGCGTCAAACGCTTCTGGGTTTTCATAGCTCTGACGTGAAATACCAAGACCAATGTCTACTTCGCAAGCTCTGTTTGTAACATGCACCCTTTCTTGGAGCAATTTTTAGTTCCCTAAACGTACTCACTATCCTCACACCATGAGGCCTTCACATGTGTTGTTCCTGCTGCCTGCACCTCCCCACTTATTCTGATGGTAACTCCAGACTGCAGCCACTTCACAGCCTTTCTGAACATGTGCCTCTCCTAAGTACCTCAACAGCTTTTGGAGACAAAGCTCATGTTTGAGTTCTTCTTGAAACTGGAGATTTGGAGTGTCTCCTCCTCCTCCTTTTTAATTTTTAATTTTTTTTTCTTTTCAAGGTAAGGTCTCATTCTACTCCAGGCTGACCTGGAATTTACTATGTAGTTTCAGGGTGGCCTTGAACTCATGATGATCCTCCTATCTCTGCTTCCCAAGTGCTGAAATTAAAGGTGTATGCCAACATGCTTGGCAGTCCTTTTTGCTTTTTTTGGAGACAAATCTCATCATGTAGCCCACACTGTCCAAGAACTCACCCTGTAGCCTAGACTAGCCTTGAAACTTTGGTTTTCCTGCCTCTCCCTATTTAGAGCTGAGATTACAGGCATGTGCCACAATACCTAGCAAAATCATATTAGGCCACTGATACAAAGGTGAATATAATCTAGGCTGGGTTCTTTATTGTATATTCATTCTTATTTACTTTTCATTTGAATGGGCCCCAGTACTCTGCGTGCCTTGTCTTTGCTGGCATGTCACCTTTGCAGGGTCAATTGTTCATTACATCCATAATGTTTAATTACTGGAATGATTTTCCCAATTCAAGTTTATTTCTGCCTTTGAGCTTCATGAAGGTGGTCCACATCTCCCTTCAACTCCACTCAACTCCCAGCTGCTAGCCAGAGAAAGGACCACCCAGGTAACTTGAATGAAAAACAGTGTGGTCTCCTCTACCAGTCACCAAGCATCACATAGACACGGTAAGGTCTCATTCTCATCCCCATCCAGGGTGCTCACTCCATGTCTGGAAGGATGGGTGTTCCCCCTTGCTGGGGGTGGGGGATAGAACCCCAGTGGCCCACCTGAAGCTCAGGCACCCAAGTGGAGCACTCATCCCAGGCAAGAGCAGCATAACCAGCCGTGCTGTCCGGGACACCACCGTACTTAGGTGACCTGTTAATGAACAGTCTCCTATAACCACCACCAGTGGCATTTTGTGCTTATGTGGTGGGAACTCCAGTGGCCTCTGCCAGGTATGATGCCTCATGTGACGGCCTCTGCCAGCAGAGAAAAGGAGTAGCAGGGCTGGGAATCTTTAGCCTGACTTAGAAGCTGCTTGGAATTGAGAGTGGAGTTTCTGGGGAGCAAAGGCTGCCTGAGTGAGTTAGATACAGGGTGACGATGGCCAGGATTGAACCATCTTCCCACAGACCAGTGTCTCAGGGACATGAGTCTAACCTTCAAGCAATGAGACAGGACAGGCAGTTGACCTCTGACCTCCCCATGCTCACTGTTGCCCAGCTGGGATTATTTTTAATTCTGATGACGTTCATATGTGGGAAGGCAGAGCCCAGCCAGAGTCACATGATTCCACCCACTTGCAGCCATCCCAGCCAGCCTGATCTCTCTTGAGGCAGAGCAGAGAGAGTGGATCGAGGTCATGTAGATGGAATGTAGAGTCCCATCTTGGCAAACCACTAAACCTGTCTGTAGGGATGAAAGAAGATCTTGTAGAAGGAGGCCTTATGAATACTGGTGTACTGGCCGTGAAAACAGGCAAGCAATGCTAATGTTCAAGTGTGCTGCCTTTGCTGGGAAACAAGACTATTCTCCAACCAGAATGCACAAGTCTGCTATTACATTTGCTCAGATTGTTGCTCTGGAGCCCGTATCAGTGATGTTGAAGGTTTTTTTTTTTTTTTTTTCCTGAGGTAGGATCTCCCTCTAGCCCAGGCTGACCTGGAATTCACTATGTAGTCTCAGGGCGATCCTCCTACCTCTGCCTCTCAAGTGCTGGGATATAAGGTGTGTACCACCACGCCCGGCTAAGACAGTTCCCCCCCCTCCACCCAAGGTAGGGTCTTACTTCATGCTAGGCTGACCTGGAATTCACTATGTGGTCTCAGGGTGGCCTCAAACTCACAGCAGTCCTTCTACCTCTGCCTCGCAAGTGCTGGGATTAAAGATGTGCACCACCAAGGCCAGCTCAAGGTTCAAGTGGGCCAAAAGTCAGGGAGTTTCTTGAAGGATGACCCAAGGCGCCTTTGATGTCAGGGGGTTTTCCTAGCAGGTGTGTCCTGAGCCATGATGGGCTTCAGTCCAGGCCATCTCCAGCTGCCAAAGATTGAGTGCTGGAAAGAACCAACATGTCTTACAAAATACACATGTTCAAACAGGTCTGAATGAAGCAGGGGAGGAACCAGTGCTCAGATCCACAGGTACTCCTGGGAACTGACAGTGAGAGGGAAGCAGGAACATTCAGAGCCTAGGTTGAGTTTGAAACTGTCACAGGCCTCCAGACCCCTGGTCCTTGTCTGTCCTTCTATTATATTGTACAGCCCACCACCACCATGACTCTAGATCCCCCACCCTTCTCTGTCCTTCTACAATGTTGTACACCCCACCACTGACTCTAGACCCCCAGATCTTCTTTGTCCTCTTATGTACAACACCCCCCCCACACACACCACCTCCATGACTCCAGAAAAGAAAACGAGGAGGAGTTTAATGTCACGAACTTCTCTCCTAAACCAGGTCATCTTATTGACACACTACAAAGGATTATGTTTCCATGAGATCTCAGGAAGTGATGGTGTACCAGTTCTAGTAATTTCTGCAGACAAAAGTGTTTTCTCCCAGTACTTTAATAGGAAGTTCTTGCATGCCAAGAAGTTTTTTGGCTAGGGTGTCAAGTGTTTTCCGAACATTCCTTCCTGAAAATTCTTCTCAAAAAAAGGGATAGTTTAACACATTATGTTCAAATTGATCACATCATGCACTCAACCATATTGAATGATGCATTGTGAACTCCACCATGAAGGGCTAGGACATGGACGATGCCACAACTCCTGACTGAGGGATATATCCAGCTATGAAGGGGAATTCCTACTGCAACTAAGTAATGATCAAGTCCAAATCTTTCCTGGGATGAGTGCTTCAGGGAACGGCTAACACTAGTATCCCAGGTAGCCAGTTCTCGTTTGGTATCTTAAAAATGACTGACCTTCAGGAGAGATTGCAGAATCAAGGGACAGTGATGGTAGATGAGCAACCGTTTCACACATGGAATAGCTGGGAAGTAGAAGTGTGTTCTCTCACAGAAGAGAAGTGCATGAGACGCTACTCATCATGCTCATCATTTTTTTTTTTTTGTTTGTTTTGAGGTAGGGTTTCACTCTAGTACAGGCTAACCTGGAAATCACTAAGTAGTCTCAGGGTGGCTTCAAACTCACGGTGATCCTTCTACCTCTGCCTCTTGAGTGCTGGAATTAAAGGCATGTGCCACCATGCCTGGCTTACTTATCATGTTTGATCAATGAGAGGATGCTACTCATTGGAAGTCTTATTACTGGGCATGGTCAGTGTTATAATCAATGTTATGTTTTGTTTTTTTTTTCAAAGATAAGGACTTGCTATTTAGATCAGGTTGGTCTTGAATTCCTGATCTTCCCCAGCAGGGTTATTCTGAGCAGGACCAGAAGGAAAACTAAGCAGCAGTGAGTAAAAGGAGGTGATGTAGCTTTGAGAATTGTGGAGGGAAGACTTCTTAACTCCACAGTGTCTATATACTAGGACACAGGATCTGACCATGGAAGAGAGGGCTGACCTCTTTCTGTCTCTGGCAGCCATACTGTCCCATGTTTACGACAGGCCCCAGTGAGAAGAGGGCTCACATTTTCTGATTGCTCACCATGTCTTCTTGAACCCTTTCACTTCTCTCCCACCTCATGTTCTGCTAACCCATGACTTCAGTTTTCTTAGGGAATCTCACCTGACCCCAATCTCTAAGTAAAATCTCCCAAATTTCTTTGGATAATGCTTTTCTGAGATTACTTGAGACATGGTTGGAGAAAAAAGTGTAGGTTTTAGAGCAAGACAAACATGAGCTTAAAGTCTAAGTTCCATACTCACAGTCACATGGCTTCATGCCTGTCTCCTCCTTTGAAAAATGAAGTAACAATACCACCTGCTAGGATTGCCAAGAGGCGTTGAATAAGATCATGTGTGGACATATACAGGCTCAGAATAAATATTTTCCTTTCATAAATCGGCCAGTGTGAATTCTTTTGCTTTCCAGCCAGGAGCTTGAGAGACAAGTAATTTCAACCCATGAGAGACCAAAGTCAGGCTGTTTTGTCTTTTCTGCTTGCTCTGCCAGTACTGTGGGCATTCCCATCAAATCTAAGAGGAAAGGCTAGACTCATGTTTCGGAGAAGAGGAATGAGGGCTTGGTCTGCTAGAGAGATAGGCTTATTGCTGACCTCTAACAATGACTCCTGAGCAGCCACCTCCTCTAACTAGCAGAGTTAAGAAGTTTCTCAGGGCAAGAGTTGTCCATGCACACCTCTTCCTGACTCTGTTCACTGACTTACTTTTGTTAGCATAGCCAACCATGAGAACATTAATACCTTGAGAATGCCAAAGGTTACAAATCAAGACTGCACTAGAAAGTTCTCTTTAGAACACAACTCTGTTTTCAATAGTACGTGGCCTATATTTCATATATATATATATATGTTTTTTTTCAAGGTGGGGTCTCTCTCTGGCCCAGGGTGGACTTGAACTAAAGATGATCCTCCTACCTCTGCCTCCCAAGTGCTGGGATTATCTGCGTGCACCACCAAGCCCAGCTACATTGAATCATTTTCCATCAAAATCTCCACATTCTTAAGAAAAAGTCATTGATAGAGTAGATGAACATCAAACTCCCTGAACAACTTATGCCTTGAGTTAATATCAGAAAGAACTGCTGAGGAGTTTGCACTAAGAGCCTGCATCCCTCTCTGTTGTCTCTGCATTTGCAGAGAAGAAGTTGCCTGGATGGGTTGTCACTTAACTCTAATTTCTCAACACCCATTGGAAGACGCCAGAGTCACTCACCTGGACAGACCCAAGGATTCTGAGAACAAGCAA
Organism: Dipus sagitta; assembly: GCA_036346955.1. NCBI lineage: Eukaryota > Metazoa > Chordata > Mammalia > Rodentia > Dipodidae > Dipus > Dipus sagitta. The sequence continues at coordinate 264,287,188 of CM070770.1, read as the reverse complement.
TAAAATCTTAAGCCCTGGAACATACCTCTCAATGATTTACCCTTTCCTTATGGGGACTGGAGGAGGCTGAGGCATGGTGTTGAAGTTTGATTAGCAATAGGAACAGAGCAGCTTAACCTATAACATTTAGCACTCTCCCCTGGATCGAATTACTGATGTCTATCTGGGTGCACCATGCAAGCTGGCTGCCTGGGAATGTTACACCTCTCTAAAAGCTGTCAGTCTATGTCACTATCTTTGCACAATGGAACCCATAGCTATTTTTAAAGGACTGTGTCATCTTTAAAAAGAAATTGTGTCTTCACAGAAAATTGATTTTGGAGTTGTTTTATATACAGATGTAGTGATCTGTCAGCTCCCAAGGCAAAGTGGGTGCTCAGTACCCTCACAAATCAGTATTCTTTTGATTTTTGATTTTAGGGATAATAGGAAGAAGTCAAGGACATATAAACTAAATGTCAAATGTCTGAGCTACCACAGAAAGACATGGTGTGTGTAGAAAAGAATGGAATAGCATAGAAGGGATTTTTTCCTACAACTATTGGGTGACAAGCATTTGACCAAACTGATAACTATTTGGTTTAATCACTTTTCAAATTCTGCAAGATAGGGGTTACTGTCTCTATGCACAGTGGATTCTGATGACAGGGGTGGGCTCTGGAATTAAATAGCCTGAGTTTATTATCCTGGATGACTTAGGGGACTCTTGTTAACTGTGCTACTCTATCTCAGTTTCCTAATCATTAAAATGTGACACTGACTATGCTTACCTCACTATAAAGCCATTGTGTGAACCGAGGGAGTTAATGCCACAGAAATATTTAAGCAAGTACCTTGAATATACAGTAAACACCCTGCAAGTATTTGTTTATCCTAGTAGGTAGAGTCTAGAGACTACCGATTTCAGGTGCCTTATTAATGCATTACTACAATCCATCCATTCACATAGATATTTTACAACTTAGGAATTACCTCCACTTCCTAGAAAGAGGAAACAATACTTGCTTCAAAGGATTGTGTTGTGTTTGGTGGTGGTTGTGGTGGTAAAGTTACACTGATATCTTTCATGTCAGGCATTTGACTCAGCCACACAGTGCATGGGAAGTTCTTCACACCTGATAGTTACTTATTAGCCATCATCAGAAATACTTTTCTCAGGCTGGAGAGATTGTTTATATGTTAAGGAGCTTGCCCACAAAGCCAAAGGATGTCCCCAGGCTAGATTCCCCAGGACTCACTTAAGTCAGATGCACAAGGTGGAGCATGTGTCTTGAGCTCATTTGCAGTGGCTGGAGGCCCTGGCATGCCCATTCATTCTCTCTCTCTCTCTGTATCTCTCTTTCTGGTGTGTTTGTGTGTGGAAGATTCCTTAATGTTGAGAATCTCTTAGCACAGCGGTGAAAACATATTAAAATACAAGTAAGAGTGGAGGCAAAATGATGGTCTGATAAAATACACAGAAACATAAAGAAATACTGAATTTTGCCTGGAGTGAGTGGAGAAAGACTTAAAAAGAGGGGATTTGAAATGGCTCATAAAAGGTTTGTTGGCAATCCCTAGATAGAAGGGCATCTAAGCAAGAGAAGAGAAAGAACAAATGCCCAGAGGGCAAAAGTGTGTGCTCCATAGGAATATGCAGACAGGTCAGTGCAGGCCAAGGAAAGGGACTTCTGGTTTAGAAGATGTTGGAGAAGTCTAAATGATGATGTTGGGAAGGTAGGCAAAAGGAGACCATATGTGTACTCAGAAGATGTTGGAGAAGTCTGAATGTTGAAGTTGGGAAGGTAGGCAAAAGGAGACCATATGTGTACTCAGATGCTTTAATAGGGAGACATTACATCCCATAGCAGTGAACACTGGACATATTTTAAGAACAGTAGCCACTGAGATATGAGTTTTACAAATGAGCCCACCCATGTACAGGACAGCTTGGGAGGAATGAATCTCAAGGAGGGCAAACCAGCAGCATAGACAAGAGGCACGTGAAATAAAGTAACAGCTGCTAGATCATAAAGGCTACAGCCTACAAGTTACTTCTTGGCCACAACTTCCTGCTCTTGGTAAGCGGTCAGAGGGAAACACACTGAAGATGTTCTGGCCAGGTTGAGTTTTTCAGGGACATGAAATCATAGACACAGAGCAAACACATAAGGAAGGGTCCCTAAGGGAGTACAGTTTCCCAACACTATGTCACTTAGAAAAGTTGACATGATCCAAATGGAAAAGTTTTGTGGTATCAGTTTCCAGCATCAATGTGCATATTGCACTCTGAGAGTGTTCATATATTTAAAAGAAAACTATTTGTTTGCAAGGGAGAAAGAGACAGAAAGAAAGAAAAGAAAATGGGCACACCAGGGCCTCTTGCCACTGCAAACAAACTCCAGATGCATGTGCCACTATGTGTATCTAGCTTTACATGGATACTGGAGGATAGAAATCAAGCCATCAGGCTTTGCAAGAAAGTGCCTTTAACCACTTATCCATCTCGCCAGGCGACATTTTTTTTTTTTTTTTTTTTTTGGTTCAAGTGCTGACTTAATTACCTACAAAGAGAATCCTTGAGCCGCTGGCCCAGGCCTGCCCATGCATGCAGGATCTGCCCTCACTAGAGTGAAAAGAGAAAACCTGTCTAAATTCTCCTACAGAGACTACTGTCTAAAAGATAAACTTAAGTATATCAAAATTCTAATGAATTGACTTGAGTGGTCAGCTACCATACCACACATGGCTCTGAACTACACTGACTGACGTGGCAGGCAAGAGGGGAAGGGCATTCACAAGAGGCACAGCAAAGAAAACATTTGATCAGTTAAAGAGGAAGCTCCCATGTAACAGTTAGTTGATTGTTTCTGACTGGTAACACTCGCTAGTTGGACCTGAGGTTAATGGACTCAGGCTGATTGAGCTCCAGTTGTGTCCTACTGTTTGTGTCAAGTGAGTTTCGGGTTGCTTATGTAATAGGTGCTAAAGCTGCCACAGCCTCCCAGCCACCCAGTGATGTACTGCAAGCTAGTGAAGAGTCCAGTCTTAGCACCCTCTTCTCTGGGGATTCGGCTTCACTTTGTTCCTATCCTTTGATTGGGGGAAGTCCTCCATTCTCTTCTCAGAACTCAAGAATTCTTTGTAGCAGTTTTAGAACCTGCAACTTCACATATCTGTATGTGTTTACTTCATGGATGGCTTGATACATTACTGGAATTACTTGATTAATGATTACAACATAGAGTTTTTAAATACAGGAATAATATGATTAATGGTCTCCACATCTGGGGTCTGTGCAGTACCTTGAACATAGACGGAGCCAGGTGAATGTCTTTTAAGGAAATGACTGATAGACGGCAATGTCTTCATTACACTTTGTTATCAGGACCACTTGTTTCTTTCTTAGATGCACTGTAGGGTCAGAAGTAACCTGCAGGTTGTTTGGTTTGGGGCGTGTGGGTGACCTGACTTTGCCTGGGTTCGTTTGCATATTATTGGGAGGTGACTGATGTAGGTTGGAATGGTTGGGACCAAAATGCTTTAAGTTTCTTATTTTCAAAATGATTCTACAATACCCAGAGGCAAATTATCATACAAGAGAGATGTTGCTTCTAGCTGTGAAGTCCTTGACAAGGTGCATTATTTAACACATAGTTTCCATCCAATGACAGCAACACACTGTTGCAGACAGCTTGCAGACTGAGGTTAAGAACTCATTAGTAGGAACTGCTCTCACCTGTTTTGGACTTAATGACTTTTCTACCAATGGCAGCCCAGCCTGTTCTGTCAACTTTTTACTCATGCATATTTCACACATAGATACTTCCTTTTGAGTACGCCTTTTTCTTCATTTCTCTATAAAGCCATTTCAAGGTTCTGTCCTATATTTGCCTTCAGAAAAACTAATACTTGACTGTCGCCAAGATCACCGCTGGCTCCACAGTTGTTGTTCTTGGGGTGACAAACTTTTCCAGAGCCTGAGAAGGAATCATATCAGGAGTTTCCAAACCTCAGGGATGGAGGTCATGCAAAATATCTCCAACTGTAAGAGATGCGTACTTCAGAAATAACTGCAGGGAAGAAGCTCAGGATGCTGGAGGTCTTTGGGGAATGCAGAGAGTTTAGGAGTTAGCAGCTGCAAAGACAGACCAGATGGTCCGTGCTCACGTCCCAAGTTGATCAAGACTCACCTGCTTTTATAAATCTCCCAATTGTAATTCTCAGCCTGCTGATCAGTAAAATGGTATTAATAAGAACAAATAATTAGAGCTTTTCATATATATTTGAGTTTTCCTGTTCTTCCACACACACAACACTATACCTTCACTTGGAGTTACGTGTAGCTATGTGACTTGCTTTGACCAATGAAATCCATTCAGGGAAGCATGTTACTTCCTGCCTAAAGCTTTGACAGCCAGAATGCAAACTTTCCTTTGCTTCCTTCTTCATAATAGCAGGTAACTACCAGATAGATAAGGCACTTGCCATGTGATATGAGAGCCTGAATGGGACGGGGCAGGGGGATCTCCAGGGCTAGCTGGCTAGCCAGATCAGCATCAGCCTATTTGATGAGCTCTTTGGGGCGGGGGGGGGGGCGGTTCAAGTCAGAGACACTGCCTCAGTAAATAAGGTAGAGAAAGGGACTGGGGAGCACAACTAATATCAACTTCTGACCTCTGCATGCAGGTGCACAAAAAGAAAAAACAAAGACACACAGAGATGATGTGGAGAAAAAAAAAAAAAAAACACTGGCTAGAGAGATGGCTCAGTGGCACTCCAAAACATGACCATTGTCACTTGACTCACTCCGATATGTATGCAAATAGTTCAGAAACAACCCCAGGACCCTCTTCCCTTCTGACAGAATCATTTCCCCCTAATTAGTTATTTGTTTTTGCACACTTTGATTCTCCTGAGAGTGCAGCGAGCCGCCATCCAGACTTTTCATCAAGTGTCTCCTCCGTTGGAGGCTGTTCTCCTCTTTCTGTCAATTCTGTGGGTGCTGCACTTAGCCACAGCACCCACTTCCCAGGGAAGTTGACTCTGGCAATCCGGCTGCTCACATGATACCCTGGTTATTGATTTGTTAGGCCTTGTCTCATGGCAGCTGCCAGTTGCAGCCACAGAGGAAGGGTCCAACCTCCTTTGGAGTGGAGGCTTCAGATGTTGCCTGTAGGGCTAGGGAAACAAGAAAGCTGAACAGAAAGTTCCAGGCTGCTTGTCAGGTCTAGTTTAAAAGCCAAGTCCAGGACTCAGGAAGCCTTATTTTGCCTTCTGGTGTGGATTGGACATGAAGATATCCATCTGTCTATCTGTGTCTGCCCCTTCAAGCAAAGCTTATGCATTGAAAGGTTAGTTACCCAGCTAGTAGTGTTATTTTCAGTGGTTCTGGACACTTTAAGAGGTAGGCTGTAGATGCAAAAGTGGGTTGTGTGGGGTGAGTCCTTGGTGGCCTCGTATCCTTTTTGATGTACTCTGCTATTGCGGACTGAACCATCTGAAACTAGGGGGCAAAAGAAATCTTTCTTCCATTTTAAAGTTGTCTATGTGAGGCATTCTGTCACAGTAGCCCGAAAAGAACTAACATACCTCCAAAGTATATGTACATATGTCTGTATGCTTACATATTTATATGTACACATGTAACATATATTATGCATGCATTTACTTTATATATATATGCACACATATATACATATTTATATGTACACATATTTATTTACACATACACATATACATACATATAAATATTTCTCTCTTTTAGGTTCTTGGGATTAAATTTAGGGCTTTGTTCATGCTAAACAAGTGCTCTACCACCAAATGATGTTTCTAGCCCCATTTTCTTGTACTTCCTACACTTTTGAGACAAAGCGTCACTAAGTTGCTAAGAATAACCTTGAATTTGCAATCATCCTGCCTCAGCCTCAGAGTAGCTGGGATTACAAGCCACCTCTAAGTACTTATATATCTTTTAATTAATTAGTTAGTTAATTAATTTTTTTGCAAGGAGACATAGAGGCAGATAGAGAGAGAATGGGCAATCCAGGGCTTCTTGCCACTGCAAAGGAACACCTGACACATGTGTCACCTTGTGCATCTCCCTTTAACATGGGCACTGGAAATCAAATCCAGGCTAGCAGGCTTTGCAAACAAGTGTCTAAATCAGTGAACCATCTTTCAACCCTCTATGTACTTATATTAATGATCATAGCATGTGAGGACCTTAGAGACTCAGATGACTGAACATCCTAGGAACAGTTGATGATTGGCATATGGGAAAGGAGATAGCAGTTATAATCTGGGAAGCACAAACTCTACAATTCATAGATTTCTCATCCAGTGGAAACTGACCTCCTGATCAGGGTTCACGGAGCCAAACCAGTGATCAGCAGGACTTCGATTCCATCTCAGGTTTGCTGACCACAGAAACATTTTGCCACACGTTACATTAAACCTTGACTTTCCCCTGATTTCTCAGTCATAAAAATTATCATTGAGCCTCCTTTGAGAAACTCTGATTCAGGAGATCTGTGGCTATGTCATGAATATGCTTATAGCAAGTTTACATGGTGATTCTGGTAGTCAGATAAATTAGAAATTACTGGTTGTCAGAGCTGGCTTCATGTAAGTGCCCCATGGTGAGCCTGGGCAAGGTTAGGCATCTGTGGTATGGTCTTGGAATTCTGCACAAGTGCATCTCTGAATCTAAGTTTTCTAAGCTGAGTCTGATGACACAACAGAGCATGTGCTTGAACAGGGGAGAGTATGTAATCCATTGGGGTTACTGGTCCCTGTCACCCTGTTTGTGTATACTATTTTCAATATCCCATGCATATTGATTTCCAGTGGGACCTTAACACATGGGAGTTTAGTGAGAGTCCAAGCAAGCACAAGGTAAGCATGTTCTGTCCATGGCTATGTAAACCAAGGTGCAGACAGCCCTGCACCTGATCCTAGGCAACGTTTTAGATTCCAATCTCATTAACAGCACTCTTTTCTGCTTTGTAGAGTAAGAATCCCACATTTTCATTTTGCAGCCTGTCATCTTGGTCAACAAAGCCCAGATGTAATGTTTCTGTTTCTTTCTTTAAAAGAGGAAGTGTTGGGTTGAGGAGATGGCTTAGCGGTTAAGGTGCTGGCCTGAAAAGTCAAATGACCAAGGTTCAATTCCCTAGTACCCACGTAAAGCCAGATGCACAAGGTGGTGCATGCATCTTGGACGTCCTTTGCAATGGCTGGAGGCCCTGGTGCATCCATACTCTCTCTATGTCTGCCTCTTTCTTTCCTCTCTTTCTATCTCTCAAATAAATAAAATACTTTAAAAAAGATAAAAGAGAAAGTGTGTCCTGACTGCTATTTGGTTGAGCCACCTTTTGGAACTGTAGTCATAAATGACTCTGGCTCAGATAAGTAGTGGAGGGCAAGTCACTCGCAAGATAACTTGCAGCATCCGTTCCCCAAACAACAACCTTCAGAGTCTATATGTCCACATTTCTTTGGGGGCAATATTAAAAGAAAAATGTTGTCCCATAATGTAGGTTTAAGGAACATCACATTTAACCTTTTGTGGATGCCCAGGCTCCAAGTTCTAGGTGGGAGAGAAGCTATGAGGGCGAGAAGTAGAAAATCCCAAAGGAATTTTCCAATAAATTTATTTCAGAAAAACAGGCATCTGGTCCAGTGGATAGAGCACAGGTCCAGGGACTTGGTACTCTGTTGCAGGAACCATAGGCTAACCACTGGGCTCTGTCATTTTGGAGAAGTCTGCCCTTCTCTAAACCTCAATTGTTTTTAACCCATCTAAAGGGCAGGGAAATACTTGTCTATAGAATTTTGGTTGAGGTTTGAAAAAAAATGTGAAAAGTAACTTCATTGGATACCTGGAATACACTATTACTTTTGACATCTCTTCTCTAGTGAGGTAGATGTCTTAATAGTCATAAATCAGGCTAGGATGAAGCCATTCGCCATGCAAGTGTGAGTGCCTGAGTTTGGACCCCCGCAACATTAAGATGCTATAGCACTAGCATCTGTAACCCTAGCCTACCTAAAGGAAGAGGGGCAAGACAGGAAAACCATCTGGAAGGTTACGGGCCAGCTGGTCTGGAGAATACAGTGTGTGAGAGAACCCTCCTCACACAAGGTGGGAAGAGGACTGACCTCCACACACACGCATGCTCCCATACTCACACACATGAACATGCACACCACACACACAAAATAGTTACAAACCCAGATAAAGAGTAATTACTTTTCAGCTATGCAAATCTGACATGGCATAATAAAGCATAGGAGAGAAGGAAGTGAGAGAGAAGATAGAGAAGAGGAAGAGAGAAATGAGGAAGAGTAGGAGGTGGAATAAGAATAAGGTGACTTTCATTCCAAAAGAGTCTAGTATATGAGTGAAATACTGACCACTGGCATTTAAAATGGGAGAGCGTGAGTTACTATTTCTATTTTGCCCTTGCCTAAATCTGATCGAAGTCCAGCATCGGAGATTTTACACTGAAGTGCTGCTGGAGGCAATGTCCCACTTGGAGTCATGGAGAGAAAACCACAGACTCCTCCAATTCCTTTCTTGGCCACCTACTAGTCACGCCCACCCAGAGCAGCTGGCTCCCTGGCCTCGTGTGGAAGGGGGTGCTGGCGGCCCGCATGCTGCGGGTGCCCAGTGATCAAATGGTTTGAACAACGTCTCTTGTTCGGCGTTTATCTCGCCTCCCAGTGCGCGGTTTGCTGTCACAGTTAAACACTTCAGCCTTCCCACTCTTATAGTCCCTGAGTGAGAGGTGATCCTTTAGCCACTGGAACTGACAAGGTATGTGTGCGACGCTGCGCCGCACCACATCCCAGCGGATGGATCTCCTGTCGGCATGAGCAAGATCCATTGAACTAACCCCTTTCTGCATCACAGCCTTCCTGATTTGATAAAAAGTGGAGCTTTGACCATCGCCTCCAGGGAAAAAGCAACAAATGCAGAGGTAAACTGGAACACATCTCAACAGAAACACATAGCGGCAGAGAACTAAACACCAAAACCAAAATGTTAAGACACCTACCAAGGCTCAAGGGGTGTGAAGACTGTAAGAGCCACATGGTGGGTAGAAATATCCGGAGGCACAGCCCCCCCACAGAGACTGACAGAGGCCCTAATTACCCCACAGTGAATAGCAAGGACCCTACTGAGGAGAGCCCTCAGGGAAATGGGAATGTGGATGGGAGAATACAAGACTATAACTTATGTAAAAATATAAATAAGTATTTATTAATTATACTTATTTAAATGTGGGGCTTTCTTTATTTTATTTATTTGAGACAGAGAGAAAGAGAGAGGGAGAGAAAGAGAGAGAGAGAGATGGAGGGAAAGAGAGAGAAAGAATGGGTATGCCAGGGCCTCAACAAACAGATGCCAGACACACGCATCACCTTGTGTATCTTACTTATGTGGGTACTGGGGAATCGAACCTGGGTTCTTAGGCTTTGCAGGCATGATCCTTGACCATTAAGCCATCTCTCCAGCCCAAAAGTTAAGGCTTTCTGTAAGAACGTGTTCCTGGAAGAACCCACATCTTTACACTCTTAACAGTTACGTTCATATTATTTAAAAAAATATTTATTTATTTAGTTGACAGAGAAAGGGTGAGAGAGAGAGAGGAGGGGAGAGAGAGAGAGAGAGAGAGGGAGAGAGAGAGAGAGAGACAGGGAAAGAGAGAGAGAGAGAGGGAGGGAGGGAATGAGCGTGCCAGGGCCTCCAGCCATTGCAAACGAACTTCAGACACATGTGCCTCCTTGTGCTTCTGGCTAACATGGGTCCTGGGGAAATCGAACCTGGGTCCTTTGGCTTTGCAGGCAAATGCCTTACCTGCTAAGCCATCCCTCCAGCCCTCAACAGTCACCTTCTACTTGCTCTGTGGTGTACTGAAGACCCAAGGGTCTTCCCACTTCCTTGAGTGCATACTCCTCCAAGAGGTAAGAGCCTGAGCGCCTCTTCTTCATCTGCCAAATGACAGTTCTTGGCCTACTTTTAGAGACTCAGGGATGCAGAGTAGTGCCATTCCAGAAAGCGCTCCATCATGACACTCCCCCATGAAGCGAACATCCAAGATGGAAGCCCCAGGTGACTGCTGAGCCCTGAACCTGTGCACAATGGGAACAACTTATCTTTTATTTTTAAAATATTTTGTTTATTTATTTACTTATTTATTTGAGAGAGGGTGAGAGAGAGAGGGAGAGAGAGAGAGAGAGAGAAAGAATGGATGTGTCAGGACCTCTACCCACTGCAAACGAACTCTGGACACATGTGCCACCTTGTGTATCTGGCTTATGAGGGTATTGGGGAATTAAACCTGGGTCCTTAGGCTTTGCAGGCAAGTGTGTGTGTGTGTGTGTGTGTGTGTGTGTGTGTGTGTGTGTCTGTGGGGGCCAGAGGACGACTTTGAGGTTTATTCCTCTCAGGTAGCATCCATCTACCTTGGTTGGAGGCAGGCTCTCCCACTGGCCTGCAGTTTGCCTGTTAGGCTAGACTAGCTGGTCAGTGAGTTCCCGGGATCTCCCTAGCTCCGCCTCCCCAGTGCTGGAGAGAGAAATGTGTGCCGGTTTTACATGGATTCTGGGGATTGAACTCAGGTCTTCATATTTGTAAGCATTTTACCTATTGAACTCTTTCTCCAGCCTGAATTTTAGTTAACTTGGGTGTGCACAAACATAGTCACATACAGTTGATGGCAGACAACTTGGGCCAACACAGACCTGGAGAAAGCACAGAGCCTGGTCCACCGAAGCCCCTCTGTCACACATTCTGTGGCGCTTCCTTTACCCTCCTTCTACAAAGCCTTTGTGAAACCAGATGCTTCCTAGGGTCCTTCAAGTCAGCCAGGCCTTGCCGGAGGCTAAATAATTCCAGAAGAGAAATGTCTGACCAGACCCTGAAGCAGGCCAGCCCGTGATGTTCTGAGTCATCAGCTCCATTTGTTCAGTGAGCGATAAGTGCAGACAGGTCCTGGCTGAACAGCTCCCTGCAGGCATGCAAGGCGGCCGGAGGCTCCTCAGCCTGCACATGCCTCTGGATGTCCCAAGAGGCAGGAAGACAGGACCTCTGGCTCCAGTGGGAGCACGGAGGGAGGAGGTGGATCCTATTGCCTGGAAACCAGCAGAGGAGCCAAGCTGGTTTCCATCTTATCTGGAGACAATTTCTTCCTCTTGCTGAAGTTCCTTTTAAAAAAAAAAAAAAACTCTGGAATCGTGCTGGGGAAACGGCTTAGTGGTTAAGGCATTTGCCTGTGAAGCTTAAGGACCTAGGGTCGATTCCCCAGGACACACATAAGCCAGATGCACAAGGGGGTCCATGCGTTTGGAGTTCATTTGTAGTGGCTAGAGGCCCTGACATACCCCCCCCTTCTCTCCCTCTCTCCCTCTTTTATTCCTCTCTCTCTCAAAAAGGAAGTTCTGGAATGAACCCCATTGCCGTGTTTGAGTCCTATGTGGGATGGCAACCTTTGGATATATCATGGACACTGTCCTTTTGATCTCCCAGCATCTGTGATTATACAAAACCTGTACAAGATTGGGCCCACTCACATTCTGTCACGGAGAGGTGGGACACATCAGGTCTTGATTTCCCCCCCCAAAGATTTATAGGCTTGTAACTTAATAGCTGCTAGAGGGAGGGGCTCATGAGGCCTTGCCCCTAAGGATTTATTTATAGGTAGTTAACAGTTGTTTATAGATTTTTTTCTTTTCAATGGTGTAGTTGTCCATGAAGTGGCCCAAGCTCCTGAAAGTAACCACAGTTAAATTCATTCATTTGACCAAGGTAGACTTGAGTGGAGTCATTTCTTTGGTCTGTCATTGGTGCCCTGCCTGGGGTGAGTAGACATTTGTTCAGGTCTTCTTAGAACACAACAAAGCCCCAGGTTTTGTCTTCTTGAAAATATCTTCCAAAAAGGGAATTTCCAGGGTGGTAGGAGTGATGGGTGACAGGACCTCTTGTCACACAGTCAGGTGTAGGTCTACGGCCTTTTCTAGAGCTCTTGTTCAAAAGCCAAAGGCCAGAGCCACCTTGGAGCAGTGGTTTTAGGTACATATGTTCATCGGTTTCCATAAAAGACCCAGAATGATTTTTGAAGAACTTACTATGTGCCAGGCTTGTTTCTGGAAACATCATAGGCCTCCTCAGAGTAAATGCCAAAGTCTTAACTCCAGATGACCTTAAACACTCCACCAGGATGCTCCTGCTACCCTCTGTGTCTTCCGCTTCTCCCTCTTTCACTGGGCTGACTACAGGCGCAGTAGCTAACATGCTTCTGGACGATGCCACTGGAGCTACTGCCTCAGGACCTTTAGGCACACTCTTCCCTCTGATGCCACATCTATATACCTTTAGTATTTGTGCAGGTGTCACCTGCCTTGGTCAAGCCTTCTTTGACCTCTCTCCCTGTAACTTATCTACTTTCCTACCCATATTTTTTTCATGTGATTTCTAACGTTTTAATACACCATGAGTTCTGTTGGTTTGTTTATTCCTTTTCTTCCACTAAAAGTCTATTTTGATAAGGACCTAAGTTCAGAGCTTCATAATCCACTTGAAAGCTAGGCATAGCAGCATGTAACCCCAGCACTGAGGAGGTGGAGACAGTAGGACCCAAGGGTCTTTCTGGCTAGCTAGTCTAGCTGAATCTGGGAGTAACAAGTTCAATAAAAGACTCTGCCTCCAAAAACAACGTGGAAAGCAATTGAGGAAGACATCCATATTGACCTGTGACCTCCACACATGTGTGCCTGTGCACCTACGTATGCATATACACACACATACACGTACAATAAAAGAGAGTGCTGAATCCTAATCACTAGACTACCAGGGATACATACAATAAAAGAAAGAAAAGTTCTCAAGAAGTAGTTGCTGAATGAGTGAATTCTCTGTCATTTAACTTCCTTTATCCACTATTCTGAGCCTCCAAAAGGAGGCAGCTAGAACTTATAGCAATAATAAGCAAGATGTGTTCATCAACTCACCCATCAAGGAGTACTGGACCATTCACAGTGTGCTGAGACTCAGGTCTGACATATACCAAAGTCCATATATTTCTGCTCCAAGAAACTGCCTTGCAGTTCAGACAGACATTGTATCCTAGACTACTAGTCTAATCTCCTTGAAGACAGGAGGATCTTCAGACTTGACAAATTCCCAGGGAAGGGAGATATGCCACAATGTCATTCAGCTCCTGAGTGTTTGTAAATTGTTCCTTTACTTGTGCTATAGTTGTCTCAGGAATCCTGCACCAGGGCTTGAGGGTCTGAACAGATGACACTATGAGAAAACCATAGCACAGTTCCTCCCTCATGTTAGGACAAATGTTTGGTTACAAGGAAGCCCAGACTGTAAGGGCACAAGGCAAAGCAGCAAGTGTCACCCACTAAAGGTGCTCCCACCTTTCATGACGGTTCCAGTCCTGACATACATTGCTGCTTTGGCGCATCTCAACAAAAGCAGATTGCTGTGACTCAAGTCTTGCCTTCTGTGAAGAAATAACCAGAAATGGAAATGAATTCTGCCAATATCAGGCCTCAGAGTTGGCCTCCCCACTATCGACCTCTCCCGACACCCTGGTGCTGTTCTCTTACTGCCACTCACAGGAGATGGCACAGGACTGACTCAACCAAAGACCCAAATGAAATACTTATATGAGTGGCATGTGACTCACTCACATGACCAGGGACTGGGTCTTCCTGAGATGGCGTGGAGTGACTCTTCTTGAAAGACTTTCTTCCCTAGAGGCGCCCCTGGCAGGAGCGTATTTGGAAATTTTCTACTTGGGAAGGAGTGGTATTAGGACACCGCACATGGCTAGGAACAGGTGGACATGGGACACTGACGAGTGCTGGGGTTGTCAGTTCTTTCCTCCGAGGCTGAGGCGTGGGAATTCTCCACAGATAGTGACTATGGTCAAGAAAGGGCAAGCGGGCAGCAAACTAGTGTCATATACCAACCAGAGCCCTTGAGACACTCCCAAGTCTGTGTGAGGAGAAATTTTTTGACTATGTGATTTTGAGATGCATATAAAGGTCCTGCCTGGATCTTGCCCTGCTCATGAACTTGCTCCAAGACAGCCATACAGTCTGAGTGCACAAACACTTTTGCCCTCCCTGGGAACTTGAAGATGTATAAGGAGTAGATCTGAAATAGGGCTACTGTAATGTCAAAGGCACAAGAAGGCAGGAACTCCTGCCCAGGATCTCCAGACCCAGAGGCTCTCCTCCATCCTGCCTCTCCAGTGTATCACATTCAGCCCATCAGAGAGCTCTAGTGTTTCTGCTTTCTTTCCAAAGTAAACATCAAATCTAATCTCTTCTCCATCTCTGCTATTACCACTCACCTTTCTGCTTGGGTGACTAAACTATATTCCCAAATTCCACTTACATGTTTGCCCTGTCCTCCGTCTCCCAAGTGGCCATAGTTATGTCTCCAGCATACTGACCAAATCACACCTTCCTGGCATTGTGGCTTTCCATCCGTTCTGGGTACCTATCGCCATGGCCTTGGCCACACGAGTTTATTGCAAATCTTGGCTTGTGAGAGAAGAATACGGACCACTCTCCACTAAATAGGTGTTCTGCTTCACACAGTGCTGCTGCCTGAGGCACTCAGCTATGAAGACTCTGAGCTGAGAATTCTGCTTTGCACTGAAGCAGGGTTCTAGAGTCTAAGGCCAATAAGATCATTGTGATCTTGGTATTTTGGTAGGGTAGCTGGAGGGTCATCCTCAGTCAGAAAAGTTGACAAGAATATCATGTGTCACCTCTCTAGCATGGGTGAACTTCTTCTGTCACTTCTTAGGGATCCCAGAAGGAGTGTTTCAGAATAAGAAGTGAAAGCCGGCCCTCCTTTGAGGACAGGTTGGAAGCCTGCATAGATTCATCTCCACCATATGGAAGTGGCAGAAGGAGTCGCGGTGCCTCCAGGTTCAGAATCACACGCCAGCAATTGATGAAAATTTTAGAAATGTGGACTCTTGTTCCATTCATCATAGTCCTATGCTCAGAAAGATGTCACTTTCCGAGTTGCCCAACACCTCTCCCCATGACCCAGCCCGACTGCCTTCATCACTTCTTCCTCCCACGTCACGCTCTAGTTGCACTAGACTCCTTCCTGCTAAACAAACTCACTGCGCCCTCTTCTAACCTCAGAAACATTATGCTTGCTGTCCCTCCATCTGAGCTGCCTTCACCTAAACCCTTCCCAAGCTTCTCCCTTGAGCTGAGTACACTTCTGTGACAACTCCTCCCAATAGACTCCTGTGTTTGCCTCATCAACATTCATATTAGAATGTTCTAGAGGGCCAACAGCTCCCTATGGAAGTTGAAAGAAAGAATGAGCATTTGGCACTGGGAGACAAAACATACCCTGTTCTTGGATGGGAAAAGTCTTAACTTGGCTGTGGGTAGGTTTTTTTACTGTTTCTTACCCATTAAATGTGGATGAATGACATTCACTGCAAAGTGTTGGCATAAATTATAAGGAAAATGTTACATACCTTTGGGCATCACACAAGTATACCTGGACATGGAGTTTCAATAAATATTGGTAAAGGGAGAGAGGATTTTTTTTCTTCTCCCATAAGTGCAAAACCAGTTTCAGGCTTTAATTTCTTTGTTACTAGATATCCAGTTTGGCTTCTGCGTTCCAGATGGTTTTTTGTTTAATTTGAGAGCAGTCATTTCAGCCAGCCCAGGTCACAGAGTTAGTGCTGTGCTGTACCTCACGGGGAGAGCAAGGATGGAGGACTGCACACAAACAAGCTCAGGAATGTGGGAACAAACACATACCAGCAAGAGTGATTTTTGAATAATAGATGTTAAAAAATGAATCCAAACAAGGGAAATATAGCCATTGAATAGGGATAAGTGTAATGTCTATCATGGACTGTGATATATGTCTGCTCTGAGACTAGCTCAACAAAAGGCCAAATTTTCTTAAAAGCATGTTAAAATATTAATAGATATCTGAAACAGTTTTCTTGCAACTGCTGCCAGTCTTCGGAAAGATGACGTCAGCCTGGAAAGAATGAGGAGACACTGTAATGTCTTAGCCGAGGTGACCTACTGGGGCACGGTACAACCCACTCCAGTGGGGAAGGCTGTGGTCTGCCGGGGGAGCCCCCCACAGGCTCCATTCGTGTGAATCAGAGTTACTGAGAAACTTCATGTTTGACCTCAGGAGCTGTGATTCACTCTCCCTGGCAGGTTTTGTGATCCCTTAAGAGCCCTGCAAAGGCTTACTTGGGTTGGCTCCAATCTCCCCCACTGGCCTCTTCTCCTGTCTGGCCTCTCTCTACCCCAGATCCAGTGATTGTCTTTGCAGACATTCATATCCACTTCTTTTCCTCCTATCACAGAACTTATTCTTGCTTTCTTCTGGAATGTTCTTTCCTCCCTTATGAACTCCTTTAATAATCTCCTGTCTAAGTCTTTGTTGAAGAGCTGCTCTTTCTGCATCATCCCCAAATAGTCTTACAGAATACATGTAGTACAAATAAATATATGTCATTTATATGTTGGTCCACACCTATACAACAGCCAAGTGAGTCTTAATATAAAATATGGACTTTGAAGATTAATAGTGTGCCAATGTAGGTTCTAAATGGTGACAAGTACACCTCTGTAATGGAAGACATTAATGGTAGGGGAGACTACTGTACACAACGGGAAGCATCTTTACATTCACTCCATTTTGATGCAAATCTAAAAGTTTAAATTGATTAAACAAAAGATATAGTAGCTAGAGAGATAGCTCTGTGAAGTAGTGCTCTCTCACTGCATAAGCATGAAGACCTGAATTCAAATCCCCCAGCACTCATGTAAAATGTAGAGCATGATGACATGCACATATAACCCCACCACTGGGGAGGCAGAGACAGCAAAAGCTGTAGGGCTTGATGGATTCTTTGTTCAGCCAAATTGTTGAGCAAGATCATGAAGAGACTCTGTCTTAAAAAAAAATAAAGGAAAGACACCTGGGCGTGGTGGCACATGCCTTTATTCCCAGCACTCGGGAGGCAGAGGTAGGAGGATCGCCATGAGTTCGAGGCCACCCTGAGACTGCATAGTGAATTCCAGGTCAGCCTGAGCTAGAGTGACACCCAAAACCAGAAAAAAAAAAAAAAAAAGTAAAGAAAAAAGAAAGACACCTGACATCTACCTATCTACCTGCAGCTTACACACCGCAAATACACACACACACACACACACACACACACACACACACATATCTACACATATATGAAGATGTATACACACATGCACAGCAAAGAGCTCCATGATCTTCTTGTCATTTTCCCTGGAGTTCTCCATGAATGGGCTAACCTGGGCTCTCTCTAGCTCCTCTTAGAAACTTGGTATGGATGGTGATTGCTTGTCTTTACTCTCACTGTTGTATTCACAGCACCGAGTACAGCAGGGAGCCAGTAAACAGCTACGAACGCATGAATAAATCCAAGAACACTGCCCCAAACAGTAAGAAAATTAAGTTAGTCTCAACCCTGAGAACTGAGGATTTCATTGTGATGTTTTATCCACCTTACTACTTGACCCACCAATCAGCCTCCTGTTTCCTCTGCTTTTGACAGTGACAGTACATTAAGAAAGAGAGGAAATGGCATATTTAGGTCTCCTGGGATCTCAGACCTAAGGGCAAAGGGCATGCTGGTGACAATGTAGCGCATACTGCTCATGTGCTCCTCTCACAGTTCTTTACGCGCCGTCCTCAGGCTTTCCGCTGGGGTAGAGTTGGTGGTGCCCTCCCATTCCCCAAGCATCCAAGCCCAAGACGCCGGGTATTCAGCGCCTCTCTCGCCATCCTCTCTAAGACTGGGGACTTAGGTTATCTTCTCACATCCAGTTTATAACATAGAGCTGAGACAGACCAAGTTTCTGGTGCGAACTGATGGGAAGAATGGACACATGAATAAATGAATGAATGAATACACCAGAGAAAGGAGCTTGAAATTCTGTGGGAAGTAGTAAGTGTCTCAGAAGAACCTACTAGCCAATGGGCTCTGATGAGTGTCCCCTGCAATCTCTTCCATCATTTGCTCCTTTCTTACCCAACCTTCAGCTCGCCCTTCCTCCCCTGTTTCTTTCCTGAATTGCCACGATTGCCGCAACAGCTCTCTTGCTCACTGCTTGCATAGAGCCCCTTCCAGTGTATCCTTTTCCCATGACACCTGGTAATATTTCTAAGTTACAAAGCTTCCATTCAGCAAGAATTTATTGATGATGCTATTACAGGACAGCCACTGTGAAGGCACCAGGGATATAAAGCTGCTCATGACCTCCCAGGGGAGACAGATGTGTAACCAATGGCGGGCTTCTACAGGAAAGGGAGTGACAGATTTCATATAGGAGTGAGCAAGCAAAATGACATGGGAAGCTGCAAGAGGTCATTTATTTCCTCTTTCTCATTTTCCTCCCTTCTTTCCCCACTGTTTTCTCTCTGTTTCATTTACTCCTTCAGCAAACACTGCGCAGTGACAAACTAAGTAGGCAAGGCGAGGTAGTCGGAAGTCGTGGGTCTAGAATGGGAACTTAGGAATTAGCCCTAAGAAGGCTGACCTCGGAGTGTGCGTGTGGCTGCGTGTACCCTCTCTTCCAGTTTCACAGCCACAGCTGTGCAGATGGTGTCAATCACTCTGCAACTGGGAACTTGTGTGATCTTCTAATACCAAGCTGATAAACTGGGGTGAGACTAAGTTCCTGGTGAACACTTAGGGAATGATTAAATGAACAATGAATGAGTGAATGAATATACAAGGCAAAGGAATCTGATCTAGTGTAAAAATGTCCCATTGTTATCAGGAGAAGTTTTGTTACTTGTTTATCTTTGAAAAGTTGGGCTCCCTTTGCCTAGGCTGTCCTTCAACTTGCCATCCTCCAAAGTCGCGTGATTACAGTACGCATCATCATACCTAACTAGCAGATGAATTTGTGACTTGAATTGAAAGCAGGATCCATCCCTGTGATCGGCAGTCAGGGATCACGAGGGTTCTACTTACATAGGAGATTTGTGAGGCTGGGATTCTGCCCAGCAGTTCTGTTCCAAAGCTTATTAAAGTCCATGCTTTTGTCACCACTGTTACCTCCCAGGTTCCCAGGTGGTTTGTAGGAGGCCTTACTCACTTTGCATTCCAAAAGGAGAGAGAAAGATGGGTTCTATGAACCCCACATTCACTTGAGGTCATTTTCCAGTGCACATGATGTTGTTAATGATAAGGACAGAGAGAAAGTGATGACAGTGAACGTGACAACGGACAAGATGGTGATAGCTACTATTTACTATACATTTATGTGCACTTGACTATGGTCACAGCCAAAAAGAAACAATTAGCACCTCATTACAAAGTGAGTGCTGAAGTTTACAGACTTTAGAAGACACTTTCTGGAGTTTATACCCAATGAAAGAATCACCCTTATCACTGGCTTGGTGTTTTTTTTTTTTTTTTTCACATTCCACAGAATGTCCTGGAAGCAAATTATGGTGGAAAGATAAAAGATTTCATAGGTAATTATGTTAACATGGATAGATACCATAGATATCAAATGGATACTGGAGATGTGGGTAAGAAGATATGGAGGTTAACAATGAATTCTTCAGAACAGAGAGCAAGCCAAGCCCAGAGTTCAGCCTCTGCATCTGTGACACCTGTTAGCAGATTTCTCTGAAAATATTGATGCTATCTAGAAGCACAATTACTCTAACTACTGTTGGGTGGAGGAAATGCACACACACAAACAGAAAACGAGAAATGTTACTTGATTATGTGTATCATGCATTTAGTTTGAGATTGTTTTAGCTCAGTTGGTTTATTTTCTTTATCTGTTTTATTTTTATTTTTTGAAAGGTCTCACTCTGTGTCCCAGACTGGCCTCAGACTTAAGGCAGTTCTTGATCCTGAGCTTCCCAAGTGCTATGCTGACAAGCATGTGCCACTACAGCCAACTTTTGGGTTTAGTTTTTCTATTTTTAACTTGTTTCTCTTTTTAAATTTTACCTTTAATAGAGCATCTGTTATCTTGATCTATATTTCTTGAATCACTGAAAAGTAGTAGTTTTAAATATAATTGTTGTATTTGTTTCTCTACTGAAAAAGTTACTACCTTGTGATCCAAGAATTTGTTCCAGGGTCTGACCTGCTGACAGAAACATTCATATATTTCCTAACAGCCATGGCAAAAACATTTGTTACAACACCTCAATCAGAATAGCCCAGAAATGGAACAATCCATCACTCCCCTGATGTTATCACTACAAAATGGAATACTATGCAGTCATGCCAAGAATCTACTAGAACTGAATGTAACCACATGAATGGACTTTAGAAGCACAATGTTAAGAGAAAGAAGCCAACAGAAAAAAATAGTTAAATTCTTATTCCATTATCATTATCATAAAATTCAAAACTAAAGTTGGCAAAAAGAAAGCTGTTTTTTTAACCTGCTGCATTAAGATGCATTCATACTATTAAAATTCATTGGTTTGTTCACTTATTATGTGAGCATTTTTCTGTATATGTGTTACACTTCAATAACAATTTTAATGAAAAATAATCACACATTATCAAAAATAGAAATAGTAGAAAGAAGGCATAAATATTCATCCACAATCTGACCACCTAGAGATGACAATTGCAAATATTTATGTTTATTTCAAATATTTCATGTTTATTTTTCATACATACATCTCTTACTTACTTCAGTTGCTGCATAAATCAAGTGAAAAGTAAATCAGATGGGTATATATTAATGACATGCCATTTTCTTACTGTTGAGCATTTCGATTATGGCTACTGGTATTATAACTGCTATGGCAATCAACAGCTTTGTCATGTGACAAAACCTCAGCATCACCAGTTGCCATTATTTCTTCGGTTTGGAACCTCAGAAACAGAATTATTCAGTGAGTTCATATGCATTTCTTTAACAGCTAATTTAAGCATTCAATGCCAGTTTTGATTTGGGTAAGAGTAAGAATGAGTGAGACTTTCTCTCAGGATGGGTTTTGCATTGATCTTGTCCCATAGAATAAAACCTTATTGTTAAGGGCATAAACTTATTTTTTTAATTTATTTGATAGAGAAAGGGAGAGGGAGAGGGAGAGAATGGGTACACCAGGGCCTTTAGCCACTGCAAATGAACTCCAGACAATGTGCCACCTTGTCCATCTGGCTTATGTGGGTCCTAGGGAATTGAGCCTGGGTACTTTGGCTTTGCAGCCAATTACCTTAACCACAAAGCCATTTCTCCATCCTATTGGGCATAATCTTTTTAAAAATCAGATTTACTTTGGAGCAAAGCAATTTTAAGATAATTTGAGTAAAATAATCTCTCATGGACATTAGCACAATATATATATATTTTTTTACTTAATGAAGCTAACTCTCACTAGCTTAGATTGGCCATGTCTGCCTGCCTGGAGAACTGTGTTGAGAACTCTGAGTATACTGAGCCATTAGTAATGCCTGTCATGACACTGAAATGAGAGCATTAGGGTGTGGGATGTTTGTACCAGTTGTCTTCTAGAGTATAATGGCAGGTCACTTTGTCAGTGTGTTCTAACATTCACTTTAGGCCCAAGTGACTAGCATGAACTTGCTTGGCAAAGTATTCACCTGGGAAAGGATAGATTTAAAAGTATAAAGTTTGCTGATCTGGGTCAATGCAATTACTCACTCAAACACAGATACAGACACACAGAGACACACACACACACACACACACACACACACACACACAACCAAGAATTGGTTCTGAATATACCCAGACCAGCCCAACTCAGGAAACATATTTTCTTTAGTCTTCCAGCTAAACCATTATGTTTTAGCATCTTATTGTATGTGTGCTTGTGATGTATGTGCCTGTGGAGGATGGTCACACATATGCTATGGTGTGTGTGTAGAGGTTAGAGGACAACTTGGGGTGTCGGGTCTCACCTTCAACCTTGTTTGTGGTGGGCAGGTTCTCTAGTTGCCCACCATTGTATTCACTAAGCTAGCTGGATCTTCGGTGTCTCTCTTCTCTCCCTAGGCACCCTGGGACTGCGGATACTGGCTACAGCATCCAGCCTTACATGGGTTCTGAGAATGGGAACTCTGGTCCTTATGCTTGTGCAGCAAGTCCTTTTTCCACTAAGCCCTCCCGTAGCTAAAATTTTAAACATCTTTTTTACTAAGCAATTTCTTCACCTTGGACTTAAGAAATACATCACTTCCTCTAAATAAATACTGATCCCAGGGTCTGGAGAGATGACTCAATGGTTAAGCCACTTGCCTGCAAAGCCTTACGACTCCAGTTCAATTCCCCAGTACCTACATAAAGCCAGATGCACTAGGTGGCATTCGTGTCTGGAGTTTGTTTGCAGTTGCTAGAGGCCCTGGTGCACCCATTCTCTCTCCTCTCTCTGTCTCTTTCTGTCATAGATAAATAAAAAAAATAATTTTTAAAAAGAGAAATGTTTAAAAAAAACAGGTTCGAGGATTGAGTCTTGTTCATGCCTTCCTTCCTCAGTTTTAGTAAGAAAAAGCCAGATACAAGGTTTAATTGGGTTTAGCTGTCTGAGGCAACTGTGCCTAAATACTAGCTACTTCAGGCTGTGAAGCTCTGGACATGAGGAAGTCCATGTCTTAGCAGTGGTCAGGACCTCACTGAGGACCCAGTGACTGAGCTCAGAGATCCTCTGGACATATGAAATCTCTAATGAGGGTCACACACACTCCAAGGCTCTGAGTGGGCAGAAGACAGACATTCCGCAGTTCCGTCCATGGGTATGAAAACATTTGCTGTGATTTCCTCTTAGGTAACAAGGGGGCTCATCGTCAAATCTCAAAATGTGTATAGCAGTTTCTAAGGAAGCACTCCTCTGGCCTAACCACACACTCCATTTTCTCACCACCCAGTCATCCTGGTGGGTCATGCCTGATGTCTTTTCCACTCTAGCTAAAGGCAGCATAAGTTAGAATAGGTTGAAATTCTACATACAGACTAGGAATTCTCAGTTTCCTTGACCATTAAGCGAAATAATACTACCTCATCAAGGGTAGTCATGGGTATCAAGGAAGATAATAATTATCTTAGTATAATTATATATTTTATATAAAAATAGTAATAATGTTGACCATAGTAGTATCTTGGACTAAAATCTTCTTAGATGCAGGAAATTGTGCTACACATGACAGCTAGTCCTCATGATACACTATGAAAGGGGAAGATAGTCTTTATTTACAGAAGTGGAAAGAGAAACTCAGGTGGATTAAGTAGTATCTTTATGGTTGCCTGGCTAACCAAATGACTTCTCCTTCCGTTTAGGGATATGTTGTATTCTTCCCATTGTCTTTTTGTATGACACATGCATCTTTGGTAATGCTCTTAGAAGAAAGTAACTAGTGAATGACCTCTGGACACTCTCTGTCTACTGGTACAGACTAGTAACTTTAACCTTTGTTCTCTTAAGTAGCATCCATCACCCATTGAATAGTGCGCCACTAAGGCAAAGCCCCAAAGCTATAATACATGGCAGAGCTGCACATGGATGCCAGTCCAAAGCCACACACTTGCCAGCTCTTATATGACTCTGATCCTTTAATCATCTATAGTGACCTCCTTGGGGGCATAATGGAACTTGGCTCCCATGTCTGAGGTGGTGTTAAGACTGGAGATCATTTTGGTCTCTCCCTCCAATTTGAGTATACCTGCCAAGCTTCCCATACCTGGAATCAGTGCTGCACACCCAAAGACCCCTGGCCTCAAGGGCTTGCCGGGCCTACCCTGCCCTAGTCTCCCTGTGCATGGAAGAGGGTACGTGTGCACACCAGCCTGCACATTCTTTAGCCAGCAGCTGCAGCTAGAGATCAATGATAAGTAGAAATTGTGTACATCCGACTGCTCGTGCCTGCTCTCCCTACAAAACACGTGACTTCCTATTAACGGTATCTCTCGTCTTACCAAACCGATATTTCCTGTAAAGGGCTTAGACTAATTGTGGTTTTAACAAGGGTCACATTATGCATTTCTGTGTGAGTGAACCACCGTAGGTCAGACAGTCAGACGGTCAGTCTGGAAAACAGATCCATACTCCCAATCTTTAAGGCTGATGTGAAGCCCAGATAAGCATGCTTGCAATGTGGAAGTTACCCTAGGAAAATATAATGGGAGAAAAATGAACTCAGGAAAAGAGCGAGGGCCTGAAAGATGGGGTGCTCTGGTTCTCTTGGGTGTGTATTGAGGGAAAGCAAGTAGGATGAGAGACAGACCCCCTGTTCTGGTAGATGAGATTCACAGCATGCCCTGCTCCAGAGGAGTCAGGCAGCTGTTTAGCGAATGCTTCTCTGGGTGTAGCCGTAGTGAGTTTCACGTGGGTTTCTTCTTTCTCAACTTGCAATCACTGCTCTTGACAAAGTCAGAAGTCAGAAACGCCCTGGAGAACACACTGCCTTGATTGACCTGTTTCTCTACACAGTGAATAAGCTGTGATTGAACTCAGAGCTCTCAAACTCAACCCGAGCCTTGAAACACAAAATGAAGACAAGAGAAAGGTTTGCACTTCCTCGCTTAACCCACATCTGGCTCAATAGTCCCCTTTTCCTGTTAAGACGTCAAGTGTGATATGACAGGGAGCCATTTATCACAGAGACATCCTCGGCTGCTTCCCTTTCTCTCACCCTGTCTCTACCACTTACTTTAGGTCAAACTAAGACATTTCTCACAGGGGAGCTTTCAACGTGGGTGACACTTTCCTGATTCTGAATCTTGTTCCAAAATGCCACAAGCAAAGTCTCCAGCTTAGAACATCAACATGTCAGAGGGCTTTCATTTTTGTTAGACACAACTCAATCATTTTTCTGCCAGTGCATCTAGGAATTTCCTCTGGCAAATTAGTGTCCAATCCTACTAAGGGAAGTCAAAACAGCCACTACACAACACCACAGTGCTTTTCCCTCACCCCTCTGGACTGAGTCCATGCAGAATGCATATGCATAGAATTTTTATATCAAATCCATACAGGAGATTCTGATAAAGGTGGAACTATTCTGTATGTGCACTGTCCATTAGGATAACCACTGGCCACATCAGACCACTGAGTAAGTGAAATGTAGCTACTGCAACTGGGAAACTGAATTTTAAACTATGAAAAATTTTAAATTAACTTTATCTGTATTTCATACAAATCATGTATGGTAGACACCCCAAACACATCACATGCTGAATTAATTAATATCACTACTGGTACATTTGTGGTGACATTTAAAAACTTATAAATTTTTTTTTGTTTGGTTTTTCGAGGTAGGGTCTCACTCTAGCCCAGGTTGACCTGGAATTCACTCTCTATTCTCAGGGTGGCCTCGAACTCACAACAATCCTCCTACCTCTGCCTCCTGAGTGCTGGGATTAAAGGTGTGTGACACCATGCCCGGCTTAAAAATAACTTTTTATTTAATTGTTTTTTTCATCCCTCAACATCTTACTTTCTCTTATGAAAGCTGAAGCTGAAGAAAAATGCTAAATTAATAAACTGTTCCATTTTTGCTGAGGTTTGGAGCATGACAGAGAACAAGATGAGAAGGGGCCTAGTGCAAAGCCAAAAGAGGGGAGGCCATTGTGGGTGTGAGTTAGAATCCCTTTGCAAAATAGTACTTATTCTCATTGTGAGCCCAGGCTCTGTTCTCTAGTATTCATTCATCTATTTATCTAACATTTATTAAATTCCTATGGCTTACCATGTGCAGCATCTGAGTCTACTTTATTCATAAGTAAGGTGATGAGGTGATGTCTAAGCAGGTGATGTATGTGGTGTAGTTAATAAATTGTGAACCACCAGAGGACGTTGATCCATTTGTATGTTGGTATTTTCTTTAGTCAAAGAAAAACTTCAAACTGGAAGGGAAACTTCAATTGTAATTGAAACCAAGGATTAGAGTGAAACAGGGTTGGGATGAAAGATAAGCAAGCAATTTATCTAGTTTACAGTTTAACTGGTGATTTCAGATGGTATAACCCATGTGTCCAGGCAACTTAAATCCTGGGATCAGAAGCAGATTCACAGGTGGGAATCTGAGAGACCAAGAACAAGGGAAGGAAAGTTTAAAATAGGATTTTTGGAAATCTCCTGGTTTCCAAAATCATATGAAGAAAGGGAAGGTTTCAGAAGCAATTTGATAGTGTACTCTACATGACACAAGTTCAGCATGGATCATCATTACCAACTTGATTTTGAAGAGGTGACAAGGAAGTCTAGTATTTCAAGCAAAACGTCTCAGAACAAGTGTGTTTGCTCTCAAGAAGGCACATGCTACTACCCTGCCGGAAATGCCCCAGACCAAGCCAGAGAAATGAGGATGGCATGAGAGAATTTGCAGATTTGTACACACTTAACTTTGCTGACAGAGGCTTCATGAATTGTTATTATGATCGTTTCAAGATAAGCTGCTGGGCTTGGGGAGAGGGCTGAGCAGTTAAGGCGTTTGCCTGCAAAGTCAAAGGACCAAGGTTCAATTCCCCAGTACCCATGCAAGCCAGATGCACATTGTGGGCATGCATCTGGTGTTCGTTTGCAATGGCTAGAGGCCCTGGTGCACCCATTCTCTCTCTCTCTCTCTCTCTCTCTGTCTCTCTCTCTCTCTCAAATAAATAAAAATAAAATAACTAAAAATAAAATAAAAGAGAAGCTGCTGTAGGTATACTTCATAACTCTGCGTTATTCCTTGTGAGTGCTTCATTATGTTGAATAAGGATAAAGACATGTGTCTATTACATCTAGCCGGTAGGAGGAAAGCAGAGCAGCATATGACATATCAGGATTCACAAGGATTCTCACAGTCTACCTGGATGAACCTTTGATGGGATTCTGGTACCCACTAACAATTAAGTCACTGCCCTACTGCTGCATGGACTGTTATTGACTAAAACTCGTCCTCACCAGGTTAGGCAAAGATTTCCGTCAGTGAGATATGGAGGAAATTCAGGAAGGCCTGTGTTCTTTCCTAAGACAATGTGCACGTTTTGTGTGTATGTGTCTTTGTGTGTGTGCAGGTGCACCAGTGTGTGGACATGCACATGTATACATGTGGGGGTCAGAGGACACCTCAGGTGCTGTCTATCCTTTTTTTTGTGAGACAGGGTCTCTCATTGGCCTGATACTCTTTAATTAGGCTAGATTGATCTGGACAGCAAGCTCCAGGGATCCTCCTGTCTCTGCCTCCCTAGTGCTCAGATTGCAAGCACATGCCACTATGCCTGGGGTTTTTACCTGGGCTCTGGGGGTTGAACTCAGGTCTTCATGCTGGGGCTGAGGTTAGTGTTGAATACAAAGAAAGCCAAGAGCAGAAATGTTTTCCTGAGGTTTTTGAAGAGGGAGCAGAGGAGAATTATTTTGCACATCATCCCGCTCTACCGATTGAGTATTTCCCCAGCCGTTACGTGCACTTCAAAGTACACATCCATCCAGAGCATGTTCTGAGTTTTCAGTCTTTATTTGTAAAGTATTCTGGGGAGCAGAGATAGGACCAACATGGGGAGATCAATGGTGGCTAGCTCCTACTTAGGAGAGAGGTACACAGTGAAAGGTGTGGTGCAGTGTGTGGGTGTCTCTAGAACTACTTGGCCTCATCAGGACAGGAAAGGAAGTGGCCAATATTTGGGGATAGAAACTGCTGCATGAAGAAGCATGGATTAGAAAGATGAAATTCTTTTCCAGTGTTGACTATTCTGTCTTAAAATGATGGCTTATATGGCTCCCATTCTCTTCCTAGCCACACAGCTGACCATTCCAATTTTCTCCTACCACTTCCCCCAAGAAATGAAAGTGGTCCCCGAATTTTGTGGAAGCCAAACCCACTGAAGAGAATTATACAATTATTTCCTTACATTCAATTGAATTCAAGCTTAGAAGTTGGTTCTAGGAATAGATATTTGCTTATTGGGACCATAGTATGTTTTCCAATTTCCTAGTTTGTTTCTCATTCACTGTTGTAGATGGAAAGGGCCTGGAGCCCTCACTTAATGTCTGATGCTGCCTGATAGATTTCTGATCATGCTACTTGCAAGAAGAAATATGCTTAAGGAGTCTCTTCTCAACCCAGGCCCTGGCTGTGTGTTCTGACAGTTAGTTCTCATTGCTCTTGATTTCTCTTTTTAATATTTTGTTTTTGTTTATTTATTTGAGAGAGAGAGAGGGAGAGAGAGAGAAAGAATGGGCATGCCACGACCTCCAGCTACTGTAAATGAACTTCAGATGCATGTACTATCATGAACATCTGGCCTACTTGGGTACTACCTGGGTCCTTAGGATTTGCAGGCAAGCACTTTAACTGCTAAGCCATCTTTCTATCTCTGCTTTGGCTTTTTTAATTGGAGAATCCAAGTAGCAAAGGCAGGTGCAGTTACTACCATCACAGAAAGGACAAGAACACCGAAGTGTGATTAACACTCACCTCTCCCCATTTCCTTACCTTCCCAGAATTCTAGGTTTCAGAACCTTTTCTCAGAGTAAAGATGTAAAAAAAGTCACACAGGAAGGAAATGGGGCTGGTCAGACGAATATTAGGATGTTTAGAAGGCTGAAAGAGAGGAGGAGGAGGATGCCAGGTAGCGCTGGCCAGGACCAAAAGGGACAGAAAGCAGGACAGTGGGCACAAAGAGATATTAGGGAAAGTCAGGTGGCCGGACAGCCTTTTAAGAAGTTTGTGAGGTGGTGTGCAAAATTACTCTCTTCTGCTCTTCAAATAACACCAGGATACATTACTGCTCAGGGATATTGAGGGCAGATCTATGCTTTCTTAGTACTGGGCACTAGCCTCAGGCCCAGCTGGATTAAGTGACTTTTAGAAGTCAATCCAGATCCTGTAGAACTAAATGGATTCCAGTTGTACAAGGTCAACTCATTCCTATTGTCCTTCTTCCCAACTTTCACCAACAAACCTGACCCACATATAAGACAGTATCTGAGCACATTAGAGTCTGAGCAGTGCTCCTCGGAGACAGTTGATCTCACAGGCAAAGTGTGAAGACAAGTCCCACCTAGTGCACTGGGACAGAATAAGTAACTGTGGATGTCCAGGGACAACCCTTGGAGATGTGCAGACATCTGCAGAGAATTGCAACAGCCATAGGCAGAAGGGGGATTTACACTTGCCTGCCTAGAAAAATTGCTAAACATAAGTGGGGGCTTTCACTATCCCATCCCAAAGCATTTACTCTAATAAACATAGGGAGATGAAATAATGATCATGTCACTGGTGCATAAGAAGGATAATAAGATATTAATATACAATCCAAATAAATGCAGCTCCCTTTGAGGGAAATAGCTAACTTGCCAATATGTATACATCAATTTAACTTATGAAGGGACTAGAGTTGCCCATTGGATTATAGCAACAATAATGATTAACAGTCTGCCAGTTCTTATATGAATTTTGTCTCTGACCAAGTGGAAGTTTAAAATTCATTTTATTTTATGCATAAAATTCTGTTTTTTTCTCATTTTAAGCCCTATGTGTTCTCTCTGTAAGAAAAAGTCTAAAACAGTTTAATGTATGCAAGCATTTATCTATGTAAATAATAAGATTATACTTCATACACTGTTTTAGCTTGATTTTTAAAATATTCATTATTTGATGTAACAGCTATTTCCTAAGCACCCAACAGGCAGGCAGCTGGCATGTTGTCAGGCTGTGAGGTTTAGAAACCATGAGCCTATCCTCAGAGGAAAGAAACTAAGTAGATAAGTGAGCATATAATTGCATACACATATGTAGTTTATATTGTATACAGTGTGTTATTACATGCTGTGAAGCGTGATGATGGAAAGTGTTAGGAATGGAAGATCAAATAATGGGGAAGTTATGTTCAATAAAGGGGACAAAGAATACTTCACTGAGAAGGTGAGACTCAGGGTGAGTCCCATAGGTTAAGCCATAAGACATTGTTAATGCAAAAAGACACTGTTTCAATCAAACGAGGAAATTATTGCAAGTTATAAATAAAAATCCCAACTGGAGTGCTGAGGAGATGATTCAGTGGGTAAGAATACTTCCTGTACAAGTATAAAGACCTGAGTCCAAGCCCCATCATCCATATAAAGAGCCAGGCATGGCCATAGATACTTGTAACCCCAACACTGCGGGGTGGGGTAGAGACAGACTGGGAGACAGGAGATGGGGCTGGGGCTCCAGTGTCAATTAGCTACAGGTTCAGGGAGAGACAGGAAATGAGGTGGAAGAGTGACAGAGAAGAATACCTGATCTCCTCCCCTCTCTATACATGTGTGCATGAAGTATGTGCATGCATTTACATATGTGCACACACATACCATATGCTGCACATGAATGCACATGCATGTGTGTGTACACACACGTGCACACACACAAACACACACACACACACCTAACTTGGCTGCACTACAAAGCTCATTATACAGAAAGGGAAACCTAGGCTTGGTCTGAGGCACTTTCTCAAAGTCATATAATAACTATGATAACAATTACCTTAGATTTTGGGCTGGAGAGAGGGCTTACCAGTTCAGGCACTTGCTTGTGAAGACTAGGGATCCAGATTCGATTCCCCACTACCCGCATGAGCCAGATGCACAAACTGGCACATGTACCTGGAGTTTATTTGCTGTGGCTGGAGGCCCTGGTGCACCTATTTGCTCTCTCTCTATCTGCTTCTCTCCCTCAAATAAATAAATAAATAAATAAATAAATAAAATATCCTTTTAAAAGTTACCTTAGATTTTATGTTCTGTCTCTTACTCTGCTCCAAGGCTTCGAATGTAGATTGTCCTGAAATAAATGATCTTCTCGAATAAGTCGCACAGTCAGTTTCCAGTCTTATTATTAGTAATACCTTGAGCCAAAGCACAGCCTCCCCAGCCATGTCCATTGCCCTTGACGGTAGGGGACATCCCTCTCTACCCCCAACAATGGCGCCTTCCTCAGATGGATACTGGCTGTTGCTAAGCATTTGCATCTGATTCTTCATCCCACATTTATGCCCTTTCACCCCTCTCGTAAGCATGTCTCAGGGATAGAGCCATGTTAATGCACAAAGGACTAAGGGATGCTCTGTTTTTTGATATCTATTTATATCCTTACTAGCTAGATGGAAATCCATCCTTATGATCTCCACATCCACTATTAAGGGACTGAAACAAAAACCTGCAGGTCAAAGCATAAGTCCCACTGGGAAGTTATTAGTGTCGTCTTGATATTGCTCTCAGCCTGGTCATCATCATACATGAATAGTCAATGCGTGCTCGGTATGGCAATGGTGACCAATATGGTCTGTTGTGAGGTTGAATGTGGGTGTGCATGAGTGTGTGTGTGTGTGTGCGCGCGCGCACATGCGTGCAATCTTTTTTACAAGGACACAATAATGGGCATTTACTGATTGCATGAATATACCTAGACCTTTGGGGAGGGCAATATGTTTAAATAGAATAAACATAATAAATTAGATTTTAATGTCTGTATCAAACATATTTGATATTCTAATACTTGCTGCCTATAAGCAATTCTAGTAACTTCAATGAAAACAAATACTTAAGACTGGTCAGGAGTAAGAGAAGACCACCTTTACCATGTGAGGTCTCAGTGAAACCATTTAGATAATTTCTTCCAAATTAAATTTCTCAAAGTCAGATTTTTTATTTTCACTGACTGTCAAAGCATGAGCTGAATACACTGTTAGATCGTAAATAAATAATAAACAGTAATCATTCTTTATGAAGGGCCCCAAACTAAATGAACTTATAACTGTGCTGAGATTTCTTACAATATTCCAAGTTTTGTGAAGGTATCCATTTCACATCCAGCAATGAGTTATGGGGACTTCTAGCTTGTTTTTATGTCTTTCTCCTTTCACTGCTTAAGTGGAATACGCAACCTTTAAGAACTGAAATAAATAAGTACATAATTATGTTCATTTACATTAATGCATGTTAACTCAGCTACATATATTGGTTGAAGTTATGTGTGTGGTGTGGGTCTGGTTTACAAATATATAGCGTGGATTTTATAACCTTTGCAGGAAGTTCATATTTCTTGGCTATTAAGACTTTTGCATTATATAAAAAGCAGTCCTGTAGATGGTTCAAAAGCCAGTTGTCTGTTCTGGGATGCATTTCTCATTGCAGAACTCTGTGTTGGAATGCAGGACTCTCAGAGCAAAAGTACCTGCCACCATTTTCCTTCAACATGGAGAGGCTAGTTTGATATTTTATTTTTCTTTTTTTCTTAGATGCATATTAAATATATCAAAAACAAATAAAAATAACTGTAGGCAATCTGCTTAGCAGGAAAGAGCTCACAATCTATAAACCTTTGTTTGTTTTTCTTATCTCTTTTCAAGAAACAATAGTACATAAAATAACTTTAAAAGAAGTGATTTCAAAAATGACTGAAATTTGCTGATCTCACAAAAGCACACTGGAACATATTTAATGTCTTGAAAGAGGAAGAGAGGAACATAGTATCTGCATTAGCACTGGGCCATTAGTGTCTTTCATATATCCTCACAGTGGGGTTAGATCCATCCATTTTACAGGTGAGAAAACTGAGACCTGGGGCACTTAAGGGGTTTGCATTGTGGCATCCAGATAACTCGTTGAAACACCAAAACTCAGTCAGCTTATTTTTTTTCTAAGGCTCATGCTAGTGACTAGTTTTAGGAACTTGACTGAGATCCAGTGTCCTATAAAAAGGCCCTTTCCACCTGAGTCTCCATGGCATAGAATAGGAACCAAATTCAGAACAGCTCACGGAGAAAACCAATCCCACTGAAGATGTTAGCGCTTCTCTTGTGGGATAACAATGTTTTAGTTAATTTATGTTGTCGTGACCAAATGCCCCAAAGAAAGAACAGAAGGAAAGAAGGGCTTGTTTTGGCTTACAGTTTAGGAGATACAGTCCCTCTGAGTAGAAGGCACGGCAGCTAGCGTGGGCTGGTTCATGGCTGTGGGAGCATACCGGAAACCTGTTCACACCTTGGCTCATCATAAATCACAGAGAGCGCAGGCAGGAAGCAGGACCAGGCTACAACCCTGAAAGTTCTACTGATTTACTTCCTACAGCATTACCTCCTGTTCCAAATGTTCCCAAACCTCCCAAATGAGCGCCACCGCCTGGGCAACAAGTGTACTAGCGCATGAAGCTGTGGGAGACTCCCATTCAATCTGAAACAGGCTCCAATCAATACCTTACCAACCTCTTGTTTTTGAATAGCCAACATCCCTACTTCATTCAAGTTCTTCCCTCCCAACCACTGGAGTCTCTCCGAGGCTGCAGAGTGTTCATCTTGTGGATTTGTCTCCATCCCTGCCTTTGTTTAAGATTGTTCTTAAGTTTAAGAAACAGGGCAGCCTCTCCCACACTTGCCTATGGAGTTTGTCATTGAGTCTTTACATCTTGTATTTCCCAAATACTCTTCAACTGCATAAATCACATGGGATCAGTGTATCTGTGTGTGTGTGTGTGTGTGTCTAAACATGGGTGCCAGTGAAGGTGTATGTGAACATGTCCCACAATACAGGCGTGGTACTGTAGGAGTCAAGGCACCCACTGGCCTTGTTAGGTTTGAGCAGTTCTCCTTGGAAGCTGGGCTTATTTTAGCCATATTGCTTTTCTCCCCTGCTCCCCCTGACCTCCCGCTTTACTGCCTATGGATTATTTTTTACCGAGGGAGATGCTTAGGTATGGTTTGGAGGAGATAAGTGATTTGGTCAAATCACTACTGCCAAAGCTGGAGATACCCGGCCACTTTAATAGCTCTGGCTGACCTCTAAATGAAACGCCACCTTTGGTTATTAACATGTCTCTCTCTACTTTTATGATTTTTCGGAACATAATTTGTCACAGTTTTTATCTGCACAGAGCAAGCTTTAAGCTTTTAAAAATGTGAGTTATCTTTTTACAACTGCTAACAATTACACATCATGGACAGGCCGTTCTGAAAACCAATTATGAAAAGCCCGGCCTGAAGCGGGCACGGGGCTCCAGAGTGTTCTCCACTGCGCTCAGTTATAGATTTCTGAACTCTTGCCACGGCCCTGCCTCCGCTCAGGAACTGGGAACCAGACGCCAGACTTGGAAATGACTTGGAGATTCGGGAGATAGGACTGGGGCAGAGAAATTAATTGTTCTTGCCCTGTAGGAACATCTGATAAGCAGGCTCTAGGGCTGTTCCAGGTTCGAGTAGCTTCCGCGGGGTCTCTTCTGCTGGTGAAGGGTTTGCTGGATTTCAAAGGCCACCAGCACGCCCTGAGATGTTTATCAGGGCATTTCTGAGCTACTGTTTCTCAGAGCACAATGACTGCATTTATTTCAGGACAGAAATGCATTCCCCTCACTCTGCTCTGTATTCCAGCATGCCGCTGTCCATTCTCTCCCTCTTAGGCTCATCAAGGGTTAGCCAAGGGAAAGTGTAAGTTCTCTTACTCTAGCTCATGTCTTGGTGTCCCAATTCCGGAGTCAGTTAGGTTCAAATTCTGGCTGTAAAACCCAGGACCCAACTCCTTTGTACCTCAGCTTCCTCATAAGTGGCAGAAGAATTCAATAAGTACTAAAAAGGACTTTGAAGCATGGTCAGTAGTTTGTGAATTGATTGCGCTGGTTGTTTTGTATGCAGCAAGATACTGTGTTCGCACCACAACCAGACAAATTATGGAGAGCCTTCTTGCCACTTTTATTAAACTGAAACATTTATTTTGTGGCAGTTACAATGATAATGAAGAGCTGGCAGGAAATGGTGTGAAAGCCAGGGGCAAATTTTTCAAGTACGAGATTGAAGGAAACATCTGTGGTTAGACCACGAAGCAAAGTAGGGCAGGGAGAAAAATGGGGGTGCCCTGGATGTGAGCTCACTCAGTGTCCAAGAACAGCTGCCCTCCCAGTCCCAGGATGCCTCCTGTGTTGAGAGCCAGGCAAGCATCTTCCATCTCGGGGCGGGCCTGCTGCAGGAGAGGGGACTGAAGAAGTAGAAAAGTGGGCAAGGCAGGCTTCCTGTCCACCTGGCTAAAGCAGCACAGATGTCACCAGCCTCTCCAGGGAGCCCATGGCAAAGCCACTGTGTCCCTCTTTCTCAGGAGTGAAGCATCGATTTCTGATAAATGAGAAGGGAGAGGAGGGAAGGAAGAGGGCAAAAGGAAGGAAGAGGGGGAAGGAGAAAAAGAGAGGAGGAGGAGGAAGAAGAGAAAGAGGAGAAAGAGGAAGGGGAGGACAAGGAAGAGAAGGAGGGGGAGGGGAAGGGGCACAGGAAAGAAGGAGGAACGGTAAACACAAGTTGAATCACCTGCCCTGGCTACAGGCTTTTATATATCATCTCATTTAAACCATGTGCTAGGTAAGATGGGTCTTGAGATGTTCACTGATGAGTACTTAACAAGTGAGGCAGGGTAAGAGCCTGGCAGGTTGAGAGCAAGGTTTGCAAAAAGCCTGAAAAGTCCAAGTCACCATGCTAAGTAGGTGGCACGGCTGGGACTAAGCCCAGACGGTGTGACTACCTTCTAAACTCCTGGTCCTGCAGCTGTGGGAGGCACAAGATGCTGGAGCTGCCTGCCAGGCGCCACGCTGCAGGACGCTCCTCTCTGGAACCATCACTGCAAGGCCTTTGCCAGAGGCTCTGGGGCTCCTCTGCTCTCCCTGCTGTGTGGATCAACTGGAGACACCCCAATAATGGAGGACTTTAACCTTTCTTTGGCAGCTCTTCTCCCTCTTAAAAGAACAATTAAAAGACTCTCTTCCAGGAAGTGATTTTTTTCTCCCTTCCAGGCCCACTGTCTGCCTGGGCCCCAGGGGTGAAACGTTCCCTTTGCTCCATCTCCCTGGCAGGAAATCTATTTAGAAAGGATGTGGATGACCCTCTTCAGCACTTATTTCCTTTACATTATTTTGATTCCGTTATTTCTCATTCCCCTCCCAATATGTTTTGGCAGCCTGGCGTGGCAGATGGGAACCAACAAAAGCTTAGCTTTCACCCACTGGATCTGTAGGCTTGACTACGAATGGTCTCGCTGGGGCCAGCTATGACCAGTATGGTGGCAGCAGAGGCCAGGCTGATATGGCTACCTGGTAAATGCATAGGGCTGACCCATTGACTCTGGGCTGGTGGAATGCGCAGACACAGGCTGCAGAGACGCTGTGCTCATGTCATTCCAGAGAGTGTGGACCTTGGCCCTCAGTCTCTCTTTGAGGCAAGGATTGTGTAAGAAGACCACAGGTTATTTATTATCTGCCACAATTTCAGTTCTGATGGACCTCCTGGCCAGTGAGTCCTCTGTGCTGAATCCACTGCAGGTTCCTGCCCCTCCTCACCCTTCTCTAGGGGAACTGACCCTGCATCTGCCCTTTGTACCAGCTTCCTCTTCTCCAACCCAGTGGTATAGATCAATGGCTCTTCCTATACCTCAGGACCATCTACCCAGTGGCAACTTTGGGAACTAGAACCTGGATAGCCAACTTTTATCTCTCTTGACCACACTGTCATACTTGTAGTAGCAAATCCAAGCTATCTTTTCTTCCTTCTTTCCTTCCTTCCTTCCTTCCTTTTTCTTCTTCCTTTTCCTTTTAAAAATGTTTTATTTATTTATTTGTGAGAGAGAAAGAGAGAGAGAATGGCATGGTTTTATGTGGACACTGGGGAATTGAACTCAGGTCCTTTGGCTTTGCAGGTAAGCACTTTAACCACTGAGCAATGTCTCTAACCCTCTTTTCCTTTTTAAGAAATTGCTGTTGTTGTCATACTAAGGATCAAACTTAGGGTCTTGCTTTGTTCATAGAACACAAATGCTCCACCATTGAACTAAATCTCTAGCCCAAAGCTGACATTTTTGAGTGTTTACCTGTGCTAGGCACAATCCCAATAGATGACAATGGACCCTCGGGGCACATCTATAAGTTATACATTCATTAATTTAACCCGCCATGGATCAAAAAATATAGTTTTAAACATTGCATGTAGGTCAAGGGATGTAGCTGAGTCAGTAGCATGCTTTCCTAACATGCAAAAAGCTCTGGACTCCATTCTCAACACTGCATAAACAGGGCATGGAGACATGTGCCTCTAATTCTAGCTCTAGGAGGTAGAGGCAGGGGCATCAGAAGTCCACAGTCTTCCTGTCTGCACACATGGTGAGTATGAAGACAGCTGTGGCTACATAGGACCCTGTCTCAAAAACTATAACAACAATAAAAAATTTATCTATTCTGAAAATACACAGGACTTTGCCACTTTTATTTCTTTCCTGGTCAAAATAGAATAACAACTATTTGTATGGGATTTATATCTTGATAGACTTTGATAGTAAACTAGAAGCAAGTTATTTTATCATGGGTGGGAGAATGTGTGGATAAGTTCTATGCAGATTTGAAGCCATTTCGTATAGGAGACTTCATCATTTCTAGGTTCTGGCATCTGTGGGGATTCTGGAACCATCCCCTGAGGATGCTAGGGACTACTGTATATGCATCACGTCGTTTTGCTCTCATAAGCACTGAGAAGTAGATTTTGTGTTAATCCATTGCACAGGATAGGAAAAGAGCTCTCCCACACCCATCTTCCTCCAAGCCCGTGTTCCACCCTGACATACACTGTGTGGTTGCTCATGATGTTCCCCAGACAAAGAGCCAAAGAAAGCAAGAACACAGAGAGAAGACATCACATCAGATGTGATGGGAAGACCTGTTTAGAGCTGCCACAGACCCACCAGGCTGCATTCAGCCCAGGAGAGCAAATAGTTTCCCTTCACTCCTTGTGGTAATGCCTGGGTCTCTATTCCTGGCAGCCAGGAGTCAGACAGAAAAATCTTCCTTCCAGACTGTTTAGAAGTCTAGTCTGCTGGGAGGCTCTCCCTGACTTCTACCTGGTCCCACGGGCCAAAATGCTTCCTCCCCTGGGTCTCTGGAGCCCTCTGCTCATGCATCTTTTACCTACTCCATCTTATTGCATTCTGATGATTTGGTTAGAGATCTATTTCCCCAAGCAGACAGGGTATACATATTCTATTCTATTGTGTATGTGCATATATCAGTCTGTTTGTCTGTCTGTTCATGGTTGGCGCTGGGGTTTGGACTCAGGGCCTTATATACCAGGCAAGCACTCTACCACTGAGCTACCTCTTCAACCCTATTCGTTTCTAAGTCCCAGCTCAGAGCATAGAGCCAAGTATGCAGTAAGTACTTATTAAATGCTTATTGAATTCATTCATTCTTCCAAGTAACCTTGTAGCAGGAATCACTCTTGGCTAGCGTTTCATTAGCAAAGCAAACCCAGCAGTGTGAAATCAGCACATAGTGGGTAATGGCAAACTCTGAGCTAAGGTTGGAGAGGTCTCCCAAGCTTACTAGAGCCTAGAGGCCAGGCCAAGGAGATGGATTTTGTTCTAAGTGTCATAGCACAAAATGAAGGACTTCAAAAGAAGGGTGGCATGATCCGACCTGTGCCTTAGAAGGCCATGTAGCTGAGTGGTGGTGGTTGGTGAGATGAAAGACCAGTATATTGGGTAAGCTAGTGTCTCCTCAAAATTCATGTCCCTGAAGCCAAAGCGTTTGTTACTTGTCTTGCCACTGTGACAAAATACTTCACAGGCTCAACTTAAAGAAGGAAGGATTTATGATGGCCCACAATTTCAGACACCATGTGTTAATCATGGCAGGGACAGCCCGCTGGACGGGGAGGAGCTGTCTGCGGAAGCGAAAGCTTGTGACACAAGTGCTGGGATCTTGGAGGATCAGGAATCAGACAGGGGACCCGGAGGCATGCTAGAACTTCCGAACATTACCCACACTGGGTCTATATCCTCTAGCTAGGACTTCTACGCAAATGTGTCACAGTTTCCCAAAACAGTACCACCAACTGGAGTCCAAGAGTACAAACACCCGAGCTTGTGGAAGGTATTACATGAAATCATGACACTAAGAATATGACCATATTTGAAAGTGGGCTCTTCTCTCTCTCTCTCTTTCTCTTTCTCTTTCTCTTTCTCTTTCTCTTTCTCTTTCTCTTTCTCTCTCTCTCAATCTCTCTCTCTCTCTCCCTCTCTCTCTCTCTCTCTCTCTCTCGGTGTGTGAACATGTGTGTGATTACACATGTGTGCAGGTGTGTGTGTAGGGGCCGGAGGCTAACCTTGGGTGTTGTTCCTCAGGTGCCACTTATCTTCATTGAGGCAGGGTCTCTTACTGACCTGGAGCTCACCAAGCAGGCTACAGTTGATGCCCAGCCCTGGGGATCTACTTCTCTCCATCTCCTCAGGATGGGATTACAAGCATGCACCACCATGCCCAGATTTCTATGCATAGTTTCTGGGAGTAAAACTCCAGCCATCATGCTGATATAGAAAGCACTTTACCAACTGAGCTATCTCTCTAGCCCCAAAATGGGCTCTTTGAGTCAATTACTTCAGTGTGATCTTACTGGAGTGAGTTATCCCCAGTCAAATGAGTAAAGTCAGCAGTTAAAAAGGGCCAGAGCAAGATCAGAGAACTATGGAGGTAGGAAGCCACATGACAGCCAAGGCAGAAATTGCAACGGCATGTCTGCAAGCCAAGGGTTGCCAGCTACCACCAGAAACTAAGCAAGAGCCCAGGACAAATTCTCCCCCAGAGCCTCCAAAATGCAGTCAACTCCACTGACCCCTTGGCTTGGACCTCAAACCCCAGAACACACAAGTGTGGGTTGTTTTAAGCCATTGATAAAGTTTGTGGTCATTTGTGAAAAGAGCAAGAAGAAAGTCATAATGATGTGCCCTGGGAATGACGTGATCAGAAGAAGTGAGGGAGAAAGACCTAGATGAAGTGCAGGGCATGAGACAATGGGAAGGGTATGAGAAGCCTGTTCAAGCTACAGCAAGCAACCGTGGTCATGTTGCCAACTGAATGCTTCCTACCACCAGGCTTCCCCAGGGGAAACTCTTCCTATAAGCCTAGAAGTCTTACAGATACTGGTCATGTCCCCTCTCTTAGTTACAATGCATTGGAGGAAAAAAAATAAAGGACCACTATCCTTGTCTAGGAGTCCAGACCCTGATATTTGAGTATAGACTGCTGAGGAAAAGGACAGGCTTCTAGGTACAGGACATGGCTGAGGGTACCAGAAAGTTCCACAATACTAGGCATGGATGTCGAAGCCTCCCTGGATGACCCCAGGTCTATATGAATCAAGTCTATAACTTGCTGCAATGTTTATTGAAAATGCACAAGTTTAAGTAGATTCAATTAGGGGTTTAATACTCCAGAGAAAAGGGGTTCTCCCAGCAAAGGGACATTTACTGTCAGAGTTGTCCAAGAAGTATAAACCACAAGATAGGAAAAAGCTCAGTTCAACTTTTATGCATCCCCAAGGCACCATGCCGTCTCCTTCAAAAATCGTCTTTTGACCCTGCTGCATGGTTAAAGAAGAGAATGTTCTTGTTGAATCCCAGCTCAATGGGTATCACGTGATCTCACTGAAGCTCAAGGCCCTCATCTTTAAACTGGGCAAATAATGGCACATCCTCCAGAGGGACTTAGATTGTTGCAGGACAATAGGCACAAACAGCCCTCAATGTGGATGTGTGTTGGAGTCACTGAGGAATTAAAAAAGTATGGGTTCCTGCCTCTTCTACCTGAAATAGGACTGCGGTGCAACCTGGCCATCATGTGACTCTACAGTACAGCCAAGTTAGGGAACCAGTAACATTTGGCATATGTTGTAAGCCTTCATATCCTTCAGTCCACTTCATACTTGTGAAGAGCATGGTAAAGCTGTTACATCAATGTCTATCTGCCCTTGGCCACGAGGCTATCTTCTCAGTTACTTCTGTGTTAGTATTTTTCTCATTGCTGTGACCAAATACATGACAGAAGTAACTTGAGAGGTGAAGGACTTATTTTGGCTCACATTTCAGGACATCGGCCCATCGTGGCAGAGGAGGTGTGCTGGTGGGGTAGCTCTGGGGAAGTGTGAGCTTGTGACTGACCACATCACAGTGGAAGACACAGGCAGCGAGCTCAGCATAGAACTAGGGGTGGGTATAATTGTCAATGCTCTCACACCATGGTGTATGTCCACCAGCTATGCACATATCTGAAAGGTTCCATAACTCCCCACACCACCAGCTGGCAACCAGGTGTTCAAACACATGAGCCTGTGGGGGAACATTTCAGATCCAAATCATAAGATCTGCTCTGAGGTCAGCTTACCTGTCTATAAAATGGACCCAAATGTTGGCCTCATCGATTAAGTCACCCAACCCTACCCTGCAAAAAACAAACCTGAATTATCTTGGCATGTGGGTATGGATTCCATACAGTATACTGTTTGAACAATAATTACTTTGGTTAGAATTCCTTTGGGCCCTGCATTTACCGTACCTCTAGAGCCATAAACACTGCGTCTTTATCCTCATTTTCTTTGTGGGACCTCACTCATGTGTGGAGAGTTAGGAGTAGATTAATGTTGCTTTGTTCTTTAAATATTGCAGAGCAACATCTGACTCTGTGTTTATCTGCCTGTCAGAATCAATGGTGTAAATAATGAAGCCGTGTGATATTTGAATATTTCTACGGCTCATATTTTTCATTCTAATTAAAGCCAGAATGTTCTTTTTTAGAAATCATTATGAATAATAAAATCCCAGCTGCCTGGCTCTAATATTCTAGGTTTTGTTTTTTGAAAAAAAAAAAGTAAGGTGCTATGTGATAAGATAGATGGTATATTACCTGCTGGCTCTTTCCATCAGTGGAGGCTCTGCATGTGACATTCCTGACGTTCAGGGCCTGTGGGCTCCAATCCTTACCCCAATATCATCCCAGCTCTGCCCAGTAGGGTCATGACGAATTATATGAGATATTTCATTACCAGACATGCTTGTGGCCAGGGCTGCACAGAATGGATCTTACCTCAGCCCAAGGGTTCTCCTAGGACTTGCTTACAAGCCTAGGAGTTTGGCTGCACTGAGCTGCCCAGAGGATTCCTGTTCAGATTGCAGGAGCTCCCGACACACCTGATGACTAGCCCAATTGCTCTCTGACGGTTGTTATAACAAGCTATCACAAACTTTGTCACTTTAACCAACCCTAGTTTACTACCTTGGAGTTCAGGAGGTCAATGGCCTGACCTAGGCTGACCCTCTTCAGATGGGGCTCCAGACTTCTGGAGCTCCTAGGGAGAATCTCTTTCCTCGTGCTTCTCTCTCTCTCTCTCTCTCTCTCTTTTCTCTTTCTCTCTGTCTCTCTGTAAGTATTCATATGTGTGTTACATTTCATGTGTATGTAAATGCGCTTATATATGTGTGCATGATTGTGAAGGCCAGAGGTTGCCACTGGGGTCTCTTGCTGAACCTTTTTGCTCACCAATTTGGTCATACTTGCTGGCCAGTGAGCCTCAGGGATCTCCTGTCCTGCCTCTGGCACTGGGGTTCCAGGTGCGTGCCACCATTCCCAGCTTTTACACAGGTTCTGGGGATGGCTCTCAGGCCCTCCTTATTCACTGAGGCACCTCCCAGCTACATGATGGGGGCCTCTCGTCTTGCATCTTTTCTTTCCCTTTTTTTTTAAACATCGTTCTATTTTATTGAACAGTGGTTTAAGGCCAGATTCTCGCAACTCTAAGGGTTAGTTATGATGGATAAATCTGTAACCCATTTTACAGACACATAAAATATTAATTACTTAATTGAAACCAACAAACACATTTACTAAAAGTGCCCCAATATCACTGAAGCAACTTCTTTTAAAAATTTTGATCTGTGAATAGAATGTGTTTTGAGGAAAAAGCATGCTTATATTATTACTGGTATAAAAAAATACTACTTTGGTTTAAGGAAGATGGATTGATTGCTGACTGGCTGATTAACACAGAATATTCTCCATAAGTTCATTACGCATCTTATTATCTGCCCTCCACTTTGTTCACCACTGAAGCAGATGGAAAGGGGCTCTGTGTGGGTGGGTCTGCCACTTTGGGTCTTTCTATGCCAGCCACTCTGCAAAGCGACCAGGTTCCTAGAGCATTCTTGCTGCTTGCCATGGACTCTGACAGATCCTACCGCCAGAAGCACAGTCAAAAGTCCTGGCACCCAAGCAGTATCTTGGCCTTGGCTGTCCTGTTTATGAAACTCCAGCAGGCGACTTTCAACCCTTTTGATTGGGAAGGAATGTTGAGAAAGGGAGATGGGGTATCCCTGGGGAGGGAGAAGCTGCCACATCCACGCCCCACCATATCCAAAGTCTAGGTTGCTAAGCTGTGCAGAGAGAGGCTTGATAAGTGCAATGCAACACACACACACACACACACACGCGCACAGCCATTGACCATCAGCCTACCCCACCCCCATAGGGAGGCTAGTCTCTGAGGAAAGCAGCGATTTCACCAGGAAGTGAAAGGTCAGCTCTGGAGGAGCCTTGGACCTCGCCCTCCACATTCTCTGAAGTCCTGCCTCTCTGGGGACACAGTGTGGCGCTGGGCCCTCACTCCTGATCCATCGTCTTCTACTTCCATCTTCCTCCAATTTGCTCAAGCAAAATGCATTTGTTTCCATTCCCACTCACCAGTGTACCTTTAACTCTGGATTCTGACTTAGTCTTTGATTGAGCACCCAGTACGTCAGGTGCTGGCTTGTTGTTCTCTCAATGACGTCTCTCCAGAACCCCTACCAGTG
Source organism: Dipus sagitta (assembly GCA_036346955.1). Taxonomy (NCBI): domain Eukaryota; kingdom Metazoa; phylum Chordata; class Mammalia; order Rodentia; family Dipodidae; genus Dipus; species Dipus sagitta. The sequence goes on along the minus strand of CM070770.1, from coordinate 264,243,534 downwards.
TTTTCTGGATATCTTGTCATCTGTTACCAATTAGAAAAGAAAACTCAGCTCAGAGATGTTCCATAAGTTGCCCATAATCACACAGCATCTAATTGTGAGAATTGACATTCAAATCCACAGACTGCTGTGGATTCATATTATACATTCCTAGTGGAGAAGGGCCAGAAAGAGTTTCCCACTTTGAATTACCAATGTGCTGCCAAAAAAAAAAAAAAAAAAAAAAAAAAAAGGCTAGTCTGGTCTGGTTGCAATCATTAAATTGGTCATGGAAAAATGTATGCATGGGCATTGAAGAGGGTGGTGATGGGTGTAGGGAGTGCCAGGCCACCAGTCTAGCATCCTTAAGGACCTGCAGAGAAGTGTTAATAGTGGAGAGGACTCCAGAAATCTTTGGGCCTTGTGGCACGTGGAATGTGGAAGGCTAGAAGGAAAACAAACCAGATAGTGCCTATAAGGCTGGAAGAAAGACATTGAGGTTAGAAGCACGGTGGGGAGGCACCAGTGGAGAGAGGATGGGAATGCTCTAAGGAGAAAGGGTTTAGCTGGAGGATCACGGTGAAGGTCACTTGTATAATTGCTGACTAGGGTTTGCTTCCCAGCAGCCTCCCTGCTTCTAGGTCTGCCACATGTGCTGCCTTGCATCTCGCCCATTCTTTACAGGTGAGGACTCCAAGGCTCAGAGTTGTGCAGCTGCTACGTGGTGGGACTGTGGCATGCAGGGCAAAGAGCCCACGGATGTGAATTCAGATTCTGAAAGTACGTAGCTGTCAGGGACTTCAACAGAATTGCTATTTTTCCCCTTGGCCTCAGGTTTATTTATTTATCAATAAAACAGGGTGTGTGGGGCTCCTCCCTTCATAGGGTCTCTGGGGGGAGGGGTGACCTTTAAATGAGATGATGTCACCTTGACGAGGTATTGGGGAGGGACCCAAGTGATAAAAGTGCTGCTGTGTAGAGTTTAAACTCTCCTGTTGGGGTGGAGTGGGACTACAGTAAGAAAAAGACAGAATTCAGACTGTATCTGGCCCTTTCAGAATCGATGCAATCTTGGGGTGGGGATTCTCTCCACTCTGGTAAAACCTCAGGAGGGCAGCCCTGGTGCCCTGCTGGCCTGGGAGCCTCAGTGGCCCCAGCATGACTGGGGAGAGGCCGCATGGGGTGAGGCCTGGCCTGAGTCCAGGATCGGCTCTGGCGCCTGGCTGAGGCCAGAGGTAGGCCAAGGTCAGGACAGTGGGGCCCTAGGCAAATGGTTGGAGGTGTCCTGGGTGGGGTAGGACAAAGACCAAAGAGGCCAACTGCTTGCAAGGGCGGGGTCTTAGAACCCTTGTGACTGGCCCAAGACCAAGGGACAAGGGAGCGACTCCTGGATGGTGGGACCAGATGCACTACCTTGTCCTACCTCTTCATTCCCAGAGGCCTTAGCGGCAGAAACTGCTTGAGCCTGTAGGTCCTTCCAGAAGAGTTCTGAGGAGTTAACCATCCTCCTCATCAGGAGTTGCTCAGAGACCAGGAAGGGGCCAGACAGGCACAGCTGGAAGCCTGGAGCCTTGGCTCCTCCCCCTCCTGAGGATTCTGCACTGGAATGGATAAGCAGCAGGCTGGCGCCAGGCAGTCCTGGGTGAAACCTGCAGCTCAGATGGACTATGGCTCTTTGATGTGGCAGCTAACCTCACCTGCAATTCCTTCCTTCTCTGGATGAGGGATGGTACAAAAGGCCTCATGACATCCTAGTACAGGGCTGAGCAGAGTCACTAACACCTGGTACCCACTGACACGCCACTTCAATACATGGAATTTGTTGACACATTTGTATACTATCCACTCCATCAAAGCAGAGACACGGCATCATTTGGCTCCCAAGGTAACTAACAGAAGCCCTGGGATGGAACAGTGGTTCAATGTTGGTTATGTGAATGTGGGTGTAGGAATTGTGACTGCTTCCCTGCGATGTCACACTAAGCAGGTGGTGAAAATAACCATCCCACATCCCCCAGGATGGCATCAAACATAAAGTTCTCTGCATCAAGACCACTCTACTGTCTACAAAGGGAAAGGATGGGCCTACTGACCCCCCCACCCGCTTCTGTCCATTGCTTAGAGTACACTTCTTGGCTGGTCATTGTCCACATGTTGGCTTCACTACATGCTACTTATTAGGCTTCAGCTTTGATTCCCATTGCTCAAGGAGCCTGGCCTCTCCCACCAGGCTGGGGTAGATGTCTGTCTACAGGCCTCTCGATTCCAGCAAGCCCCTCCACATTGACTTTTTTCACTGGGTCTTCCATATGGATGATGAAGTCTCAGAGGCAAGAACATTAGTGATAATGAGCCCTAGCATAGGATAGACACTTAATACATATTTCTTTTTGTGTATGTGTGGCATGTGTACTATGCATGTGTACATGCATACATGTGCCTTCATATGTGTGTAGAAGCGTTTGGAGGGAGGTTTTTGCATGTGTTTGTGCACATGCATGGGGAGGGCTGAAACTGAAAATGGATGTTCTCCTCAGATACTATCTTATTTTTTGAAACAGGTTCTCTCACTAATCCTAGATCTCACTGATTTTACTAGATTAGCAAACCAGTGAGTCCCAGGAATCCTTCTCTCTCTGCATCCCAAGTACTTGAGTTAAAGGAGGGCAAGTGCCATGAAGCCCAGCATTTTACATGGATGATGAGGATCTGAACTCAGGTCCTCACACTTGCATAGCAAGCACTTTACACACTGACCCACCTCCCCAGCCTCTTTACACATATTTCTGAGTGAATGAAAGAATGAGAGGACGACTCAAAGACTAAACGTCTCCATCAAAACAAGAGGTTCAGGACTCTAATGGTCAGAAAAATTTCCCAGAATGCCTTTTCTTGTGGCTTGTACCCATGGATAGCATGCTTTATCTACCTCAATGTTGCTGGGACAAAACACCTGACCAAAAGCAGCTGATGGGAGGGAAGGATTTATTTTTGGCTAATACTTGCTAGAGGAAGCTTCATGATGGCATGGAAAAGATGATAGAGCAGAGGCTGGACATTATCTCTGCCACAGAAGGTAGAAAACAGCAGAAAGGGGAGATAGCTTAGCAGCTAAGGTATTTGCCTGTAAAGCCAAAGGTCCCAGGTTCGATTCCCCAGGACCCACGTACGCCAGATGCACAAGGTGACACATGCATCTGAAGTTCATTTGCAGTGGCTGAAGGCCCTGGCGTGCCCATTCTCTCTCTCTCTCTCTCTTTCTTTCTCTCTCTCTCTCTCTCTGCCTCTTTCTCAAATATATAAAAGAAAGAAAGGGAGTAAGGAAGGAAGGAGACAAAGAAAGACAACAGCAGCAAGAGAGTGAGCCAAGCTCTGGCAAGGGAGAGCTGGCTATAATACCCCTAAGCTTGTCCCTAAAAACATGCCTCCCTCCATCAAGTTTCCACCTCCCAAACTGCCATCATCCAGGTAACAAGCATTCTGAACATGCAAGGTTATGGAAGACATATGGTTCAAAGCACCACACAGGATAAATTTGTCTTCATTCCATAGTACTTCATACCTGAATAGGTGAGAGCTGGATGAAGTGGAGGGGGACGATGAAAGACTCCCTTCTCCATGCAGTGGAGACCCCACATCCCACACCTTTCCAGAAGCACCTGTGACTGTTTTGAAACACTTTCACTCTGGCCTGCTTCCATTACTAGTCAAAACTCACTGGGGAGTGTCTAACTAACATGAATTTTCATGTCTCCACATTGCAATAATTTTCCCCATCAAGAATTTTAAGACTGCATAGAGTTATACTAAGGAGTTCATGGTGACCTGAAAGGTATTGCAATCCCCTTTATTTTTAGCAAGCTGAATGCTATTTATTCTTAAATATGATTAAGACTAGAGATGTCTCCCCAGTAAGTGACAGCAGGCAAGAACTGAATTTACAAAAGCAGAAAGGGAAAGCTCAAGTTGACGTGGACAGATCAGCATGGCTTCCTGGATTTTAGTACAATTTAAGCAGCAGTAGTTCATAAAGTTGTAAATCCCTAAATGTGTATTTTTTTTCCACATTCAACACGGTTACCTTCATCATCCATGGCATTTCCACATTATTTCTTCCATTCACTCACTCATTCTACATATACTTGTGAAGTAATTACAGATTACATGAAGGTTAACTTGTTAATGTCTAACCTCAGGAACACACATAAAAAGGCTGTGCAGTGTCTCTGGGCAGCAGAAGATGTGGAGTCCCATTAGCTTGTGCTAGTCCCATTTTCACATCCGGGGCCAGAATGAACACAAACACTCCTTACCATAGCAGAGATAGGATCAATGTCCTAACAGTGAGTCTGTGTCATCTAAGAATATGCCAGCACACCAAAAGATGTATCTTAAGACCTGGGGGAGGGGACCAAGAGAGAGAGATGGAGATAACTTCTTGGGCATGTGTCCCTGTTCTCTGATGGCTCAAGTGAGGGGCAATGAGCACATACACAGGGATATTACTTTATCTCTGGGTGAAGGATCCCATGGGGTCCACTGCATTGCGGAGACAAAATGCCAGATGATCTAAGAAAGGGAGAATTTCTGTCCAAAAACTTTGAACAACAACAAACTGGCCTATGACTTATTATTTGGGACACATCCTGTATCCACCTAGGGAGACAATGCCTCCAGTTCTTTTTGTTCCATTTCCACATGCATGGAAATCATTTCATCCCTGCTTTCTTGTCCCAAAGAGGAAAACCAATCGTACATTCACAGCATGTGTCAATTTAATGGCAGCCAGACAGTAAAGCTTACTTTCCAAAACAGCAAAATATCGAAGTGCAGAGAAAGCTTTCAAATGCAAGCAACGCACCAGGATTTCTGGCCAGATCTAAGTTATGGTCTCAATTGCAGCAAATAAACCCATTCTCTTAGCAATAACCATAGCTAGTTTCATTTGGCTCTTGTATCATTTCAGTGACTCCTCCCATCAGGAGGTAGGAAGTCTTGGCCTCAGTTGGTAGAGGACGAACTTTGGTGTTCAGTTAGTAAACACTTCTCTCTAGTTCCTAGTAGACCTTCCCATGCCAGTGTATGTCATGTATATTTGCACCTACTCTATACAGGAGGGCTTTCTGGGGGTGCAGGAGCTCACTGCACCCATAGGCTCAGCAGCCCAGGAGCCCTGGGACAGCTGTCAGTCAAGGACTTTCAGGAGTTGGGGCTTTAATGCTTCAGCTCTTTCCCTGTCAGTTGGGTCAGCTCTGAGGCTCTTTTCTACACTGCCTGCTAGAGGGCTTCCGTGGAATTACCTCCAGCTGCCCAGGCAATCCATCAAGGCACCATTGTTCTCTCTCTCTCTACTGCTATGGTCTCCCAGACTCACTTCCCAAGCCAATGCCTTGTAATCAATCAAGTCAGAGTAACCAGGCAACTTTCTTATGGAGATAGAGTTCAGCTGTCTTACTCTGTGTAGGCTGCTCCATAGAGCACCAGAGACTGAGAGGCTACAAAGAGTCAGAATCCGTTTCTTACAGTTCTGGAGGCTGCAAGTACAAGATCAAGGTGCTGGTAGATTTAGTGCTTAGTAGGGTCCCTTTCTTGTTCATGGCTGAGGTTTTCTTGTCCCATCCTCACCATGGACAATAGGGAAATCTGATCATCCCGGGTTCACGTTTAGAAAGTCAAAACTGCCCTCCATGAGAACTCTACTCTCATGACCCATCACCTCCCCAAATCCCATCTCTCAATACTCTCACATTTGGGTTACATTTCACCTGTACAATTACTTTCTCATTATGTGGACAATACTCCGGATCAGAAGTAGCTTATGGAAGGCAAGGGTTTATCTCCACCTCGTAGTCTTGAGGGAGCAGTTGCATCGAAGCAGGGAAAGCCTGGCAAGAGCAGACCACTGGCATCACATCTCCACACACAGCACTAGGAGGAAGGAGGGAGGTGAGCACATGACCTGGCTTGCTGTGCCAAGTGGGGCTGTATTAGAAAATCCCAAGTCCTACCCTCATGGCACATTTCCTTCAGAAAGGCTCCACCACCCAAAGGAACCACTGGCTAGGATTAAGGATGAAGCTTAATTCCAAACACATGAGGCTACGGGGGACATTTTATGTTCAAACCACCAAATAAGTATATGAATTTTGAGGGGACACAGGTATCCCATCTGTAGCAGGCTGACAATAGAATTGGATTTGTATCCTATAACCCAAAGCTTATTCCTACAACCCTAAAACTAATATATCATTTATATCTCTCTATACACAAGGACAAGAGGGCCAGTTTCTGTCATTCAAGGACCGAGGGAGAAAGAGAGGTACCAGGTCTGGAAGGACTTGTTCTCATCCAAGGTTAGCAAGAGCTGGACATTGGAAATCCCGGCCCCCTGCCCAGTGTTCTGTGTAAATGGAGCAGCTGACCTCAGAAGGGGCGACAAGGAGGCCAGACCATCCCACCCAGCTGGGCAAAAAGCACCTAATTTCCTGGGCTGCTCAACCTCTTTCCAGCATGTGCTAAGAGCAAGGCTGGCACCAGGGAGGGTGTCTTCTGGCAGCACGATCCTTCATATGGAACATTAAGCCGAGGTCCTGCACAGTCTTGAACATTAACCATCCCCTGGTACCCATGAAGAAGAGCTACGGGTTTTATTAACCTCGGTGTCCTGGACGCGTTGCAGAAGGAACACCATCATTAACCCACCTCCAGATGGGGGACGGGGCCTCTCTCCCAGCTCTGTTCCAAGAGTCCAGGCCCTACAAAATGTCTTCAATAATTTAAGAAAACTACCAAAATGTGACCATAAAGGATATAACTTCACCTCAAGGATGGAGATCCATAAAGATTTTGTGATAGTAAAAACTGCTTTGTTCTGTCATATGCCTTGGGAAATTTCTGTGTGTGTGTGTGTGTTTGTGTGCGTGCGTACGCATGCGTGCGTGAGCATGTGTGTTTGTGCATGTGTACACACATGCTTGTGTGTTGAATGGGAGTGAAGTGCTTGAGTCATGTTTCCGCAGTACGGATTTCACTGAACTCACGGTTTAATTATTCCTAACATCATGGCCACAGCACGACACATTAACAACAGCTCAGCCTTCATCAGAAAGTCCCTTTGGTCATCTCAGGAACACATTCTATCATTCATTTTCCCCCTGTCAAATATTTTCTTGCCCCCTTCCAGACACACAGCTTGATTATAAAAGTGGGGCATGCATAGGAGCAGCCCTGGCAATCTGACTCAGTGCAATGTAAATGCCATCCGGTTTAGGTGTTCCTAGAAGAGCAGGAGCTCACCAGCCTGTGTTTTGTGAATGCTTCAGCCAATTTACACTGGGTCCTGTGCTTTTAATTTGCACCCTTTGTCCAATTTGAGGCCCAGGCACAGGGACAGGGTTGGTTCATTTCAGGGGTAGAGTGAAGGTTTATGGGAGGACTTCCTTTTCAGGTGGGGAGAGACCTTTTCCCAAAGTTGTATGCATGAAAAAGTACATAGGAGAATGGGTAAGTAGATGTACAGACTGTGATTTTTTGCTTAAAAAATATCAAGAGATAGGGGTTAGAGTAATGGTTGAGAACATGCAATTTACGAACAGAAGGTCTGAGTTCACATCTTTATTTAAAAATGGCATTGGCTTTTAATAAGCTGTTTAAACACTGCTCTTCACTTTCTTCATCTGTGAACTGGAACTAAAAATGAATGAGAATCACCAGTTCCCTCTTCTTCCCTTTCTACTTTGACCCCTTCTACCTTCCCTCTTTAGCCTCTTTTCTCTTCTTTCCTTCCTTTTTCTTCATTATCTCCCTCTCTCTTTCCTCTCTCCTTCTTCCCTTCCTTTTCTCCCTCCTTCCTTTCCACTTTCATCCCTCTGCCCCTCCTTTATGTCTTGTTTTTTTCATGAACCTCCTCTTTGTTTCTCCCTTCCCTACTACCTCCCCCTTGATTTTGTCTCCTCCCTCAAACAGACTTTTAAACACCGATCATGTGCAAGAAACTAAACTTGGGGCTAGAGAAATGGCTTAGTGTTTAAGGCATTTGTCCGTGAAGCCAAAGGACCCAGGTTTGATTACCCAGGACCTACATAAGCCAGATGCGCAATGTGGCACATGTGTCTGGAGTTTGTTTGTAGTGGCTGGAGGTCCTGGCATGTCCATTGTCTCCTCTCTCTCTCTCTCTCAAATAAATAAATAAAATTAAGAAACTAAACTCAGTGCTAGATATACAGAATGGAACCAGTCTCTAAACCTGTGAGGCTCCATTCCAGCTTCATCCAGAAGATTGATGTAAAACTACATAAAAAGTACCTTGTACACCAGAATGAATTGCAGAAATATACATATTTTATTATAATTGCAGACTAATGCATATTTTTGTGTTATTTAAAATTAGGGTGACATGTAGACTAGAGTGTTCAAATTGTGTATGCCTGCACACGCCATGAAGATGGGGCCTCATGCGACCACCTAGACCACAGTGTGAAGCGCTCCCTGGATTGAAACCTATGTGGTATCAGAGCAACCAAATAATGGGGGTCCACATTCTATCCCATTGTCAACCTGTCAACTTTATGTGCCTCATAAATTTGCCCTGAGTTTTTAGGATCCGCTTCAAAAAGAAGACAATACTTGAAATCCACTGTTCTCCAGGTTCATTTGATGCCTTTTACTGAATCAGGAACTGAATGAGCACGTGGAAAGGAAGTAATTGTTTTCTTTTCCCCTTTCCTCAAGAAACACATGCAGGAGGCCCCTAAGACAGCTCTGTCCTGACTTTGCCCACTCAGAACATTTCCAGTTAAAAGGCTGGAAGCACCTGCATTCCCGACCCTGCCAGAGGCCTTTGAAACTTGCTTAGTCTTCTAGAGCTGAGCTAGCACATAGGTGGTATGCCTCTGACTTTTCCCATTGCATGTTCCTGTGTCTTTACACAACAGCTGTGGGGGTCTCTCTGGAAGAACTGAACTCCCCCACCACAAAGATTTGATTTACATGGAGTGTGTGGGTGGTGTGTATGTCCATGTATGAGCATACATGTGGAAGTCAGAGGATAACCTCAGGTGTTAGCCTCAGGAATGCAGTCCACCACTTTTTGAGAAAGAGCCTCATCGGCCTGGAGCTGACAATTAGGATGGACTGTCTAGGTAGTAGGGTACAGGGGTTCCCCTGTCTCTGCCTCCTCAGCATTGGGATAATAGGCACATTCCATCACACCCCAGCATTTGGTGTGCATTCTGGGCCTTGAACTCAGTGTCTCATGCCTAAAAGGCACATTACCTGCTCAGCTGTATTCCCAGCCCATAGTTTCTAATTCAACCTGGGAACATGAGTCCTGAGTGCTGTAACCTCCTGTAAACTGAGTTGAGTCATTCAACCAAATGTTACCAGGTTTGGCTGCGTGATGACAGACACCTGACCACCCCTAGATACTATCTATTCACTGAATTACTTCTTAGAATTTTTCTAGACCCACCATGGGTTTGGCTTTTTCCCATGCTGATCTATCTGCGTGGTATGCCCTCACCACCGGGCCCCCCAGCCACCCCTCTACCAGTCTCCACTCAGATCTCTGAGTCATCTTCCTCAAGCAGCCAGCCTGAGAGAGTGTTCTTTTCCTCCTGTGCCCTCCAGTACAACACGTCTGGTCGGGTCACTTGTGAGTTACATGAGCTGATGCCCAGAGTACTTAGTGAATGTCATGGCTGTTGTTACTATCATAATTACTTGATGTTACATCTTGTCTCCTTTGTGCATATTTTACACCCAGCCAGGAAGAGCACAGAGTATGTGTTTTCTGAATGAGTTAAACATATCAGAGGGGTCTCAGATGAATGAACTGGGTATTAGCATTCAGAGGTCTGTGAGCAGGGATGATTCAGAAATAAAACTTAAACTACAACAAAGATGAGTCCTCAGGTCCAAGTTAGCATGGATTAGATAAACGTCTTTTAGAGAAAGGCTCAAAGGCATAGACTTGGAAGCATGAGGAGCGAGCAGGCAGAAGCATCCTATTGCTACCAGATGTCTTAGGTCAATCTTTTATGCCTTATAAATAGTGCACAATGGGGGCTGGAGAGATGGCTCAGCAGTTTAGGCACTAGCCTACAAAGCCTAAGGACCAAAGTTCTATTCCCCAGTAACTACGCAAAGCCAGATGCACAATGTGGTACATGTGTCTGGAGATCGTTTCCAGTGGCTAGAGGCCCTGGGGTGCCCATTCTATCTTTCTCTCTATCTCAAATAACTAACTAAATAAAAGATTTTTAAAGAGTGCACAATTTTGGGAGATGTAAGTTCAAATGCCAGCCCTGTGGCTTGAAGATTCTATGATTTCTCCCCATGAGCACTTTTGACATTTGGGCAGGGCAAGCCTTTGTTTTAGGGGCTAAGCTAGGTGGAGTGGAAGACAAAACAGCTTTCCCAAATTGAAACAATTGCCTCAGTTGGGACCCACTGCTCCAAGCAAAGCCTTGGTTTCTCAGATGTACAATAGAGAAAGCAGTTTCTATGGACAGGGCCAGGCCATTGTTAGTAGCAAAGGTGGTAACATGTCAGTGGCCTTGCCTAGGGTCTGTGCAGGGCTTCACAGGGACACAGAGGGCAGAGGAAAAGCTGCCCTCCCCCACCCACAGCCAGTCCTGGGAGGTTGTGGAGAGATAATAGGAGAGGAGGTGATCCATCAGCGCTTGTCCTGAAATCCCACAAGAGTCAGCAGCTCAGGGTTTTGCCTTGCCCTGTAGGTATGTAAATAGGGGAATTATCAGGGCCAGCATCTGTGAGAGTTGAAGCAGGAAGTCCTTACAGCTTCCTGTAAAAACACAAGTGACAAATTTGGATAAACAGCAAGTTCAGAAAAGTTATTCCTATGTCACTGCAGCCTTCAAGAAGTTCTGTTTCTGCTTCTTCTTTCTTTCTCTCCCTCCCTCCCTCTCTCTCTCTCTCTCTCTCTACACACACACACACACACACACATACCACATGTGTGTTACTTTGAACCAGTTACCTCCCTGAGACATCTATTTTTCTCTTTAACCCAAAGATAAGATGGAATCTATTTCCTAGAGTTGTAAGCATTAAAGGCAATAGCCTAAGTCAGTAATGTGTATGTTGCTCATACAGTATATACAGTGGGTACCTAGTATCTGGAATCTAGGAAACACTCAGCTGATATTACTTCTCCTTCCTTGTTATGATGTGGTCAATGGTCTTTCCTTTGGGCATCCTCAACTCTCACAGGAGAAGGATGGATGTTTGGGGGAGAATATGTCACCACAGCATACTGACCATTGGGGAAGAAAGTTCAGCAAATTGAGACCAAATCCAGGGGGAAGTCAGTGGGCATGGTAAAAGGGAAACAGGATGTACTTTGTGGTCCAGACACCCAAGTTCAGATGGTGGCCCCACCACTGGCCGGACAAGTCCCCTTAGCCATCTGAATGCACCAGCCTCTCCTTTCTGATGGCTCAGGTCGGTGCCACAGGCCACCATTGCCCTTGCCAGCTCTGTAGTTGCTGATGTTCATTTCACTCATTCTCTTACCCATTTTACAAACACATGCTGACCTTTAGCCTGATTGTGATGATTTGCCTGATTCTGAATGCATGTGTCCCCAAGGGACTAGAAATCTGGTGAGCAAACAAGACTCTCACACAGAGAAGGTATGGTCAAAAGAGAAGCCAGGCAGGACAGGGTGGAAAGCCAAGACCAACAAGTGATTGTATTAGTCAGGATAGACTACATGGTGCTATGACAACAAATAATTTCCAAATCTTTGGAACTTAAAACACGGTGCACACACACATGCACTACTTGGTACCCTTGCCCATGAAAGGACATTCTAGAATGTCTTAGCAAATTTCATGGTATCTTCAAATCAATAGGGTACCTTCAACCACCAAGGTAGAGGAAGAAAACCCCAGGGAATCCCCACTCCAGCTCTCCAGTGCTTCCTTCATAAATGACATGCATACGTCTCTGCGTATATTTATGGACAGAACCAGTCACACAACCATGCTTAATTTCAAGGGGAGTTAGACATCTTGATGAGTAGCTCAGCATTCACTGGAAGGACACAGGAGCTCATAGCAGCACTGAGCTCCATATGGACAGGACTGTTAGTGTTAGTAGAACTTAGTACTACGGCTTGTACACTATGGAAGACCCACCAATCCCGGAAGAAGGAAGGAAAGAGGAGAAGAAAAGAGATGACTGGGTACTTCAGGATTCTAGCTGATCAGAGCTCTGCAATCAGGGAACAGAGCTGCATTCTGGGCCTGAGAAGTTCTCCTAAGTCAGGAAGGCTTCTGTATTGTGTTTGAAACTGTCCAGATGCTGGCTCAGTCCCATGTGGTCAGCCCCCACAGCTCGAATCATCTTTCACCACAGCTGGTCTCCCGGTCCCTTTAGCTTTAGCCCCACCCATGACTTGGTTCCCCTCTCAAGGGTCCTCCTTTCCTTTGTGCCTGAGGCCGTATCGGAACATGCACTATGGAGTCTTTCCAGTCTGGATTTGGTTCCTGGGCCTTCCTCTTTCCAGGGACGCCCTTGGGGTAGTTACTCAACATGCTCAAGCCTCTGTTTCCTCAGCTACCAAAAAGGACTTATATTAATTGAGTCAAACTCTTCAAAAAAGTGGACTTCTCTCTTCTGAAGGTCACACATTTATATCCATTAGCACATTAATTACAGTTCTTGGAATGGCACTGCCCATTTAAAAAAAAAAAATAAAACGAGCTTCCTGCCAATCATCCCTCTTGGGTGACGAGTCCCTGCCTCCCTGCAGCAAAGCACCATGTGTCCCGGGCGTGCCACAGCACCTGTGTCCTCCCAGCAGCACTGGCAGAGGGGATGCATGGGCTCGGAGCTGGCGGCAGCTGCTCTGTGTGCCTGTGAGTGGCCACAAAGCACACAGGATGGAAACTGCGACTACTCACTGCTAATAATTATAGACAAGGACAGACACCACTGGGAGATGGCTGAGCTGCAAACATCAAGCCTGGGATTGCCGGGCGTGGTGGCACACACCTTTAATTCCAGCTTCAGAAGGCAGAGGTAGGAGGATCGCCGTGAGTTTGAGGCCACTCTGATACTACATAGTGAATTCCAGGTCAGTCTGAGCTAGAGTGAGACATTACCCCTCCCCCCCCAAAAAAAAACAAAACATTGCATCTAGGCCCCTCAGAGCTGCCTCTGTGTTCTATAGGGTTCTCTGGACTTAGGGAGCAGAGCTAAGCCAGTCCCATTTATCCACTTGCCCATGCATCATTAGGCAGTATCACATGGCAGGCTCTGTGGCCACATGTCGGGGCCACAGAGACAAGTTTGATAAATTCCAGTTATTTTTATAAAGTTTTGGATATATGGCTGCTTCTGTTTTCCTTTACTGTGATACAACTCATTCAGAAGAATAAAAGAAGGAAGTGGTTGATGATTAAATTGCAAAAACATCAGCAATTTCTTATGGCTTTCACAGAATCATGTTTTTCAAGCTAACAATGATACACACTATTCCAGTAGAAGTGTTGTGTTTCCCAGTTTCACAGATGAAGAAATAGATGTAAAAGAAAAGAGACACAGCCTTTGTGCCTAGGAACCCAGCGCTCCTTGTGCCTAGTCACGCATGAGTTCTATCCAAGAACCAAGCATGGAGGATGACTAGAAAACATTGCTGGTCAGAAAACATCAGCTAGGGCCCAGGTAGATGGCTCAGCCTATAAAGTACTTACTGGTAAAGTGTGAGGACTTGAGTTCTGATCCCCAGAATCCCTGTAGCTACCAGGTGTGCTTGGTGGTGATCCAGCAATCCTAGCCCTTGGGAGGTGCAGATAGGGGAACGCTGGGCAAGCTGGACAGCTAGACTGGATGAACTTGTGAGTTCTGTGTTCAGTGAGACTCTGATTCAAGAAATAAGGTGGCGAGGGACTGAGGAAAATGTCCAGTGACAACCTCTGGCCTCCACATGAACATACGCATACATGTACCTCCTCATATGAGTACCCACATACATGGTACCATTCATACACACATAATCACACCGCACACACGTACACAAAAGAAATTAGACAGCTTGAATGGTTTTGCAACCTTCAATATAAAATTGAGGAAATCACTGTCATTTTGTGAGTATTTCTTGTGGGTAAAGGTGAGACAAGAGGTTTTACATTGGGGCTGAGGATGTATTTTCCTAATAGGCACAATGCCCACAGCTTCTTCCTCAACAATGCAAATGACATTTTATACCATTATTTTTGGAGTATTCAGTGTGTTCCCTTCTGGTGATGTTTTATAGTGATTCCTATGACAACTATTATGGTTATTGTTTGTAGACTGGTCCACCAGCTTTGTTTTCAAATTGAGAGGAGAGAAACAAAAAAACAAAAAAACAAAAAAACAGCATCCAGGCTAGTACACTGCTTTCAAAATGCCATAATGCCCAGACTTGATATGAGCCAAGCCCAGGAATGGGAATGAAGTTTTTCTTTCTCTTTTAACAAGGGTTTTAAAGCAAGGGAGTGCCATTCTCCTTTTCCTTTGAGGTCGAGAAGGTGCCTGTGGCCTCTTTCAGCAGACTTGGGCATTAATAGAACCTAACTCTTTAATGGACTCAGTTGCATTTCTTTCTTGCATCTTGAGGTCTTTAAAAAGCCTGTGGTGAATTACACTGACATAAACCTTTTATAGAAACAATCAAATATCACTTGGTAAAATAATTAGCATAAGAATAGCACAAAGTCAGTCTGTCTGATGCTTGGAGCCAAATATCAAAGGGCTTGTGCCAGCCCTATCCCCTCTCTTCACCTCCCATTTTGTGGAAAGAGAGGGTATATTTTCTGTCTTACTCTGCCAGGCACCAAGAGTGAGGCAAGGGTTCAAGGCAGACATTTTGTATATTATTCTATTGGTGATAAGATGGTCCTCAAAGAAGATTCCAATACAGGATCATGGGGAGGAGAGAGTAACAAAGAAAGAGGTTGATAAGAGGTCCTCAGCCCCATGGTGCCTGGCTGATTCCCCATCTGCTAGTGAGCAGTGAGTTCGTTCCTGCCTCCTCACAGGGCCTTCTGACTTCCTGCCTGGCTTTCCAAGTGTTTTTCTGTTGTTGACCACATACCAGACACTTGGCTTTGTTTATGACTTTTGGATAAAATATCTCAGGAAAGGAGTGTCCCTCTTGGGCTCAGATAAGAAGCTGTTGAAGATACCCGGCCCACGTTACCTCTCTGAGAAAGCATCCGAGTTTGAGCCTGGAAGTGGGAATTCTCAGAACATGATAATTGGCAGGAGTCCCCTGCCTCAGCTTCACCCTGGAAAAACCTCTGCACCAGCAGCCTTGACTAAGGGTGGGGGTGTTTTCTCGGTGCACAGGCCTGGCAATGTGTAAGAGGCAACAGAGTAGGAAATTGTTTAAGAATAAAAAGAGGGCCTGGAGAGATGGCTTAGCAGTTAAGAGCTTGCCTGTGCAGCCTAAGGACCCCGGTTTGAGGTTCGATTCCCCAGGACCCACGTAAACCAGATGCACAAGGTGGAGCATGCATCTGGAGTTCGTTTGCAGTGGCTGGAGGCCCTGGTGTGCCCATTCTCTCTCTCTCTATCTATCTATCTGCCTCTCTCTCTCTCTCTCTGTCTATCACTCTCAAATAAAAATAAACAAAAAAATAATAAAAAGAATAAAAAGAAAGTTTCTGCACTTTCCCACATCTCAAGTGTGCAGATGGCCTACGTTAGAACACTTGATTTTCTTTCCCAGCCTGAAGCCGAAGGATCCTATCTTATTGTGTGAAGATAGCTCCGGCTCCAGCCCTCCTAGGCTTTGTCGATCTCTCCTGTCGCCTTTGATTTGGTGACTTATGAAAAGGAGTTAAGTTTTAAAAAGCAAATAGGTGATACTTATTAACTGAGAACAGTTGTTGGGTAGAGGTCTGGAGGTCAGCTGGGCACAGCCTGGAGAAAACAAGAGCCCCTGTTCTGTGCCTGCAAACGCTGGATACCTGTGTCCTGCCTCAGCTGGTGGGGCAGGGATGGGGTGACTATTCATTAACTCGCTCTATATGACAGACAGGAAGAGATTTTGGCAAACCAAAAAAAAAAAAAAAAAATAAAAACATAATTAGTGGACTGTGAATTCTTCCAATGGTAATTTGAAATAGAAAGAGGCAGCCTCTTGGTGAGGGGGTGGAAGAAAAGGAAAAGAAAACCAAATACTAAGAATAAGGAAATGCAGAGAACAAGAAGCCAGTGCCTCACTCTAGATGCAGAAAGCAGTTGGAGAAGGTTTTCCTATGCAGTGCAGTGGAATTTGAGTGTGTGTGTGTGTGTGTGTGTGTGTAGAAACTGTGCTCACATATGGCAGCACGATCCCCGGGCGCTCACCATATGTAAGGACACAAGGCTTTATGACTTATTGTGGGTGAGATTTATGGAGATGATGTATGATGAGCAATTTTTCATCCTCTCATATCAGGAGCAAACACGGAGAGGGGCCGGCATCTCAGTGCACAGGGAGTACTGCCGTGGGGTCCCCGTGCAAGACCTCCACAAGCCCCCACCCTGCCTGGTAGTGTTGCCTCCACTTAATAAAGGATCAGCCTGTGGTAACAGCAGCAACAATTTATTTGATTAAAAATGGGCTTCTCTGGAGCTATTTTGTGGTATGTTAATGAGTGCTATATCATAGACATTTATTAAATCTGATTTCATAAATGTCAGCATTGTTTGCACAGGAAATGCACTGGGCTAAATGTGGGCCGAACTCGGAATTAATGTCCCACCTCAGGAGAAAGCCCCTTCCTGTCTGAAGGAGGTGCTGGGGGCGGGGGGAGGTGAGCCCACCCTGGTGAGTGCCTGGATTGCAGGTGTTCAGAGGTTTAATATTAGTGTGGGCCACACACAGCCGTCATGGACCCCTGCCTCTTCCCATGGAGGGAGAATGTGAAGAGGCTGAAAGGAAGGAAATAACAGAACTGAACACTTCCGTGGAACAAGCCGTTGGCTTCCGGTGTCACAACATCCCGCCTTTTCCTCACACTGGAATCAGCACAAATATGCAGAGTGGGAGTAAACAGGACACCAGAGGAAGTGGAGATTCGTGGCCCATGGCACCAGTGACTCCCTAGCCTTGGTGGAGGAGGTGGCCCCAGGCCTGGGTCTATTCAGGCCCGATAAGCCTGTTTCAGCCCTTCAGACTCGGTGTCCTGAAGCAAGTCTGAATTCCCACCTCTTGCAGGTCTCCTACAGGGGCTGCATCTGACTGGGTTCTCGCTAAAGAAACAGACCAAATGACAGTAGCTCAGTTCAAGTGAATTTCTGGAAATTTCCGTTCCAGTGGAAATCCTAGAGCAAGTCCAGCTTGGGAGCAGAAGGAAGTCCACTTCATATACAACTTGAGGGAAATGTGATTTTTGAGGGAATTCATCTTTAGGGGACAACTATATCACCCTACCACGATTCATTCATAGATCAGCTGATCCCGCTTTGCAAAGTCTTCTTTCTTTCACTAGCTAAAGCATTTTAAGTCTCAGGCGTAAAAAGTAAATTTATAAAATAATGTTTTCCACACCTACTTTTCATGGAGAACCCTGGAACTGCCAGGAAATTCGGATTTTTTTTTTTTTTTTTTAGGATATTACACATGATTTTCTCTTTAAAACTATTTGGCAATTATCCTGCAATGGTAGGTAGCTCCTAAAAAACTGCAGTCATCCAATATGCCTGTGGACTAGGGAGATGGGCTCATACTTTGTGTTCATTCTGACAGAGACACTTGGGAGAAAGAAAATCCATATGGTTGTTTCTTCCAGTGAGTAGGTTATAGATGTGCACCAGTGTTCTCAGATGAAACAAAGTATGTGTCATTCCACATGTGATTTTGTGGGCATGGGGCCACCAAAGGACAGGGCACCCACTGGTCAAAACAAGTGTGAATATTGGTGAGTTTCTGAACACAATGGTAAGACACAGACACACTCTCTGAGCCAGAGATACATCAGGATACAGGCCTCTTCTCTCTCTCTCTCTCTCTCTCTCTCTCTCTCTCTCTTTAAATAATAGTATTTGTCAACATAAGGCAGAAGGTACAGACACTGCCTATACATCCTCCTATCCCCACACATGCATAGTATCCTGTGACCAACCATCACCACCACTGAGTGGCTCATTTGTTGTAGTACATCATTACCACCCAAAGTCCATGTTTTCCATTAAGTTTCATTCTTATGCTGAATATTCTGTGGGTCTAAACAGATGCATAATGAATGTATTCACTACTACAGTATCATACAGAACAGTTTCAAAGAAAGTTACTTCATATTTGATTTTCTTTACTGGTTCCAGGGGTTCTAGGATCTTGGGCTGGAAAGATAGAACTGACTCTTAACTCTACCACTTTGCTTCTGGGACCTTGAGGGGATGAAATGAAGCTCTGCTCCTTCCTGTTTACACTGAGACTACAGATTGCTGTGTGAACCTTTAGAGTTTAGGTGAGGATGAGTAGCTAGGCCATGCCTAATAGGCATGTGAGCCTTACACATGCTAACATTACTCATATCCCTTTTGGACAAATTTAGCCTATTGGTGAATATGATTTAAAAATCATTCATTCATTCATTAGCTCATTAATTCAATCGATAAGTACTTATTGAAGACCTACTATGTGCTGGGGACTGCTGCAGGCAGTAGAGAATATTAAGTGATGCATAGTCTCTGCCATCACAGAAGACAGATACCAGTCATCATGGTTGAATGTGGAATGGCCCCTATGGGAGGCTGTGAAACTTTTGGTCCCCAAGGCCTCACTCTTGGAAGTAGACCCCTGGAGGTGGACCTTGAGAGTTATGACTTATCCTCCTTTCAGTCCTATTCCTCGGCCTCCTGATCTACCAAGGTGAGAGCACGTTGCTGTACACATTCCCTCACCCACACATGTTCCATCCTAGCAACCATGTGTTCCCCACCACGATAGACTGATAGTGTCTGAGACTGTGAGCCAAAATAAACCTCTCTTCCCTTAAGTTGCTTCTTCCAGGAAGTTTGTCACAGCAATGAGAAAAACAACCAGCCAAATAAGACAATATCAGATATAAGGCAAACACAATAGTTGGAGTGATAAAGTGCTTAGAAGGGGAAGCTGACTAAACTGGGATATCCAACAAAGGTTCTATCAGAGGGTGATGTTGACATTTGCACTGAGAAAAAGAAACAGGTGCAGGTCATGGATGGGTATTCCAGTGGTGGGTGACTAAACTAATATAAGGTGTCCAGTATCCACTTAAATATGAATTGCATGTAAGCAACACTTCAGTGCAAATATCTTCCAAATGTTACATCTGATATACATGAGACTGAAAGAACTATTAGGTGTTTATCCAAAGTTCAAATTTAACTGAATTCCCTGTATTTATCTTTGCAAAATTGTGTGAGCCTTTTCTAGGGGGACCATACTACAAGGACAAAGGAGATACTGGGAATGAGTACCTTTTCTGGAGAACAGAAAACAGGCCGTACTGTGGAAGATGCATCATAAGAAAAGCTAGAGCTTTGCCCAGAAAAACTTTGGAGGTCATAGTGACGATTAAGGGCAAATCAGACACAGTGGTTTGTGTGTTCCACCCACGAAACTATCTCAATCCTGAATGGCAGTAGAACTTCCCCTATAGGTTGGTAAACTATATCCTGTGAGCCAGATCCTGCCCACAACTTGTGTTTTTTTTTTAAAGTTTTATTAGAATGCCATCACACTCATTTATTTACACAATGACTGTGGCTATTTTCATGTTGTCACACCTTAGATGAGCAGTTAAGACAGAGACTGTACATCTCACAAGACTTAAAATAGTTACTATTTGTTCCTCCACAACTGAAGTCTTCCAATTCCTGAACTACAGCAGGCCCTAGGAATAAAAATGCAAGAGCTTCATGGAAGCAGCAACTTAGCTATAATGAGCGTTCATTGCTCATCCCACTTCCTTTTTTATATTTCTACTTTGTGATTCTTGTTCAACAGAAATGAAATATTCAGTCAGATGTTTCAAGAGTTCTGTCCTCCAGCTCTTGAACTGGTACTAAAACGGAAACAAAATTAATTAATGCCACCTCATGGCTGCTAAGAGGATGAAGAGACAGCAGGAATTTAGAACACAATCACAAATGTAGATGCCTTTGTTTTGTGGTGTGTGTGTGTGTGTGTGTGTGGTATATGTGCACTTATGTACTGATGTGGTGTCCCATGCACATGCCTGCAGACATCAGAGGAAAATTTTGGGTGTCTGACTCCCTTTGTCACTCATCCACCTATTTTTCCTTGAGATGGAGTCTCTTACTGATTCCAGAACTTGTCATTTTTAAGCCTCAGAAATTCTCTGGCCTCTGATCTCCACAGAACTAGGGTTACACATATGCATAACCACACCCAGCTGTTTACATGGGTGCTGGGCGAATTGAACTTGAGTCATATTTGTCCCTCATGCTTGAGCAAGAAGTGCACTTAGCTGCTGAGCCATCTGTCCACCCCAAGGAAGGCTTATTTCTGATTTCATAGGCTATTATCCATTCAGACCATTACTTTCTCTGCTAAGAGTTGCAGGCACAATGTCAGCACATGCAGTGAAGTATTTACAGTTTATACATACCACGTTGTTGCCCACACAGAGCTCGTGGAAAATTACCTGGTTCAAGAACAGCTGTGAAAGAAAAGGGTCACAACTTTGCAAGGACCTTGTTCCCGCTAGGGAAAATAAGATATTAGTACAGACGTACTGAAATGATGAAAAAATACTGATTATAAAGACCCTCTGCAAGTAGAACAAGCAGGAGGTGGAGGCTTAGCGGACCATCGTCAGAATACAAATGCTGTCATTTATCAGCTTCAGTAAGGTTTTGGATCACCATGTATTTGCTACCTTCCATAAAATGGGAACAGACCCATCTAAGCCTGTGTGATAGCCTCTTTGGGTCTTACCCTTGCTGCCTTTGTCAGCCCTCTCCTCAATTAATAAAAAAGTTAAGGTTCTACTGCATTGGTATAAAGACAAAAATATCCCAGCCTGCCCTGCATTCAATTTGGCCTTTCCGATTGGAAAGGGGATGTTTCCATGAGCTCCTAAAGTGTCTTGATTCCCCAAAACTATTCTCTGTGCTCCATAAAGTTGTCAACCTAGACCCCACCTACTTCCAGGAACTTGGTGAGAACTCAGTACATGAGAAAGAAAGAGATGTAAGGTTGTAGCACCTTCTCTGCCAAAACAAACTCTCCAATAGTCAGCTGTTACTGACTATAAAATAATACATGTATCTTCTTAAAATCAGAGTATTTGTGCTATAACCAATTTATTGAATGGTGCCTTTAAAGATAAAATGTAATGTATTCCCATGCAGGTCCCAACACTCCTGCCTTTTCATTATAGAAAATGAGAAGAATATAGATGGGCCTATAAAGGAGAAAGTAAAGGAAACTCATCATACACCATTGCTCAGGAAGACCCTCCTAACACAGAAGCTGATTTTTTTTGTGTGTGTCATTCCTGTGAAGGTGTAGAAACACACTCTATTCTCTTTTTTTATTTTTGATTTTTTTATAATCTTTTTCCTCCATTTATCCAAAGATGATGCATGTTTTCCTCATCGATTATTCTTTCATACCATCCTCTGTAATAATATCATAATATCCCTTGAGGCAAATGCCACTGGACTTATTTATATAATCTCTTTTCACTAGGTACTCTCATCTATTTTTTTAAATTCACTGTTATAGACAGTGTCGTGATGAACAGGCTTGTAGTCATATCTTTCCACTAACTACATGATGTCATTTTGATTTTTAAAATGAAATTCCTTAGGGACAAATGCTCTCGGGAGTGTGGTCTTCATAGGATAAAGAAAGCTCTTATGGCAGTGTTTGGATGTGATGCTACCCTGGTTGTACTGCAGTTCTGGAGGCTACAAGGCTGAGTTCCAGGTCTACCACATATCAGCTGTAGCTTTGCTGAGCTGCACGAGGATCTCATGCCAAAGTTCCATTTTTGGAAAACCAGCATATGAATACCTGAAGCCTCAAGATTAGAAGGACTGAGCTAGACGGGAAGGAAATATGGCTAGTATGGTGCTGGGCACTGAGCAGGTGCCAAAAATATTACCCTGGCCAAATCCATTTGGCTCAGTACAAACAAACAAACAAACAAACAAACAAAAATCATGCCTAAAAACTTCAGCTTCCACCTGAAAAGTGTTAGATTCCAGTTTCCTAAATCACAGATGACTGCGTATTTGGTCACTTAACTGAATGTGGAAGTCACAACAACTGGACAACATTAGAAGATTTCTGGACATTAAGTGACTAAAAATTAACCCAAATGTATAGTGAGTGTGAGGCGTTTTGGGTGGTGCCCACCTATTTCATGACATCACTTCACTGTCCCCTTAGTTCTGAACGTGCCACATGTGCACATTACATTGTGCATGCCATCATACCACACACATGGCGAACAGGCACTGCCTGAACCATCCAGGCTCAAAACTGAGACTTTAAAAAATTGCAGTGTTTTACTGTTTTCATTATACATACAAAGTTCTCTGCTATTATAGAAACAGAATGGTTTAACAAAGACTTAATACCTTCTTGCCATCATTCCCCAGCATGTAAGTATCAAACTAGCTTATCTTTGGACTGTATCATGATAGAATGTTTGATTTTTAAAACATCTGTTTGAATTGCTGACTTGAGATTCATAAAAAAAAAATCATTAAATGCATTTTGGCTTGAGGTTAGGACAGGATTTACAACAGTTTTGAAATGGTCCTAAACATAATTTTTCCATTATGTATTTCATACAAATCTATGTGAGATCACATTTTCACATTTATAATTATAAAATCAAAATATTGATCCACTCTGAAAAACACAGAAGATGCTCTACATCCTAAATCCAAATATTCAGCCAGGATATAATTCTTTATACAAAAATAAAGAATTACACGCACTTCATTAGTAGGAAGATTTGCTTTTGTCTTTAATACGTGGTAAAATTATATGTATGCTAAGGAATTGCTTTAAAGTAAATATCTTTAGGATTTATTATCAGTCAGTATTGATTCACATGCCTATTTTATATATGTAAACAAATTGGAGTTGTATAAAAAAATTCTTAGACAAAAAGCATTAGTGGAAAAAGTTTAAGAAGCCCTGAGTCAGAGCTGGAGAGAAAGGTCAGTGGTTAACAGCACTTGCTACACAAGCTTGACGACCAGAGTTCAGATCCTCAGCCAGACACAGTAGCACATGCACCTGTAATCTCTGCTCACCTATGAGCAGCATAGAGCAAGGTGGAGCCAAGGGCATCCTGGTAGCTTGCACATCAGCTAACCTGGAGTATATAGCTGTGAGCAACAGGAAAACCCTTTCTTAAATGAGGTGGAAGTCAAGAAC
This sequence comes from Dipus sagitta, assembly GCA_036346955.1. Lineage (NCBI taxonomy): Eukaryota > Metazoa > Chordata > Mammalia > Rodentia > Dipodidae > Dipus > Dipus sagitta. Next base: position 264,220,148 of record CM070770.1, on the reverse strand, counting down.
TGACACCACAAGCCTGTCCTCTGACCTCCACCAGCTTCTCTGGCATGTCTATAGAAGATCACCTCAGGTCTTCCCTAGGAAGCCTTTTCTAGAATTAAGAGTCTCACTGTGGTGGTTTGAGTACAAAATGTTCCCCACAGCCTCATGTGTTTGTGCTTAAGCTTTGTATTTCATTTCCAGCTGCTGAAACCTTTGGAAGACGGAGCCTTGCTGGAGGAGTTGTGTCACTGGGGATGGGCTAGAGGTTTAATTGTCGGGTCCCCTGTGAGTTCATGGCTTACTGCTGTATCTCCTTCTTCCCTGATGTGGGGAAGACATAATGCCCAGCTGTCTGCTCTCGCTTTGCTTTCCCATCAGGATGAAACCTTCCCTCAAAACTGCAAACCAGGAAGAAAACCTTTTCCTTCCATGAACTGCTCCTGTTTGGTGTGCCTCCTTTTTTCCCTTGCCCCGTCTGCACAGCTTCCTCTATCCCCTGTCAATAGGCCTCCCTGCAGAGCTACTGTGCCCTTGCCTGGTGCCACGGATTAAGCAACTTGCTTTTAATTAGGCCTGCAGTCATTTCGTAGGGGAGCAGCCAAGTGCAGATGTAGGTGGGCACTTCAGGGATGACATGAATGCTGTGTGCTGTGTGAACTCAGATACCCCTTTAGCAGTAAAGTGGGGCTCCTGTCTCTGCTTGCTGGCCTCCACATTCTGGTTTACAAACACCTGTACTATGCACCAGTGAGCAGACCCATCAGAAAGTGGCTGGAGACAAGAAAGCTGAATGCTTTTAACTCCCCCTGGATCTGATGCTCAAATTAAGTCCAGATTAATTGCTCAGGGATGAACTTCCTGCTTCCCACCTCATGCTTGGGCCTATGTAACATTCAAACACATCCCTCCACGCCAGCTCCAAGCAAAGAGATCACTGCAATCAGTAGCTCTTGCTGGTGACTCTAAATAGTCCTCTGGAGTTGGCAAAAAGAGGAAAATGTGGAGCATCCACCAAGGCTCATCACTCTAAAAGCCAAAAGGTAGAGCTGCAACCCAGTCTCCTGCTGGGCTTTCTGCTCCCACCCCCTCACCCCAGCACCCACACATTTTATGAAGATAATTGGAATGGAAAGAAAGGTAGCAGCGGCTTTGTTTACAATGCAATTAACATCTGAATAATTTACTAGGAAATAAGTTGGAGCTATATCCAGCACAGAGAGCCTGCTGCCTTCCAGAATTCAGCATGGACTCCTGACAGTAGGACCATGTCTGCTCTGATCTCTTGGGCTGAGTCAGCTCCCGGCAGGCAACATCTCCCTTCCTTTGACAAACCCCAGATTCTCTCTGAAAGACACTATGGTGGTTAATCCTATCAAATTGACTTAATTTAAAATCACTGTGGAACAAACCTCTGGGTGGGTTTGTAAAGTTGTTTCTAGAAAGGTTTACTAAGCAAGGAAGATCTACCCAGATTGTGGTTGGCACCATCCGATAGCCTGGTATCTCAGACTAAATAAAAAAGTCATCACTGTCTGCTTCCTGACTATGGGCACCTTATGATCAGCCACCTCATGTTCTTGCCATCACGCCTTCCCTTTCAAACTGTAAACTAAAACAAACCTGTTACTTAAGTGGCTGTTGTCAGGTATTTTGTCACAGTTATGGTAAAAATACTAAATCAGGCACCTTGTCTTAACTGGGACTATCTTCCTGTAAAAGTGTTTCTACCCATAGCTCTGGCCATCACTCATTCTTGGCCTGCCTTCATTCCTTCCTAGAGCCACTCCCCAGACAGCTGCCTACTCTTTCAGCACCTTGCAGGGACAGACAGAACACTCATCAGGAGACATTCAAGGTGATGAATGGTCAAAGGGGTGGGGGTGGGGCTAGCAGGAGTAGAGTCCTGTCTATCAGCACTTACCCCCCAGCTGCCTTTGATTTGTCCTTGGACTTCCTAAACAAGCCCCATCCTGCTCTTGCATGCTCAGTATGGGCCAGTTGATATCTGAATGCCAATGGCCAAGCTTCGCTTAGCCCATGGCCTTGGCCTCTGCTCTTTCTTTCTCTCTGTGGTGAAGCATTTCAGGAAGGCAAATGATACTTTGCATGTCAATTGTGTATCAGCAGAGCTTGGGTTTGGAAGCTCTTGCTGGATTCCAGGGTGATGTCCCTTTTATGTGCTAGCCCTGAACAAAGTGGCTAAATTCACATGGGCAAATAGTTAACTTATTTATTTTCTATCTTGAGAAGCTGCAGGCTTGAATTGAAATAGGGCACCCCTTCCTTCATGCAAAGGGAGCCTCATCTCCCTCCGTTCCAGGGCACATGTCCCTGGCTTAGTGTGAGGGTTAGATTTTCATCCCCTCTTGACCCCTCCTTCGGCAAGTGCTTTTGTGCAGTTAACAACCCACTTGCCATCCCCAGCAGGCTGGGAAGCTGGTAAACAAAGGCAGCATGAGGTAAACTGAGGTAAACCACAAATGCTGAATTCAAATCACAGGTTGCTGAGAGTGTTCTTTACACAGCAAAGACCACTTGGAGGCCAGCAGACGGTGAGCATTACCCAGTCCTACCTAGTCCACAGGCAGCCCAGTCTCATTAGCAAAGTCGTTTGGCTTCTCTGTCTCTGTCCTCATTTCAGTTTCTTCAGCTGTGATAGGCTTACATATCCCATGAATCTTACTAAGTATTCAAATATATTCAAACATGCCTTTTTTTCCCTCCCATTGGTAACTTTTAGCAAGTCATTTCATCTGGGTCTCAGTTTCTTTGTATTCCAAGAAAGATTTTATTCATACTTGAAATGTATAATTAGTGACCTCCACCCAAATATGCATCTCTCTTACCTGATGGATGCTTGCTTGCATTTTCTGCCTTGTACCTCCCTTTTGTAAACCTCAGATGTTACTATGCTCCTGTCGTGAGCAAAGGGAGTTGAAAAGATCAAGGCTTCCCTGTGAGAGAAATGTGCCTTTAATTTCTTCTCATGATGCTGTAGTTTGAATGTGGTTTGTCCCCCTTGAAACTCACACTGAAGTTTGATCCCCAGTGCAATGGTATTGAGAGGAGAAGGGTTTAAGAGCTGTCCTGGCTCTGTCCTCAGAAAGGGAATAATATTGCTCTCCCAAAAGTGGCTCAGTTACCCCAAGAGCAGGCTGTTACAAAGTGAAGCTAGCCTCTGTCTTTTGTCTCCCACAGGCCTCTGCTTCCCCTTTCACCTTCCACTGTGTTGTGGAATGAAAACTCTCACAGCAGTTGCCAGTGTGAATTTGATTTCCAGGCTTCCAGAACTATAAGCTAAGCAAATATCTTTCTGGGCTACAGACATAGCTTAGTCAGTAAAGGACTTGTCTTGAATGCATGAGGACTTTCATTCGAATCCCCAGTCCTGATATTTATGCCTGACATTGTAGTGTGTATTTATAATCCCAGTGTTGAAAAGGAGACAGACAGAAGATCCCTGGGGCTTATCAGCTGGCTAGTCTAGCCTAACTGGTAAACTCCAGGCCAATGAGAGACCCTGTGATGGTTTGAATGTGAAGGTTTGTCCCCCATAGCCTCAGGGATTTTTGATTAAAGTTAAGCTTTCTACTTAAGTCTCTAGCAGCCTGTTACAGGTGTCACGGAGGATGCATTTTGTAGTCCAGCCCTACTTGGTGTGTAAAGAGCCAGTGTTTGCTGACTGATGGTGATGTCTCTCAGCTTCTTCCACCATGGTGAAGTTTCCCCTGGATTTTGTAAGCCTGAAATAAACCCTTTCCTCCCATCAGCTGCTTCTGGTTGGTTGTTTGTCCCAGAAATGGGAAGGTAACTACAACAGACACTGTCTCAAAAAAAGGGGAATGGCCTCCCTGAGGAAGGACACATGAAGATGTCCTCTGGCATCCACATCCACATACTACACACACACACCCTCATACATGTGCACCCACACACATGAACATGCACATGTATACATTCATGCATATCAAAATAAAGTCTACTTTTTAAAGAGTAAATATATTTTTTTTATAAATAGCTCAGTTTCAGGTGTTCTGAGACAGCAAAAGAAAACAGATTAAAACATACAGACTCCGATGCAAGGGCTTCCTCTGAGAGAATCACAAATTACAGGGTGGGGTGGATCCTGAGAAGGGTTCAGCCTCCTTACCAGAGGATAAGGGTTGAATTGGATTAGCATACCCTGCAGCCATACCTCAAAGGGCACCTTCCAGTACCTCAGAATGTTTCCTTATTTGGAAATAGGACCTAGGATCATTGCAGAGGTAACTTGCTAAGAAGCGGTGGTCTTGGTGTGAGATAAACCCCTAATCTAATGACTTGTGTACCCATAAGAGGGGAACTTTGGACATAGACCTACAGGGTAAAGATCATTTGAAGATGGATGCAGAGGTCAGGGTGATTATGGACAAGTCAAGGCTCTGGCCATGGCCATAGACCAGCAGATCTGGGATGGCTGTCCAAGTCAGGTTCTCCCTCCAATTCCTGGGATGCACCCAACTCTGCCCAAACCGTGACCTGGGACCTTGGGCCCCCAGATCTGTAAGGCCATGGAGTTCTGGACCATTAGTGAATCAGTGAATCAGGTTAACATATATTGTTATGCCAGCTCTAGCAAACTGATGTGGTGGGTCAGAGAGTTCATCCATGGGAAGCCCACAGCCTGTCATGTGATCAACAGAGCCTCATAAGCCCACCTGTCACCCGTGTTACTAATTCCCTTTGGTTCAGGAATTGTCAAAGCTGTGAGTCTTAGTTCCTTCCTTGTCAAAGACTACTGTGTTTGAACTCTTCCCACAATCAGTAAGTAGAGTAATGTGAGACAGTAGAACTAATAAAAACACAATATTATGACCACGAATACATCAACAGGACTGAAGGGTAAGCTGGGTGCGGGATCTGAGGAGCAGAGGCTTCCTCATGTGGCACTATAACTGGTTCTATTGGAATGTTTTCCTTTCTGCTCTGGCAGCCAGGAAGCTCAGAATGATGTCTGCGGCTCAGCTGCTTACCCTGCTCAGAATGTAGCTCTAAGCTAGGTGGTGGCTACAGGTCATTTGGAAAAGAGACATGATTCTTTCCCAGCATGCCATTCTCAAACAGCAGGCATGGGAGAGAAATGTAAGCCAAGGAAATTAGAATGGAGAGAGACCAAAATTTCAGACTCTTATAGGAAAGCCCCAAGCATGTGGAACACCAAGGGTATGCTTAAGCTCTTTCTGGTTTCAACTCACTGCCAGCCACTGTTGTATATGGTACCATCTGTGTGCCCCACCCCCAGCTCCACCCTTCGCCCCACAGATGAATGACAGTGTCATGGTGAAAACTAACACAGGGCTTGGGTAAGGCTCACTAAGTTTAACAATTGAGAAGTTTTATGTTTTTCAAAAATCCAGATGTTTGCTTCCTCCTTAATAAATCAAAAAAATATCTGATTGAAACTTCCACATGGCAAGGATGGACCAGAATGGCTCCTCAATACTGGGCTTATACCTTCAATTTGTCATAGTCCCTGCTACTCCTTCCAAGTCCATCAATCCATTGTCAGGGCCAGGTAAGGCTGTGTGGCCGTGACACTTCCTGTTTGTGAAGGTGAAGGGCCAGCCTCAAACAGGCCTTTAGGTGAAAGGCACTCCTTGAGTGTTGCAGCAACCAATCAATACAACTGCACTGTGGCCTCGCAGGCCAGGTGAAACTGCTGTGAAGTCCAAGTAAAACAACAGAAAGTAGGACAGCGTCCTCCAAGGTCTGATGGCTAACTGTCACCTTGATTGGATCAGAAATCAAGTAAGAGATACCTCTTGGGCAGATCTGGGAGGGTGTTTCTAGAAAGACCTTCTCCCCATCCCATGTTAGAGCCTACAGCCCTTCTGGCAGCATTCTATTTATAAAGAGATCCTAGGGAAAAGCCATCCTTCTTGCCCAGCTGCTCTTGCTACCTGCTGGTGAGTGTATCTACCCAGATGCTGCCTTCTTTCGCAGCCATCAGAACCCAACTTCTTCAGTCTTCCAAAGTGAACTGAAGATAGTGGATGTCTAGGAATCCAGAAGATCTTCAGCACTGCTGAGGCATCCAACCTCATGGACTGAGCAACTACAGGGTGCTCAGACTCTCCTGTCTACAGATAGCCATTGCTGGACTGCCCAGTCATTATTGAGTAAGCAAGTCTCATCCATACCCGTAACAATGTAGATTCATTATGCTGGCTTTGCTTCTCTAGAGAACCCTGATTAATACATCAGGCATGGTTCAACAAAGTGTGTGTGCATGCGTGCATGTATACACACACACACACACACACACACACACACACACACACTCATGACAGCATGCTATGAAATATTTCACAATGAGTTCAGTATAGTGGGGAGGAAAGCCTTCATTTGTTAAGTTTGTCAATATCTGTGGTGTGAATGGTCCCACTAGGGCTGAGTGTGAACTCCCAACATGAAGGCACCTGCCTTGCCAAAGACCTGCAAATTTTTTATTTACTTATTTTTGTTTAAAATTTTTTTTGTTTATTGTTATTTATTTAAGAGCAACAGACAGAGAAAGAGGCAGAGAGAGAGAGAGAGAGAGAGATTGAGAGAGAGGGAGAGAATGGGCACGTCACAGCTTCCAGCCATGGCAAACGAACACCAGATGCTTGCACCCCCTTGTGCATCTAGCTAACGTGGGTCTTGGGGAATCAAGCTTCAAACCAGGGTCCTTAGGCTTCACAAGCAAGTGCTTAACCACTAAGCCATCTCTCCAGCCCAAGACCTGCAAATTTACCAATTTGCTTTTTTCCACAGGCACAAGTCAGCTCAAGTTTATTTTGATGCTGGCTCCTACGAGCTCAGAAGAATCAATTCTTAATTTATATATTGCATTTTACATTGTATAAGAAGTTGTGTTATATATTATGTTGTTAAAAGTATACACATATACTTTTAATACATAATATATATTTAATAAATAATATATCACTTAAATAGGATACAGTTTTAATAAATAATATATAGTTTTAATAGAGAACATAATCACTCATGAATATTTTATTTCTGCCACAGATTATGTAATGAAAAATAAAATAATATAAATGCTACCTCTTAAAAGATCACAAAGAAAAGAGTAGAACACCTAGGAAAGCGATTTCCTGTCTTTCCTGTCCACGAGAGCATAACTTTCTGGAATTAGAATCCAAAGAGAACACCAGCTCCAGGTCCTGGGTGACTCAGCGGCAGTGGTGGAAGGGATTCCAGCAAGGCCATGAGTTGTTAATGGTCTGTGATTGCTGATGGCTCTGGCGGGCCCAGATCCGGCTATTTATCTGGTGGGAGCGATCACTGCTGCGCTCCAGTGGAGCATGGAGCAGAGCTCTGACATCTTTAGAGATTCTACCCTGTCGGGTAAGTAGTGTACCTTTGCCTCTGAGGCCTATCATGATGAGGGGCCACTCACACTTGGTCATGGAATACCCATGCCCATGCACAAACACACATACACAGTGTAAGGTCCACACACATGTGTATACACATGCCTGTGCTCAGGTATCCCCATACCGTCTACACATAGCCACATACACATGCCTGCCCATATAAACAACTACTTTTTGGAACTTTCTGATAAATTATCATGGATGGAAAGCCTTGATGATCCCTTAATCCAAGGTCAATGCACTAAAGTTAGGTAAGTGAGCACTTGTGTAATCAAATAGACAGGACCCATGCAGAAGACTTTCTGGAAGCTTCTATTTGCTGAGCTTGTTCTATGCCTCTGAGACTTTGTACATATCAGTATCTTCTTCCTTCAAGCCATGGCAGGAGGAAAGTACTCTTGTTTTCCTCTGCATTTTCCCAGAGAGAAACTGAGACTCAGGTACAGGAAGTGGTTTGGTTAGTGTCACACAACTGGCCAGTGGAATTTTTCCAATGAGTCCACCTCTAATGCTATTTCTCTTTTTCTAAGAGCCATCCCCCAAGTTCCCTTGTCAACCATGTACTGGCATTAGACCTTTTGGTAGAACTCAGTCTCCCCACCATTCACAGAAATGCCCATTCCTTTCCATGCCTTTGCTTACTTGTCAGGGTAGCCAATGGAGTCAATGCTGTGCAGCTGAAGTCCTTAAAATGGGCAAAAGCTTAGCCTGTGGTACCTCAGACAGGGATCTGTCTTCTATTCAAAGGATGAGGACTCACATTGAAAACCCCAACAGGAAGATTCACTAAACCAAACCAGAAGCTTGGGATTTGAGGCATTTGATTGATGGCAAACTTGACCAAGGTATGTGAAATGCAAGATGACCTTTATAAGAGAGCCACATGTGTAAGAGATGAGACTAATGTACTTTAAAAAGTTATTTATTGGCCAGGCATGGTAGCACATGCCTTTAATCTCAGCACTTGTGAGGCAGAGGTAGGAGCATTACTGTTAGTTTGAGGCCACTCTGAGACTACATAGTGGATTCCAGAGTAGCCTGGAGTAGAGGTCCCCCTACCTCAAAAAACCAAATATATATATATATATATATATATATATATATATATATATATATATATGCATTTGCACATGCATGTGCACATGGTGTGTGTGTGTGTGTGTGTGTGTGTGTATGCACACATGTGCACTCACACGTGCCAGGACCTATCTGCAAACTCCAGATGCAAGTGCCACTTTTTGTCTCTTTTTTATTTATGTTCTTAGTCACTAGATTCAGCTGCCATTCACTTCTCTAAATTGCCCCAAATTCAATTCACTTCTAAAGGGTTTGTCAGTTGTGAAGATATTTCAAAAGGACACTGGCTTTTTGGGTGGCATCTATCCCACACTATGACTGTGTAGCTGACATCTGCCCTGAGAACTCTAGTGCCCTTTGGAAATGTAGGGAAACTCTTCACCCTGGTGTCTCAGAGACCCTCACTCCCTTCCCCTCTTCCCCTCCCCTCCTCCCACCACAGGCAGACCACAGGGCTTGGCAACCACTAAGGCTCTAAGGTTAGCTGTTTATGGGCAGAATGGAGTCATGATACTGATGAGGCAGTTTGAACTGCCTGAAACAAAGTTCTTTACAGATGCAAAGTGCTGATCCTCACTTGACATATCTGATTATTTGTTCAGAAGTCTTGCACTTTGGAGTCACATGTTGGGCTATTTGCCAAAGCTGTTTGAGCTCATAAAAAGCGATCCTTCAGAGCCCTATGACTTTGGAACTGCAGCTTCTGTCCTGGCCACCCAGAAGGCAAAAGTTAAAAGACCGAGGATGAGAGACAGCTGCAACGTGTGTGTCTGTGTGAGTGTGTGTACACGTGCACAAGTCTGTGGATCTATATGTGTTTCACAATAGCATGGTGGAGATGCTCAGCCCTGCACTCCAGGCATGTGGCCTATTCATGACTTCTTGCCTGGTGGTTGATCTCCATCACACATTCCATTCAAAACCCATTAGGAAATCCTCTCACTCCATTTACAGCTGGGTCCGTGTGACCTGGTGTTCCTCTTTGAAGGAAGGGGACAGATATGATCATGGTTGTGCCCTTATTGAGGTATTGTTTACTGCCCTGATTTCTCACTGCTACTCAAGGGTGACCCATATGGCCCCTAAGTCAAAGACACTTCCAGGATCTTCAGGCTCACGTGTTACAGCATCCAACGTGGCCACAAAGGACACTGGATCAAACCCCTGACCTCCAGTAAAGTCCAGTGTGACTCTTTCCAAGCATCAGGACTCTTAGATCATAGACATGAATAAGAGAACTCACAGTATGGGGTACATATGGGAGGTATGAGTGGTGGGCAAACTCTGCTTCTACTTTGAGGTGTCACAAGATAGAAGGAGACAGAAGAATCCTGGAAGCTTATGGGTCAGATAACTTGTGTAGGCAGTGGTGAACCAGAGACCCTGCCTCAAACAAGGTGGAAAGGTGCCAGCCAACACTTGTGGTTATCCTCTGACTACCACATGTGCACTGTGACATGTATGTTCACACTTACACTGATGTGCAGGTGTATGACACATATACATACACACATAATACACACAAAAACAATAATAAAAGAAAAAGACAGACAGAAGGAGGTGTCTAGCTCTGTCTTTGCAAGGGCTGCCAGCCTGTGTTCCCAAGAGGCCTGTGTCCCGAGAGCCAGGAATCAGCCTTGGGGCCCAGGAAGCTGGGCAACTGCTAAGCATATTTCTGGGGCTGGAATGCTATCCCATTGGCTTCCTAAAGACACCATGTTTGAGCAGACTTTACAAACAGTAGAGGTCCTATGTAGGGGGTGGGGTGAGGGGAAGCAGCCAGAGCTGGGGGTTCCCACTGACAAGCTCCAAGGCCCTTTGTGGGGGGTTCCCTTGGGCCTTTCTAATTACAGGAGTTATTTCGGTCCCGCAGATTATGTGGTTCTTGCACTTGGCACGAGGAATGAATCGAGTCATTATTAACTCTGCAAGTGTCAACCCTGGTCCAGGGGCACCAGTTTAGAGGCAGAGCAGTTAATACACAGGCGGATTAGGTGGCTCTTAGGCTTCGCCACAATTAGAAACTCAGGACGTTTGAAATATTAACTGAAGTATGTGGGGAAGAGGCAGTGCCTGGCTTCCCTGCCAAGGAGCTAGCCCCGAGGAGGCCGTGGGGAGTTATGTAAGGAATGGGCAGTGCAAAGTGGCCTTCCCTGATTACCCATTGTGCGTCAGTGGCTCTTGCAGACATTCCTCTGTTGATCGCCCCCATACCTCACAGACAAGATCCTCGGGCTCATCTTACAGAGGAAGGGACAGGAGGCAGTCAGAGAGGGCAGTTCAGTCCACTAAGTGTGCACAGGGAGAAAGTATGAGCTGGTCTTTTCTTTAGACCATTCTTCGCTGAAACCTTCTTAATACCTGTTTGCCCCTGCAAGGCACTCAGATGCCAGGATGATGGAAGAAGGGCAGAGAAGAGTGATAATTATCAGAGTAGCTATTTATTGAGCATATATTGCATACGTATTTCATGAAAAATTATATGCACTGCCTGCCACATTTATGGCCAGAAAGGCATAGACACCCTATGGCTTCCATTCTACAGAGAAAGAATCTCTCAGTAAGTTAATATGGAAAAACTGGAATTACATCTTTAAGCCTATCTGCTCCCCCATTTGTCTGGACCACATTGTTGTGTATTCTGAATCTGAGAGGAAGAGGTGGGGGTCACCCCTGAGCTTGCCATGCTCTAATCAAAGGCTCTTTATTGGCAGCCCCACCTCACTCACTGTGATGGTCATTCATGTGTTTGTTGTGAATAAGCATTTATGAAACCATGAGGCACAGGGAATGAACAAGGAGAATGTCCACTTAGCAACCCATGCCTGGTCCACTGCTCTCAGCAATCCTGTAGTACTCAGGGTGAGTGCTCATTATATTTGACTTTCTTTATGTTCTCAGGAGGAAAACAGAACTTCAAGAAGTTTTAAGTGTTGGTTTTGCTGAAAAAAAATAAATAGGTTGCTCTGCTCCAGTTAGTCCAAACCCTAGCTAGTCACCCTGCAGATTGTTCCACCAAAGGGAGGGGGACAGACAGAAGTAAACAGGGGAGGTGCCGGGAAACCAGCAACAAGAGATGCCCAACAGTCGTGGTGGCAACAGTGAGACCGATGTTGACATGTCAATGAAAGAAAATAAAACTTATCAAACCCTGACCTGAAGAATTTCCCACATACAAGTGAGCTGGATTGTCCTGTTCTGTCCCCCGTCCCCCTGCCCAGCCCCGTCACTTGCTGGACTTGCTGTCTCATGTTTTGTTTCTTGGAGAGGTCTCCAGTCCCAAGCAGACATGGCGGGCTCTGTTTATGGCTTGGGGAACAGACAGGGGCAGGCAGAGCCAGGATCCTTCAGCTCAGTTCTATTTTCCACTTCCCTAATTGCAGCACTTCTTCCCTTTGGACCCCATCCAAGTTCTCCTTTCCCTCGAGTTGTTCTGCTACCACCTGGATGAAGGAAGGAAGGAAGGAAGTGATCAATGGCATGTTTCTAAGAACGATCATGATCAGGGAAAGAAAAAAAAAAAAAAAAAAAAAAACAGGAAAACTCCCCCACCCAGACCCTCATCTACAGCCATCCCGTGCTGCCACAGAGCCTGTCTCTTTTCTTGGAGCTAGAAAGAGGGGAGCCCCAGCTCAGCTCTGTGTGAGTTGCCTTTGTACCCAGTGAGTGGCATTCAGTAGAACTCAGAAAACCTACTTAGACACACCCATACACAATACAATGCCAACTGCAGAAAGTTCTATTGGTCAGCTCCAAACTGAAGCGATCTCTGAGGCCCTTCGTAGTCTTACAGTTGGTGCATCTCCATGAAAGAATAGCATGGGCAAGAAGAGAGAAGGTAGCTGGGTGTAGTGGTGCACGCCTTTAATCCTAGCACTTGGGAGGCAGAGGTAGGAGGATCGTCATGAGTTTGAGGCCACCCTGAGACTACATAGCGAATCCCAGCCTGGGCTATCCCGAAAAACCAATAATAATAATAATAATAATAATAATAATAATAATAATAAAGAGCAAGCAAGAAGAAATAGGTTCCAGTAGAGTCAGGAGGAGTGTCCCACAATACATGCATACTCTGAAATTTAGAATGTGACCATATTTGGGGAATAAGGTGTTTAGGGGTGGGCCCTAAGTTCAGTGACTAGTACCTTGGTAAGAGAAAGAACAGAGAGATGTGGACACCAAGAGGCATGTAAACGTAGTTCATATTCAGAGAGAAATGGAGTGGCTGCTCCTCAAGGCCTGTCAGAAAGAGGATGGACCTGTCTGCTCCATGATTTCAGACTTTTGGACATTAGAATTGTGGGAGAGTAAATCTGTGTTGCTTTCAGTCATCAAATTGGCCAGGGTCTCTTCTAGCATGCCAAACAGGATAATGCAGAGTTAGAGGCACTTTGCTGAGGAAGAGGAGGACCAAGTCCCTGCAATTACAGAATGCTTCAAGTAATTTGGGGAACAAGCAACAAGAGAAAACAACAAAGCCAACCCAAGCAAGGATTTCCAAAGTGCTCTAAGTGCTCTGTGAAGAGCTGGGTCTGGAGAATACGGTTTGATATAAGAAATCCCACCTCCCCATAGCCATAGCGGTCAAAGAAGACTTTGGAAATCCAGTAGAAATGCAAACAGGGCAAGAGGACACCCCTTGCTTCCCAAAGGATGAGCCCTCCTGACAGGCCTGGAGAATTATGTCCTGGCTGCCATGGGGAAGCCCACGGAGAGGGAACTGTAGACTTAAGGCACATCAATTTGCAGGAAGTATTTGCACACCAGCCAGCAGAGCACGTGCAGGCAAGGTCTGCGTGTGTCATAAAAGCCCTTGTCTTTGAAGGAATGCAGAGCAGGGATTAAGGGCAGAGTCTAATGAGACCAGTTAGGGGTCACGTGTGTGAGGGAGGCGACAAGTGCAGGATCATCTGCTGGGCACACTCCCTGCGTCAAGATGACTCTACTGCAGGCAGCTGGGGCACAGAAACACATCTGAGGGTTGATCTTCTGCTTGTCTCCTCTGTGCCTAAGATCACCTGGAGGAAGTCCTGTTGTTTCCTGCTGGGATCATCTTTTAACAGAGATACTACTCCTGAGAAGAGACCTAGCAAGAGCAGAGACAGGAAAAGGCACAGATGGAGGGCACAGATTCACCTTGGCAAAATATGCGTTTGACTTCTCCTCTGCCTCATGCTCTCTCTCTCTGTCTTGAGGATGGATAGCACACTGTAAGCCTCTGCTTTTCCATCAGCAAAAGGGCCATAAGACCAGACCTTCTGGGTTGTTTGGGGGAATCCAATGGATGATGTAGAAACAAGGTACAAACACAGGCAAGTTATTCAGCAAATGGTGCAATCACTTGCTACAATTAATTTTTTAAATGACGATTGTCATGGTTGAGAAAGATGAAAAAAGTCATATTATATATGCCTATATAATATCAAATATACCTACAAGTATATATATATATATATGTATATATATGAAGAATATAATACACCCTGTAAAATGGCATTTTTGAAATGTGTATTAAGCTAATTATATGAGCAAAATCACAAAAGAATATTCAGTGAGAAAAGCAAAATAAAAACTTATAGCATAGTAAAATTTCCATTGCTATCTCCATACACATGTATGTATATGTACACACACACACACAAACACACACACACAGCCCTACAGGAAAAATAAACAGGAGAGAGAATAACACTAGGGTGAAAACACTGATTAAGTCTATAAGCAAACTTCATTTTTTTTAATGGTTTCACTCTACTAATAAAATTTCTTACAATGTGCATGTATTACTTTAATAATGAAAATAAAACTAAGAAGAAAAATAGCATGGCTTTGCAGGTAGACAGATACCATTTCAGAGTATGGCTCTATGGTTTTGAACTGTGTATCCTTGGACACCTTCTTGAACTGAGATTCAGTTTCTTTATGTCTGAAACAAGGCAAGAGGAAGATCATGGCAAGCATTTTCAAGAGCCAGGATGAAAATTAAATAAATAAGATAAGGTGTCTGGCACAGAGCAAGAAAATTAAATAAATAAGATAAGGTGTCTGGCACAGAGCAAGGGTCCATGTTTGATTTGTTCAAGGTTGGGAGATCCTGAAATCTGGGACAACTTTGGTAGAACATGAATACGGTTGGTCACTGGAAGTGTAGAAGTAGAGAGCTTGTCTTTCTGACACCAAGGTTAGAAGACAGTACAGTGGGTGTAGAGCCCCACACAAAGGGTATGGAATACTGTTCTGGAGGTATGAAGTTTAATCTCTATTGTCAACTAGGAACTAGAATTACCTAGGAGACAAGGCTTTGAACATGTCTGTGAGGGACATTTTACAGTAGGATAATTGAGGTGGGAAGATCCACCCTAACTGTGGGTGGCACCATTCTATGCATTGGGGTCCTTGACTACATAAAAATAAGAAAGCAATCTGAGCACCAATGGTCATCTCTCTCTCTCTCTCTCTCTCTCTCTCTGCTTCCTGACTATGGATGTAATGTGACCAGTGGCTTCTCGCTTCTACCACCATGACATCCCCAACCATTGTACTATGTCCTCTAAAATTATAAGCTGAAACAAACTTCATCCCTTAAGTTCCTTCTTGTCAGATATTTTGTCACAGAAACAAAGAAAGTAATTAACACAGAAAGGTTCTGTAAGCTCATGGCTCTGTTGCCTCTCTAATCCCTTATCATGGTACCAACTTCCAAAGTCCATTGGAAATCCCACACAGAGTTCATCCTTGAGTCATCTCTGCTAATTGCATTGCAAGGGCCAGGAAGATTAGCATCTGGGAGACTCTTCAAAGCAACACCCACTGTGGGAATGTAGTTAAGCTCCTCACAACAATTAATAATGATAGTAAAATATTAGGAGTAAAGTGTGCATGTATTATGTGTGATGTATTAGAACCTATAAAAAGCATGGCTGCTTGTTTAACCTGTCCACTTTTAACAATGGTTCTCTTCAGATGCGGAAAGTGGACTTTAGGAAATGCAGCATGTCACTGACACAGATCGAGTAGGGGACTGAGCTGAAACTCATATGGTCAGAAGACTAAGTCAGGCACCCACATGCTAAATGATGGTCGGGTGTCCCTCCTAACCTCCCCACTCCACTCCACTATGTAGGGCCATCATGGATCCTTGCTGACTTCAGAGCTGACTTTCCTTCAATGGAGCCAGGGAAGGACAGAAGGGAAAGAGTACAAGAAGATCTTTCTGGACTGCTCCGCAGTAAAGGAACAGTCTCCATCAGGCGTCTGTCTTCATCTCTGTCCGATCCAGGAGTTGATTTTTGAAACAGTCCTGTTCCCTTCGGCCTTTTTGTTATTGTGATTGCTCCTAAAAGTTGTGATTGTGGTATCTTATAGTTGTTATTTCAAATCATCTTTTAGCCTTACAAGACACTAATGTGACCATACAAGGCCGTCATCGTGAAAAGACCATCCTTAATAAAGCCAAATACATCAGACACTGGCTCCCTGAAAGCAAGGCCAAGTCTCTGGAGCCTCTCTTTATACAAAGAGAATGTCAGTAACCTGGCTAGGGGCAGGGGAGAGGAGGGAGGAGGAGGGCTGGGACAAGGAGAGACAGGAGCAGGCTGGTGTTACTTCATCTCCCATTGATAAATGTGTGATATCTCTTTGTAAATATCTCCTTGAGATATTGACAAAGCTATGCAGATGACTCAGGAGAGGCCCCTGGGCAGGGTTTCTAGAACACTAGATAAGGTACTGGCAATCTTGAGGCCAGAGATATGCACTGCCTGCTGCGAGAGTGTATCTGAACCGTTGCTTGCTCTCTGTGCGCTTCTTCCTTAGTAACCTGAGATCGCTTGTCTTGCCTAGCAGGGGTGTCCATGTCTCCCTTTGCCCAGGACAGCCCTGTGTTGCACCTGTTGTCCTGGCATGATTATTAATAGCACCCTTTCACCTCTAGAAGTGACCCTGTTTGGGTGATAAATCACATGTTCTCCCCATATCTAACTCACGGTGTTGTGACAGTAAAAGGGAACGAGGTTGGAATAAGTTTTGTAAAAGTTGAAGCTTTATTATAGATTAAAGGGATTTGAAAACAATTCTCAGTTGCTCTGAGTTCTACATTTAAGAACTACAGATTGGTTTAGCTAGAGTTTCCAGCAATGCAGGGAAGTAGGGCATATTCAAAATAACACTCACAGCTTGGCCACTGTGCATACACCAAAAAGTTAAGACTCACAGACATAAAAACTGACAGCCATGGTATTCTTGGGTGAGATTATGACAAAATTAAGGTATATCTTTAAACAATAGTGTATTAGTTAGTATTCTCATTTCTGTGATAGGATATCTAATGGAATTGACTTAAGGAGGGAAGGATTCATCTTGGCTTAGAGTTTTGTACATCAAATCTGTCCTAGTGGGGAAGGCACGGTGGCTGGAGTGGGTAGGTCTGTGGCGGTGCAAGCTTGTGGTGTGGACTCTGCACTTTGTGGGTCACGAAAGAGAGTTCAAGCTAGAAGCTGAAGCAGCTACCAACTTCTTGATGCCCGAAGATGTGCACAGGCCACACCAAAAGCATCCACCCCTAGGGACTGAGCAACTCTTGGCACCGTAGCTTCCCCACCGTAATGGGCTTTACTCTCTTACCTGTGAGCCAAAACAAACCCTTCCTTCCTTAAGTCGCTTCTGCTAAGTACTTTTGTTACAGAGATGACAAACGTTTAATCTAAATAGGTTACTTCTTATTCACATAAAAAAATCCTGAGGGCTGGAGGGATTGCTTAGTGGTTAAGGCATTTGCCTGCAAAGCCAAAGGACCCAGGTTAAATTCCCCAGAACCCACGTAACCCAGATGCACAAGGTGGCACATGCATCTGGAATTCGTTTGCAGTGCCTGGTGGCCCTGGCGACATTCTCTCTCTCTCTCTCTCCCTCTCTCTCTGCCTCTTTCTCTCTCACTCTCTCATATAAATAAAATAAAAAAAAATTTTAAAGCCTCATAAGCTTGTGTGGCTGCCACCACTGAGTTCCCTGGGGCAACCAATGAATGCATTAAGATCTAATCTTGAAGTTCTAAAAGAGAAATCAAAATCTGTACTAGAAAATCATAGCTTATGGGCGCTAGAAAAGAATTTACCATGCTTCTGGCCCAGTTACCTGTATTTAACACAAAAAGGATCCTCAGTTCTAGGAAAAGAGAGTACCATCCTAGAAGTCACTCACTTGATTGGTGGTGTGTGTGTGCGTATGTGTATGCTGAGAAGTGAGCCCAGGGCCTTGGACATGCTAGGTGCTATGGTTTAAATGTGAAATGTCCTTCCATAGGCTCATATATTGATGGTCCCCAGCTAGTAGTGCTGCCTTGAAGGGTTGCAGAACCTTTAAAAGGTGATGCTTACCTGAAGGAAGTGGGTCATTTGGGGCTGGACTTTTGGGCTAGAGGCTAGCCTCACTTCCTATCTGAGATGTAAAAAGGTATACTGCAAATTTCCATGGCCCCAGACAGCACCTCAGTTACCATTTCCTCGTCATGCTGATGGATCATATCCCACCAAACAGTGAGCCCAAACCAATCTCTTTTCTTTTAAGTTGCTTCTCTTGGGTGGTTTGTCAGCAGTCAGAAAAGTAACAACCTCACTAATCAAATGATCCAATGCTCAGCTACAACCCTACCTTGATGGGTCTTCTTTACTGAACCTTAGTCTGCCTCTCTTTTCTCTAGAATAGGGGTTCTCACTTGGCTCTCTGCCTTGAACTTAGTAATTGCTTAATGGGCACATGCTGTACACACACTTAAAGAGAAGATGTTCTCATTCCAAACAGAGGAATGAAGTAGATTCATAAATTGGAATAGAGAACACAAAATTACCTTCAGAGCTATGGTGGTATTTCTGTGAGGTTAGAATTCTGGCTGAGAAAGTAATGAGGAGAGATCTCAGTATGTCATCCATGGCTGGGGGAAGACTGTCTTGGGGAGATGGGGTGCTCAGCCAAGCCTTTATGAATAGGCTGGGGATTCATGCTGGATGGTCAGGAATGCAGGCTGCCTGTCACTCTCACTTAGCAGCAAACAGATTTAGAGACAGGTGTGATTGTTCAACTTCCACTATTCCCAGTTTGAGTCCCTCATCTGTGTTTTTCCCAGGACTCTAAGGGGAATCGAATCAAGGTCCTTTAGCTTTGCAAGCAAACGCTTTAACTGCCAAGCCATCTCTCCAGCCTCTATGGGTTTTGGACTTATGATATTTTGATATTTTCTTTAAAAATGGGCAGATATTTCTCATAGACTAGTTAGAGACTCATAGCCATGTCTTAAACAATTGCTCTTCTTGAAATAATTCAGTAAACATTTGGGGCGGGGGAAACTCATGTTCCTTTTTCCGGAGTATTCTTTTTATTAAGCAATCAGTGTCGTGAGTGTAAGTTTTCATCAGCATCAGCTCTTCTAAAATGAACGTGTCATCTCATTGTGCTAAATTCAAGCTGACCTGTAAAATGTTATTTCAAAACAAATATGCCCACCTACATCCTCATGGACTTCATTCTAAAATACTAGACACACACACAATACAATACTACACACAAACATTTATATTTATATATATAAATCAAGATATTTTTAGTTTTGTGTGTGTTTGTGTGGATATGGGGGACACATGTAGAGGGAAGGGGACAAGGTCATGGTGTTGGGTCTTGCCTTCTACCTTGTTTGAGACAGGGGCTTTATTCTTGTTGCTTACCACTGTGAAGGTCAGACAATCTAGTCTGCTACTTTTGGCATTCTCTTGATTTTACCCTTTGCTGAATGCATCTGGCTTCACACGGATTCTAAAGATCTGAACTCCAGTTGTCAGGAATGTGCAACAAACACTTTTAACCACTGGGCCATCTTCCCAGCCCCATAATATAAAACTCTGATTTTTAGGTTATGTGTAGTGTGCTCTTAAACTGAAATGATCTTTTATTGGCTTTACTTATTTTTTTTTAAAGAAAAAAAAGTTAACTTTCATTAGACAAGAGACCATATAATGTACCTGCATTGGAGAAATGTCCATCTATCAAAGTAGAATCCTATGTAGAGTTAGAAGTGTTAGATAAATTGTTTCCATTAAGCTAAAAATACTCCTTCAGGTGTGAGCTTCTAATTCATGAGATGCTGTAAACTGATTCAAATAATAATGAGGCTGTTTCTCCCCTGGCCTGATAGTAATCTAACGAAGTGCATGCTGAATCCCTAAAGAAGATTTTATCTAACGATTCTACTACTGTCCTAAAATCTGAACAATGCAATTGTGCGAAATGTTGTTTCATAAGGCTACTAGTTAATCCAGCTGTTTTATTCCTATTTTATAAAGTAAGTTTCATGTTTGACTGTTGTCTGGGTAGATTGCTAGTAATCAGAATTGTAGTGGGTGGAGAAATTAAGAGGGAAAATTGGAGGTGATAAAAACTGAAATAAGAATTTTTTTAAAAGATCCATCTATATTTAAAATATTTATCTTTTTTTATTTTGAAAGCGTTAACAACCAGCTTACAATAAATGAAGATTAATCACTTTTTCTTGTTTATTTTGTTTTGGTTTTTCAAAGTAGGGTTTCACTCTAGCCCAGGCTAACCTGGAATTCACTGTGTAGTCTCAGGCTGGCTTTGAACTCATGGCAATCCTCCTACGTCTGCCTCCCAAGTGCTGGGATTAAAGGTGGGTGCCACCCTGCCTGGCTAATGAAGATTAATCTTGATGAAAAATTCTGTTTTTTACCTCAGCAGACAATAAATACTGATGTCTCTTTTCTATATGCTAATGTTCACAGAATGCTATGTAAGGTTAATTTAGGTTAATTTTATCTCCCAACTTAAAGTAATTTCCCCTGTATAGTTATACTTTGGAAGTCTCACAGAATGTATCTCTTTATTATAATTTGGTGGGGCAAACCACATCCCCAGTAACCAAAAGGAACTAGACAATCTGGCCTGACTTCAACTTCAGTAGATAGAGTTCATGTGCTTAAAACAAGTATGTATTTGCTTAGTAGGTACCAAGCCATGTTCTAGGTACTGGGACAAAAGAAGAAATAATCCAGATGGCCTCTTAATGAGCATTTATAAGTGCCTGCTGTTTACAGGAGTCCTGTCAGAGACCTCCATGCAATGACAAGAGGGATCCCAGAGGGAAGCAAGGCAGTTCTTCCCAAACCACTCCCCTTCCCCTTTACCAAAGTCCCTGTCAGCTAAATCTTCAAAAGAGGAAGTCATGACCTTGCCTTCCTCGAAGTACTGCAGGCCATGCCTAAACTCTTTCAATGTTATTTTGTGGTTTATGTTTACTCCTGAGTCTAACTGCTGTTGGTTATTCAAAAATGCAAATATGTTACATCCTCAGGATTCATATTTCTCTTCTGAGTCAGCAACTCATTACAAATATGTATATATGTAAATACCTTCTTTATTATAATAGTAAAATATTCTTACTGAAAAAAAAGGATCCAAACAACACAGGAAGAAAGAAAGCACAAAAGTAAAAAGGAAAACACACACACACACACACACACACACACACACACAAAAAAAAAAAAAAAAAAAAAACTCCTTTTCTTAAAGTCTCTGAACTTTTTCAAGTTTAGGATCTATGGTTCTGGACTCTTGCTATTTCCATCTAAATATGCACACAGTGAAGTTTAACTACTTATAAGCCGTATGACTATTCATTTTAAGCTAAGTAGAGGTAATTAATGTGTCCAAAGCAGTTCAGAGTATCTTAGTTACTCCATAGATAGCCTATATTACAGGTGTGGGCAAACTGCTCACAACAGAAGGCCAAATCCTGTTCCCTGCTTAACTTCAAATAAGGTTTTAATGGAACACAACTCCCTCATTTGATTATATATGGCTTCAGACTAGTTTTGTGATATAATGACAGAGTATATTGGGCCTTTCCTGTTTTTAAGATTCCTCACCTTTAGAGTCGATCGACTATGGATCCCCAATACGTGGAAGAAAATTGCATCTGTACTAAAAATATACAGATGTTTTACCATATCACTATGCCCTAAATAACAGTGAAATACTTATTTTTTATTTAATAAATATTTTATTTATTTATTAGAGAGAGAGAGAGAGAATGGGTGCCAGGGCTTCTAGCCACTGCCAAGGAACTCTAGATGTATGTGATACTTTGTGCATCTGGCTTTCTGTGGGTACTGGGGAATTAAACCTGGGTTCTTTGGCTTTGCAGGCAAGCACCTTAACTGCTAAGCCATCTCTCTAGCCCAACAATTTTTTTTATGACATTTCATTTTATTAGGCATTATGGATAATCTAGAGATGATTTGAAGTATCTAGTTGGGAATTCTATGTCAGCACGGACTAAAGTGAGATATTGCCTTGAAAAAAAGACCAAAAAATAAAAATAAATACAGTATGTTATAAGTGTATATTTAGGTTCTATGCAAATACTACACCATTTTGTATAAGGCACTTGAATATCTCAAGATTTTGTTGTGTAAAGGAATTAAATTTTCAAGGACACAGAGGCATTACCAGAGTTCCAATGGGACCACATTTGTAAATTCTTAGAATGTTTACTATGTGTCCTATCACAAAAAATGTCAGACTGATCAGATTGATATTAATAGGCTATTAACACAGCTTCAAATATAAGTTGTTCTAAATTTCTTATCCATTGCAGTATTGACTAAAATTTCAATAATAACACAGACATTACTTTTGGGCCTTAATTATATGTGCACTGTAAAGACAATCACATATTAAACTAACTAATTATTACCAAAGAAGTTTCCAGAAATTAAGATAATTTACTACTGGAATTTCTGCTGTTGGCATACAAATATGCAAGCACAATACTCAAAGGGATTTCAAAACCAGAGTTTACCAACACTCATTCTGCAATAATATTTACAGTGTTATTTTTTCAGTCTACCTATTTATGTTCTTATCTATCTGTCACCTATCTATCTACCTATCTATATGCATGCATGTGTATATACATATCTATGCACATTGAGATTAAAGGCTCAAGGTAGATACTGCTAGTTAATCTTTACCTCTATTGCTTTTTCTTTATTTTGAATATTTATTTTTATTTATTTATTCAGGAGAGAAAGAGAAAGAGAAAGAGAGAGCGAGAGAGAGAGAGAATGGGCACACTAGGGCCTTCCAGCTTCTGCAAATGAGCTCCAGACACACGTGCCACCATGTGCATCTGGCTTACATGGGTCATGGGGAACTGAACCTGGGTCTTTTGGCTTTGCACACAAGCGCCTTAACTGCTAAGCCATTTCTCCAGCCCTGTATTGCTTTTTCTAACTGGGCAGCTAGACTACATTTCTGCTTTCCTGGAATAAGCAGGGACCACAATAATAAGCCGACCACAAGCCAAAGGGAAGTGGCACAGTAGAAGAGCTCCATATACACAAGGGAGCCTTCTTTAGTTGGATGACGTGAAGGGAACTTCCTGGGAGCACTGGGAAGCCATGGAAGAATAGCAGCCCCGCAACTCAGTGAACTCTCACCCTGAATCCACACCCAGGAAAGCTGCGTGTTGTGTGGAGTATTCACTATGTTTACTGTTAGCTGGTAACAGATGTCTTTGGGATGGAGTCATATTAAGGATGTTTCCTTCTCTAACTAATATTCAGTAGTTGCTCCTCAAAATCATAATACTGGGAACTCTTTTGAAACTTTTGTCCTCAACTGGTATTCCATCACAGTAAGGTATGGTATATGCAGCCAAGTCAAGCTTTTATCTGTCCTCTATGCTATACTCTAGCAGTCTCTGTGCCCTTTGGGTCCACCCCAATCTCTCTCCTACCAGCATCATATTCACCATACTTCCTGGTCACATTTCTTTTTCTCTTTCTCTCTGCCACATGGTATTGGGTTCCATGTAACCTAAGATGGCATCCAGTAACAATTTTCAAATTTATCAACTAAGATACTTTCTCACCTACTGACTCCTATATGTGTTGATAGAAGATAAAGGACCATCTTGCTATCAGCATGGAATAAATGCAGATAAATTCCATGCTATTTATAATTCATTCCACCTTCATTAAGTATTCATATACTACTTATTGTCTCATCACCTAACCACTCTGTGTAATAAAACAGGATAAGTAGAAAAGAAACTGGGAGAGCCTGATTTAATTAGGATACTCGGTGGGGTGGGGGGAGATGATTTGACCTGCTGTATCAGTACACTCGACTTTTCCTTGTCAGAATGAATGATTGCTAGGTGTGCAAACTCAGTAGATATCTTTAGAGTCTGACCAGCAACAATACTAAAATCACTGCACTTCTTATTCACTCATTCATCCCATATTCATTGGAGAATAAACTTAATGATAAATCATGTATTATTTTTTAAATTTTTTGTTTATTTATTATTATTTATTTGAGAGTGACAGACAGAGAGAGGAAGAGGGAGAGAGAGAGAGAGAATGGGCGTGCCAGGGCCTCCAGCCACTGCAAACGAACTCCAGATGTGTGCGCCCCCTTGTGCATCTGGTTAACGTGGGTCCTGGGGAATTGAGCCTCGAACTGGGGTCCTTAGGCTTCACAGGCAAGCACTTAACCACTAAGCCATCTCTCCAGCCCATGTATTATTTTCTTAAAGACAGGACGATATATATATATATATATATGAATCTGGACTGAAGATATTAATTATCCAATTTTCTGTACAAGTTAGATCCTTTGATTACTATTAACAATAATACAATGACACCATAACTTATGGTGAAAACAGCCAAAATGAATTGAGATAGCACAATATGCCAACCTTGATTGATAAAAACAGAGCATGCATTATCTTGTTTAATTTTCATAGAAGCCATGAGATTTATTTTCTATTATTTTTTCCTATTTTAAAGATGAAGACATTGCGACTTGAGGTGTTAAATAATTCTGGAAGACAAGACAGAATGTCATTGACCATAAAGAGGCTGAAGTTCATGTCTATTTGGATCTCAAGTCAATGACACATAAAACTTTAGTGCCATGTTCTCTAATACATGGCTCTAACAAAGAAAGAATAGAAGTAGAGGGACATCCAGACGGAAGGATGGGAAAGAGAGAATCTTTCAGAGCACTGGAAATGAATTGTAGAGTGAAGAGAAGCTTTGCCTGCCTCTTGATTTGTGAAGATTGGTCTTGATGACTTTTCACAGACAGTACCTAACACACCCAATGGAGTAGCATGGAGATGAAATGAAATTAGAAGAGGAGAGAGACCATCGCTACATAGTACTGCTGAGTAATGTCAAAGTCATTCCTTCCTAGTAATAGAAGAGCCATTCGTCATCCTTCTTTTTTGGTATTCAAAGGTCCATTTTAGGGCTGAATTCAGGCCTGGCCAGATCCATCCCAGTTAAATATATTCTTTGCAAATATCTATGACTCCATGAATCGATCCTGTGAGTATGGCCAAGTCAGCAAGATGTCCCATCTTTAGTTCAATGCTATTCATGAAACACAGCTCTGAAAAACATGATCTCAGACTTCACCATAGTACTTATATGGAAGAATTTCTACCATTCCTTTCTCTGACTTGTTTTTCTTAATAGCCAACTCATCATTTCCTACTTGCTCTTACTTGCACAGTTAGTACTCTTATGGTGGACCTACAACATGCAAAGCTCATTTGAGAAGAAAGCTTACCATATAGTAAGGGATCAAGTGGAAACAGCAAAAAAAGCAAAAACAAAAACAAAAACAAAACAAAACAAAAAAAAACAGGAGAGAGAGAGATCCTGTCTCAAATGGGATAGAATGTCTGACCTCTACACATATGCATGCATGCACACATGTGCATACACATAAATACATTTTTAAATGGCCCTGCTTATTTTAAGTGGTCTGATTATTTGATATGTTGTATCATGATACCCATTGCTTCCTTGCCATGAACTGTTGATGAATGTAAACAGGTGATCTGGATGAGAAATGAACTATAGCATGGCCTTGTTATGGAGTGTCTGCATATCCGGTGGACTGTTACATACCTAACCTAGTAGGTTAGCACACACAAAATTTAGTTAATGACTGGTATATACACATATGGTAATGCAACATCCTTTCATGTTAGGAGAATGAGAAATGCACAATGGGAAGGGATAAGATACCTTCAAGTTTTCCCGAG
The DNA here is from genome assembly GCA_036346955.1 of Dipus sagitta. NCBI lineage: Eukaryota > Metazoa > Chordata > Mammalia > Rodentia > Dipodidae > Dipus > Dipus sagitta. Next base: position 264,194,540 of record CM070770.1, on the reverse strand, counting down.
TACTAGCCACACACCTCCAGAAAAAACACATGCTGTATACCAGAAAATAACCCATCCTCTTTTTTCATCTCCATGGGATGGTATTTATTTCCTCCCATCATAAGCAAGATGCATCAGACATATTTAGTGTAAAAATTAATTTGGGTGGGTGGGGTGCTGGGAGATGGTTAAAGGATTTGCCAGGCAAGTGTGAGAACCATAGTTCAACACCTACAATCAATGCAAAAATGTCTGGCATGGTGGCATGTACCTGTAATCCCAGAGCTGTGGACATGGACACAGGGAATCTCTGTGGTTTATTGGCTAGCTAGTATAACCCAATTAGTGAAATCTAGGTCCAGTAAGAGATGGAGAGTGACTAAGAAGGACCCTCACTGTCACATGCACACCCCACCCCCACACAGATCTGCCCACACAGATACAAATATGCATACACACACAAAGAAAAAATATCAAATCAAGTGGGAGAAGACCCTCCAGACAGCTCTCCAACTATTTCTAGCAATAAAAACATGAATATAAGCATTTGGTGAGCAAGATGCGTTCTATGGGGAGAACAAGGAGTTAAAGGCTCTGTGTGTTTTAACTCAACCATCTGCAGTTTACTTCCCTGTCAGTGCCCAGCTGTGTCCACACCAGCCAGAGCCTGTGTGCTAGCACAGGGCCTTTCAAATGGTCCTGCGTGGAATCGTTGCCGCGGGATTTGTGGAGAATGATCTCATTACTCAGTTCTGTTCCATTCACTCCCATTAGGACGTCTGTGTAAAGCCTCGATGGAAAAAGCCATTTATCTCCAGGGACAAATTGTCAGAGCTGCATTTTATTGAAAGAAACATACCCATTCTATTTTGACAGCCACCCAGCAAGAGCTAAACATGTCTCCTACTCAACAGATGCAAGGCGGTGGTGTCTGCCTTATACACATATTCCAAGGGAAGGACTATAAGCAAGAAATATTTGCTAAAAGACCCTATTGCATTGCTGTACACATACTGATTCCTCCAGAATTGCTAATTTCAAAGCATGCTCACAGTTTGGGACACACATCAGGTACCACGTCAACTCCGTTTGAGGAAGCTGTTCCTTACAACTTTAGCTAAGTGACAGATGACAGGGTCTCCTTTGCTAAACAAGTGTCTTCTGCAACATGACCTGGGAGTGTGCCTACCCAGTCCTTCACACCCTGGCAGCCAGTTCCCCAGAAGCTGCCCTTCATAAGGAAGCAGCAACTCAGCTTCTACTTCTCAGTGAGACGGCCCATTTCTGGACTTATCTCCTTCCTGGGTTAGTTTTATTAAAAATTAAACCTTGAATACAAAATGACTTTATTTCTATGTAAACATGGGGCAGTCGTTTGCAGGATAGAAGGACAAACAGATGATGCTGATGTCTGTATGTATATGTGAATAAGCAAAAGCGCACACATACAGGGTGTCGGGGAGAATGTGCTTGCAGCCCATATAATTGCTTAGGTAATTCTTATAAGAAACTTGGGTTAAATGTAATTTTTCAGGATTTATCAAGGATTCACAGTGGCCATTGCTGTTGAAGAAACACTTACTTGAGATCATGAATTCACACTCTTGGCTAGGATGAGGTTGAGAGCAGTCATTCTCTCCATGAAAAGGTGTCTCCCTGCATCAGTCGCCAAATTTGCTTTGCAGTGTTTTCTGTGCAACAAGTGTCAATAGCAATTTGCACCTGGGAGCTCCTGGCTTCCCTCTCAGCTTCATGGTAAGGAATACAAGGACGGTTGTGGAACCAGTCACCTCTTCAGACTTCAGAATTGAGGAGCACTGTTTTTTTTTTTTTTTTTTTTTTGGGTGTTCCCATTCGGACAATGATACTACCTGGAACAAAATGACTAATAATGATACTAAAAATGTCAAGTGCAATCCTGAAAGATGCCAGTATCTTTTCATTCAACAATGTCAGCAGCAAATCCAATCTGAAATATGCTGACAATAGTGGAGCTATGAAAACCAATATACTTGATGAGCCAGCCATCCAATAAATTATATATGTGTACATATATGCATTTGTATGTACTTCCCCAGAAGTGAGAGACACTGGTGACGGGGCTCCAGGATGGCATGGAACATTATAAAATTAGCTTACATCTGACACCCCATCTTCCTCAGATGATGACTAAGTTCAACAGGAAATGATGACACAGACACCCCAGAATGATCAAGAACTCCCTGCAAGAAAGTTGTGATATCTTTTATCAAGGATGGAAAAGCCAGCACAGTTGGAATTCAGGACAAGCACTATCCATAGCTGTTTGCCCTGATGTAGATGGTGGCTCTGGTGTACCAAAGAGGCCATATTGCTTTGTTAGCCTGAAATATTTATAGCAATACTTGTTCATAGTGTTAAAGAAACACAATTATTTTTATCTTTCCTCTGGTTGCTCATTAGAATTTTTAAAGTATGCAGATGATCAAAAAGGAGAAAATAAAGACCACTCATTATCTCACCTTCTAGAAAACACCACTAAGATTGTGGTATGCATAGTTGCATGTGTGTCATTGTGTATGCACATGGGTGTATTTAAGATATGTGTGACTTTTTGGCTAAATAATAATGCATATGTACTCAAGGCTCACTCCTCACTGCTTATTCTAGAATGTCTCCATTATTCATTAGATTTGATGGAACAGGATCCTTCTTAACCTATCTCTTTAGTCCTGAAGGTGTCTTGAGGCATCTTTTGGAAAAACAAGTTCAAGTGGATTCTCCACAACAAACAGAAAGAGCACATGACTGAAACTGCTTTGCCCCCAGAGCTGATGGACTGTGTGTGACTGTGTCTTTATGCCATGAGCAAACATGTATCTACATGCCTTTGACGATTTGATGGCATAGGAAAATATTTACAATTTAAAATGATGTGGAAAACAAGGTTATGAAGCAGATGCCAATTTGACTGAAATAAGAGACACTAAGCCGGGCGTGGTGGCGCACGCCTTTAATCCCAGCACTCGGGAGGCAGAGGTAGGAGGATCGCCGTGAGTTCGAGGCCACCCTGAGACTCCATAGTGAATTTCAGGTCAGCCTGGGTTAGAGTGAGACCCTACCTCGAAAAACCAAAAAAAAAAAAAAAAAGAGAGAGACACTAAATAAAATATCCAGTGTGGCTAACCTAGTGAGGTAAATCTTCATATATTTTGGTAATTTTTCAAATTTCAACAATATATGTGGATTGTCTTTTTAGTACAGAATAACAGTGGTGTTCATGGTAAGAATGACAGGTATGCTTTTGATATTAGCTTGCTGTGCTCTTCTGAGTACGTTGTTAAAGAAACAACAGGAAGGATAATGGGCGACACTGTACCAGGCAAAGGTCGAGCAGCTGAATTTAGTCTTCAGACATTGTCCTGAGTTACAGGCCCTTGTAAATACTTCCCCCAGGAAGGTCTGCCTGCAGAGTCACTTGGAAATGTAAGGTATAAAATGTAAAATATAAAGTCATAGGAATATATTAAAAAGATATAGACTTTTTGTTTGTTTTGTTTGTTTCTTTTCAAGATAGGGTCTCACTCTAGCCCAGGCTGACCTGGAACTCGCTCTGTAGTCCCAAGAACTTAAACTTACATGTTGCTTTTTTGGTTGTTGTTGTTTGTTTGCCATCTTATTGAGGAAATGGTAAGTTGTAAAGCATTGAGGGCAGCAGTAAACACAGTGGGCTAAGTGCTTCGTGTGCACAACTGCATCGGTCTCCATTTCTCAGTAAACAAGGCACCATTCTTCCTTCTATGCTTGCACAGGTGATGAAGCTCCACCATTGAAACACAGAGCTGTGTCACCTAGTTCCGTCTCTTATGAAACACATTCTCTAAACCCTGATGACATGCATATATGATTAGAAGAAAACAACAAAACATGCAAGACACTCCAGTATCTTTCTGGCATATGTTCTCCCAGGACTTTCCCCTACTTTCTGCCTTCCAGGCCTTGTTCTTGACTGAACACGTCAAGCCCTGTCCTGGTAGAGCCCACATTGTTCCCCAGGCTCATGTGGCATGTATCACATTCTATTTTGTCACTGTTTCCTGTCCTGTGCAGTTATCTAATTCTCCACCAGTGTCATGCCCTTTTGCTGTTTTTAACTTCATGACATATTTTACTGCCTGAAAGGTACCAAAGGTAGTCACTTGCCAATACTCTGTGATTGAACAAGTTCAGACTTAGTCTTATGGTTTTCCTCACTATTGCCAAGGATATCTCTGAGAACTTTCATATGTGTCTTTAAAATCAAAGAAGCATGTTTATTGGGTCAATAGCTTTATGCATTTAATATGTATCATTTCGAGGCTGTGGTAGCCTCTAAAAAGAAAACCTGATTATGCCTTTTGTTCATTTTAACATAGATTTTAATATTTTCATTACTACCTATGAAGAGATCTCTATTTTTAATGTAAAGTTTATTTAATGCATGTGTGTATATATGGGCATGGTTATGTGGTAGGGGGCAGGGGTGAGCTCATGTGGAGGCCAGAAGACAACCTCAGGTGACATTCTGAGGAATGCTCTCCACCTCTTTTGAAACAAGGTCTCTTATTAGCCTAGAACTCATTAAGTAGTGTAGACTGGTCCTCCAGCAAACCCTAGATCTCTACTTCCCCAGTGCTGGAATTATAGGTCTGTACCACCATGCCTGGTATTTTACTTGGGTATTGGGGATCAAACTCAGGTAAGAATTTTATTGACTGAGCTATTTCTCCAACCACTATAGTGGACATTTATTTCATTATCAAAAGCATTGGAAACATTTTCTACTCACCACTTCTAGTTTAAACTTTGCCTCTATGCCTCTTACTATACAAAAGTTTTAAAATGTTTGATAACAATATTGGTAGTTTATTCCTTTATTTTCCCCCCAGCATTTGTCATATGCATAATAAGATATTATTACAAGTTTTAATTTGTATTTAATATAAAATCATGTAGGAAAATAATGAAAACTAGATAACCAATTTTTCCAATACTATGTATTGAGTAATCAATTCTCCCCTAATTGAAAAGTGACTTTTCTAATATGTTCTACTCTCCTGTGTAGCCCATCCATGTGGGGCTCCATCCTCTACTTCATTACTGAATTTGTTCATTTTGGCAACATTATTATATCTTTAATGACTGTAATCATATATCTGATGGAGTAGGCCAGTAACCTCTTCCCTCTGCTATCAATTAGGAAATATTTTTAATCTCTCTGCCTATCAATTACATTTTTATTGGTCCTTCTGCTTACTAATTCTTCCAGATGACCCTTTTATTCAACTTGTCAGTTAAGAAAATCAATTAGGATCACAATTGAGAGTCTTCTAACCATAGTTTCATGTGGGAATGCAGTCCCACAAAGACTTATTTTGAAACCAAGAGGATATAAATAAATCATATGGAAACCTACTTTTTTGGACAATGGAACACTCAGGAGCAGTAGATTGTTACTAGAAAATTTTCAGTGCCAGGGATTGGATACCTTCCAGTGAGTTGCTGGCCAGGAAGGTCCCTAATGCCCCAAAACATTACAGGCCATTGCCAAAGCCCTTGGTTTCCCACCAGGAATAGATGGTAAGACCCTATTGCTGAAGACTCCACATACTTGGGCTGCAAGGCCACTGAAAAATCCTGCTGGAACTGAGCTGATAACCTCCTCCATGTAGACCAGCTGACAGAAAGCTGGACGAAGCCATTCTGCATGCAGTTCAATGGGAGAAAGAGAAATCACCAGTGAATGTACTCAACAGTGGACACTGCAAGCCTTATATTTGGCCAGCCAGGCCAAATGAGCCAGTGGGTGCAATAGTGGCATGTCTGTCATGGTGGAAACCAACTGCCCTCTAAATGGACTGGAGACCCACTCCATGGGAGGGAATACATCCCTGATACTGAAAACCTAAAACAGGGGTGGTCATGAGCCCTAGGGTGTAACGTCTGCTGCTGTCTGGCTAAATGTATATACTATGCTCATCAAACTGCCCAGTAAGCACTTCTTTTAATGTTCATATCCATATATTAATGCTACTCTCACTTTTGGTAGAGAACTTTCTCTTTTCATATGGCAGTGACCTTGGGATGACTCACAAGGTATCATGGTGCTGGGAAAAAGTGACAGAGGAATGCTCAACACTGCAATATCTTTATCATGACTTCCAAGGCTCAGGGTCCATTGCGGAAGAGGTGGCGGAAAGAATGTCAGAGCCAAAGGAAGGGTAGGACTCCCTACAGCATGCTCCTCCAGACACAAAATGGCCTCAATATCCATGGCCTCACAGTGCCTGATACTACTTACACAAGACCATCATAATAGGAGGAAAATATCATGACATCAAAATAAAAGAGAGACTGATTGAGAGGGGGAGGGGATGTGATGGAGAATAGAGTTTCAAAGGAAAAAGTGGGGGGAGGGAGGGCATTACCATGGAATACTGTTTATAATCATGGAAGTTGTTAATAAAATAATAAAAAATAAAAAATAGAAAAACACAAAAAAGTGTAGAAATTTTCTTCCATATCGTCTGTTGACTTTATCCCAATGTATATCAAAGATTTTGTTCTTCTACTCTTTTTTCCCCTTCCCCATAGCATTTTTCTAACATTGATCATTAATATTTAGATGATTAACTTGAAACATAAGAAACATTTTTCTTTCTCTTTTCTTCAACTCTCCCCATATGCTATAGTATGAGTACAGTAGAAAGAGTGTATAATTGGTTACCAGAAACCCTGGCTCTGATGTACACTTGATGAAGCTTAGAACACCTGGTTCTTTATTTGCATGATAGGGATGACACTTAATACTACAGTTGTCCTCATAGGAATTATGTCATATTTGTTTTAAATGTCATCCATCATCCATTGATGGATATAGAGCTTATAAGATATTGTTATGGGGCACTAAGATAATACTTTCTTGTGTATGGTATATTTAGTTAGGATAGGCTGGTTGCTATGCCAAATAGGCTTCACATATGTGTTAATGCAATTAAATTGATGTAATTGGTTTTGTGCTCCTTTAACAGTCAAATATAGATATTCTGATATACTGTCTCTCTTGGGAAGCTTTCCGCCAAGAGAAGATTCAGGAACCTGCACTCTGTTTACTGTGAGGCTTCATCACTCCTCTGGTCCTCAGATAAACTACCAAGGAATACATAGAATGTTCTCATTCTCCAAGACAGGGAGGCCATTTGTCACTATCCCTTCTTCCATTGGCCTCAGGGTGGGAGTATAATATATCTCACAAGGAAGCATTCTGGGAAACATGGTCCAGTGATGTGCCCGGAGAAAGAGGACTTAGGTTTCTTTGAGTGTATAGCTATCACTGTTATATGTACTACTGGGGAAAGGAGAGATGGCATTTATATCGTGTATGTGTGGTGTGTGTGTTTGTGTGTATGATTTGTGGAAAGCAGAGGAGACACTTGTCTTTGTGTGGTTCATCTGAAAATAACTCAGAATAGAGTCCAAGGTTAGTTGAGCAAGTCCTTATCCCCCACACTTTCTACCCTCTTTCCTCTATGCTACATGACCCACTTTCTGTTTTTAGCAAAAAAAAAAAAAAAAAAAAAAAAAAGCCTAAGTGCTTTTGGAGCATATTTTCTGTCTGTGTCTCATAAGAGGATATAAGACAGAAAGACTGTGCCCAGTTGGAGACCTCACTCCAAATGAAGACTCTGGGAACCACTGGTCTTCTTCCACTTCCCATATTCAGTTCAGACCCACTAGAAGCTCTTGCCTTCGGTAATTCTCTGGCCTGCTGTGGCTTTAGACCCGTGATAATGATAATAATAATGACCATGGCTGAATTTTCTCTTCTTTTACTCTCTCCAGGCTCCATGCAAAAAGACTACTCTGGTAGCATTGCTTCTTGGCAATCCTATGAAGGAGACACTGCCATCACATCCAGTTTCAGGTAACCGACTGAGGTCTGACTCAACATGGTAAATAACTTACTTAAGTCTACAGGTGATGGGTAAGATTAGAACTCTAACAGCAATTGTCTGCAAAATCCTTAACATGAATAGCGATGCTATGGGTTGAGAAATCCTCCCTGTTGCTCTGAGTTAAAATAAAACTTCATAGTCCAGTTAGCAACTCCTTCCTGTTCTGACTTATTAATTCCAAATTTACCTCTTGACAAGAGTGTACATACACATGCATATACATACATATATGCACATACAACAATACAAAGTAAAATTTTCCCCTCCATCCATGCTAGTATTTCATTTCCTGTTGTGACCATGCCCATTTACCTTTGGATCCATTCATAGAAATACTTACTGAGCATCTACTCAGTGCAATCACTGTGCTAGGTGCTGGGAATGTAGAAATGAGCAAGACAAACCAATAGACCAACAGACCAATAACTGGCAATGCATAGGTACTGGTAATACATAGGTACCCTGGAAGTCAATATCAGGTGGTTTACTTAGCATCATGAGACACACACAGTATGGTAAAGTATTGTAGCACAGTTCAGGTTGGGCTGTTCGAATCCGTTTGTCAGGGAATGCATATTTTAGCCAATTAGTGTATCCAGTGAAGTACAAATGGAAGCCAAAGAATTGGGGAGATAACTTGGTTATCTGAGGAGATAACATACTTCCTTGCAAACATGAGGACCTGAGATCGATCCCCAGAACCAACATTAAAAATAAAAGGCTGGAGCCAGGTGTGGTGGCACATGCCTTTCATCCCAGCACTCAGGAGGCAGAGCTAGGAGGATCACCCATGAGTTCAAGGCCACCCTGAGACTACATAGTGAATTCCAGGTTAGCCTGTACTAGAGTGAGACTCTACCTTGAAAAACCAAAATAAATAAATAAATAAAAATAAAATGAAATAAAAGGTTGGGTGTGATGGCATATGCTTAAAATCTCAGCACTGAGGAGGCAAAGATAGGCAGGTTCCTGGGGCTGGCTGGCCAGCAAATCTATAGCACTGGGAGAACTCCAGGTTAATGAGAGACCTTATCACAAAAATGGTAGATGGCACCTAAAGAATGACACTTGAGGTTGTCATCTGGCCTGTTTGTATATGTACACACATGAATGCATGCACACACGAGTGTGTATGTATAAATATGCACACATACACACACACACATACACACGTACACGCACATGTGCACTTATGAATGTCAGTGCACAAGTCTGTGGAAGAAAACCATCGCAGACAGAAGGCCTGAGGTGGGAATGAGCTTGGCTTGTTGAAGGAACAGAGACAAAGTCTGTGTATGGAGGGAAAAGGCAGAAGTGGCCACAGTGGGTTTAGAGAGGAAGCTGGAACTAGATCACCCGGAGCCACGGAGAAGAGGAAAACACTGGGTTTGCTCTGCAGATGTGGATGGTGATATGATTTGCATTTTAAGATCACTCCTGCTGCTCTTGTTAAATACCAACCTGAAGTCCTGAAAAGCTTCCTTCCAGCTCTGTTTGGAGACAGCAGGAGTGGATCTTATTAACATCCAATGAGAGTTTGATTTGTAAACTTCACGGCTCATGGGAGTCATGGCAAGCCTGCATTGCAGATCACATGAATGCAATCCAGCTACCATGCCAAGGACACTGTGGAAATTGGAATTGAAGAGTTTGCAAAGTTTCAACTGGGACTAAGTTTGGCATCTGATCTGTAGGTCAAGGCAAACTCTGCTTGCACCTGCTGAAAATAGGATATTCGGGCAATTTTATACCTAGGTTTGCATTAGATATGTAAATATACAATGTTTTCAAAACTTTGAGGCCTCTTCTTTTAAAAAGAAAGTCTGTCTTAATATTTATAAATAACGCTTTCCCCCATAAACTGCACTAATAGCTGGACCTATTGCTCAGGCAGTAAAGTGCTTTCTACATAAGCAGTTAAAAAATGAGGTTTGATCCCCAGTACCATGTCAAAGCCAGGTATGGCTGCATGTGCCTGCAGTATCACACGTAGGAAGGCAGATGCAGGACAATCTTTGGGACTTGCTGGCTTACTTGTTCAACCAAATCAGTGAGCTCTGGCTTCAGTGAGAGATCCTGTTTCAAAAACCAAGCTTCAGGGCTGGAGAGATGCTGGCTCAGTGGTGAAGTCGCTTGCCTGCCAAACCTAACATCCAGAGTACAATTCTGCAGTACCTGAGTGACACATGCATCTGGAGTTCATTTTCAGTGGCTGGAGGCCTTGGTGTGCCCAATACACAGGCTCTCTCTCTCCCTCTCTCTCTCTCTTTCTCTCTCTACTTACAAATAAATAAATTAATTAATTAATAAAAAATAAAGTGGAGAATGATTGAAATGACATTAGATATTAACCACTGGCCTACACATACAAACACACACACACATGCCACGCACATGTATCTGTGCACATGCACACATACATCTCCACATGTACCTAAACCCATATGAGCATGGATACACCCATACACATATAATACTCATACATAATCACACATGCATACACATGCAGAAAAGAAATTTAAAAATATGTGAATGCATAGACATTACTCTCACTAACATGTTTTCTTTCACCTAGAGGATTGCACTGCAAACTTTAAAGCATTGCATGATCCCACCCTGAAACAAATGTAAACTGACATTGTTTCTGTAAGAAGGGTGTTAGGAGACAAAACCCTAGAAAGAGCTGAGGCTTGCAGAAAAACACATGAAGGACACAATAAAAAGGGCTTTTTTTTTTTCAGCTAAGTTTAGAGCAAGAAGGAAAAAGGAAGGGATTGGGAACAGATGATGCAACTCGAGCAGATGACGGTGAAAAGCAGAAGCTCTTCACTCTCACTCTGCTCCCACCTTCTCCCCTGAGGAACAAGGTCTCAGAGCTGCCAGGACCAAGTTCACATTGTTCCGACAGAGTGATCGTTAATTTTGGAAAAGGAGCACATGGCTCTGGCATGCACCAGGGGTAAAGATGGGATGGATGACAGGTAAGGTAAAGATTGAAGTCTCGGTGATGCAGCAGAGTGAAGCTACACACACACACACACACACACACACACATGCAAGGCCCTAGGGGCCTGCTGTTGTGGACCTCTCCCAGCCCATCCAAGCCATCAGGGCTTACAGGACGATCCTCTCTGGTCTTAACCTTTCCTTTTTTCCTTGAAACAAACCAGAACCCTAACTGATTTCATAGTTGAGCTGCTCAGACTATTAAATGCTAGCAAGGGACCCCAAATTCTCCAATACACCCCACAGATCTGACAAACCCCTGTCTGCAGAGGAGCTCAGCAAGCACCACCATTTTTGAAATTTTGCTCTAAGTTAATTTATCTGGTAAGTGACTGAACACTACCACGGTCAGTAAGAAACAAGCTATAAGATGCATGATAGAGAACTGCTACCTGAGGGCCAATGTAGACCCTGAATGTACACCAGTCCTTGAGCATGATTCTCAGCAAATTCCAGGCTCTCTGAGCTTGAGGCATGCCTAATTCATTCCTTGGGACTGTTCACCCACTGTCTCCACCCTCCTAATAATTTCCCCAAACTGCAGGTGGGAAGATCTTTACATACCATCCTGCTGTTTGATACTCTGCTGACTTCCTACTGGGTCTAGAATACAGGTCAAAATCTACTAACATGGCTGTAGGATATCCCCTAGGCCCTCAATACCCTGTCACTCCCTAATCACTCTTGCAAATTTCAGCTCCATTTCATGAAGAGTTGTTCTTGAACTAGCTGATTAGATCAGATACCTTTATTATGGCCTTTTCTTGCCTGCATCATCACAGCATGCTTACAGCCCTTCAGGAGGGAAGCTGCAGGTGGCTAGGAACCCTGCTGTCTGCTCTCTAAGACAGATTACACGTATGGAGTATCAATTACCCACCAACCCTGTGCTGAGTGTTTCCTTGCATGGCAGAATCTTACTTCGGGTTTGTCAAGATCTTGTGGATTAAGAAACGGGGCTGGAGAAATGGCTCAATGGATAAAGTGCTTATTGCACAAGCATAAAGACCTGAGTTCAGATCCCCCAGTACCCACCAACAAGTCAGTCCTGGTGGCACATGCCTGTCATCCTCGCACTGGGGAGGTGAAGACAGGCGGATCTCTAGGGCTTGCTGGCCAGGTGGTCTATCTGATCAGTGAACTTCAGGCTCAGTGAGAGACTTTCTCAACACATGAAGTGGGAAGCAGCTGAAGAAGATGCAGGATATCAACCTCTGGCCTCCACATGCACAGTTACACAAGTGCATGGTCACACACACACACACACGCACACACAGACACACACACACACTACACACCAGGTACAATCTATGCTGGGTGTTCCCAGGTATAGCAGAATCTCACTTCTGGCTTGTCAGGATCCCATGAATCAAGAAAAGAAGGATAAAAGCCTGGTGTTGTGGTGCACGCCTTTAATTCCAGGACTCGGGAAACAGAGGTAGGAGGATCACCATGAGTTTGAGGCTACCCTGAGACTGAATTTCAGGTCAGCCTGAGCTAGAGTAAGAGCCTACCTCGAAAAAAAAAAAAAAAAAAAAAGCAAACAAACAAACAAAAAAAGAAAACAAGCATAAAGAAATTGAATCACTTGTCCAAAGCCAGACAATTTCCAAGTAGGGGGTGAGCCCAGATGATTCCAGAACACACATGCCCTTAACTTGTAACTTTAGTGATTTTGAGTGGTTCCTAGGACTTGCAGCATTAGTTCCCCTTAGACCTTGAAAGAAGTGCAGATTCTCAGACCCCATCCTGGACACAGATCTTCAAAATCTCCAGGTTTCAGCCCTGAAAGCCTGAATCCAAATCCAACTAGTTTCCCACTGGCTATGATGTATGCTAGGACTTGTGAAATTTGCTTCAAGCCATACTTCTATCCTGCCCTAGCTCTATAATCTAGGCCCTTTATAATTGTTAAATGTATGGAAGGGAGAGAGGGAGAAGGAATGCAGGCAGGCCAACCTCCTCCCGAGGAATACTCCGCAGTAAGTGGCTTAGAGGTTGCCATGGTTTGACCATACTTTAATCTCCAAATTGCAAAAACATTAACATTATTGATTGATCAGACATCAATCCAACAGAAATTTAATTAAATTAGAATGTGTCACTGAGCAGACCTGGCTGCGTCATGCATAAATCTCAGGTAATAAGTTGACAAAGAGACAGCAGCCGGGCATGTCCAGTTGTGACTGGATTCAGCCTCTGTCATTTTCTCATCCCGGGCTGCAGAGGTGGGGGAATGTTGCAGGTAAAATGGGGTGAGCTTCTGATTTATGGCACCCATGGAGTCCCCAGCAGCTGCAAAATCCAAGCAGTGCCTTCCCTCTATGATTTACCGCTGCCCTGGGCTGGCCAGACGACGCGGAGGAAAGGCCCATGCCTTGGGCCAGCCCCTGGTTAAAATGCTGACCCTGCTTAGATGTCCTGGGTGAGAGGATTAGCACTTGGGGTGTTCTCCCAGCAAACGTGTCCTCCTGAGGAGGCAGATCCGCAGAGGGAGGGAAACCTGCTCTTGTTTGGCCCCTATCTACCCCGTTTCAGGAATGTATTTTGGTGTCAGCTAGTGGCTGCACCTGCTGTCCCAGAAACAGGTCTGGAACAGCCCCAGCGGGCTCCAGCCTCAGGGCAAATGTATCCTTAACTTGCTCAGCCCAGCTTCCCTCGGGCAGGCCAGGGGCACAGGCACTGGGGAGCAGACAGAGAATGTTGAGAAGGAATAGACAGTGGGAAGGTGGCCTCCATGCCTGGAGAGGTCTAAATTCTTTGGAGTAGGGGGAAAAGGATGTCTGAGGACAAGATAATACAGGGGATAGAAAAGAAACCACAGAAGCAAATTCTCTTCAGAGCAGTATAAGTCACACAGGCCATTTTTTTTTTTTTTTTTTGTCCTAGTTAGGAAGGCTGCCTGGAGGAGACCCTTCTAACAATGATCTGAGTTCATTCCTATTGCTTTTTTTTTTAACATTTTATTTGTTTATTTATGTAAGAGAGAGAAACAGGCAGGGGAGAGAGAGAGAAAGAGAGAGAGAGAGAGAGAGAGTGAGGGAGAGGGAGAGGGAGAGGGAGAGAATGGGCATGCCAGGGCCTCCACCCACTGTAAAGGAAGTCCAGATGCATGCGCCCCTTGTGAATCTGACTTATTTGGGTCCTGGAGAATCGAATTGGGATCCTTTGGCTTTGCAGGCAAATGCCTTAACTGCTAAGCCATCTCTCCAGCCCTCCCTGCTGCCATTGCTTTTTTGATTGCCCTCAAACAATCCCAGACTCATACTCCCTTCCTAATAGCCACCTTCCAAGTAAAAAGCAATGCCTTGTGATAAGCATATACTATATAGAGGCCATAGGCTGATCTCCAGCTAGCAGGCATTTATTCCTTAACCTCCCCCAGCCCCCACAGTGTATCTCAGGCTTTGCTCCTAAGCAAATTGGCCCTCCACCTGTTTGCACAAACAAAGTTTTATCAGAACACTATATGTTACGCCATGCCCTTGGATGCTGTTTTCATGATATGATAGTTGAGTATTTGTGACAGTCTAGACCAGAAAACCAAAAATATTTAATAATAGTTCCTTCATAGAAATATGTTGGCTGATCCTTATGCTAAAGGCATACGAATGGCTAAGAACACAGGCTCAGGATTCATAAAGGTTTGGTTTTGAAGACTGCTTTCCCAACTAATAGCTGTGTGGCCTTCAGTGAGTAAATTTACCCCTCTGAGCTTCAATTTCCTTCTCTGCCGGTGGAGTTAACAAAATTGCATATCTCACATTATGGAAATGCAGTAAATTAAAGTATTAAAATTAAGTTCATTGCAGACCAGTTGCTTTTATATATGGGATTTCCTTTAAGATCAAAAATTAATTCAAATCAGAGACTCTTGTGATTTCCATTATACCAGCTCAAGTTGTCTTTAGCTTTGAGGAGTGAACAGTCGTAGGACTAGACCTTCTAGACCTTAGTTGGGAAAATGAGTCTTCCTCTTCCCCTGCTCCGGGTGCAGAGGACCCATCAGAACATTTATGAAGAAAGGAACCATTTCACCACAAGGCCTGTGCTGGCATTCTGGGACGTGCTTACATTTGGAACGTGAAGGATGTCTCAATCGATCATGTGAGCCAGGGAGATAGGAACACTGGTTCTGAGGAAGTGGGGACTTCCTTGAAATGTCTCTTTTCTTTGTCCTCTGAACCCCAACACTTGCCCTGGTTGGATCTTTTCCAGCACGGACGCCCATCCGCCTTTTCCTGGCAGAGACAAGGGTGGAGTGTAGGGCAGGCTATGGCCCCATGGAGCTCAGGGAGGTCACAGGACCAGAGCTATGGCTGGAGACATAGCAGCAGAGCCTTTCTGTCAACTTGGAACAGGGAAAGAGTTCCTGAAGCCAAGGATGATGCATCAGGGCCAGTTGAGTTACTGGAGGACAGGTCCCCATCTGAAGAATCATATACAAATATACTCCTTGTAACAACAGGTAACATTGGTGAACTTGGATCTTGTGCTAAGCACGTTTTATTTCATTGTTACAGCAACCCAAGGAGTAGGTATTTTTCTGACCATCCACCAGCTGAGAAAAATAAGGCTTATAGAGGTTGGGTGATTTGCCTGATGTAGAAACGTTCAGTATGCACATGCTGATGGGTGTGTATGGGTGCGTGCATGGATGGAAGTCATTGTTCTGCATGCAGCTAAAACTAATGTGTGTTACACATTGCACCACTGACTCTTAACCATCTCTAACTGGGAATGAACAACGTATTAGATCACAAGGACCAGGGATTATCTTCAAGTCTGTCATTAACAGTCAAGATACATCACTTATAATACGAGCGAGTGAAGGAGGAAAGGAGAGAGAGAGAGATGGATAGGTGTGCTCATTAATACCTAAGAAATAGTAGGTGGTCTCCAGATGGATGCTGTCCTAATCGTAGCTTCCATGAACTATGAATTCTCCCCTGCTCTGCTCATCACCTTCACTCTTGTTAGGTGAACAGTTCAAATGGTCAATGCTTGCCACTCGACAAGTCAATTTCCTAGTGGATCTCCCTAGCTATGGATCACTCTCGGGCTGGCCTAGGAGGAGACATCAGTAGGCTGGGGAGCTCTTAGGAGCAGGCTTGTATGATTTGTGGTGGAGCTTCTCTGCTCACAAACATCTCAATTCCCCAACCTTACAGTTCCTAAAATACTTGAGTACAACATAAGTTTCCAGGCAGAAAGCAGCTCCAAATTGTCAGCATGCCCTATTATTTTCCCACTTCACAAATACAAAAAGCTGAGGCTTGGAGATACTGTAAGGTTGGTCTGGGACAGTTGTGTGGCCAGCTGTTGAGTTAGGAATGTAGTGCTCTAGGTGACCCATTTTTAACATTCTGTTAGTTAGGTTTCCATATTTAATGTAAATTTATGTTTATTATTAAAGGGGAAAAGCTCTAAAAGGTGATATGAGCAAAATCATTGACTTTGGGTTGGGTGTGTTGGCTCACCTCTTTAATCCCAACACTTAGAAGGCCGAGGTAGGAGGATCCCCGTGAGTTTGAGGCCACCCTGAGACTACAGAGTAAATTCCAGGTCAGCTGGGCTAGAGCTAGAGTCTACCTCACAAAACAAACAAACAAAAACATTGACTTTGGAGAAAGTGGCCTTGTTGAGTGCAGGTTTGAGGCAGGTGAAGAAATGAACACTGGTTGTTAAAGGGTATGAGGTTCCCTTTGGAGGGAAGTAAAAATATTCTAAAACTGTAGCATAGTAATGATTGCACAACCCCATAAATATGGGAGACCCATTAAATTTCACATTTTATATGGGTGATTTTTTTAATGCACACTGACATTTGTATGTGTGTGTATGTATGTATATATATATATATATATATATATATATATATATATATATAGTTCTAATGATAATTATATATTCCTAATGATAATTAAAAAGAAAAGCTCCTCCTACCTTGGATAAGAAATGAATAGTGAGAAGTGTCTGTTCTAGGGCAGGAGAGTGTCAGCCAGCCAGTGAGTAAGCAGGCGTCTGCTTAAGCTTGGTCTCACGTGGGGGAGAGAACCTACTGTCCTAATGGAGCTTCCATTCTGGTGAGCAGGATGCATTGTGACAGAATCCTCCCCCACAGTGCAGGATCTGATAATACCTCTGGAAAACCTAAGGGAAGCAAGGAAGTGACAGTGTTGGGGCAGCTTTTATGATGGATTATTAAGGACAAGGCGCACTTTCTTCCTACCCCCTCATCTATGCCTTTGGCTCAGAGTGGAGAACCACATTGACAAATCCTGAGAGGAAACCCCCATGCACAGTCACATCATCTCTGGAGGGAGAACAGATCCTCATTTCTCTTTGCAGTGGCTGTGTGTCAACAGGATGAATGTTTGTAGAACGTTCCAGGGTGCTGGATCTGAGGGGTGCAACCAGGACATGACATGAGACAATCATCCACAAACGTTGCTCCTGACACTGCAAGAGGGGTGCTAGAAGGCAGGAGCCACCACAGGGGCTCATATCCTCTCATGGGCACTCTTCCCCTGGTGCAAGTGGCCAGCAGTTGCTTCTTTTGCAAACACTTGTGAATCTCAGAGAAAGAATGCATGGCCATGGCCACATCAGACAAATAACAAGGGGAGAAGTGGCTACTGAGCTCCTCGACCCAGGACGATTTGAGGCACACAGTCTTAGCCTCTCCCCTGAGCGTGGGTACAACAGAGCTGGCTATGGGAAGGACATGGGATGATCCTGCTTTTATGACTGTATTGATTTATCCTCCACCTGCAGCTGAGAACCTAGCTCAGACAGACAATAAAAATAAGTACTTAACTGTATCACAAGCTCTGCCCACTAAAATGGATTTTACACTTAAGGAGACAGCTGATCTGGGGAGGGTTTTAATGACATTTTTAAGTTTTAAATTAAAAAGAATCTAATCTTTGGAAACACATAAATCATCTCACCTCCATTACTCTTTGTGGTGAACTCCTCATAATGTTTCCAGGTATGGGAGACCTGGGGGGGGGGGGGGAGGTAGTGGATAGTGAGCAAGTGGAAAGGGTTCCTCAAATGTAGTTTAACTAGTAAAGATGGGCTCCATGCCCATGCATAAGGAGGGAAGGAGGTGCTAAGAGCTGTAGAGGGGAACAAGGAGAAGGAAGAGTGGAAATGGTGGGGCTGGGCAAGTAATATTTATCTGTAGTCTTTAAGTTAGAGCTCAAGAGCCATCTCCTCACTGAAGTCCTTCTGGATGACACCAAAGAAAATCACCCCACAGGAAACCTGAATGCCTGTTGAACCACCCTGCTTGTTTGCTGCTGTTTTATTTCTAACAATGCCAGTTTCCCTTGCTGAGGGGAGAAATGCTGGCTGATTGATCTGTATGTTTTGATCAGTCATCTATAGTGAGGATGGGACTGTGATAGTTAATGTTCATTGTCAAGTAGAGTGAATTTAGACACATCACTGGGCATGTCTGTGAGGGTGTTTCTAGAAAGGTGAACTGAAGAGAAAGACTTACCCTGAATGTTAGTAGCACCATCTCATGGGCTAGAGTTCCAGAGTGAATACAAAGAAAATGTGACCAGAGCACCAGCATTCATTTCTCTCTGCTTCCTGCCTCACTCCTGTGGCCAAGCCTTCCCCACCTTGATGGACAGTATCCCCTCTGGGAGCAGAAATAAACTCTTCCTCCTTGAAGTTGTTGTAGTCAGGTACTTTGTCACACAAACTAATGTGAGGATATAGCTGGGAATGGCTGACAGGTTGGGCAGATACACAAACAGGAGACGGCAGATATTCAAGTCATAGGCTGTGAGTTTCATTCGGGAGCTGTGTGACTGGCAGAGTGCATTTGAATCTGTAACAGCCTGGGATTGGGGAACTGGAGGCCTAAGAGACAGAGCCAGGTGTGAAAATAGATGACCCAGGTCACGAAGTCAGAGTGTCTGACCCCTTCCTCATCTATTTCATCAGACACCTGTGCCTTTTGTCATTTGTTCCTTTTGTTGGTGTGGGAGGAAAGTCTTTATTTTATAGGCAAAATATGGCTATGTCACCAGGAAATCAAAAGTACAGTTCGTTTTACATGCTTTGAGTAGTGTCCAGAACACATCACTGTGTCAGGACAGATCCCAGAGGAACCCAGGATAATTTGCCACAGTCTAATGCTCATTCACACCTTCACTATAAGACATGTCCAAATTCATCCAGAAGAGAGCAGAGCCCCTACCATGCTTTCGAGACACAGAAAATCCAATGGCAGCAACGTTGTCTTCCCCCAAGAATAATGCACCGAGCACCAGGGCTCTCCCCATGCATCCTGGACGAAGGATCTCTGCAGGTTTCTCCTCTGTGGTGATGTACAACTTAGTGGAGTCCCTTCTCTGCCTTCCTGACATTTCTGAAGCAGTCAGGCTTGAAGGACAAAGCTAACATGTGTCATGTGCATATCCATGTAGCATAAATGAATGTTGGATCTGATACTAGGAACTTCTTAGAATTTTAATACATACATAATATATAAATAATATAGTCAACACTATATATTAAAGATTTATCAATAGGCAATAGGGTGTGTTATGTGGGGTACATTCTTTTATTACACTTGTACAGTGAAGAGGGGTGCATTCCAATATATGTGAGTATTGATTTAAAAATCTCTAAAGTTGCATAATAGTTAATTGACGGATGGGAAATCAGACAAGCAGAATGGTGAACATCATTGAAGTTGAGTCATGGTTATTTGAGGGTTTGTTACACCTGTTGCAAGTAGAACTCTAAAATGACTTGGGGACCACCACCTTGTATGTTTGCCTCCCGCCACGCAGAGTGTGAACTTATGAGCAGGATGCGGTATCATTTGTGTGGTCACATTCTCATCTATGGTAGGTGGGAAGGGGTTTTGTAGAAGCAACTGAAGTCCCTGATCAGTGTGGGTTGGTCCACAGGGAGAGTACTGCAGGTGGGCCTGGTTTACTTGGAGGAGATTATTTACACCATCACACTCCAAGCAGAGGGGGTTTTCTCATGCTTGCCTTGACAAAGCAAAGCTCCTCAAGTTCTGCCTTTGGAAGGAAATGAATTCTGTCAATAATGAAGAGAGATTGGCAAGGGTCCTTGAGCCTGAGATGACACCCCATTGATTATTACCATGAAGATCTGGAAAGATGACTCAGACAAGCTGTGACCAAACCACAGAGACTGTGAGTTAAGACATGGGTGTTGTCTCCAGCTGCTAAGTTCATGGTGCATTGATATATAGCGATAGGTAATTAGGAATTCATTTTCAGTTTCTAATTTTCTGTAATAAAAAGAATGATTCAATAAAGCATGAATAGGCATTCAAGGGACTGAAGCAGTGTTTAAGAGTATGGACAGAGACCTGGATCCATCTCCATTTCTACTTTCTTCTTGTACTTTGAACTTGTTCTCTCTGACCCTCGGTGTCTTCTTCAAAATCAGAGGTGGCGGTGGGGTTCACTGCTAGGGTAATGTGGATGTAAGGCAAGAGACTACTGTGTCAGGAGAGAGGACAGATGCAACTGGCGAGAAGGGTGGCAAGGTATCACTGAGTGAGCGTCTGAGGATTCACTCCATGGAGACCTGCTGTCACAATCTCCTGTGTGACCTCAGGCAAGAAAGCACGTCTTCTCCATGCCTTGAAGTCACCATCGCTGAGTTTTTTTTTTTTTTTTTTTTTTTTTTTTTTTTTTAATGTGGTTTCCTCTGTTAAGAGCTTATGTGTGTGGGCAAGAGAGCTGCCTTGGAGAGTCTTGTGTCACTTGTGGTCATCTTGAGGCTCTTTTCTGGACTTTGTGTTTTGGGAGGTCAAATACTACACTCACCTGCCCCAGGAGATGAGTCCCACCACAAGGACATCCAAAATTTCTGACAAGGCTGCGATAAATCCCTAAGCACTCCAGGGAAAGAAGGTGACCATGACACTAGTCATGGTTGAAAAGACTCAGAGAGATAGAGAGAGAGAGAACTGCTGTAATTACCTTAATTTGAACTTGGCAGTGGTCAGAGCTGTCAATGACACTTCTGTTCTTAGGGACAATATGACACTGGGTCATTTTAATGACCATGAGGTTTTCTGCTTCACTGTGACTGAGAGATACTGCTCCAAGAGCTGCAGGACATAGATCCAAAGTGGGGAATAGACTACCAGAAACACAAGTGGCTTCTTGGGGCCCCAGCGGGGCAGAAGCAGCCACATGGCATTTGCTTCAGTGAAGGAGAGCAGCCAAGGACACCTAGGTTTCTGGGAAAGAAAATGACATCTGCTTCATGATCTCTTCCGGAAAACTATCTTGAAAGCCTGTGTTCCTACTGTAGAAGGAAACCCATCATTTATTGAGTTCCTATCATGTGACAAACACGGTCAAGGTTGCTTTTTGTGTATTTGCCTTTTGAATATGCCTGAAACTAGGATTGTTTCCTTCTGCCCTGTTATCCATGTATTTACAGCTTACGTATTGTGGGAGTTTTTGCAAGCTTTGTGAATTTCACTGTGGATAGAAGCAAGTTATTGTAAAATAAATACTCAGAGGTAGGAATTATTAACCTTTATTTACATATATATTTATTGTGTGCATGCACGTGTGTGTGTGTGTGTGTGTGTGTGTTCTCATTACATGGAGGCCAAAGGGCAACTTTCATGTCATCTTCAGGAATACCACTTCCTTTAAGACAACACACTGGAGCTCAGAAATTAGGTTCAACTTGCTGGCCATTGAGCTCTAGGAATCTTCTTGTCTCTGCCTCTCTTACACTAGGATTATAGGCATGTGCCACCACACTTAGCATTTTCTGTGGGTACTGGGGAACTGAGGTCCTCATGCTTATAAGGCAAGCACTTTACCAGTTGAATGATCTTCCAGCCTCCTATTAGCCTTCTCTTACAGATAATATAACTAAAGCTTTGAGAAGAATTTATCCAACGCTTACACAATATGGATATGAGCTGCGGAGTCCAACAATGGCTGTCTGCTGGCTACAGAGGGTGAGAACCAGGTAGCTGCTCAGTCCATGAAGGTCTGGAGAATTACTGAGAAGCCACTGATCTTTTGTCCATATAGGAAGGCAGAAGATGCTGGGTTGTGATGTCAACAAAGTATGGTAGGAATGGAGTAGATTCAATCACCAGCAAGGAGCAAAGCAGGAAAAACAGATCTGGGCCAGGCATGGTGGCACATACCTTTAATCTCAGCACTCAGAGGTGGGAGGATCAGGATCACCATGAGTTCAAGACCACCCTGAGACTACATAGTGAATTCCAGGTCAGCCTGGGCTACAGTGAAACCCTACCTTGGGGAACATAAAAAGCTCTGCTTTTTCCACAGACATCTCTATATCTGGGCCACTGCTGGCCACTCTGAGGGAGATTTATTGCCCTTAATTAATCTTTCCAAGAAATACCCTCACAGCTCTTTTCAGAGTCATGTCTTAATTGATTCCTGATCAGTTAAATTGAGAGTTGAGATTAACCATTATATCTGTGTACCCTCTCAGCATGTCAGGGTACCATCCCAATGTACCTGGATGTCACCCCTTGGACCATCCCAGTACACCTGTGCTCTACCCCAGTCTACACTAGTACCATGTTGGAAATCATTAAGCACACTTTGCTAGACATTTATTGCCTGAACATATGGATGGCTTATTTCAAATGTTTGAGGAAACATCAGCTTTAAAACTTGCTTCTTCATCCAGTTCATTTCTATGCTTCTGCCCATGGAGAAACCGTTTATATCTGCTGCCAGAACTGTAGCAGCCAGGGATCTGCACCCTGCTGCTGGTGTGTGAATCCTTGGTCTTTCTCCTCCAGCCCAGCCAACTTGTGGAATCTGAAGAGGAAGCAAGCCAATGATGCAGATCATAATACTGAGCCTTGAAAACACATCCTACCCCATACCTGAGGCAGGACTTGGTATTTCCACATAGCCAGACAGGAAGCAAAGAGACAATTAATCACTGACTGAGGTCTAGGATGGTGCTGTGTCCCAATATTTGGTTCTGTTGCCTACCAATACTGTTAGCCTGATTTTAATATAAGAAAGCTAATGATCAGAGAAAGCTTCCTATGGTTCTCATCCCAGGACCAATCAGAACAAACCTCCAGATAGGAGTTGAAACAGATTGTTATGGTTCAGATGGTCACAGTTCTCTGCTATGTGCTAGAGGGTGAGAAGGGTCAGGTTGCTTAGATTGGCTACTGGTCTCTATGGGGTTAGTCACTATGGAGACTCACCCTACTCTTTGCTTTTAGGTCCAGCTCTAGAGCAAAGACTAAGAGATCTAGGGGGCTCATTTCCAAATTCACCCCAGTGCCTTGTTTGATCTTCCTGAAATACCACCTTGGAACCTCTGTTTCAGATCCATAAACTGGAGTATACACATGGTGCAGTGAGGTTGTTCAAACCCAGTGCCCACAGAGGGATGGCTCAGACTCCCCAATTAGTAACACATTGTCGGATTCAATTCTTTTCCAGCTGAAATAGTGCAGGTGGAATTCTCAGCTGAGGTAAAGGACATTTTTTTTTTTATCTTTTACAAAACATTTTCAATTGGTTTGGATTTTTAAAATAAAATAAAAAAAAAAACCGACAACTCCAAGCACAAAGTGCCATGACCCAGATTGGGATGAGGCAGGAGGAAGAAGGAGGGAGGAGGCAGGGGGACTTCCCTGAATGCAGGGGTCAAGGGTGCTCCATTGTTATGTAGGAAGAAGACTCCTTTAGCACTGGACTTCCCAGCCCCCTGCTGAAATGCTGTCTTCTGTGCCTGGCTTTCCAATGTTTGGATAATCTTCACTATGGGGAGAGGGCAGTGGGCTGGGAATTGGGCACCTAGCATGCCCACTCAGGAGACAGGTGCAGAGCTGGAATGGAGCAGGACTGGACTGGCACCGAAACCTTATTTCATCTAAGGGTACACTTGTGGGCAGGTATAGCAGAAGCCACTAGGTGTTCACTAAATCTCATTTTTTTTTCCTGGGAAAACAACATTTCCACTTTTCCAAGTAGCTTTTCCAGATCAGGCAGAGCCTTGTGACTTGGTTTTGGCCAATAAAATGTGAACGAAGTAAACAGATGACATTTCTAACTTGGCCATACAAGTGTTTTTTGTTTTTTTTTTAATCCATTTTCTTCTCTATCTTCATCACCAAGGTAAATAGTAAGGAAGACTGAGAAGTGAAAAAGTGTCAAAAGTTCCATTCTGGAGTCCCTGACCTCCTCTTGGAGGAAAGCCATCCTGCTCAGCCCACCCCCATGTCATATGTAGGAGGTCTAGAAGGGTTAAAATAAACAAAGACTGTGAACCCTGTACACACACTCTTCACCGGTGCCTGATTTATCTCCTCTCCATCATCCATCTCAAACATCAATCTCAGGTCCAAAGGTCCCTACATCCTACGCCTGATGCCAAAGCACTTTCCATTTGGATTTCTTTCCTCTTTCACCATTACCCAAAGGAAGCAGTGATAAAACCCATTCTGTAGAGGTAAAAACTAACTTGACAGTAAGCAAGTGACTTTCCCTAAATTACCAGGCCACTAACCCTGTCGTCCTGCCTAGAGGCTGGCTGGTGACCACCGGCCATACCAACCCATCTCAGCACACCTCTTTCCAAGTTTTACTGCTCCCAGATCCAAGCAGCCTCACTCACTACCCATCCACCAACCTATCTGCTCGTCCTCCGGTCTATCCATTCATCCATGCACTGGTTCTGAGCACATGTTCTGAGGTTCCTCTGCAGTGCTGACCCTAACACTCGAATGGTATGCAGGATCACCTTGAGAAACCTCCAAATGAATAGGAACAACAACCGCAGGAAGCTGTCAACTCAACGGCAAGAAGCAAGGACATGGCTAAGGCTTGGAACCACCTGCTTAGGCTTCAGGCAAATCAGCAGTGATACAATCCTCGTGGTCAGGTCTGGACTTGGGAAAGACTGAAGACAAAGACAAATGAGGAAGACAGAAAATGCTGGATCATGAGATAGTGGCTGTGGGAAGGGCAGCAAAAAGAAGAGATAGATATGAAAAGAGTTTGCAACTGCAGTGAGATGGACAAATAAACACTGTAATTATGAATGAGGTTTGGATGACTAGTTAAGGGCAGAACTCTGGTTACTGTCCATCCTCTCAACAAGGGGAGACTAGTCATATGACAGTTTCATTTCCTCCAGGACATTCTTGACCATTTTCTTCTTCTGTCTCCCCTCTGTCTGGGGGTTTGTTTCCTTGCACAGTGAAAGTGCAGTGAGTTCAGCGCATGTCCAGAGCACAGAAGCCCTGCCTCTCCTTCAGCCTCCAACCTCTGGGCAGATGAAGAAATTGGGAATCAGTGAGCTGCTCTCTTAGAAGGCCGGAGCTGATGGTGAAATGCCAAGTGATGTTATCAATTGATTAACACAAAGCCAGCCAGCTTCCTGCATGATAAGATGGGGCCAATCCAACAGAGAAGGTTCTATTCAGCAGGAACTAGGAATTTGTCCTCTCCATCGCTACCTGTCCCTTCCTGTGCCAGCTCACTTTCTGGGATTATTGCTGCACAGCAGTGTAGTATGGAAAAAGTGCAGTGTGGCCCTGACCCAGGATGGATGGTTGCTGCAGGACAGAATCAGTAGTCTGCCAGCTCCCTGCCTGGTAGGGAACAGGGAGAGTGTGCTGAGATGTGCTGAGATGGAGAACAGGGGAAGGGTCCAGTGGAGCAGCCACCAGCTTCTCATAGCAGATGCCAGAAGAGAGAGCATACATCTTTCCTCTCTCTCTCTCTCTCTCTCTCTCTCTTTTATTCATCCTCATTTCCTGCCTCCCTCCACTTCTTTCTTTCTTCCCATCATTCCTCTGTCCTTCCCTCCCTCCCTTCCTCTCCCTTCTTCCTTCCTTTTGTAGGATTTGTAGATTGCTGTAACATAAATCATGAAGAAGAAATGATCAGAAGAGATTTTAACAAGGTCATTATGGAAGGCCAATTACTCAGTGACGACCATCTCTGCCCACTCACCCAGGATTTTCCTTGCCAGTGCAGGAATCCCACATTCTGTTTGGTGCATCCGTTTTTGCTTTGAGAAAGAGATGTGCTGGTGATTAGACAAGGAAGTCTTTCTGATGACCTGTTATTCAAAATAGTTAGCTACAGAGTATGAGAATCAAATTCCATGAACTAAAGAAAATATTCTTTATAAAAGCTCTATTATTTCCTCTCATCTTGTGACAAGGCTATAAAGAAAACCCTATAGTCACCATGATACTTAAATATGTGTTGAAGGGTTGAGGAGATGGATCAGTGAGTAGGATCATTTTCTATCCGAGCACGAGGAAGACCTCAGTTGGATCCCCAGAACCCACATAAAATGTGGGGTGGGATCACATAAACTCACATAACCATAAGCGTACACCCAAGGAAGGATATTTCTGTTGGCTTCCACTGTCTACATTAAAGTAAGTGTGAACTCTGTAAGACAGAACAAAAAGAGAGGTTTTCCAGAATATGGGAATTCTATGGGCAAACATGCTTAGTTTAACTAAGCTAAACAGCTAACTTTACATCACAACTTATCAGTTCCTTTAATGTGCTAATTAATGAAAAAGTATGAAATACAACTGGAATCTGTTCAACCACCAGCTGTCCTGGGCAACAGATTCACAATTACCACTAGCTATCCTAAAATAAATAAATATTGCTCTTCACCCTGGGTGGCCCAGACCTGTCTGTGTGAGACATGTACTTTATCACAGATCATCTTTTACCACTACTTCCGGTCATCTGACACTCGAAAAGTCCTCTCCACCTCCCACAAAGTATATTTTGAGTAGAACATATTTTAAATGCCCTAAATGTGACACAGTTGAAAGCAGTGATTTTTGCTCAGTGGTGACTAGGATGAGAGTGGGAAGGTGGCAGTTTCTTGCATTTTGGGAAGAGCATCTGTTAAAATCTTCCCCAAAGCATGGCTTCCTGCGCTCCACGAAGACCTTTGAAACAGAGGCCAGGTAGACAGAGAACCTCAGCATCCCATACTAAGAATGTGTCTCTGAGGACAAATCAGCACAAAACCACCTCCTGCAACATTTCTCCTCTGTGCAGCTCCCCAGGAGGCAAAGCCATCTGAGATGCCACAAGTCAGAGTCATGGCTATTTGAGGAAGACATCCGCTGGCAAGAGGCTGGTGAAGCCTTCTTGGATGCCTAGCCTAAGCACATCTTGAGCTTCAGTTTGAGTGGTAGATACAGGAACACATATATACATGGACAATGAACACTTCCTGTATATTTTTATCTTAATTAGAAATGTATCATAAAGAACCAAAAGAAGGCATGGTTAAATAAATAAAACTTAAAAAAATTAAAATTAAAGGGCTGGAGGGATGGCTTAGTGGTTAAGACATTTGCCTTCAAAGACAAAGGACCCAGGTTCAATTCCCCAGGACCCATGTAAGCCAGATGTACAAGGTGGCAAATGCATCTGGAGTTCATTTGCAATGGCTGGAGGCCCTGGGCACTCCCATTCTCTCTGTCTGCCTGTCTCTTTATGACTCTCTCAAATAAATAAATAAATAATACCATAAAAAGTTAAATTAAGAAGGTATGGTCCTTGATCAGGGAAAGTCTGAAAATTTTCTAAATGAATATAAAGAACAAGTAGTCCTTTTATTTACCAACCAATCTTCCTCTCACCTATCCACCCATCCATCCACCCACCTATCCATGTATACTTCCATCCACTCATCTGTCCATTCATCAGTTCATCCATCCCATCCCATCCCATCCCTCCATCCATCCATCCCTCCATCCATCCATCCATCCATGCATCCATCCAAATACTCAACCACCTATCCATCCATTCATCCACCCACTCATTTATTTTTCCACCCGCCAGTCTATCCTATGTATCTAAATGGATAATGCAGACTGGCATGGGGGCAAACAGCTTGCACTGAGTGTCCAGAAACATTAAATCCTCTTTCCTGGCCCCCTCCCTCTTTAGGTGCAGTTGAGAGAATGTCTCTGCATGAGACTCCTTGGGATTAAAGAATGGTCCTGCCACATGATCATGTGGATGACCAGGGACATGTTCTGCACTCCTCTGTGTAAATGGAAAGGTGGAGTTCTACATTGCATTAACTCCCAGGTTTTCTCTCAGGACTGGTAGCCATGTGGAGATCAGAGTGAACAAGGTATTTAGATCACAGGTGTGATCCTTACATTGTAGGCAGCTAGTGTGTTACTATTAATATTGCCAACATCACTACCGCTACTATCAAGACTGAAGGAGCCAGTCTTCAGTTAAGCATACTTCAAGGGGCAAGCCATCTCAGCTATCTCTAAGCTAACAAGGCATGGTTGAGTTCTGCATGAGGCATCCCTGAACTGCATGCTTCTGGAATAGATCTCCCACTTTACATTCACCAGTCCTCGGTCAGCAGAGCCAGTGAATCAATATTCTTTTGAGCATCAAAGGAGAGGCTCCTTGCTATGCCCAAGGAAAAGCTAAGATGGTAACATCAATCCACCCATCTGCAACATTCATCTACTCACCCATTCACCCACTTATTCCTCTATTCACCGATTCATCCATTCTATCCATCCACCCACCCATCCATTCATCCATCCATCTCATCCATGCACCCTATCTACCCACCCACCCTATATCTCCATCTTCTAGTCCATCTGTTCCACCATTCATCCATCTATCCATACATATATATGTATATATACACAAATACATACATACATATATACACACATACATACACTTACCCCATTCATGCCATCTGCCCATATACCCATCTATCCATCCATCCACCTTCTTAACCATCATCTATCTACTTATACATCCACATGCCCACCATCCAACCACATATTCATCCGTTCATCTATCCATACGTCTATCCATCCACTATTGCTCTACCCCATGTATGCGCCTGTCATCCATCCATCCATCTTGTGAATGCTGAATGTGTTATGCACCAGATCCTGTGATAAGAGCTGGGGCTATAAAGGTACGTAAGGGATGGAGCTTCCCTCAGGGAATCAGACAGGAATACAGAAGGACAATGTCACCCCATGAGGTAAGAACATCAGCTAAAGGTTTGTCCTATGAGAGGGAGGCACAGAAGTACCTATCCCAGCCTAAATGATGAGTGGGCCTCCTGGAAAGAAGAATGTCTCCCACTTAAAGAAATCAATGGGAAATGGCACAGAGAGAAGAACACAAATAGGCAGAGGGACAGCAGTGAGAAGCTGGGAGATCAACTCTTTGGCAAGGCAGAGGATGAGGGTAGAAAAACTTGCACACTGCCTCCAAGTGCATGTGCCTGAGCATGGCATGGCTGCGGTGTCCAGGGAGCATTTACAGCATTCATCCCCAGCAGATATGAAGTCAAGGAAGGGGTTATTATTACTATGAGAAGATGAGTCAAGGATGAACCACTGAGGAATCCTAATGTCTGCACAGTGCTGATGCTGCTGGTGATCTGCCTGGACTCTACACAGCTTTCACTCATCCTGGACACAGACATACCTGGATACCTTCCTGAGCCTTCACTGATGAGCTAGCCATTCAAAGGAGGCAGGAAGAAAGACACTAGCCCAGAGACAAGGGTATGGAATTTTTTAAAAAATATATCCAGGGAAAGCCAAGACCTGCGTAGGCTGGACTAGCATCCCAAAGATGCTTCAGAGGAAATTCCTCTGTCTCAAAGTCATTGCTGAGCTTTAGGATCCCTGGTTTTAATTGGATAAGTTAATGATGATATGCTCAGGACACATTAATATCTTACTGCAGTCATTAAAAACTAGGAGACAGAGGTATATGTATTAATGTGAACAGATACCTCAGAACACGTTTCAGTGAGGATAGCAATGTATGAACACACACACACAAAACTGCATGCACATACATAAATATATTATAATAAAAACTAGGAGGAGCGTATGCTAACATGCTGGGGAGGTCAGGGAGATTCCAAAGGGCTTTCAATATCCAAGCTATGTGCATCAAGACATACTGAGATATATTTGTTTCGTAATGAGAACAAAATTGTGATGAGACCTAGGTGGCAGTGACACAAATCTGATATTTTTAACTTCCCAGATTTGCTCCTGAGCTGTCAGGCCCCAGCACTGGCTTCTGTGACAAGGAAAAGAAGGAAGAAAGAAGTAGGCATGGTGACTCACTGAGGATGTTGGATTGAATTACCATCAGAGAAAGAGTCCAAGTTGTGATCGTGAAGGAAACCGCAAGGTGCAAGCTGGGGAAATCATGTTACTACTCAGAGCAAGCGAGGATGGGAATCTATACATGGAAACATGTCCTGTGCAACCCAGATTCAAAGAGGACAGGAATGGCATGTGAAGTAAGATGGGAAACGCAGGCAGTTTGGGGCAGGAGACATGTCAGAGTGCCCTGGCCTGCCATTCCATGCATCACAACATCCTGCACAGTCCTCCGCTTTGCATCTCTGGCCCCCAGCCTCCCGGTAAATGAGTCTGGATCTGCATGCACTGTGGTTTTACCTGAATGCCTCAAAGCTGGCCAGGAACAAAAAAAAAAGTTCTTCTCTAGACAAGTAAATTAGGTCAGTTGATGAACAACTTTTTCTTAAGAGGATTTGCTTACCTAAAGCCTATAAACTGAGTCTGCAGAAGTCTCATTGTATCAGGTGCATCTGGATACCTGCTCACGTAAACCTTGCGAGGAAGCTGGCTACAGAGACAGGAAATAGGTCAAAGGAGTAGAGCAGCAAAGGTCCACCTGAACCTAAACTGATCATGAATGTACCTTCTCCCTATAAGCAGAAATCTAGAAAGAGAATTTTTTTTTTTTTTTGCTCCTTTGTTTCTTATAACAAGGGGATGGGGCAAAAATAAGAGCCTGAGAGAGCTCAACTCAGGTGATTAATTCAGTAAATAAAAGGCAAGCTCTGTGCACACCTGTCCTATCACAGCAGACTTCCTGAAAGAAGATTATGCACTGCTGACATGGTTCTTGGGCTAACCAGGATAGCAAGGGCTAGTAAATCATTCACACAAGGGGCAAAATTTAAAGGAGAACAAAAAACATCAAACCTATAATTGGTGCCAACAAACAAAAATTTATTCAAACCAGGGCTGGAGAGATGGCTTAGCAGTTAAGCGCTTGCCTGTGAAGCCTAAGGACCCAGGTTCAAGGCTCAATTCCCCAGGACCCACGTTAGCCAGATGCACAAGGCAGCACATGCATCTGGAGTTCGTTTGCAGTGGCTGGAGGCCCTGGCACGCCCATTCTCTCTCTCTCTCTCTCTCTCTCTCTCTCTCTCTCTCTCTCTCTCTGTCACTCTCAAATAAATAAATAAAAATTTTAAAAAAAATTATTAAAAAATTATTCAAACCAATCCATGCTGAGTAAATTTGCTTGCTAAGTAAGAGAAGATCAGACATCTCCTTTGCACAGTCCACATTAGTCTCCTTGCCTATCCCAGACTTGCATACACTGTCTCTAGCAAAAAAGAAGCAGGTTTTTTTTTTTTTTTTTTTTTTTGACTGTTCAAGGTAGGGTCTCTGTCTAGCCCAGGCTGACCTGGAATTCACTATGTAGTCTCAGGCTCGCTTCAAATTTACAGCAATCCTCCTAGCTATGCCTCCTGAGTGCTGGGATTGAGGGTGTGTGCCACCATGCCCAGATAAGCAGGTATTTTTGAGGCAGGTACAGACCCAGTGGGAATGCAAAGGCAGCATGTTCACCAAAAGACGCCCATGGAAACTTGTAGCAGCCCCATTCAGAGTGCCCAAGCAGAAACATGTGAGGTGTTGGATTGGTTAAACGTTAACACACTGTGCTCTATCCATAGAGTTAAAGATCTGTGGTGACAATGAACCAACTCATGACACAGTGACACTCACAGACAGAAGGCCGAGACAGACAAAGGAGAACTTTTTCCTCATTACTGGGGATTGAACTCCTACACACTAGGCAAAATCTCCACTGCTGAACTTTATTTCCAGCCTTCATTTGATTTGTCACACAGGGTTTTACTAAGCTTCATAGGCGGGCCTTGAACTTGATCTGAAGAGAAAGGCTTTAAGCTAGTGATCTTCCTGGCTCAGCCTTCAGAGAAGCTGAGTGACAGGCCTGGCCCCCAGCCCTGCCTATCATTCCATTTAGAATGATACTAAACCTAGAACAACTAATATTTGCTATTAGAAGTTAGGATAGCTGGCTGGAGAGATTTCTCAGTGTTTTAAAAAGTCTTGCTGTGCGAGCCTGATGGCCTGAGTCTAGATCCCCAGAACCCTCATCAAGCTGGACTCAGGAAATACAGGAGTGCATGTGTCTGTAATCCCAAACACACAAAGGTAATGGAAAGCAGAGTCAAGAAAATTTCCAAGCTGGAGGCCCAGCTACTCTGACTTTCACAAGTGGCAAACGAGAGATGTCCCTGTCTCAAACAAGGTGGAAGACAAAACCAACACTTTGAGGTTGTCCTCTGATATCCACATATACACCTTGGTATGTATACACACACTCGCATGCACATGAGCACACACACACACACACACACACACACACATAGGCACTCATACACACAAGCTAGGATGGAGATTATAGCAAGGGGAACAAGCCATTGGGGGGTGTGAATACCTGATTAGAATGTATGTCTTCACTTGTGTTTTTTACTTCAATACGAAGATTGTTTGAAGATGTCAAAGAGGAGGGGCAATCAGTGATGCCAGCTCACATATTTGCATTGTTACGCATTTCTTATGGTAACATTCTCTTTACGTTAACTGAGAACTTCTGTACTTCCTGAGGTAGTGAGTTTCAAAGGAAAACCTCTCCTCTCCCTTAACAGGAGCACAGATCTGACCCCAAGTCTCTAATCCCTGGTGGATGGATATTAATAAAAATGGAATGTTCTTTCCTAAGAGCACAATGCCTAGTTCTATCAGGATTTCTTTACAAAAGACCCAGGAGTTATGATTCTTGGGTCATTTCCTTGGTGACAGAAATGCTAAACCTCTGCTCTGAGATCTCTCAAACCCTCCATCATGTTTAGCCTGGCCAGGAGCCCAGAGCTCTGAACATGGTTGGATTAGTTTTCTATTGCTGCCATAACAAATGGCCCTAAATATAATGGTTGAAAACAACACAGGTTTATTATTTCACTGTTTTGGAGGTCAGAAGTCCAGTGTAGGTCTCAATGGTCTAAAGCTGAGGTGTTACCGAGCAGTGGTCCCTTCTGGAGACCCCTTAGGGGAATCAGATCTATACCCCACAATAGTTGTCAGGATTCATCTCTATGAGGCTGTGGAGCTGGGGTCACTGTTTGCTGGCTGTGAGCAGGGTGGCCCTTAGCTCCTGTAAGACTCTCTCCTATCTTTGTACATAACCTCCTATGACTCAGAACCAGCCCATGGCTCATCTAGTCTGCTTAAGTTTCTACCTTTTGAACCATACCAACCAAAATTCTCCACTTTTAAAGACATGGGTAAGCCAATTGGGCCCATTTAGATAATTTAGAATTATTTCCTGCCCTAGGACCCATGACTCAATTCCATGTGCAAAGTCTCTAGAGAGGAAAAATCATCTTTCTATACTCACGTGCCATTTCTGACCCCAAAATGGGTGGGGTTCTTCCCACCCCAAGCATTCTCTCATTTATTGCAGACACTAACCAGATGTCCTGCAGTTTCCCTCAGTCTGAGCCCTCACTCACTGGCTGGACACACAGTGGACGAAGGCTCAATCTCACAAGATGGACCCCACCCATATCAGATGCTTAGTCCAAGCCAGGCCTCCTGCTCTTCTGCCCAATATGCTAGAATGGCTTTCAAGGTTCACACAAACTTGGACTCTGCTTATCAGTTTTTGTGCAGGCTATAACTTAGGAACAGCCAAACTTAGAGGTCACAGGGCAAGGTTCTGGGTTATACTATATCTTAGACACTTCCATGTATACCCCAGAGACATTCCAAATGCAGCCACTTGGTGCTTTACTGGATGTTACATTAGATAGGAATGTCTGATTAGCATTTGTACTAATTCTTAGCCCCACTCCTCTCCTTGGAGGCCAGGGGTAAGGGAGGATTCCAACCCTCTTCAGAGTTGGCTCCTGTATCAGTTACTTTTCACTGTAACAAAACACATGATAAAAGCAACATAAAGGTTGGTATCTTTTGGCTAATCCTTTTAGAGTGTACAGTTCATCATGGAGGGGAAAGCACGATAGAGCTCATGGAAGTGGAAGGTCGTGGCTGGGACTTCTCACAGCTGTGCAGAGCAGGAAGCAGAGAGAAGACAGGAAGCAGGTCTGGGTTATAGGCCCTCAAGGCCCACACCCATTTCCTCCAGTAAGGCTTTACCACCTGCAGGTTCCACCACCTCTCAAACAGGACCACTAGACCAGGACCAAGTATTCAAACGCAGGAGCCTATGGAGCAGATTTCACATTCAAGCCACGATGGCTCCTTGGCCAATCACTACTCTATTCTCTCACTGTACCTCATAATAGTGGTTGAATGGGACATATGATGAAAATGAATTGTGCTCCTTTTACCCCCAGGACTCAGAAAATCCCAAGAAGCTCTTGTGCCAAGAATCAAGGTGAGAGGCCAAACATCTAATTTTCAGGATGTTGCAGTCCTTCTTGGCCCTATAAAGTGACATATTCATAGGTTCCAAAGATTGTGTT
The DNA here is from genome assembly GCA_036346955.1 of Dipus sagitta. NCBI lineage: Eukaryota > Metazoa > Chordata > Mammalia > Rodentia > Dipodidae > Dipus > Dipus sagitta. Next base: position 264,159,909 of record CM070770.1, on the reverse strand, counting down.
ATGACCTAGACATTTTAGAGATCTATTATTTTGTAGTATTTTAGCCTTGCATTAAAAATACTATGACATCTCTGGACACTTAAATGTCTCAAGCTTTATTTACCCGAAGAAAGACAGGGAATTCAACACACTGGCAAGACTGCTCCAGAGAGCTGAATCCATCTTGGCATCAAGTCTTTCATTCAACAGACTGGAGTTCTATGAGATATCATGCTGAGTTCTGCTCACTGTGGAAACAGCCAGAAACAATTCAGGAGGAAATTTGCCTATATGGGGTTTCTATTTTAGTAGGATGAAGATGATACCCAAACATTGTTAAAATAAGCCAGCTGGTAGGCAGCACCTAGAAGGATTTACGAGCATCCTGCTGGTTTCTTCTTGAGTTAAGGCAGAAGATAGCCACAGCCTGGGCTGCCATCTTTCTCACAGTCTCATGACACGCCCTGAGATAAAAGATCTAGATAAACCATACCCAAGTTCCTGATCCATCAATGGTTAAAGACGATCCCATAATTTTATGAAGCCTGTTATGCACTGAGATATTTGTTATGTGGCAGTAGCTAACCAGTGTAATGTGTCATGTCAGATGGGAAGGACTTAAAGAAAAATATAGCAGGGAAGAACAGGCAATTGCAGAATGGAGTTGGGCTTCAGTTTAGAAAAGATTTATTTAAGAAGGTTTTATTTGATATCACAACAACTAAAGGATCCCCATGTAGCTATAATTTTTGAATAGGGTGGAGTTTGCTGACATTGTCCAATACCACTGACAGGCTTGGAAACTGCCACGCATAGAGACAGTTTCAAAGACACAAACTAATTCCTTTACTTTATTGCTATCCCTGCAGGATACACCAAGGCTCTGTTATCACAGCTGCTCCTAGAGATTCTCTGAGTTGTATTAAGACAGGGATTTCTTGCTGTGGTGTTGTATAACATACTTTGTATATCTGCCTGCATGTATATGGATGAAGAATTCCATATGAATTACGTTTCCGAAGGAGCCAGCTCAAAGGATGTTGTTCTCTTCAAAATGCAGATGGTGGGACTAGAGATGCCTCACTTGTAACCAATGTTGGGGCTAGGAAAATAACACATTCAAGGAGAAGCCGACATCCCTGTGACGGCCTGTGCTGTTTCAATATGCAAATTCATCTCAACTGCAAAGTGCATTTTGATAGTCTAGAATCTGACCCTCCACTCGTGATAAATCCCTTTGATTATTATTATTTTGCTCTTGCAAGTTACAATTTAAGATTCTCTCCAGCAGCAGTGGGCTTGAGAATATTGGTAGATGTAATTCTTGGTCTTGGCCGAGACAGAAACTAAAGTGAGTGTAACGATTTATACGACCAAATAAAAACTTCTGAATAATAATAATAACAATAATAATAATAAAATCATCTTTTCTCCATCTCCCAACCCTCTGAAGTCATTTAGTGCCTCCACCAAAGCAGAGCCAGTGAGTGTATCTGAAAGGACCTAAACACCAGCACATAAATTCCCCACTCTCTTAGAGATGATGTTTCAGAAACAGGCAAAGGATGAGTTGACCTTTCATTACCTCTGTATTCCACATTTAAAACGAAAAGTAACAGAAAACAAAAGCATATATGATGCTCTTTTTCTGTTATCGGCAGTAGCTATATCCTAGAGGCTCCCACACACCAAGTACCTCTTCTGGCTCCAGGGGTGTGGAACTGACTTACACAGATCCTGCCCACACTGCCCCTCAAGTCTCCCCTCATGTGTCCCTTCTCCCAGTCACCTTTTAGAGCTCCTGGCAGTAGAGATACATAAAGTACATAGGGTAGTGAGCAGAAATGTGTGTGCTCTCAAAGTCATGCTATAGTGAGAATCACTGCAATGTCTCCTGACACAGTAGTTGCTTCTTCCTATGGTCTGAGGATCTGTCTTCTGTCACCAGTGTCATGACTCCTGGCCTAGAGGTGAGTCTGGTCAGTCTCAGTAAGACCTCTACCTGCACAAGGGCAGACCTGTGGGTAATACCTCATGGCTGCTTCTCAGGCCAGCTTTCTTATCCCACTTCCCTCTAAATTCCTTACTCCTCAGACCAGGCTGGGATTAAGAGCCTATTCACATCCAGACAGGAAATGGAACAGAAGCCTTACTTGTCCATCTCCTGTGAGAGATGAAATTGGACTGGCTACTGTAGAGGGGAGTGATGCATCAAGACTGGTTACTACAGACAGGAGTCATGCATTAGTACTGCTCACTATAGATGGCCAAATATTGGCCTCTTTTCTGTTTCTTACTAGAAAGTGGTATAAGCACTAGAAGACACAGAGTGAATTTTTTTTCTTTTTTTTTAATTCTTAGTTTTTATTTTATTCATTTATTTGCAAACAGATAGAGACACATACACACAGAGAGAAAATGGGCACACCAGGGTCTCTAGCCACTGCAAAGTTACTCCAGATGTATGTGCCACTTTGTGCTTCTAGCTTTACATGGGTACTGAGGAATAGAACTCAAGCCCTTGGGTTTTGCAGGCAAGCACCTTAACCAATGAGCATTCTCTCCAGCTCTAAATTTCTTGTGGAAGCATTTAAATTTTGTGAGGCCTTCACTTCATGGAACGACTGGCAGATGCAAATTTAAGTTTTGTGTGGAAGCTTCTAGATTCCCTGATGAGCCCACCTCTTGCTTGAAGGACCAAATGACAGATACAGAGTGAGTTTTTCTATGGAAGTTTCTAGACTCCCTGATGCCTTCATCCCTGTCTATGACAGAGGGACTAGCAGCTAAGGTCCCCCAGAGAGTGCCCAGAGGACTCTCCTCTACTGAGAATACTGCACACTAGCTTCCCTGATAGGTACACTCACCTCCCATTTCTCCATGACAGGCAGTAACTTCTCTCCCTCTAACTCAACCATTAGAGCTGGCATTAAAAGGTTCCTTTAATAAGGAGAAGGGTAAAAGCCCTAAACCAGAGATATCCAACCTTCTGACATTGGACCATGATACTGTCATCTACAAATGTGTTGGGCTATGTTCATAGCTCTCCTGGAATGCACATGGTCCGTGGGCCGCAGGTTGGACATGCTTACAAGGGAAGGTATCAGAAGAACAGTGTTTCCTTCAAGGCTCTGAGAGCCTGTCATCATATCTGTCTGATGGTCTGCTCTCTGCTCACCATTATTCCTTAACTTCACCTCAGTATCTGCTTTGCCCCTCTCTTCCCTGTGTGTCTCCTGGGTGACATCATCTTACTAAGACCCCAAGAGCTATGTAGCCCACCTATGTTCACTGCTGTTGTGCCAGTACAACAAAATGCCTGACAGAAAACAACTTAAATGATGACAGATATATTTGGGCTCATGGTTTTAGAGGGTTTCACTCCATTGTGGTGGGAAGATTTGGAGGAGCATTTCAGTCCATAGTAGGAGGAGCTTGTAGGCTCTTCATGTCACAGCAGACCAGGAAGCGCAGAGTGTTATGGGAACCAGGGGCCAAGTCTAACCTTCAATGGTCCACCTTCGGTTACCCCCTTTCACCAGCCAAGTCACACCCCCTAGAGGATCTACATCCTCCAGAAACAGTGTCACCAGCTAAGGATAAAGCATTCCAATCCTGAGCTTGTTGGGACATTTCATTGTACCACCTCAATTCAGTGTAACCTCTTCTTAATTAAGAATATCTGCGAAGATCCAATTTGTACAAGGTAACTTCAGAGGTCCTGGGTGGATGTGAATTCTGGGGGAACTCTTAAGTTTTCTATAACTCAACGGGACCTTTTTGCTTTTTACCAGCAGTGAGTTCATTTAGCCCTCAATGTGTAAGGTCACATTATATTCAAAGTCTTTGATTATCCTGCTTGGGAAATTCCCACTACACAAATCTCACAGATTCCTCAGTCCCCTCACTTCATCCTTGGTGCTGAAATTATGCTGAGTGTCAGAATTACATCAAACAACTTAACTTATTTCCACCAGAAGAATGTGATCACTTCCCTTTGATTTGCATGGTATCTTTCTTCTTTTTGCCTATAAATGCTGACTTTGCAATCCCCGTGGCTCTGGACAGTCAGACACAGGCTGTGAATTCATCGGGAAAGAACACTTTCACTGCATTTGATACTGCATTTTCTTCCCTTGATTTAAATTTTATAATTGGTTTGGTGAAGTATTTATTATTAACTCTGTGGTTTTTTCCACCCCCATCTGCTTGATGGGTGTATTTTAATTTGTTTCTTTCCTTGGACTTGTGAGAAGTGGCTGTAAGGTATTATTCTCAACAAAACTCATTGCTTTCAAACATTTACTGAAGGCTGTAATTTTCTTAATAATTCTGAGGATAATTCAGAATAAATTTTATCACCACTGCAAGCTTGAACTTCAATGAAATAGATGTCACCTGTCCCTGTGGTCAGCTTCTCTCCCAAGAGCTCATCAGCCACAAGAGCCTGGGTTGTTGAGTTTAGACATACAGTTGACATAGTGCTGGCCTATCACATCTAGGCATTTTCACAAGCTTAACCAATGACTAAGTTTATTAATTCCTAACAGAAGTGGGTTAGACCTGATCATAAACCTCAAACCATCCAGGTGTGTTCAACACTGAGCATTGTGACATGACAATATCATTTCTCTTGTTCTATAAAGTTCACACTTGATAACTGCACTGGAGTTACAACAAAAAGGGGGAAATCTCATAATGTTTTAAGTAAGCTTAATATTTTGGATTAATCTGCATTCATAGGTTTTCTGGCCCAGATGTGGGGCCATTGGTTGGACATGCCAAGCCCATGAGCTCCTCCTATCATCTTAGAAAGAAGAAGAGGGCTGAGGCTAGAGCTCCATGGTAGAGTGTTTTCCTAGCAAGTGCGTGTCCCTAGGTGTGATCCCCAGTGCCACAAGGGAGGTGGAGGAAGGCAAGGAGGAGGAGAAAGAAGAGGAGGAAGAGAAGAAAACAAATAATCAGGTCAGTAGTGGTTGTCACTGGATTGTAGTGGTTCACTGGTAACAGACTCAATGGAATGGCGAGAAATTCTCAATATTATTGAGCGGAGCCCCAATGGGGAGATCTATGCACCAACATTCAGCAGAAGATCCTTTGACACACACCTTCCCATACCTCTGTAGAGTTCATTTCAAAGCTGTCTACTACCATGTGTGAAAAGTGGAAAACAATCTAATATGTTCAATATGGTCACTGTAGAAATGTCTCTGAGTGTTCAAGTTCAAGGTAGAAAGTTGCTGAGAAAGGAACGCTAGGGTTGGTCATTGACACAAGTTCAGAAATCAGGTGATTTATAAATGAGTTTGGAAAGACAATGTCCAGTGTGTCATAAAGATCATCCTTTGTTTTTGCTCTACAGCTCCTTGTTTATATTCTCTGCATTCACTTAACAATTTTTATTGAATATCTCCAACATTCCAGAGCTATACACTGAGAAGCTAAACTTCCTCATTAAATCCTTGATACATTGGCATAAGCAGAAAGCCATTGGAATTTAAATGTGTTACAAATTTTATTAAAAAGAGTCTACATTTTCCAAGAGTTTTTTTTTTTAATTTGATAATAAAAAATGTTTACTGCAAAATTAAAGTAAATAAAATTCTCAAAGGCTGGAAACTTAAACCAATATAATCCCCAGTTCAAAATCCTTTCTCTTTCCCTTGAGACACTTTCTGTGCTGTGTGAAGCCAGTGGACATGTTGTCTCCGGAAGATTACCCCCAGCTTGTCATTGTGGATGGACACTGACTTTGCTCCCCAGTGTGAATTCCTTTCTATCTTTGCCCGGAGAGGAACTACTTTGTTTTCTCTTCTTCTTCAAGGGCAATCACATGACTGGCTCTGCTTCCCTTTTCACTCTGGCCACCAGGAAGCTCATGGCCAAATGCATAGCCCAAGCAGAGCGGCTGTGTAGAATTGTTTGTCTGCATTTTTGCCATAACGTCACTCCTTCAACTTCACCTTCATCATTCCATCATGCTCTCGTTTTATTTATTATAAAATATTTTATACTCGTTTTACTTTTATTTATTTCTTCAAAGAAAAAGAATGAGAAAGAAAGGGAGAGAGAGAGAGAGAGAGAGATGGTGTACCAGGGCCTCTTGCTAATGTCAATGAACTCTAGACATGTGCAATACTTTTTGTATCTGGCTTTATGTGGGTATTGAAGGATTGAACCCAGGTCATCAGGCTTTGCATACAAATGCCTTTAACCACTAAGCCACCTCTCCAGCCCCTGTCATTTTTATTTTTTAGTTAAATATTTTGTTTTTTTTTTAAAAAAAAAACATTTATGAGAAAGAGTGAGAGATCAAGAGAGAGAGAGAGAGAGAATTAGCATGCCAGAGGCTCTGGCCTCTGCAATCAAACTGCAGATGCATGTGCCACTTTGTGTGCATGTGTCACCTTGTGCATCTGGTTTACATGGGTACTAGGGAGTCAGACCTGGATCCTTAAGCTTCACAGGCAAGTGCTTAAATTGTAAGCCATCACTCCATGCCCCTTTCAGTTAATTCTTAAGAATCATTTTGTTTGTATATACTCTATAGCAATTTTAGAGTTGGTGTACGCTTTAATAAATAAATTCAATAATTAAATCTATCATTTCTATCTCTACCATATGAACTGGTTCAATGTAGGGGTTCAGTAAATCTTTCCTTTCATGGAAGACTAAGCTCTTCCATGATGTGCTTTTGACTACTACTCTGAGGATGATTCCTTGAGTTGGTTATCCAGACTTGACTTCTTGCCTTCTCTTTGGAACGTCTCAACTCAGCAATCTCACTGTAGCATGAATTTAAATATACTTAAGCCAAGACACTTGAAGCTCTTTTCAGATAGAAGCAGAACAGAACCAATGTGCCTATTACTCCTTCTTTTCCTGTGAACACAGTCAGCAGTCTCCACCTGACACCCCTTCCTGTCCCTATCCCTCCAGTGTGAGTGGTATAGCAGGGGATCATATGGTTTTGAGTCAGACAAGGGACCAAGTCCAGTTTCGCCTCTTACAGCTGTGTGACTTAGATAACTACAGACTTTATTAAGCCTTTGCTTTCTTACCTAGCTAGAAATGACAAGTACCTTACCTTGTGGAGTTATTTTAAGAAGTCAGAATCATGTGAGACTCTCAGAATTTAATGTCTGCACAGAACAGCCATTCATTGTTCTTAGCTGAATGACTAGAGAGGTGGTTGAATAAATGGATGGATGAAGGCTGGTAAGATGAGTGGATGCGGGATGATAGACAGATGAATTGTTGGATGAATGGATGGAGAAATGAGTGGATGAGAAAATGGATCAAACCCAGATGTGGTGGCCCACATCTTTATTCCTAGCACTTGGGAAGCTGAGGTAGGAAGATTGCTGTGAGTTCAAGGCCAGCCTGGGCTACAATGAGACCCTGCATCAATAAAACAAAAATAAGGTGTGAGGTGTTTAGGGAGATGCCTTGGCAGTTAAATGCACTTGCTTTCAAAGCTGTCTGTCAAGGTTCAATTTCTCAGCACCTACAAAAATCCAGATGGAAAGAGTGGGAAGGCATCTGGAATTTATTTGCAACATATGAAACCCTGGTGTGCCTGCTCCCTACCCCCACACTCATATGCACACACACACACACACACACACACACACACACAAACACATGCAAATAAATAAATAAACGCTTTTTCAAAGTTGTTTTATTTTTTTAAGATGGATGGCAGAAAGGATGAGGGATGGATATGTGGATAAGTCGATAACTGGTTAGATGAATGGATGATCCTTAAAAAAATGGATAGATGAGTGGATGAATGGATGACTAGATGGACAGATGGATGATCAATGGATGGATGGTTGGAGGATGATGATGGATGATGGATGAATATACCACAAGTCTGTGCTCAGAAAAGGCAATGCCATTTTCTTGATACAATGCCTCCGTTTCACACTTACCCTGCTACAAAGCTGTGACTTTGTGCACACACTCAGTGTGGAAGCACTATTCTGTTTTTCTGTTTCCCAGGGTGTCTGCTTCTTATTTGGGCTTAGATCTATAGCATTTTTTATACCTCAGCAAAACAAGCCTAAAGCTTGGCCAAGAAGTACCATAGTTAGATCCACGTCTTACCTAAGAACTAAGGTGTTTCATCAAATCATTTTTAAACCAAAACCTCCAAGTGGAAGAGCTCAGTGCTTACCAGCATTCATGGCTATGACACAGACATTTTTCTTCCCTGATCAGAATTAAACATGAAAGGTGGACGCTGAGATCATGGAATTCTTGCTCTGTGCACAAGTTGCTCTATATAGTGAGGAGGCAACAAGGTGTCAGGACTTTTCTACTGTGAGGTGACAAATTTAGGGCCTTGTATATTTTGTGTGGCTGCTTTGCCTCAGTCATGGGAGAGGGGGGAAGTTAGTCAAAGGAGGAATATTAAAATTTATAAAAAGGCACAGAGAAAGGGCCTGCTGTTCCTGGGGAAAGAGTCTTCTGATCACCAGCTTTAACTGGAAGCGCTTGCTTCCTGTCCAAGCCATGGCATTAGGACAAACAGCTACTCCCAGTGTGCTGGGACCAGCGGAGGGAGGACACAGCTAGGTCTGAGACCCCCTGCTGGAGGACATCTGGATGTGGGGTCAACTGCCAACCAGGCCTGTTAAGTTTGGCCAAAGTGGCAAGCAAGACCAGTAAAATGAGACCTCTGGTGTCCCTGAGAAGGCTGGACAACCTGTGGCCATTGGGGACACAGGGATGGAGATTAAAGTTCAAAGGCACTCATAGCAGTAAGCATGAGAGCTATCCAGACATCCAGCCATTAAACCCTGGGACATGGGCGAACAAGCTGAGATGTGCCACACCCTCACATAAGACACAAAAGAGCGGTGTAAAGGAATAGAATAGAATAAGAGGAATAAGAGGAGAAGAGAGGAAAAGAAGGAAGAAGAAAGATCAAGCCCTTGACCACTGAGAAGTAATGTCTTGTGGGTCCCTCTCCATCCCTACATCCCTGCCTCCATGCACAGAGGCCTCCAGGTCTGGACCATCTCCTATCTCTGTCTTCTTATTGGACTGGGCCAATCCAGCCTTGGTCCAAGACACACAGCAGAGTGAATTTTGGGAACCTTGTTAATCTTTTTTCTAGCAAGTTGTACGTTTGGTAACAGTCTCTTGTATATGGTCCTCTCTCACTGTCACCACCGCCCCAGTTTTGTCCTTCATGCCCCAGGCTACCTTTTCTGTTCCATTCCTTGTATCTGTATTTTGCTGAATGTTCCAGAGAATCTCCTCTGATCATCCCCTTTCCACCCTGGGATCAAATGAACAAGAGTACAAAAGCACATTCTCCTAACCCACAGTGTCATCCCTCAAGATCTGTGAGCAATTGATTCCAGGATCCCCTGAGGGATTCAAGTCCAGTACATGAAAGAGAGTAATATTTCATATGACATATGTACATCTTCGTGCATACTGTAAACCCTCTGTAGATCACTAAGTACACCTGGAACAGCTCTGTGTTGAGGTCTAGTTATGAACTATACCTTAAAGGTACATCTGTGGAAGCGTTGCCCTCCCCCCATGCCACCAGTGTTTAGAGGTGAAGATGCTGAGAAGGGATGGCTCCTGAGGGCTCTGACCTTACCAGTGGATCAATCCATTGATGAATTCATACTTCAATGCCTTATTGGTAAACAGGTCACTAGGAATATGCCCTGGGGGCATCTGTCTTGCTCTGATCTCTTTCCTATATTTCTCTGCTTTCCAGCCACCATGAAGCAAGTAGCTTCCTCTGTAACATGCTTTGGACATGATGTTCTACCTCCCCATAGGCCCTGTGCAATGGGGCCAATTAACTGTGGCCTGAAACCTCTGAAGCCATGAGCTACAATAAGTCTTCTTTTCATATTTGTCATCTCAGGTATTTTATTGCGGTAATGAAAAATAACTAGCACATTATATAAAAAGTTGTCATATTGCATGTTTTAGAGAATAGTGACAAAAATACTTTAAAATGTTTAGTGCAGAGGCAAATTTTTGGTGTGTGTGTATAGTGTATGCATTGGCATATACAGATAAATGCACTTCTTGTGTACATATGCCAAAGCCATAGAGGGACAGTGGAAGCATCCACCTCTATTACTTTTCTGACTTACTTCCCTGAGACAGAGTCTCACACAGAACCTGGAGCTCCCTGTTCTCTCATTAGACTGGCTCACTATGAAGCCCCAGGATTCACCTGTTTCTACCTCTCTAGGTGCCGTGGTTACAGTCACACGTAACCATGCCCGGCTTTTTATGAGGGTGCAGGGAACTGGATTCCCATCCTCACACTTGTGCATCAAGTACTCTTCCCCGCTGAGCCTTCTTCCCAACCTGCAATCTAGTGAATTAATATTCCAAACTGAAGTTCTTTGAACTCACAGATATGGAGCCTGCAGATTGGGAGGGTCAATTATGCATACTTAAAATAACTGATATGGATAACATATAACATTATGGAAAATCTTGCACACTAAGTCAAAACTAGAATGAACATAGAAAACATGGATAATGGAGGCGGCTAGACATGAAAAGCTATGTGATACGTGTAAATAACATGCCCAGAATGGGAAAAAATCCCAGAGACAGAACAGATTGGTGGCTGTCATGGGTAGGAAAGAAGAAATGAGAGTGACTGCTAATCAGGACAGGTTTCCTTGGTGGTGAAGGAAATATTGTGGAATTAGGTAAAGGCCATGGTTGCATGACTTTGTGCATGTTGCAAGTGCTGCTCACTTTCTCCTTTTGTCTTTGTGTGTGCCTGCATGTACATGTGTACATGTGTGGACATGCATGTGCCATGACATGCATGTGGTACTGATAATCTGTCCTCACCTTCCACCCTGATAAAGGCAGGGTCTCTGGTTTGCCACAGTGTGTGGCAGGGTAGGTGGTCTGTGAGCATCTAGGGAGTCTGCCTCTGCCTCCCGTTGTGCCAAAAGCATGATGGGATTACAGGGACTTTCACAGCTGTGTTCGGCTTTGTTTTCATGCTGGGCTGTGGGGATCATGCCCATGCAGCAAGTGCTTGGACCCACTGAGCCATCTCCCCAGCCCAGAATTATTCATTTCAACTGGATGGTTTCATATTCTATGCATTTCACCTGAATTATTTTGCACACACACACACACACACACACACACACACGTGTGTGTATGTATGTGTATATGTGTGTGTGTATGGTATATGTGTATCAGGGTGTTCCTCTCAGTACATGTGGTGGCATGACTCATGTTATTTGGCTTGTTATCACTTTCCTGAGTTTAGCTCTGAAGCTCAGTGGCAAGGACTACAGGCCCCTGGTGTTATCAGCAGAAGCAGACTCCAAATAGTGGTGTTTGCATCCGTGCATGGGAAATGGAGACTCCAACCATGCTCGTCTCTAAGAAGCCTGCAGCCCGCTTATGCTGAAGGGCAGCTAGGCAGGAGCAACGGAAGAGGCAGTAGGAAAGAAAATGAGCATGAAGCCGAGCTATGTCCCACACCCAGGCTTGAGAGGAGGAGCCTTTTATGACTCCCCTCTTGCCTGGCTTTGCCAGGAGAGCTTGAATGTTTACACAGCTTGGCTGGCAAGCGTGTTGGCCGGGGAGGCCCTGGCTGGATGGGATGCGAGGCCCTGCTGGGGCTCTGAGACCCGCGCCATGAGGCCTTCTCCTATCTACCCATGTCCTCCCATGCTCCTGGCTAGATGCTGGCAGTTCTGGGCCAGCACAGGGCAGGAAAGACCTGGGGATCTTGGCCAAGGCCTCTGTTACCTTGGCTCCAGCATGGGATTCATTCACAGTGGGGACCCCAGCCAGGAATGGCAGTTGCCTGTCCCGTGGTTTCTCTGGGAATGTGTGCTGTTTTAGGCCCTGGCTTTCCAATTATTCCACCTTCGTTTACTAAGGAACCAAGCCCGTTTTGTTCCTTATGTCCTGATGAGTGTCTTTTAAAATTATTGTCTGTGTTTACTGTGTTGTGATGTGCATGCACGAGTGTGCTGCATGCACGCGTGCAGAGGCGAGTGGAGGGTGCTGGGTGTTCTCCTCTCTTCCTCTCCTGCCTTATTTCTCCCAGACAGAGACTCCACTGAGCCCGGAGCTCCCTGTTTTCTGTTAGACTGGCTGACCAATGATTCCCAAAGATCTTCCTGTCTCTGCCCCACTCGTCACTGGGAGCATGCCAGTACTCTTACATGCCAAGCCAACTCCTCAGCCCTTAGCTGCGGTATTTTTTTTATGAGACCTGTAGCTTACTCTGCAGCCCAGGTTGGCCTGGAACAATGTAGCTCAGGTTCAGTTAAAGCTTGTGACAATCCTCCTTCCTTGGCCTCCCATGCCTGGGTATGAATATTTTCTTGTCACATCCTCCTCTGCCAAAAGTCTCCTCTGCCATAAGAATTTGCTCAGCAGAGAGATCTGCATAAAGCACTGACAGAGTGACATGACAGGAAAGAGACATCAGAACACCTTGGGCAGAAGCCTTGTAGCTGAAGGGAACTGTGTAGAGTGCTGAGCAGGGAGGAGAAACCAGGGTTCCAGCTCCTTGTATTGGCTTGGGTCAGGCAGCACCACCATAAGAGAAGGCCCTGGAATTTGAGTGGTAAGGCAGCTCTGCCACTCATCAGCTCTGAGATATTAGAAAAGTGATTAGACTCAGTTTCTTTGTCTAGAAAATGGGTACAGTACTTGTGCCCATCTCTTGTGTTGGCTGAACACATGTGAGTTAAGTGTATAGCTGAGCCATGGCCCACAGCATAGAGTTCAAACAATATCAACTATTCTTTTGTTTCTTTTTAAAACCTTTATTGATATCTTTCAGAAATATAAACAATATACCATGATCACAATCTCCTACAACCTTTCTCTTCCACCCCTTCCCACTGAATCTTTTAATTTTATTTTATATATATTATAACAGGATACACTATTATATCCCCTTGCTCTGGCTACTATTACCCTGGGGACCCTCCTCAGTGGGGTTATGGTATTCACTGTGGGGTCATAAAGGCCTCAGCCAGTCCCTATGGGGTAGTGGGGGTGGGGGCAGGAGTCAATTATTTTTACCAAAAAACAACTTTCCTTCCTTTCAGAACTTCCTATAATTTCCAGGGAACTCTGTGCACGGAGGTTGCATAACTGCAGGGTTTTAATAGTTTTCTAAGTGGTCCCTGGAGCAAGATGGGGTACCTCCTGATGGCCCATCGATGACCATGGCCTCCTTTGGAACAGTGTCTACTTTAAAAGACAGAGCTGCATGCATGCTCTGATTTACATGACTTCGGAATGGGAGGATGTCAGTAACATTAGCACTCAGCCTCGGGTAGTGGCTGACCAAAGAGACAACGTGATGACTGCGACACTCACAAGGCTTAGGACCTAAAACACACACAGCAGGTGACAGCGTCATGTTGTGTGACCTGACACCGCATTCTTGAGTTCTATGCTGCCATGCTGAAATTTTAATAATTTTTCAACACTAGGCCACATATTTTTGTACTGGCCCTTACACATGGTTAGTTGGTCATTTCTGCACACTGGTGCAATTCTCAAGGTAACCACTGTCCAAATGTGTGCATGTATGTGAGTATATGTGCATGTGTGCTTGTGCACATGTGTGTATGTATATATATGTACATAGTGTGCATGTGTGGGAATGTACATGCAACGTCTGTGCATTGTGCACCTGTGTGCAACAGATATATGTGTGCGCATGTATGTGTGCTTGTGTGTGCACCTGTGTCCATTGGTTGAAGCAGGGAGGAAATCCTTAGGAAATGCTCTGTTAGGACAAGCGGTGGGAAATCAGCACAGCTCAGTATGAACAGGGTCCCAGCTGGCTCACCCGCCCAGCAGGTACAGAGGACCCCATGTCAGCGGGCGCAGGGAGCCCAGAGCAGCAGGCGCTGACTCATGAAAATCTCCCGGCAGCGCAGAAGCGCCAGTGATTCTTCTCTGACTTCCTTCCGTGTCTCCTGCGCATGATGTATGAATTGCCTTATTTACCTTTTCCCTCCAAACCTTCTCCTTTATTATTTTTATTAATGTCATGCCAGCTCTGAGAAGGTGTTGCCTTTGCAAAAAAACAAAGAAAAGAAAGAGAAAAAAAGGAGAAAGAAAAAGAAAGAAAAAAGAGGAAAATGGAAAATAATTCACACAACAGTTTATTCTCAGCAGAGGGAACATATAGTAGTGTATGTGACAGAGAGAGAGAGAGAGAGAGGGAGAGAGAGAGAGACCTAAAATGGGTTGGTTCTAACAGAGCTCCAAATCTGAATATAAGTAATAATAAATTCAAGTTTTTATTTCAGTCATAAGCAGATTCCCAAGGAAAGTTTTATCATCTTTAGTGACAATAAAAACGTTGCTACATTTAACACATTTTACGTTAAAAATTAAAAGATTGAGTGCACTTAGAGCCAGGGGGAGTCTATGGAATAGAGTTTTAAAACACACATATGGGGTTCCCAAAAAAATGGTCTTAGCACTTGAGGGTAGATGTGTGTGTATGCTCATTCATGTGTAAACACACACCCGCCAGTGTCATTGATTGTACATTCAGCAATTGGATTCAGTGAGCCATGGACTCTGTAAAAGTCCCTGAGACAGGTGTGTCCCTGATCAGAAAAATAGGAAAGTTTAGAGAAACTTTGATAGCTGACCAAGGTTACACAGCTCACTTCAGAGCCAACCAGATCTACCTAGCCCCAAGCTTCTGGGCATAAATTCCAAATACCCTTCTTGGTTTGTGTCTGTAAACATGAGACACCTTGATTAGCTATGGCAAAGAGCCACAGAGCCACAGGTTGACACTTGACCAGCCTGCTGATCTCTTCAGAGACTGAGAAAGTTAAGATGTGATCTTTCTAGTCTGTCACCCAAGGCACAACTTTCTTCTCCAGTTCCTCTTGTTTTAGACTCTTTTTGATTATTCTGTGATGGGGAGCTCATTATCTATCAAGCCAGCCTCTTGCATACTCTTATAACTCTCTCAGTGACAATGTCTGTTTATACCACAGGAGACAGGTCTTTTCCTTGCTTGGCTCTGGCTTTCAGTACAGGTTCCCCTGGCCTCATGGACTGGCTCAGTCTTAAAGCAGAGCACATTCCAATTTCCAGTCACTTGCCCTGCAAGCCAGTCAGCTGCCAGATCACTTTCAACCACTTTAGGCTGTTGGTGTTAGGGGTCCAGGAAAGTCCTTGAAACCCAAACCTTAGAGTTATTTTTTCTGATTTTAATCAGAGAATTGAATATAAGAAGACTGAGAAAGATAATTATTAAATTACTATATTTATTGAGGGAAGTACAGAGCCAAGGAAAGGCACCCACGTGGCTACAGATCCCATGTGGAGGGCCTGAAAAAGTCATGGAAGGAGAAGAAGGGAAAGAAAGTTTGTGAAGCTCCTGCCATGTGAGGATCTGGAGGGGATAAAGAACCAGTGAGGAGAATAAGAGCTAGGGGGCCTTCTCTGCTGGGCTCAACCTGGCTGGGCCTGGGACCAGCTGAGGGAAAAACTTACCCACAGTTTGAAGTTCCCAAGTGGTCAGAGAGCCTGCCCTCCCCTTGTAAAGATATTTAAAACCTTATAGCGGTGAGCTGCTTTCCAGCTCAGGTGAAGCCGAGGATCAACTGGTTGGTTAGAGCTAGGGGCTGTATCAGAAAGAGGCTAGCCCTGACACCAAGTTCTGGGGGCTGAACTCGATCAACCACAATGTTTAAATCCTATGAATGACCTCCCTCCAAGGAGGGGTCCTGGTTGCTTATAGAGAAACAGGTCTAGGGAACTAGGCAAGAGATAAAGAATGAGATCATTTTTGATTTCCAGTTAAGTGCAAACTTCTGTCATTTTTACCTTCAGGGGTCCAGTCACCCTAACTGTACCCCCCTCACAGTTCTGAGCCTTTTTCTGCAACCGACCAGCTGTGTGCTCAAGGATAAGCCACAAAGCCTCACTCAGTGTTTGACTTCCTGATGGGAATCTAAGAATAATAAGAATCACCTTCTCACCTCACAGAGCTATCCTTAGGATTTATGCTGCTTTCCTAAGCCCTTTCCAGGGTCTAAAAGGTGCCCAGTGAACTATGCCCTGTTGGGCCTTCAAGTGACCTTGCAATTAAGTTGAGGACCAGGACATGACAGTGACTCCAGCAAGTGCTTGAGCAGTGCTTATGAAGTCACACAGTTTGGGATATGAATCCAATTTTACCTTGTACTAGCTATGAGACCTTGAGTGAGTTACTTATCCTCCCTGTTCTCTGCCTCAGTTTCCTAATCTGTAGAGTGGGGATGATATGATCACCTGTCTTGTGAGCTCTCTGTGGGGATTACATGAAAAAACTCTTAAAAATGCTCAGAATAGGATATGATTTGAATATGAAATGTCCCTCATGAAATTGTGTTAAAACCTTAGCAGAGCCCAGCTGGAGAAAATAGGTCAATGAAGGCATGTCCTTGGAGGCTATATCTTGTCCAAGTCTTCTTTCTCCATCACTTCTTCCCTCCTTCTTGCTTTCTCTCCCTTTCATCTTCCTATACACCATGAGGTGACAAACCACTCCCATCACACATTCTGGTAGCCAAGGGCATGCAGCATACAGCCAGGCAGCTGTGGTCTGAACCCTCTGAAACCATGAACCAAAATGAACCCTACCTCCTTTAAGTTTCTTTTCTTAGGTGTTTGGTCTCAGCAATTTAAAGCTAACAAACACAGCTTAGAACTCATTTCATAATATGCTTTGAAATATACACTAGCTAATAGCAAATAGTATTGCTTCCTACTCAGAGAAAATTGTCTCCTCTGTGAAACCAGCTGTATCCCAAGCAGGCAAGCTATCCTGCATGTGGAAACCATAGTCTTTCTCAGCATGTTACGTCTCCCAAGCAGGTAAAAAGAACAATAAATCCTCACCAAATAAAGCAATGGAATCAACAGAAAGAACACATTCCTCTACATCCCTCGTCATCAAAGAGAAACATCTGATGTTTATTCTCAAAGTCCACGTTAGCCTTCCTTCCCTTATATTTTAGTAAGTTTAATTTCTGAAATGTTAAACAGTTGTTTCCCAATAAATCGCAGTCAATCTTTCTGGTCCCATTCTTAGGACTTTTCATTGCAGCAGGGAAATAAGCTCTTCCAGCTTGTTGGAGAAAGCAAATGTGTTCTCATTGTCTATTCATAGTGGTGTCACTGGGAAGGGACCTCGAACATGCACTTAGTCAGGCTTCCCATTACCTATCATTCAAATGCCAAGTGGAGTTCTTTTAAAAATGGATTGCTAATCTACCTTTATTTTCTTCCAGGGGGAGTGGTTTGGATGTATGGTTTCATGAATAATATTTTTGTAAAGATGAGCTTCCCTAAATAATAGTGCAAAACTACTCCCAGCACAGGTGTAAATCCAGTCTATATAGACATTTCAAGAAGGCTTCCCCAATTCTTGATTGGAGAAGAATGACAGATTATATCAACTTTCTAGACAAAGCTCTAATTTTCCTAAGCATTTCCTCTGCATAGTATAGACACACAGCCATATTCTTTCAGCATTTCTTTCAGATTCTACTGGCCAAAACACCAGGGTTTAAAATGAAGATCAGTAATTCTTTTTAAGATTCTCTGGCTACCATCACAGAACCAGTCTTTGGCTACCCACCTCTGGTCTTTGGAAGTGTGTCCTAGGTTTCCAAGAGCAACCATTGAGCCCATTACTTTCTGAATGCCATTTGTTTCTGCCAATGTTGGTCACCAGCTTGGGGCTGTCAGCCAGATAAGACATGGATGAGTGATCAGCTCTTGGCTCCCTACCTTATGGGCCACATGTCTGCAGTATCTCCTTTTCTTCAGCCCCTAGGATGCTCCCTGGGTAACTTGGTAGTTCCTTCATTAGTGGGCATGTGGAGCATAAAAAGGTGCTTTTAGTGGTTGTGGTGTCACTGTGGCATTGACCCCGACACCTAAGTCTCAGCTGTCATCTTGGAACATGAGGCATGGAGGGGTTGATGGAAATGGCTCAGGTAGTAAAGTACTTGTTTCACAAACATGAGGACCTCAGTCCATCCCCAGAACCCATGTGAAATAAGAAAAACACAGAGGTGTATGCCTATAATCCCAGCCCTGGGGAGGCACAGACAGACAGATCCCTGGGGCTCACTAGCCAGCATGTCCAGCTTACTTGGTGAGCTCCAAGCCAATAAGGGACTCTGTCTCCAACAAAAGGCAGACTGTGGCATAAATGAGGAACGACACTAGAGGCTGTCCTGTGTCCTACACACACACACACACACACACACACACACTTGCATGTGCGCATGCAACTAGACATATGTGAACATACATATAGACATGCATGTACAGAACACACACATATGCAATTAAAATTTGAAAAGAAAATGAAACATGTACAGTGCTTATATCCCCACATGAAGAGCAAACGAGAGAGTGCAGGGAGTACTACAGCACAGTGTCACATGCGTGTTCCAGATACAGCAAGTGCCATCTGCACCACTGACACTGTCATTCTCTCAGAGTGCTCACCCGACCCCTGATCTTTGCTGATCATTGTCTGTGACAGTGAGCGCTGTCATCTATCAAGACATTTCCAGCTCTACTTTTCCTAGGCACGGTTCAAAATAACCAAGAGCTAGAATAAACCCTTCCTCCTCTGTTTCTCTTAGGCATTTGGTTCCAGCAATTTAAAACAAAAACAACTTAGAACCCAGTACTCAGGATGCTTTCAACATACAGTAGCTAAAACTATTGAGGACACTGTCCTTTGTCCTCTTTTCTTTCCAGCCTTTTGGTACTGGAAAGTAATGTTTCACACTGACTGTAAACTTCACAGGACCTAAAATCACCTAGGAAACCAGTCTCTGGTTTAATTATGAGGGACTAACTTAATTACGTTAATTGAGATGGGAAGAACCACATGAAATGTAGGTGTATCCTGTCCATGGACTGCGGTCCTGGACTCTGCTTCCTGACTGACGACTGACCGTGAACTGCTGCCTCAAGCTCCTGTCACCATGGCTTCCTCACCATGATGGTCTGTGACCTCAAGCTGTGAGCTGAAATAAGATCTTCCTTCCTTAAGTTGCATCTGATGAGGTATTTTGTCCCAGAAAGAGAAAGTAACTATGGCACAGGGATTGAACATAGGGCCTCCTACATGCCAGGCAAGTGTTCTACTGAGGTACATCCAAAGTCATCTAGAAGTTTCTCTCTGTCCTTTTCCATGGCTAGGAAATGTTGAGGCCCTCTGGGCCTTACTCTCCCGAGACACCTTGCTCATTAGGTCCTCTAGCTTCTGTGAATGGAAGGCCATTTTATCCTTCTCCAAGCTCATAAAACATTGCTGTTTCGTCTTTGCTTTCTGTTTCAGCCACTTGGCATCATGGACATCAGCCAGGTCTTTACCCATCACTCCACACTAAGGATTCCAAAACCGTTAAGGGCTCCATCCTCCTTTTAGCTTCTTGGCTCTGAGCCTCTCTGGGCCAGATTTCTCTGCAAGATGAAAATGACAGAGAACAAACACCTGGCTCTGGCCTGAAATGGTGCAGTTCTGTCATCCTGATACTCAGCAGCTCAAGGCAGGAATATCACTTGTTCAAGTCCCACCTGGATTACAGAGTGTGCTCAAGATCAACTTAAACAATGTAGTGAGATCATGTCTCAAAGAAAAAGAAATTGAGGCTGTAGTTCATATGTACAGCTCTTGCTTAGAACATGCAAGGTCATAGTTCAATCCTCAGTACTATAAACTTAATCAGTTAATTAACCAATAGCTATGGATTGGGAAACATCTGGAGATACAGGGTTGCTCAATCCTATGAGCCCAGGGTACAGGTGGTGAACTCACATTATGCTGTTATGCTTGTTTACATCATAAATTTTCTTAACTTGGGATGCCTAGTCAAAGGTCCCTAGCAACATATATACCTTAAATAACTTAAACAAGAAAAAAGGTGAAAGGTAGCCTTCCAAATCCAACTTATCCCCAACACTTAGAACCTTTTTCCCAGTGCCAGTGTTTGGAGAAGGGACTGCTAGTTTAAGTCTTTAACAAGAAAGCAAGGTCTTAAAGACAGACCCACCAGAGTGACTTCAATGGTTTTGCTAGGACTTACCAATCTGTGTGTATTGTCTGGGTACTTGGTAAGAACTTTCTACAAGGCATCAAAAACCTACAAGAGATGAAAGTTAATGGTCTCCTACTGCATATTGAGATGGTTAAAATTAATATATCTGGAGATGTGTGAGTACTTACTCAATGCCTGGCGACCTACCATACTTCATGAACATCAATTACATTCACTCAACAGTGTCTACAACACAATTATCAGCTCACAATGTCTCATAAACAAACAAACAAACAAAACATGGAGAGGATAAGCTAATGTCCAATGTCACTTTGCTTGGAATTGGGAGACCTAAGATGTGCCCTGGGGAATCCAACTCCAGAGCTATGTGTGAGATGGCCAAGGGCATTCTAGAGCTCCTTAGGGAACCAGTGTGTTGGCTTCCTTGCAGTGAGCTTCCTGCTGGGTGAGGGCATGGATAGCAACACATGTTTTGCACTGTGATCTTACAGAGCTCTTGGGAGGGTCCTGGAAGTCACCATGACCCTCCTACTCCATGGATTTTGGGTAGTGGTGGTTAGGAGAGATTTCTGCTGCCAGTTGCTTAGCTTTGATGCCACACCACAGGGAAAGCTGTCTCACTTTAGGAAAGTTATATGGCTTCTGTGCCTCCATTTCTTCATCCATGCAGTGGTGCTAATGGGACATTCCATATCTTGGTTAGTTTAAGAGACAAATGAATATGCACACCCACCCACTCACCCAACTGCTGAGAATAGTTCCTGGCACATAGTAGGTGCTTTCTAAGGCTCCGTTAGCATTTTGAACTGTGTGTATCAATAAGAACTCAACTCTTACAGGTAGAAGGTTCATGGCTGTATCATACACATTCAGGTGTGACAATAAGATTACTAATAACTTTCCTAGTGCCTTGTAGGTAGATTCTACTTTATGAATTATTTTCCTGTCTATTGTATTACCTTGGTTGATTTTCATAACTCCCTTGTGGCAGATCCACCATGATTCTCCCTTTGTACACATGAGGACCAGAGAGGTTCAGATTCACCTAATGCCACAGCACAGACTAGAATACCTGGATCTGATACCCAGAATTCATCAGACTTAGAAACAACCATGTGATCTCAAAGAGACATCAAAGATAAAGTCCCGAGAGATGGGACTATAGCATGCGAGCTCGGTATGCGGTTGCAACCCCAGAGGCTAGCTGAGTCCTCCCCATAGTAGGAAGAGAACACCTGGAATCTGTGACCTGCCTTGTCTCAACAGGATGCTGCAGGGAGTCTCCACCCCAGGCCACATACCCAAGGAGAACAGAATCAAGAGCCCCAGAGAAGCAAAGTGTGCCCTGCTGCTGCTCCAGGGAGCTCTCTTCCCTAAAGCAGCCTTCCTGGCCTCTCTGCTTACATCTCCCTCCATGTCTGCTAAAATGCTAACCTCAGTTCCTTATCACTTGTCATTGCTAACCATCCTCTGGCCTTTGGGGACCAGCAAGGACTACAACCCGGGTGGCCTGGCAAGTATCCAAGCCAGGCGACACTACTCCTGTGTACCCAGATTTCCTGCCTGTGGTTTGCACTGCTGTCATTGTGCTGGCTCACACGTCTTGCCCTCACTCTTGGGCTGGCGCAATGCTGTGTTCCCCTAGGACTGTGATCCTATGATGGTGGTCATGTGGGAGAAGAAAGCAGACCTCTGGACTATCCAAACAGCTTACCCACCCTGACTTGGACCTCCTGACCCCATTTGTGTCACTCTGCCTGTTCCTTATCTGCATAGGCTGAGCTGGGGGGGGGGCGGTTGCTGGAGGGCTATGAGAGATGTAAGTGTAGTGCACCAATATCCCAGATGTGTGCATTTACAGTGTGATCCCAAAGGCTCATACAGATATTGCAAAGAGCTGAGCTGCTTTTGGGTGTTCGGAATAACAAGGCTGGACCTTATAACTGAATTCAGATCTAATGACATTCCGGGGGACTTTGACCCTCCAGGAAGGAAAACTGGAGCTCTTGTGATAGTTTAAGAGACCCTTCAGTATCCAGTCTGGTTGTCTTGTCCTGTGTACTTTGCCATCCCAGGTCTGGGAGCCCAGGCCATGAGCAGGCCCCACTCAAGACACACTGCTTCCACCCAGTATGGCATATCCCGCATATCCTTTCCTTCCCTCTTCTGACTGGCAGGGCTCTGAAGTATGGGAACAGGCCTGAAAAGAGCTTTTCTTGGTTATTTTCTAGTCAGTAACACTCAACATAGTGGCCAATTTGAGAGAAAAAAAATGTTATTTCTGGCATTAACAGAGTAGAAAAGAGCAGTGACCTTGATCGTAATCAGATCTGGTGTAACCTCAACCCTGACCTTGGTTACTTATAGCCCACATTCTCTCTACCTAGAAGTGAGTGCCCAGCTCCAACTAAGGTCAGTACTGGGCCAAAGGAACAAGAGAGTATTTGAAGAGTGTTTTCCATGTGCCTGGACCCTGCTAAGTGCCTCACCTCACTTCTTACTTCTTCATGTAGTCACACCTGTAGGAAGAAAGCATTATTGTCATCGTCATCTTTTGGATGAATAAATGGAGACTCAGAGTTTAAGTAACTTACCCAAGATGATTCTGATAGGAATACAGGGGTCTCACCTCAGAGAATTCTGTCCTAATCACAGGAGTTTGCTTTCCTCTGAGATTCAGGGAAATGATGAATTGAAAGCAAGAACATATAGAAAATGCTTAGACCTGGTCCACAAGAATGAGGAACACAGCCAGCCACAGGGATCACCTTATGCTCAAGAGGTGGTGGGTCCTAAACAAAGCCTCAGCAGACACTGTTCTAGTTTACTGTCAGTTAACAAAACATCATTGGTTCTTAGTGGGACGCTGCAGGGGTTGTTGTACAGTGAGGAGGAGTCCTGGAGCTCAAACACAGAAGGTTTAGTAGATGGACCTTCGGAAGAAAACATGTAGCACACTGATCTTTAAAAAGGAAAAGTCAAGATCCTTCAAACATAGATGAGGAAGGGGAAAGTCTGCACTCAGCATTTGGCCCACCATTAATCCTTGGCAAACATTTCCTACAGGATCTCTGGGCTCTTCCTGTTATGGATTCTACAATTCCAGTTACAGCAGCTTCCCCACCACCCCAAACAGAGCTTCCTCCCTTTTTGTAAATCTCCAGAAAGAAAAAAAAATAATAAAATAAAATCACTTTCCCACCTCTGGCAAAATTACATCATTAGTAACACACTCTGTGCACTAGCTGGTTGTTTCTCCAGTACAAGAACTTCCAACGAGCCAGTGTCTTTGAAACTCAGTGCCCCCATCTCCACAATGCAGATAATACTACTGATTTAAGCTCCTTGCCAGTAGTTATGGAGAAAAGATATCAGCCAACAGTTTTCATTGCCTTCTAAGTGGGGGAAAAAAAGTCTCCACTGAGTGCTTTAATAAACATGTCTCCAACTCCCAATTGTATGTACTGGATGTTAATGCTGTCATCTCCATTTTCTGGAATCAAGACTAAGCTCCAAGGAAATAAAGATGAATAATGAGGTCACTGATTCAGGATTCCTCAATGTCCATTTAGAACCAGCCACGGAAAATGGTGTTTACAAGAAAATGGAGTCAGTGTGATGGAAAAGGTAGTTCACCAAACATCAACACATGCAGGAGTCTAAAATGTGTAGGGGGATAGAGGAAGAATAGGGAATTTGGATAACTTAACTGTCTGTTCTAATAAGTTTCACGTTGCTGGGATGAGCATCCAAAACAGGCACAGTTTAGGGAAGGAAGGGATTTACTTCAAGCTTAGAGATCCAGGGGGAAGTTCAATCAATGGCCGAAGAAGCTACTTCCACACATCCAAGCAGAGAGAGAGAGAGAAAAAAAAATAGCCAGCTAAAAACCAAAAGCAGCAGCAGGGAACTGGCAGAAAGCAGCAGGAAGCCAGGCAGAGCTCAGACTGCTCTGCATATTCCTTTGGGCTGGAAATCAGATCCACCCCCAGTGACAGCTCTCCTAGCCTGGTGGCTGGAGGCCCCAGTTACAAGCTTTAATGTACCACCTGAGTCTGTCGGGGACACACATTAAACTACCACAGTGTCGTACTCAGGGACACACACAGAACTAGAGGTAGAGCCTGGATTGAGATTGAAGCATTGTCGTACTCAGGAACACACACAGAACTAGATGTAGAGCCTGGACTGAGATTGAAGCATTGTTCAGCCTCACACTAAGGTCCTGCACAGTTCTATTCTGTCTCCTACATGATACTCTCAGTCTCCCTAACACTGAAATATCCTTGTTCTTTACACATATCTTCCCGTGCACTACACTGAGGTGACATTACACAGGAGATCAATGAGCCTGAACACTGTAGCAGCCACTTTTCCTACACAGAGCTGCTCAAGGAGTAGATTTTGGGCCATCCCTGACTGTGTGCAGTGTGGAATCACTACTGAAAAAGTACTCTACTCACTGAAACACATCAGGAGATATGATGACTCTCCTATGCCTGACACAGGGTGGAGGCACCAGCAGGCATTCGGGTAGTACCTCTTGGGAGGCAATCATCATGTTAAGGAGGCCCACGCTTGCAAAGATCAAGTTCCTGGTACACTGGAGCATGTACTAAAAGAGACCAGCCCAAAGCTCTGGGAATGAAGAGAGACCTGAGATTGTATAAAAGAGGCTTCTTTGGATTGTGAATGCCTCAATGATAGTTTGCCTGCTGGGGCTTTACAAAAAATCCTTTAAAATTGCTGAACACTTTCAGACTGAACTTGATTCAGGCTGTACATGTCCAGACCTATGCTATGGATGCATTTCCTTCATAAATGCCACACAGTTGGAGAACTCACAGCAGAGACATACCCCTGCAAGCATCATGTTTAGATTCAAAATTCCAAAACATAAGAGAAGACATCTTACGCTTCAAAACCTTTCCCAGGGGCTGGAGGGATGGCTGAAAGGTTAAGGTGTTTGTCTGCAAAGCCAAAGGACCCAGGTTCAATTCCCCAGGACCCACATTAGCCAGATGCACAAAATGGGTGCACGTGTCTGGAGTTCATTTGCAGTGGCTGGAGGCCCTTGGCATGTCCATGATCTCTCTCTCTCCCTCTCTATCTGTCAAATAAATAAATAAATAAAAATTAATAAATACAAAATACTAAAAACATCTTTCCCAGCCAAGGAAGAAAGACTGAATGATGAAAACAGAATTTTGAGGGTGTACTGAATGGTAACAGCATTTGAATCATTGTAAAAATGGAGCTTCCATGTCAGTAAAGTGCTTGCCTCACAATCATGAAGACTTGAGTTCAATCCCCAGTTCCCATGTAAAAATGCTGAGTTTTGTGGTACATATTTGTAATCCCAGTGCTAGTGAGTCAGGAAGACAGGCAGATCATTAGGGGTTCATTGGTCAGCCATTCTGACCTAATTGGTGACTTAGAGGCCAATGAGAGACTCTGTCTCATGAAAGGTAGATGGCATCTGAGAAAGAACAACCAAAGTTGTCCTCTAGCCTAAACACACACACATTCATCCACACTCACACATGCACCTATACACAAATGAACCCAGACATCTACACACATATTTTTAGAAAGTATATTATCTCTATGAAATTTCTCTTCTTATGTCTAATTGTTTCTCTTATGTTTCTCTTGATCCATGTGTCAATATTGTTGGATAGCAGATGTTATTATAATGTTAGCCCAGAAATTTCTCTATGTGGCAAACACAGGTAGTGTCTATTTGACTCAGTTGCTTGTTTATTGTCTAGCCATGGCTGATCTCATAATAATCCTCCCCAATAGCTAAAGGGTGACTCCATTTCTCTGTCTAATTTCTCAAAGGGGCTGTGCAAATTCTCTCTCAAGCACCAAGAAACATGCTGAGGACTTTTCTCTGCATGATAGTAGACTCTATTATAGAAAGTGGTGTTGAATCTCAGAAAGTTCCACAAACATTATCTACTTTGATTTTCACAACCATCTATAAGCATGAGTTTATTTTTTCATTCACTCCTTCAAAAAGACTTACTACTGAATGCCCTTTGTGGCCAGACAGTTACTCAGGACAGCATCTGACTCAAGTAGGGTATGGAAGATACTGGGTGTCCTGACAGCATTGTGAAGACGTAACAGTGCAATTGTCCTTTGCTAGCTGTGGGAGATTGGTTTTAAGACCCTCATGGATATCCAAATCTTTGGGCTCTCAAGTCCTTATATAAAACAGTATACTATTTGCAAGCAACCTATATACATTCTCTGTTGTAGTTAAAATCATCTCTCCATTAACTATAACACCAAATGCAAAGTCAGTGTTATGTTCATGGTTGCTATACTATATTATTTAGGGAGTAATAATAGGGGGAAAGTCTGTGTTTATCCAATACAGATGCAATTCTTGTTCTGTATACTTTTATCCACATTGGGTTGTATCTGAGGGTATGATCTGTGTGTGATGAAGTCTGATTGTTAACAAAGAACTACAAAGAAAGATGAGCTACTTGCCACAGTGGTGACAAGGGTTGGGCACAGTGCCTTTAGCAAAGGCTAGAAGCTTCATTGTGCAGGAGAAACAGAGAGATTAAGTAACCATCACCCAGCAAGGCCTGTGAATTAAGCCACCCCATGAGAATGAATTCATTAGGCCAACAACTACTGCAGCAAAGTGATTACTTATTAACTTGGAGGAGGCTTGACAAGTTTGCTTTGGTTTCTTTCTTTTCTCTTTCTCTCATAATACAGCTGCAAGGATCCTGGGATGGAGAACATAAAATGCCCCCACACTGTCTGGTGTGTGTCACAGTCCCCTTCCCAGATGCTCAAGCCCACTCAGGCCCTGAAAGATTTGCGAGCTTTGGAAGGCATTCTCTGGCATCCCACTGTGCCCATCAGTACCCACCCCCCTCATTGCTTTTCCTCCTCCATAAACCCTCTGATCTCTACTCAGTTCAGTTTCAACGGATGAATAGGAAGCCTGGAAGGAGATCTATCTGACTTAACCCTTCTGCAGGGAGACATCGTTTCCTGCCTATACTGGAGGCATGCTGTATACCTTCTTGCTGCGTTTCCCCACTCCACTCTGACCCATCTCTCAGGAGGATTATGCTTTCCTCTGGAATTGGCCTGCTTTTTGATGGGGATTTATTTGAAACAGGCAAATGAAACTTATCTAGCCATTAGCCTGTTGCAATTATTCCTGTCTGCTCAGCTAAAGGAGAGCTCAGCTGGAAAGCCCAAAGGGTTGAGCTGGTCATCTCACATTCACCCATGCTTCTAGGATTTCCAGTATGCACACAGGGGCATTTAGCCTTCCAGTGTGAACCCCACAACTGCACTTGGGTGGATAGTGAGCTCTGCTTTTGTTTTGAATGTTGATTTCCTCAACAGTGAAATGTTGATGGACACTTTTTTTGGAGAAACACATTACTTCCCAGTGACCAAATTTTAAATCATTCAGTGATCATCCAGCAAAAAGATATGTCATTACTTTTCCCCCAGAAGTTCTTGATCCCATTGGATATGGGAATTAGATAAGATTAAGTTCTTAGGCAGCATCAATTGATGAAGCAGACAGATCCTGTGCTGTCCAAGTGGAGAGAACACCATTGATACTTACTTAAACAGAAGACCGTGTGGTGTGGCCAACACGCACATACACACACACACACACACACACACACACACACAAGCTGAGGTGTGCTTGAAGTAGAACAGCATTAGGTTACTTTAAAGTGACAGTTTCTAAATGAGAGCAAAACTGTGTAATAAGATTTAAAAAATCAGACCCATTCTTAGTTCTTTAGCTCCCCAGCCAGTGACAAAATATGCCATTAGTGGCCACAGCACGATTCTGAAAATATACCTTCCTTACAATTTAACGCTTTTTTTCCCCTCTGAGCTAAAAATTACAAAGCCCCGGATTTCATCGCTCTTGTAATCTATTCTTTTCCCCCGACTTCCTGTTTTCATGAAATTTTAATCAGGCACTTAAAATAAATAGCTATGCAGAGCTTCTCTGCCTCCCCCAATAGCCAGGATGGATGTTTTGGGTAAAGTGATAGTCCGGAGACCTTGAGAACAGTGAATCCCATTCAGTCTTGGCAAGACAACAGAAAGGAAAACATGGCTAGGTCTGTGGCCTCACTCTCAGAGGGGACAGAATGGTCCAAAGACCTAGTATTGTTTGTTTTGGGGGCTTTTTCATTGTTGTTGTTTTCTTCTTCCTCTTCTTGTCCTCCCCTTTTTTCTTCTCCTCCTCTTCTTCTTTCTCTTCTCCTTCTCTTCCTTCTTATTCTTCCAAATACTGATAGCAATTTGATCAATTTGGAAGGCAATCAAGATGAAAAGATAAAAACATGACTAAATAATTTCAGGAGAAAGAACAAAAAAAATTAAGCCACAATAAACTATTGAAATCCATTTAAAGTGGAGAAATGAATCATGCAGCGTAAGCTTCCTTTACTGCTGATAGTTTTTAATGATGTGTATGTGAACTGCCTTCATCTAAACAGAAAAATGTCTAGTGGTAGGAACAAGGTAATATTTTGTTTTTTATACTTTTCCTGTGATGCTACATCTGCAAATGACATAAAAACATTAAGCTATGAGTCACAGAGAAACATATTTAGAAGTGAATGTCCTTTCTAGTGATAACTTCAAGTTTCATGAACTAACAAAAAGGTAATAGTACTACAGGGAGAGCGTGGATGTTCATCCTTCTACTCTGCAAAGACTGAGAAGGGTGTAAAGAAGATTCTCAGAGACATGGGAAGAAATTAATGTCCTTGCTTTAAACTGCCATGCTTCTGTAGGACAGTATTTGGTGAATAAATTCATCAGTAAACATGACATTAAGTGATGTGAGGGTGGATATCCTTTAGCCTCATGGATCGTGTTCTTGCCTCAAATGTGAATGGACTTGTGCTAGCTATGTGTACCCACAAATGGCCAAAAATGGTCCACCCAGGCACATATGCTGATCCTGGAGAAACAGGAACTGGGTTGAAACATTTAGGAGAAAATTTTTATAAGCCTGTAGAGAGAGAGAGAGATGATAAATATTTTACAACTGGCCAACCTGGGCACACACATGTTTTGGGGAACCAAAATTTATAGTATTCACTAATTTCTGTGGTGTATATCTCCCATTATCAACAGTTTCCAGCTACTGTGATATCACTAAATACAGATTTGAGAGAAGTGCACTTAACACCACAAGCTAGCACACAGAGTGCTCACAATTGCATATAAAATAGTATAATGTGGTAAAATAAAAAGAAAGTTGGGACTTTGGGGCACTTGTTATATTTTTTTGAAATTTTTGTTTATTTATTTATTTGAGAGCGACAGAGAGAGAGAGAGAAAGAGAAAGAGAGAGAGAAAGAGAGAGAGGGAGAGGGAGAGAGAGAATGGGCACACTAGGGCTTCTAGCAACTGCAAACGAACTCCAGACGTGTACACCCCCTGGTGCATCTAATGTGGGTCTTGAGGAATCGAGCCTCGAACCAGGGGTCCTTAGGCTTCACAGGCAAGCGCTTAACCGCTAAGCCATCTCTCCAGCCCCACTTGTTACATTTTTGGAACAATTTATTTGATTATAAGTTTTCATGATTAATTTGAAATAATGGTTTTGCACAATAGTAATGTCACAAAATTTCTGGTAATTTCACAGTGCGCTTTTAGGAACCGATACGATTTAACTCCAGTATGCCTGTGCTGCAGGGGAACCTGATGTTAGATAAGTTCTCTAAATACCACATGCAGTCCTTTCCACAAAGTAGCTCTCTCACCTCGAGGGAGATCACAGTTTTGTATCTGTCTTGCCACCTTCCACAGTTTCTCCACATTGTAATTGGCCACATAATAATGGTGCTGTCTTTCTTCCTTCCTTCCTTCCTTCCTTCCTTCCTTCCTTCCTTCCTTCCTTCCTTCCTTCCCTCTCTCCCTCCCTCTTTTCCTCTCCTTTTATTTCTTCTTTCCCCCTCTCTTCTCTCTCTTGCTTTATTTCACAGCCTCTGTTTTTGATAGAGTTTCATCTCTTTAATTTTTCTCCAAATACAGATATACACTGGCCTTCTTATCTGGTTTAAGTGGAATATAAACTGCCTCAGGAATGGAAGCTCCAACTCCCTAAAGAGAAGTCATTCATCTATTTGGAATCATGTCAGAAAACCTGGAGAATCTCCCTTTTTCTTCAGGGGTCAGGGATAGAGTGCCCCTGAAAGGAGAGAAGACAGAGGTCTGAATTTACACTAACTTCCTCCTCTCTCCCTCCTCCCTTCCTCAGCCTCCCAGGTACTAGGATGAAAATCTTGCACCACCACATCTGTTCAGCTTCCTTTTCTAATCCCAAGACTTCCTGCCCTCACACAACATGGTCTTTGGGTTATTCCCCTGCCATGGGGTACCACCATTTGGTTACAGTCATTGAGAGCACTTTCCAAGAAGCCTGTGAGGATGTGAATCTTTAAAAATCCTCGCAGCACTTTGAAGAAGAAAATATTATCAAGACACCTGGAAGAGCCACCTGAGAAGAGACTCTTAGTAAGAGGCTGCCTGTAGCCTGTTGGTTCAAGACCAACAGAGGAGAAGGTGAAATCTTCAAAACAGAAACCAGACCTGAGCCTCCAGACCCAGTTGCCAGGGATCTCCCAGCTCCCAGCAGCCTTCTGCCCCTTCTCACAGCAATCCCAATAAGCAGTGGTCGGGTTTCTGGCATGGCACTCATGGAGAAAGAAGCCAAGCTCCCGCGGTTGGATGCTTCCAGCTTCTGTGATCCACCCACACTATCAACAGACACTGTCCCAGCGGCCGTGAAACCATCCTCCTCTTGGCAAAATCCTTGCCACTTGGGTAGGAGTGAGCAAAGTCATCCAAGCCAAGCAAACCTGAGCAGAACATGGTCCTCTCTATGTACTGAAATCCAGATTTAGCATGATTTGGCAGAACGACAGCTGTGCTTGGCCCTGGTTAATGTCACAATCATATCTCAAATAGCCCATTCTCTTAATAAAACACAGTTTGACTCAGGGCTTTGAGATATCAGTTTGAAGGGATTGGAAGAAAGACAGGCTCTGACAGAGAGCCTTTTTTTTTTTTTGCGAACGCTCTTATTGAAGGCACATGCTTATGAGCCTTTCTGATAGATGGAAATCAGCCATCTTTAGCTTCCTTCTTTACAACCACCATTACCCAGAGATCCTCAGGAATGTGGAGGTTTCTTGGTGCTCTTTTGTTTGTTTTTCATAATTGATGTGCTTTCTCTTCAATCCCTTTGAGGTGGCTGGTGACCAAGCATGGGCTTTACCTGAATTTGCATATTGATAAGGTTTATGGAGCAGTTCCGGGTGCCAGAAAAAGGAAACTCAGCTGTCAGGAGTTTCGACTTCTGTTCTTACCTATAGTCTTAGTAGGCCAACTCAAATTCTTCCTCCAAACGAGAATAGAAGTTGGAGGGCTCACTTGATGGCCACATTATGGACCTGCTGAGGTAGACCTGGATGGAGGGAATGGGCTGTGGAGGGAATGGGCTGAAGGACTGATCCTAGAGTAAGTTATTCCAAACTCCAGTGGTGCTCTCATATATGAGCATTATCTTCTCCTAGGCAAGCCCAAGCAGGAGGTTTACTTTGTACTTACACATAGCTGTGTTTGAACCCAGTCCCTTCCTTTACTAGCTGGAAGCTGGAAAATGTAGCTATCCTGAGCCTCCTATTAATAAATAAAGAGAAGGAAAACAAAAAGGAAAGAAAAAAAATAAAGGAATTCTGCATTAGAGAAAATTGGGCAAATTATATTCAGAATTGTATGGACTAATTTAGAAACTTCTTATGAGTCTATTCCAAAATAAATGTTTCTAAAATGAGCATTAATAAAAATAACAATAATTTTAATATCTCAGATGATCTGTTGTAAGGGTTAAATGGATGAATGCATTTATAAATGTCTGACAGATGGCTAACACTTCAATAGTATTGGCTGAACACATAGATGGGAATAGGACTGCTAAGCATGCATACATGCTGTTTTAACTTAATTCCAAACAAGGTATGATGGATATTGTATTCACCAAACATCAGGACAGACATTTTCTTCTTAAAGAGCTATGATTAGTACAAGAAGCTCCCAAGTAGCTTCATGATACATACTTAAGGAGCTTCCAACCTTGAAGATACCCCCAAATAAGTTCTTTGAAAGAACTGTTGATTTGTATTTCTTCTAGCATAAGAACACAACTCAAGGTCCCGATTTTTCATCTAGGAAACTGACACAAAAGATGTATAAGAGAGAGAGATAGAGAGAGAGAGAGTCTTCTGCTGGGTATCACAAATAAATAAAGTGAGCCAGGGGCCAAATATATCTATGTCACTCCAGTGCCTTTCTAGTTTGCTTGTCTCATCTCATCAAGACTGAAAGGGCAACTTCAAAGTCAGAGCCCCGCTTCCAGACAGGTGTGGTGGCACAGGCCTGTGATTACATTATTCTTGAGGCAGAAGCAAGAAGATCATGAGTTTTAGTTATATCAAAACAGCAATTCCGGGCCCTAAAAGAAATTAGAAGTAATATACATAACTACAATTGAAGTATTTCTTAGCCAAAATACTTGGGACCAGAGGTATAGATGTTTTCAGATTTTGAGATTTTTGTGCACACATCATCAGGTATTTAGGTTGGGGCCCATGACTGAACAGGAAATTTACATCTCATATGTTCCTTTTGCACATAAACTTAAAGTGATTTTGGGCAACATTTTTAGTGTGTTTGTGATTTCACTGTGACCAATTACTTGAGGTCAAGAGTAAGTATGGAATTTTCCACTTGTGGAATCATATTGGCAGTCAAAAATTTTAGGTTTTGAAGCAATTTTGATATTTGTATTAAGGTCCCTTAACCAACACTGAAAAATATTTATACCCCATATTCTACATTTTCTAGGTGTTTTTTATTTTATTTATTTATTTATTTATTGACACAGGGGCAGGTTCTCATAAGACCTATGCTGGCCTCAAACTTTCCATGTGGCTGAGCTAGTTTTGAATCCTCCAGCATCCACCTCTCAAGTGCTACTATTACAGATGTGTACCGTCATGCCTGGCTAAGGCCCCTTTCTTAAAAAAAAAAAAAATCTAAAAGATTCTGGAAAATGTGTACAAAATGGAGCTGAGAGTGGTGGCTCATGCCTTCAATTCCAGCACTCGAGAGGCAGAGGTAGGAGGATCTCTGTGAGTTCAAGGCCACTCTGAGACTACATAGTGAATTCCAGGTCAACATAAGACCCTACCTTGAAAAACAAACAACAAAAAAAAAAAAACAGAAACAAATTAAGAATATTAATTCTGTAATGTATGTTTCTTTATATACACAATTATGAAAAAAATTACAAATGCTCCTAAGTTTTTCTAGTTATTGAGGGAATGAGTGATTATTATTTGTAAGTTTTGATTATCTGGATTTTGCAAGCTTTCTCCATTTTTTTAAGCAAAATTAGTCAATGATTAATTGTGGTATGTGTCTCCTTTCAAAAGTAGTTTAGTTACTTCTTTGCATAATTCTGTCTAAAATGCCTGTGGGTAGAGAAATAAGGACACATTTTAATTGAGCTCCTTCCCAATAGCCAGAAAAGGCACTTGAATCAGCCAAGTATGTGTCTTTTAGGGAGAAGGTACAGTGCAGGCGGGGGGGGGGGGGCAGATAAGAGGATGGGAAACTAGAATGTGCCACGGACTCACCTTGCCAGTAAGATTTTGGATAAATCCATAATACTCCAATCTCTAATTTGATAACATCCCTGACTCACCAAGTGTGTGTCAGGCTGGGTGGATAAAGAGCATGCTCTGACCATTCTGAAATGAAAAGCATGTGCCAACATGAGATATCTGATATCTATTGCTGGGTTATTAAGCGCTTCTTACATCCTATCCTGGCCTGGACATTTCTAAGGGGTAATATCAAAGAATTAAATAAAAAGGCAGGTAGAGGGGTCAGGTTGAGATAGCCCCTATTCTCTGTGCCTCTTCCCTCTACACAGGGCTCTTGGGAGATGTTTACTAAACCAGGAATCTTTAGGTCCTATAATGATTAGGAGACAGTGGGCTGTAGAAGGTATGAGGTCCAATACTGTTATTCAAGTGTTCTGTGGTCTAGAAAAGGCGTTGGGTCATTTGGGACAAGCAGAACACCATTGAAGTAGGTACTGCACATTAGGTTGCCAAATAAAATACAAGTTGCCTATTTCAATTTGAGTTTTCAAATAAACAAGGAGAAACTGTTACTCTAAGTAGATCCCAATATCACATAGGAAGGGAAATACTTAAACTAACAGCACGGTTGCCATTTATCTGAATTTCAAACTGAACTGGGCTTCTTGAGATTTCATTTGTTAAATCTAGCAAACTTGCTCCTGGAATACACGGTCTTTCAATTACTTTGTTTTTGAGTCTCACTGTGTTCCCCACACCTTCTCTGAGCTAACACTCCTCCTGCCTCAGTCTTCTGAGTGTTAGGATTATAGACATGCACCAACACACCCAGCTCCCCAATTACTTGGGTAGAGTGTGGAGTGGAAATGGACTCAAACTCTGTTCTGCAAATAGCAGAGGGAAGAGGGTGTGGGACACACAAGATGCCAGCCCTGGCAAGTCCTGCCATCTCTCATGTGTCTGGCATCACTGTGCCCTCCATGATGGCCCTTTCAAGCAAGTGAGAGGGCTGATACTTGAGAAACAAAGTGAGTGAAAAGCATGCACATTTCAGAGCCAGGTCATTAATTCAATTCAATCAGTCAATCCAGACGAGTTTAATCATTCAGTATACAAACTAAGTATTTCTTACCCTGGAGAGAAGGAGCAGGTGATCAGGCTTCTAGAAACTCAGACGAGACATAGCAAGTAAAAAGACTGAACTGAGAATCCTTCCTTATCGGGTCATTATGAGAAATAGGAAGACCCCTTCCCCACACTCTTTCATGTTTTTAATAAAAGTTGAATTCTTAAGGTATGAGTGTAAGAGGAGTGTTAGTACAGACAGGATATGATGATCTTTCTCTCTCTCTCTTTCTCTCGTACTCTCTCTGGTGACAGGACTAGAAGATGGACAAAAATAACACCAAAGAATGACATAGTGCCTCAGATGTCTTTGAAGAAGTACATGGGTCCTGTCTTGTCATCCCCAAGTGGCCAACATATCTATGTGGTCAGTACCAGCTATGCACAGTTAAAATAAAGCAAACAAATATCCAAATATCCGATATCATTGCTGGGAGCTGGCCTGTGGGTCTTTGCCGACATCTGCACTGCTTCACACAACCTCCTGGCCTCTAAAAATAGATATTCTGTGGTACATATAATTTTTATAAGATGACTAATACAGGAATGCCCTTTGGGATAACTTAGTGTCTTCGTTTCTCTCTTTTCTCTCTATATTTATCTATGTCTTCACTGGCCTCTTTGTGTAAAAGTTATGTTGTAGCCATAGACCAAGAACATGAACTAGGAAATTATTTATCTACCCCTAAAAGAACTATCACTTTTACCAACAGAAGAGACACCGATGTCTTCTAAGTAGGAGTATGCCTATTTTTGTTGTTTCTTTGTCTCTGTAAATTTTCCTAGCCAAAAGCTCTTTGACTTGTTATAAACTGCAGCATTTGAAGAAAAAGACTACACAGATAGATAGATAGACAGACAGACAGACAGACAGACAGACAGATAGATGAGAGAGAGAGAGAGAGAAAGAGGAGAGATGAGCCAAAGTTGGTTGTTCAGAAGTACAGCGTGGGAACAAGCAAAGACATTTTATTTCTAACTTTGAGGTTGAGTGTGAATGCGTTTTACTGCTTATAATAAAAAAGTAACTTCAATATCATATATTATTTTTCAGGCTGGGGAGATGCCAGTGGTTAAAGACACTTGCTTGCAAAGCTTGTTGGCCCGGGTTTGATTCCCCAGTACCCACATAGACCCAAATGTACAGTGTGGCACATATATCTTGAGTTTACAGTGCAAAAGATCCTGGCATACCTATGCAGGTGCTCTCTCTCTCTCTCTCTCTCTCTCTCTCAAATAAGTAAATAAATATACTTCTGAAAAATTAAAATATAGATGCTAGACCCACTTTGATTCCACTTCTTGTAGTGTCATTCTCCCTTAGACAGTGGTTTTATTGTGATAAAGAACTTAGGTAGATGGATTCCTAAATTTAGGAAACTGATAATCAAACTGAAAACTACCAAAAACCTAAACACTGCCCTTGAATGCAATACCGTGGAGCTCACGGAGTCCCTCCCCACATGCAAATCTGATGCTTTGCATGCAATGTCCTTCACCCATGATGTATAGAATTCTGTAAATTGCATCTACTTAATGACTACTGACCAGTCATAGCTGCTTTGTTTTGAGGGGATTTTCTGGAAAGCACCGAGATCAAGAACAAATCCAGGAGGATTTGGAAAGGAACACGGAACCTTGAGCTCAGGCTCTCCGCTGGGCATAGTAGTAAGCCTCTTAGTGTCTTGCTCTCCATTTCAATGGTTTGAAACTGGATGGGGATGATGACAACCACAATGATGAACACGCCTCCTTCACATTCTGGCCACAGAGACTAAAAGAACAGTTTACAGAGATTCCATTGTTGCTCCAAAATCTTGCTTAGGGACTTGCTTAGGCTCCAACCTGATGGAGCCTTTGATAGGTAGAGTCTTTCTGGAAGCCACAGTGAAGAGCCCTCACCCTCCCTTGAGCTCCCTGAGAACAAGGTCAGGTCATTTTTTTTAACTTGACATTTTTGGACCCGAGGGGAGAGGTAAGGCTCTGTACAGCTCACAAGTGATTTTTCAAGTCCCAGAGGCTTCAGTCATCAGTGGCTTGCTTCATATTCACACCAATTTGCTAACGCAACTCTGTAAGGCCAGAGGTCAGGTTGCTGAGTCACTACAGTGGTTGACAGTGTCAGGTCATCCTGCTAACATGTGGCTTCCTATTGTCCTGAGCAAGTGAGCAGAGCTCAGAAAATTCTGCCCTGATTCTTAAGTGGCTCCACCAGGAAACAAGATCAATTATGTCTGCTCCTATCTTGTTGGCCACAGTAAGTTACATGACCATGCTATATGGTCAAGAAGCATATGGAGACATTCTCAGATGCAGAAATGGAAGTAGAGCTGGAGATACTAATGATTTCTAATAGTATTTGTCACACATTTGTGTTCTGTACTCATAATTCATGAAAATAGGACACCGTTTTAAGCACCTCTTTTGTAGTTCTGCTGTAGCCCTATGTGAGTCCCCAGTAAATCAGGGGTAGAGTTCCACATTCATTATCTGCATGCATGTCTCTCTCTCTCCACTAAGGAGAGCATTTCCAGAATCAGGAATAAGTCCAGCTCACTCTGGTCTTGTGGTGGCTTGAAAATAGAATGTCCCCTATATCCTTGTGAGTTTGTGATGAAGCCTCATACTAAATCCCAACCTGATGGAGCCTTTGGTAGGTAGAGTCTTGCTGGAGAAAGTGCGTTGCTGAAGATAGGTCTTGGGGTGTTATAGCTCAGCCCTACTTGCTGAACTTAGTTCATTCTCTATTTCCTTCTTGCTGATGTGAAGATTTGATGCCCAGCTGTCAGCTCTTGTCATGCTTTCTCCACCAAAATGAAACTTCCCTTCCAAACAGTGAACCAGAAATAAAACTTTTCTTTCTATAAGCTATTTCTGCTTTGGTATTTTGTCTAATAATGAGAAAATAACTGCTACAAGACTCTTTGTTGAGTGGACAATTGGTGCTCTAAAATTACTAGATAAATGGATAGATGGGTAGATGGATGACAGATAAATAATAAATGATAAATGTACAGATGATAGATGAAGGCAGATGAATAGTTGATACATAGACAGGTAAATGATAGAGAATTAGATACCTGAGAGATAAACATATAGGCAAATGAAATGATAGACATAGGTAAATACTGGCCAAATGACAAATGATACATGGGTATATGAATGAATAATCAATGATAGATTGATGATAGATATGCATAAAGATAGATGATGAATAGATGGGAAACAGATAAGTAGATAAATGCAAATAGATGATGGATAGATACATAGATGACAAGATAGCTGGTAGACAGATAGATGATAGATAGATAGATAGATAGATAGATAGATAGATAGATAGATAGATAGATAGAAAAATAGATAGATAGATAGATAGATAGATAGACCAATTACCACTGCTACCTCCTGGTCCTAGTGCCTTACTAAACACAATGTATTAAGCAGTACAGCTATCATCAATACTATCTTGAGTAGGCAACACAGATTTTTGTAAAACTTTGGCCCAGATGGAGTCTATGACATCTTAGAGACTAGAATTCACTGCCAATTTTTTTCAAGTTGACAATAGCAACAAAAAGCACATATATGGTGGTGGCAGTGGTGAAGAGGCTTTTGATTTTTCTCCAGGATGTGTGTCTACATCAAGGGGCTCACCATATTTATACATCCATAAGATCTTGGGAAGAGCTCACCCTCAGCTTGCCAAGTCAGCATCTTTCACAGTAATAAATTAGGTCATTTAGTGGTTCCATTCATTGCTCAAATCTGCTTTAAAACATCATAGTCAAACTTGGACATGTTGTTTCAAGTTCAGGGCCATAGCTTTCTTCTAAGGTCTCTCCCGTAGGTATATCCAAATACAAACCAATCTATGATAATATCATGATCAGTAGCCTTTAAGTTCTACCAGCCATTGAGTAGTAGCTTTAGCAGGAATTCTGATGAGTGTCTCATAACCAAGGTTATACATTTTGCCAACACTGTAAAAGGAAGTCATTACTGCAAGACCTATGTTACAGTTGAGAATATTATTACCCCTCAAAAGAGTTACTTGGCATGCCAACATCTGACAGGAACAGGCCAGAGGGTCTAATCTTCTAAGCCCAGAATCATTGTTCTTCAGATCCCCACCAGCCCTGGCTATGGAAGGAGGCTTATCTGGCTTGGAATCTGCTCTTTACTTTGATCACATCCATCTTTCAAGTGGGAACAGGTTGCTGTTTGCTGCACATAGACTTGAGAACAGATGTCTCCCAGAAATTCTCAGGATGCCATGAAATCTGCCACCTTGAAATGTCCACCCAGCAGAATTCAAACCCAGAAGTCCTGGGTGCCAGAGAGACAGCTGACATCTCTTACCACTACCCCCCTCAGGTCAGGAGAGGAATGTGAAACATGGGAACTTAGAATGACTGTGACCATCCACTGAACACTCTCTATGGCTCTTCCCTGATCTCCTGGCCTTATGCAGGTCTCCATGGAACAGATGTGGCACAGATACTATTTTATCCCATTTCACAGATGAACAGACTGAATCTCAGGGAAGTACAGTAACTTTGTCCTATAGTTCATGATCTGAATTTCAGTCTGAACATTCTGGAATGCCAATTGTGAATTACGTTAACTATACAAAGAAGAGGAAAAAGGGTATTACTTTTCTGCTTAATTTGAAAAGGAAGATTGAGAAGGATCATTGTTGTAATTGCTATTAAAATTTATCATAAAACTGCAAAGATAAAACCAAATAATGATGCATTGAGGTTAAATAACAAGGAATAATAAAGTAATAAGAAAAAATAGTGTGGAAACAGATGTGTGTGTGTGTGTGTGTGTGTGTGTGTGTGTGTGTGTGTAGCTAAGACAAAATAAAAGATGTATCAAGATTATTGAAGAAAGGAAGATTTAGAACAAATGTTAGAAAACTGATTATCTATGAAAAAATCAAGCCAGCCTTTCATATTATATAATAAAATAAATTTTAGTTTCATTGAAGATTTAAAATGTAGATATAAAAATGATTAAAATGAAGAACAGATGAAGAGTTTGACTGATGGTTACCAGGAGAATCTTTCTAAACACAGAAGCAGATAAAGGTAATATTTCACTTGAATAGACTTCATTTACCAGCTAAATGTTATAAGATGTAAAAATGCAAGTATAATAAAGTAAGAAAGACAGAAGATATTTTGGCACAAATATGACATGATGTTAACATAAAAAGCTGAGAGATTATCAAGAAAAGCATCAACAATCTTGGATATAAAAGGGAAGTAAGTAGGGGAAAGTACAAATAATCCATAGAAGGAAGAATGAAAATGGCCATAAAATAAGAACAATAAAAATTATAAATAAAAGTGAATAATTGAAAATTAGAAATATAGAAACCTATTCAATATTGAATAAATATATGAATATGTGCTATCTAAACAAAAAGATAACATTGTACTTATATATGAAAGAGAGTTATTTGGAGTGAATAACCCTAATAAGGTAGCTACTGAAACATCGTTCTGCCTAGAATTTATAGTAGAATAAACTGATTTACTCTTCTTACAGAGCAATTTTATTTCCTGTATTGAACTTTAAAATCACACTTTTACAAGTCATTACATTTGTTACAGCATTTACTAAAGAAGTAACCAGAGAAAAACACAGGCTGCATGTAACTATGATGTGCACCATATGATCATAGTCATGTAGAGAATTCTACAGTACCTGTACATAGAAAATCGATTGCAACAATGATTTGTTTTTCTACTAGGACTATGAATGACTTTTAGGTTCTCCTTTGGGCTTTTCTTTGATTATACTATACTACACACACACATACATACACACACACACACACACACACACACACAAACACGATTAAATTAGATCCTACTGCTTAGAGATGCTCCCATTGTTAGCTGTTCCTGCTAAAAGGAGGATCAGAGAATCCAGGCATAGCATCAGTGATAAAGGGTCTCCAAGAAGCCGCCATGGCACCATATCACCACAAGAGGTGATTCAGAGATGGGACAGCTTACTTGATATGTGGTGAATATGAAATGTCCCCAGCAGGCTCATATGTTTGAACACTTGGTGGCACTATTTTGGGTGACTGTGAGACTTTTGTGGTGAGATGAGTTGCTGGAGAAACTGGGTTGCTGAGGGCAGGC
Source organism: Dipus sagitta (assembly GCA_036346955.1). Classification (NCBI taxonomy): domain Eukaryota; kingdom Metazoa; phylum Chordata; class Mammalia; order Rodentia; family Dipodidae; genus Dipus; species Dipus sagitta. The sequence continues at coordinate 264,118,848 of CM070770.1, read as the reverse complement.
TTTGAGGGTTTTCCCTCAGCCCCCCTTTCACTTCTGGTCCCAGTCTGCTTCCTGATTGCTATGATGTGAACACAGGTTTCCTGCTCTTGCTGCTATGGTTGCATGCTCTTCTGCTGCCATGCCTTCCTGCCATGATGGACTGAGTCCCCTGAACCATGAGCCAAAATAAAAAAAAAAAAAACCCTTCCTCAGTTAAGTTGCTTCTTTCAGGTATTTGATCATAGTGATGTGAAAGCAACTAATACAGGCGAGGCTCATTCAAAGAAGCCCATAACCATGTCCTTAGGTGCATCCTACTTTCTTTCTGAGCACCCCTTCCTCTCTCTCTCTTTTTCTAATAGCCCCCATGCTTAAAATCTGTATTTAAAATGTCTTCTAATAAAAGTAGCTAGCACAGAGATACTGAGTGAAATTTGGCCACCTAGGTATAATACAGCATCCCAGAGAGGCCAGCCCCAGAAACACCTAGATGAGAGAGGTAGAGTATCAGGGCTCAGTGGCTCTGCTATTCTGGAGACACTGAGCTCTGAGTGGACACTGTGAGAAGCTGAATACCCTCGTGGCAACTTTTTAGTCACTCAGCGTCCAGGTGCAAACATTGTTCTAAACAGGAACAATGACTTACATATCAAAGGCTCATTGGCCAGCTTAGAAGATGCTGGGTGGAGAACTGGGAAGCCCTGGTAGTTTTTCCTCCCGTGATAGCATCCCCCTCTGCTCATGTTTTGTTGGACTCTTAGAGAGCTGCCACGGCGGTGGTACTAGATGTCTGATTCCCAGTGTGCACCACAGAGATGGTTGTGTAGCCTTGAAAAGGTCTACCAAGGTGGAAGTTGTACTTTTTTTTCACAGCTTGGCCTGCAAGTAACTCATTCTGCATTCAGATACGGGGACTCTGGACTTTGCTTCTTTTGCATGGGGGGGGGGGGCAGAAACGATCTTGACGTTGTTGGTAGAAGTATGGAAAATGGTCCATGGAAGTGTTCATCAGGGTCTACCACAGACCAAAGTCATGGTTAGCTAAAACTGCTACTACTACAGTGTATCTTTCTACTATTACTATCACCACCATCAATATGACCAATGAAACCTTTAGTACTGTTATACCACAACCACCACTGTATTCTTCCTGTTATGTGTACTACTGTACGATTCCTACCTCCACTGTTACTGCTGTAGCTATTGCTACTGAATTGCTGTTGGCACTACTACTATGGCTGTTGCTGGAGCTCATGCTACCCCTGCACCTAACCCTGCAGCTACTGCCACTGCGGCCACTGTTACTACTGGTTTTGCTTTCTCATCACGACAGCTGCTGCGACTACTTCTCTTGTTCTCTGAGCAACTCATAAGCACTTCTAGAAATCACACATTCCAGAACTGGAGCAAATAGTCTTGACTTGAACTGTTCTTACTATCTCCAAAAGCTGTCCGTTGAATTGTTAGACTACACACTGGCCAGTGCAGAAAGGGTTGTTTGTCTGTAACCCAACTCCTATAATGCTGAGGGCTGAGTCTATCAGGTCCCATACAGACTCTGTACATTAGTCTCCCCTCCTTCCCTCCCAAATAAATCATGACTACCTAAGGCTTGTTCTCCTCTAAAAAGAAGAAATGAGACTTGTAGCATGAGGTGAAGTGCCCGAGTTCACAGAGCTGGTGAATGGTGTGGCCTTGATTCAGACATTTCTACCAGAGCTCTTGACGTCAGCTAAGCTGCTAGCGGTTGAAAACTAAAGGAGAGGTTTGGGCCCTGGCATCTGCTCAATTTCCTTGTGGCAGGAGATGGGTTTTGGAAGGAGAAGCTGAGCTGAGCTGGTACATCCCAGTTACCCCTGACTCCAAGCACTGCAGTGACCATTTTCTCCAGTTACTAAGAATTTACTTCGCAGGTAGCCACTCTGAGGTGGAAACTTGCACAGAGCCGGCTGTGAGTGGGGGGAGGGGAGAAAATGGAAGTGGGGAGGAACCCCAGAGACTGAAGGCAAACAGGAAGTTGGCTCCAGGGCTTGCAGGACCTCCTTCAATCTGGGCTTGGTGCCCCTAAGGCCCCCTTGTGTATATTATTTTTGGAATTGGCCATGTGATGAGTAAATGCCTGTTGGATTAGATAGAGTCAAGGCCAGCTTCCCGCCTGTTGTCTCCCAGGCAAGTCTGTTGTCAGCCCCAGGCACCGGGTCACTGGCGGCATTCCAAGTCACCTTAGTCCCCTACGGTCCTCCCACACCCAGAACTCTCAAGGCCCTGGATAACAAAAGGAAGCACGAAGAGAAAGGGGGAACTGCTCTTCCTTCCCCTCCAACCCCAGATCTGCCTGCTGCACATCCAGAGGCGAATCTGATGACCTTAGCACACCTGCCCTGACCTGAAGATCTTGCAAGCTTGGACTTTCTGGAGCCTGTGCTCTGCCGGCGAGCAGGGTTTCCTGGGCTGGCACAACAGAGCTTCCTTCCCCTTTGGGTGGCCTTGGTCAGTCTTCAGGGACTATGGCAACTAAATCTTGATATACTTCAACAAAGGAGTTACAAAGTAGTGGATTTCCACACAGTGAAGATCTTCAGTGGGCTTCATGTTGTAAGTCACTTGAGCTTATCCTGTAATAGAGACTCCCAATGTGTGGCATACCCAGATTGTGTGCACGTATACTTGTGGTTGTGTTTCTTACTCCATCCTCCTTAGCCAGGCATGCCACGGAACACAGTGACATGTTTGGGTTTTTAAGAGCAGAACCGTGGCATTGCAAATCTTACTAGACAGAATTATTCAGGTGGTAACATCATGAGTCCTGACATCCATATAGCAAGATTTTTTCTAGCTATTTGAAAGGTCATCAGGCAGAGATTGTCCCTTCCCAGAACCCTTGTATCTGCCAGGATTATTCCAGCATTGTGGAGACAGGCAAGCATGGAAAGAGAATAGTTTGGGGTCAATGAGAACTGAGGTACAATTCTAGCCTAGCAACATACCTATGATGTGGCTCTGATCAGGCACCTTCTTGGGTCTCTTGCATCTTATGTAGATGCCTACACTGAGGGCTCACTGCCACTTACAAAGAGCTTATGGCTGATGCCAATATGATGATCAGACAATTTTTGGGTGTTCTCAATATAATGGTCCTCCCAATGCTCTTTGCTCAATTCTCTCAACTTTTCAGTTTCCTGTGAGCAGGAATAAAAATGCAGCCACTGGTACTACCCAGTGAGAATGGTCACCTTCTAGGATAGCAGAAGAGAGCACTGCTGTGCAGCCAAGTTTCAGTGCCAGTTCTGTAGATGAGCAAGTTCCAGGTTCTTCCTTGAATTGAGATACTGAGGCAGGAGTTTTGTCTCTTGGACTAAAAGATGGGGAAAGTTTATAAAGGTGGCTTTTAAAAAGTAGATAGGGAGGGCTGGGAATATAGCTCAGAGGTAAAACTCATATGGGTGAGGCTGTAGTTCTAATCCTCAATATTGAAAATAAGAGTGGATATGGAGTAGAACACATGCAAACAAGAGTGGATGTGGAGTAGAAGAGCACATGCAAACAAGAGTGGATATGGAGTAGAAGAGCACAGGCAAACAAGAGTGGATATGTAGTAAAAGAGCACAGGCAAACAAGAGTGGATATGGAGTAGAAGAGCACAGGCAAACAAGAGTGGATATGGAGTAGAACACATGCAAACAAGAGTGGATATGGAGTAGAAGAGCACATGCAAACAAGAGTGGATATGGAGTAGAAGAGCACATGCAAACAAGAGTGAATATGGAGTAGAAAAGCACATACAAAGAGACACGACTGTTGAGAGTGGTGCTGCTCCAGATTGTTGAAATTAGCTACAACAGGTATGAAAATGTAAATTCATAAGCTTAGCAGTTAAAGCACTTGCTTGTGAAGCCTAAGACCTATGTTTAACTCCTTAGGTCCCATGTAAGCCAGACACACAGGTGATGCATATACAAAGCTGCATATATGCACAAGATGGTACATGCGTCTGGAGTTGCATTACAGTGGATGAAGGCTCTGACACACCAATGTCTCTCTCTCTCTCTCTCTTATTTAAAAAAAGCCAGTCTGTTGGGATTGCCTCAAAAAATAAAAATCAAAAAATGTAAATTAGTTAAAATTTAATACAACTCAGCACTCAGTTCCTCTGTTATACTAGCCACATTTCAAGGGCCTGATAGCCATAGATAGCTGGTACCTACTATATTTGACAGCACAGATCTAGAACATTTTATTATCAGAGGAAGTTTCACTCAATAGCATTGATTTAGAGATTATGAGATTCTAAGTCATTTCAATTTTTTCCCTTATCAATAGTCCATCACTGTGTTTTCCTATTTAAAAAGAAAAACAACATTAGAGGCTGGAGAGATGGTTTAGTAGTTAAGGCAGTTGCCTGTGAAGCTTAAGAAACCAGGTTTGATTCCCCAGTACCCACATAAGGCCGCTGTACATGGTGATGTATATATCTGGAGTTCATTAGCAGTGGCTATAGGCCCTGGTACATCCATTCTCTCTCTTTCTCTCTCTCTCTCTCCCTCTAATGAATAAATAAATAAATATTTTAAAATATATATCAGCACCAACAGGTAAAGGAAAATATTAAAATGCACTTTACTTCATACATTAATATTATGTATTAATTATATTCATATGTGTGCATTTATTAATATCATATTACCATGACTTTAAAATGACAACCCTAAACTCACAGAAAGAGAGGCTAACCTGGCACTATGTGAGGCTGACACTTTCACAGTAGTTTTTGTACTGGCCCTGGCAGAGATGAACTCCATAAAGGCCCCTTTTGTTCTGTATACAATCAAACCATCTTGAGCCAGGGACCTCTGGCTTCTTCAGGGCAGGCCAGGGCCCTTCACAACTCCCCAGGAGGCCACTTGGCATGCATTCCTGCTGTTTGCTTCCCTTCATAACTCTCAGTATACTAAAGAGATGTTTTTACAGTCTTCCCTCCATGGTTTTAAATTCTAGTCCTAAATAATATGAGGGGGGAAAGGAAGCTGGTATTACAAGAAGTACCAAAGCAATGAATAATTTTTGACCTCACCAGCCGGAAAACCAAACTTGGTAAAGATATACGTGTTTCTATGTGAAAGATGGGGAATGCATTGCTTGGCATGTGGGAGGCCCTGGGTTTAACCCCTTCACTGAAAAAGAGAGAAAAAAAAAAAAAGACAAGGCAAAACAAGCTTGTTGGAGGATGCAGACTTGGACTGACCGCTTGTGAGGGCCTGATAGAAAATGACAATGTACAATTATTAAGAATTTTAAGTTTGGAACAGCGTGGAACTCTGTCTGAGCATGTTACAGGCCTATGATATCAGCGTTCATGCAGGCCTTTATAATTTTATATAATTTACTGGTGAAAAAGGGGGCTTCCAGTAAAAAATGTTAGAATGTCAAAATATCCCAGTAATATTTGTCATAAGCATCCTTGTCAACCTCCCACCAAGTATTTTATTTAAAAAGTATTATGTGTGTATGTAGTGTGTGTGTGGCACATGTGTGCTTGCAAGTGTGTGTGCATAAATGTATATGTGGAGACCACAAGTCAACATCTGGTGTCTTCCTTAGTGACTCTACATTTTTAATATTTTATGTTTTTTTTTTTTTTTTTTTTTTTTGGTTTTTCGAGGTAGGGTTTCACTCTAGCCCAGGCTGACCTGGAATTCACTATGGAGTCTCAGGGTGGCCTCGAACTCAGAGCGATCCTCCTACCTCTGCCTTCCGAGTGCTGGGATTAAAGGCGTGCGCCACCACACCCGGCTATATTTTATGTTTTTTGAGACAGGTGCTCTCTGAACCTAGAGCTCACTGATTTGCCTAGACTAGCTGGCCAGGGAAGGCCCAGTGTTCCACTTTTTTCTGCTTCCCCAGTGCTGAGATTAAAGGTGTGCATTGCCACACCCAGTATTTTTACATGGATTCTGGGATCCAAACTCAGATTGTCACATTTTCAGAGCAAACACTGTGCTCATGGAGGACAGCATGTTTTTCAAAACTATCTTTGATATAAATACTTAAGTCTGAATGATTGCCACATAGCTGCTCTTAAAATCTGGTGTCCTCATCAGAGCACTAGAAGCCTAGACAGGAGGACTGGGAAATGTTTGTCAAAGGGCACAAACTTCTAATCAGCTAGGAGGAAAAAAACTCAAATCAATCATACAACATGGTGTTTGTTTACAATTATGAGCAACGTATCAGGTGCTTGAAATTTTCCTAGAATGTTGATTATTAAGTGTTCTTACCAGAAAAAATGATGGCAGTGAGGTAATACATATGTTAATTAGCTTAGTATAAACATTTCACAATGGAAAAGTTACCAAAACATCATGTTATACCCCATAAACACATGCAACTATTCTTTGCCAATTAAAAATATATAATAAAAGTTAAAGATAATTCTACTGGGAAAACATAGATGTGGTATGAATGCTACCATCATCAAAGAGTTAAGGAGACTGAATTCACTGGCTAAAAGACAGAAACCTCCCACTCAGCTGAGCATGGTGGCTCAGGCAGATAGTGCCGACACTGTAGAGGTAAAGACAAGAAGACCTTGAGTTCAAGGCCATCTCAGTGCGTTTAAGGTCAGCTTTGGCTACATAGTGAATTGAAGCCCAGTAGAAGATACATAGTGATATCTTGTCTCAAAAAGCAGTCATTATTATAAGCACACTGCTTTGTATCTACCCTATAAAATTATTCATGTCATCTTGTTTGGAATGTAATCAATTCATTACCCAAATGAAAATCAGCAAGGAAGCTGTTTGAACTCACTCCTTAGACTAATGGGATGAGCTTTCTAGTCATGTGCCCTAATGCATGCTATTGACTTTTGGGAGTAGGGTGCCATGGGATGAGAAAGAAGTAAGAAACTGTCGGCCTGATAAAATTGCAGGAAATGGGACTGGAAAGATTGCTCAGTGGTTAAGGCACTTGCCTGCAAAGACTAACAATCTGGGTTCAATTTCCTAGTACCCACATAAAGCCATGTGCACAAAGTGGTGCATGCATCTGCAGTTTATTTACAGTGACTTGAGGCTCTACTACAACCATTCTCTCTCTTTCTTATTCTCCCTATTACTGCAAGTAAATAAATAAATCTAATTAAATTGGGCTGGAGAGATGGTGTCGCAGTTAAGGCACTTACCTACAAAGCCACAGGACCCAGGTTGGATTCTCCAGAACCCAGATACACAAGGCAATGCAGGTGTCTGGAGTTCATTTGCAGCTGCTGCAGGCCCTGGCACACCCATTCTACCCCCCCCCCCCGTAGCCTCTCAAATAAATAAAATAATTTTTTTTAATCTAGTAAAGTCTAGTAAACCTTAAATTGCAGGAAATGGTAAGAAGTGTTTAGTATTTGAAGCAGAGAAGTCTATGTTTGTAGAGCTGTCTGCCAATTAAAATGATTCAAGTACATGTAGAAACATAATGGTGTTACGAGAATCAACTTGGTTTCCTTGGTGTATGGTAACTGACTCTTAGAAGCATGGACTTAGCTGTGAACTCTCATCTTTGCATCATGGCTGCCTCAAGTAGAGCAAGGTGAAGATTTGGGCAATTTCTCAGGGGATGACACCAGGGTGCTTGTAGGTACCCCTGTGACAGTAACACTTGAAGGTGGGAGGGGCACAGAGCTTATCTGGAAGTGCATGTGCTTCTTCTTGGCTGCCCAACGACTGTGGGGCCTGGAGCAAGCTAGCTCTACCTCAGTTTCTGTCAAATGGAAAAATGTCTAATGCACCTGCCTCAGGTGCTTGTGTGTGAAAGAAAGAAAAGATCCATGAAGCACTGAACCCAACCGTTGGCACCACGAGAATGACAGTATGGAGGATGGGTTTCTGTGAGGCATTTATGATTTTGAAACTTGATGTGGAGTCATCTACATATGGTGAACGTAATATTCTAAGCCAAATATTGGAGCATATGATTGGGTAATTGTGAAGTCATATTTGCAGGAAATTTTAAATTCACATTTCTGTTGGGAAATGTAGGACTTACTGACATGGTCACATGATATGTGTACTGAGTAATTTATTGTAAAGTTCTTTTCTGCAATCACATGTATTTAGCACTGGGGATGAAGGCGGGAGATCCAGAGATGATAAGGAGTCCAGCATGGTGTGAGACTAAAACATCTTCCTGGTGCCAATGTATACATCACTGATCCTACATACATACACATAGCTTCATTCATTAGCACACCTCCACACATCCACACACCATCCACACACACATACCTATACACTCCTATACAGACATGCACACCCTATACATATGCCTACACATTCAGTCACCTATACACTTATGAACACATGTTTTATTCATTAAAGACTGATCTCATATTGTCCTAATGTATACTGTAAGTACACAAGCATGTCCAATTTTATATACACATGCACACATATAGTATAGTTGATCTTGAAAGTGCACTTATATGTTCCATGGGAGGGAATTCAAGCCTAAAGTACTGAAACCCTGATGAAAAACCCGTGGCTGACGAAGCCATAAGCCCTAGAGTGGGAAACTACTATTGTCATCCTGCTAAATAGGTATATGATGCCTAACCAACTGCCCTCTAAATACTTACGTTTATATATTAATGCTACTCGCACTTTTGTTCTTTACTGAAGCTTCTCTTTTCAAATGGTGACTACTGGGAAGACTCGAGCTGTATAAAGAGCTGAGAAGTGACATTGGAAAGTTCAGCACTCAGTGGCACATCTCTACTCCACCCTCCAAGGTGCAAGGACCACTGCAGAAGAGGTAGTGGAAAGGAGGTAAAGCTAAAGGAAGAGGACGAGTGCTTGGAGATACTGTCTTCCCGACACAAAGTGGCCGTGGCACTCACGGCCTCATAGTGGCTGCATAAGAAGAGGTAAAATGATGACGACAAGATAGAAGAGAGATATTTGGAAAGAAGACAGGATTCAGTGGAGGGGGAATTCTAAAAGGAGAAAGGGGGTGTGGAGAGTGGATTATGATCATGGCATATTGTCTATATGTACAGAGGATGTCAATAAAAAGTAAACACACAAACACATTTGTTGCACTTTTTTTTACCTTTTTTATTTTATTTATTGATTCAAGAGTGATAGAGACAGAGAAAGAGGCAGATAGGTAGAGAGAGAATGGGTGCTCCAGGGCCTCCAGCCACTGCAAATGAACTGCAGATGCGTGCGCCATCTTGTGCAACTGGCTTACGTGGGTCCTGGGGAAATCGAGCCTCGAACCGAGGTCCTTAGGCTTCACAGGCAAGAGCTTAACCACTAAGCCATCTCTCCATCCCTGTTGTACTTTTTTAAAAATATATATATTTGTATTTATTCGAAGGAGAGAGAAAGAGATTGGGCATATCAGGACCCGCTGCCACTGCAAACAACCTCCTGACCTATGTGCCACTCTGTGCATCCGGCTTTACATGTGCACTGGGGAATCAAACCCTAGTTGTCAGGATTTGTATGGGAGAACTTTGTAAAGCCAAGAAATCTCTCTAGCCATATGTGTGTGTGTATATATATATATATATATATATATGGCTAGATATATATATATATAATGAGAAATCCTGAACATTAACTTTGAGACCCATTCTGTATATTGCCACCTAGATGCCAAAGCCAGCTCTCTTGTAGAGTCAATGTGCCAGGACTCAGTGTGAGAGGTTACTTAAGGTTATCAGATGGAACTTGAGTCTCAGGGACTTTCATTGTAGGAATTTAAAAGTCTTGTGTTATAAGAATGCTTTATGTTGGAGGCAGCATTCTGTGGGAATCCCAGAAACTACATGAAAGTGAAGACAACATGTCTATCTACAGGTGGCCTTTCCTCTCAGTCTGCTCTGTCCCAGTCACACCAACTACTTTGATTTAAAAGTTAGGGGCTGGAGAGATGGCTTAGCAGTTAAATGTTTGCCTGCAAAGCCTAAGGACCCCGGTTAGAGGATCAATTCCCCAGGACCCACGTAAGCCAGATGCACAAGGGGGTGCATGCATCTGGAGTTCGTTTGCATTGGCTGGAGGCCCTGACGTGCCCATTCTCTCTGTCTGCCTCTTTCTCTCTCTGTCTGTCACTCTCAAATAAATAAATAAACAAACAATTTTTTTAAAGTTATACTTGTGTGAATATGTGGTGCGGAGCTGGGGGAGAGAATATATAGTATACACAATGTTAATATTTTTTTCTTTTCTAGTGCTTGGACACAGCAAAGAAACAGGTTCATGGAAAACTGAGATCAGTTGTTTTAATAAACATATCATGGATTGATACAGTGGTTGTTTGCTTTTTAGTCTTGATTTATCTGTCACTTTTTTCCAAATTTGATTTATTGGTCAATTTCTTTTCAAGATTTGATTTATTGGTCAATTTCTCTTCACGATTTGATTAAAGCCCATTACATAAGTCTTTTCAGATCTACTTCAAAATATCATATATATTTCTAAGTATGGATGCTTAAAGTCTTTATTAATAGATGTTCTTGATTGATGCCTGTTTTTTTCATTAATTTTTTTTATATTTTAGGTAGCCATTTATTCTGTAACCAGAATCAGCATAAACAAACTAAAATCCAATTGTGTTATGAATTAGTCATATTTTAGATTTAGAGAGAAAGGAGCTTAAGCCTAATGAGGGAAAAAGCTTGTGTATGTGTGCATGTGTGTATGCTTGGTTGGTCTTGAAGCTCTGGATGTATTGATGATTTTTACAACAATTCCATGGAGAAGAATTATCACACCTCCTGTGAACATTTCTTAGTGTGTAGAAACTCGTATGTCCACAAGAAGGGAGCCCCTTGTTTCATTCTGGAAAATATTTAATTAGATATTTGACTTCAGTTCTTTCTCTCTTATTATTTTATAATAAACTTCCAGGAGGAGATACTGCCCTTCAGATACCCACCCAGCAGACTCAAGGACACTTGACAAGACAATGCAACTGAATCCCATGAGGTTGTCATTCTGACTGTCCAGCACCATACCTTTTTGCCTGTCTTCTTGAATCGTCTCTGGAGAAAAGGATGATCACTAACTGATCATTAGTTTGGACCTCTGGATTGGTCAGATTGATAGTAGTAAGTATAATTAAAAAAAAAAAATTGTGCTTCTCCAACTCCAGTCTTGACTGAGGTTTACCATCCATAATCAGGAATAGTATTGTCAACCTTGGGAGGTAGTTGCAGGGATTAGATGAACTAATGCATGCAAAGGATGGAGCCCAGGGTTGGAGAGATGGTCACTGCTGCTATTTGCTTTAAAATATTATGAAGAACTATGAATACAAATGAAAGATTATCATTTATAGAATGGTCATGACATGCCAGGCATGAGGTAAAATGTTGAAGATGTATAATTTCCCTTAGAAGAGGTCAGTGCCACATAAAATTTCCTATTTGGGACTGGGTAAACTGAGTCCCAGTCAGGACAGTGAATGTCAGCCCCAGTCCAGTCTACAACTATTCCACTCTTCACTGCAACCTCTTGTACTTTGAGAAAGCTGAAGCTGTTCTCTGTGTGAAAGCAGCTGGAGCTCTAAGTCACTCAACAGTGGCAGGTCATCAGTGTCATTGTCAAGGTGAGGAACTTGTGTGGTTTCAGCAAGGACTGAACTTAATTGATTCTTTGCCTCAGCCTTGACATGACCAGCAAAGGCCAGCTTCAATTACACTGGCCACATCCTCAGTGTGGAAACCTCCCTCAGATTGGTATTCCTCTAAAAATGAGCCATCTGAGTTCTTTGGTCTGTCCAAAGCCAGAAGCCAATGCAGTACATTTGGAAGTGTCTGGAGAGGTGCGTAGGTAAAGGCTGCTCCCAGCTTTGCTTTTGCCCATTTTTATAGGTTGGGATTCTAAGGAAACTATACCTTTAATAAATTGTTTGTAGGATAAAATACAATCTCCTTATCTTTGGATAAAGGTACATTAACCCTGCAAAATGAGCCATTTTGTGCACCCTACTCTTGAGTTGAAGGAAAAGCACTGGCTATGGTGGGTAAATGATACTTCTCCTGGTTCTACTGGGCCTTTGAATGCACTACTCTCTTCCATCTCCAGCTGCCTGGGGAATCCTTATCCTATGTTATGGGTTGGATCCAAAATGTCCCTCATTGGCTCATATATTTGGATGCTTGGTACACTGCTGGTAGTACTGTTTTAAGAGGTTGTGGAACCTTTAGGAGATGGGGTATAGCTAGAGAAAGTGGGTTAATAAATAGTGGGCCTTGAGGGTTAATGTTTGACTTTACCTTAGGCCAGGGCTCTCTGCTTCCTGATCCACCAAGATGTAATTAGCAGGGCAACACTCTCTTTCCACCATGACAATGAACTCTACCAAACTTACTCTGCTGTGATTTACTGTGACCTCTCAAGCTGTGAGCCAAAATAAGTTCTCTTCCTTAAGTGCTCCCTACCTGCCTATGATGTTCAGAGGGTGATTTTTTTCCCTCCCTAGTGGTTATGTTCACAGTAGCTAGTTCCAAGGCTGGGGACAATGAGAACTTGGAAATATTAACTCCTGAGTATAACAACTGTGGTCTAAGACTACGACAACTCCAGTTATCAAGATTGCCTTATGTCTCATGAGTTATGTCTGGGAGCAACAGAAAGAAGATGTGACAAGGATTCTGAACTGCCTAAGACCAAGTAGAAGGAGGATGGAATGTTAAAATCAGGGTCTGAAGTGCTCATCTGTGTGATCTTTGGGTAGCAAATTCCCTATAGGCAAAATGAGTGGCTAACATTCAGAGCCTGGAAGAGTTGGGAGGATTAAGTGATATGAAGAAACAATGTTTGTGGCACATAATAGGTGCTCAAGAAAACAGCTGCTGTCATGATGAGTCCCTGTCTTAGCAGCAGCTTGGCTTGTTTTGAGGAAGAAAAGTCTCTTCTCCCAGAAAATCATCTGTGGGGACTATTCCAGCCTCCTCCAGCTCTTCACATTGCAGCAGGTACTGGCAAGCAGTGTTTTGAGTGGTATTGAAAGAACCAAGATTTCTGAGTCTGCAGCCTAGAATGAGTGCAGTAGGAAGAGAGGCTGACATGAGCCCACCTGGAAGGCCCCTAGAATATTAGCCCACACTTTCTATAGAAATATTCTTGCGGGAGCAGCTCAGACCGACAGTTTGAAGTCTGCTGATGCTCATACAAGCACTGTGGTAGCTTGAATTAATGTCCCCCAATAGACTCAAATGTTTCATTAAAAGCTGTAACTCAGATTTCTAGATGCCTGGCTTGAAGAGGTGTCACTGTGGGTAGATTCTGGGGTGGAGCCCTAAGGTATTACTGAGGTTAGACCTGAATTCCAGCCGAGGTATGTAGAGTGCCTGAGCTCTGTCTGGGGATCCCAGAGTGTGCTTGCTTGTGGTGCTGGTGGTGGCTTTTCTCTCTGCATGGATTTGGTAAAGGGGGCCAGCTTCTTCTGCCATTATGGAACTTCCCCTGGATGTATAAGCCTGAAATAAATTCCATTTCTCCCATAAACTGTTTGGTTTGGAGGTTTATCCCAACAGTGTGGAGCAGACTATAACATTAATTGGTACCAGAGAGTGGGTTGTTGCTGAGATGAATCTGAGCATGTGGACTTTGGTCTTTTGGTACTTTTGTTCTGGAGGAATGGGAATAGACTTGGTACCTGCAACTGAAGATGCCTTCCAAAGCATTAAGCCAAGTTTTATGGACTATTCTGGTGAGAGTTTGAAGGTGCTAAGTGCAAAGAGAACTAACTGTATTTGGAGGCTTTGCTCATGAACTTTCTAAAGAGAAAGTACTTTGTTGGAACTGGGCTACTGGCATAAAGTCTGGTTGCATTTGGCTGCCCATGCCCAGAGAGTTTGATCAAAGTTAAATGTGTAATGGACTGATGTGCTTGGCTAAAGATACAGAACTGAGAGATGTAAGATTTAAAATTGGAGAAATTCAAGGCAATTTAAAATTTACAGACACAGTGACTGGTTTTAGTTTACTAAAGCTGCTATTGTCAAATACATTAGCAATTCTAAGAAAGATGACCCTACTACTTTACATTGAATCACTGGAAAGGATGCCTGAGAAAAAAGTGAATGACAGGAGACCAAACTCTTTAGAAAGGAAGGAATTTGCTTTTCAAGGTCATGATTTATTTCACCCCTGTATTAAGAATATGGCTGTGTCCTGTACACCTGGTATTGATTCAGAAGCATTAAAAAAAAATGTGTAGACTGGATTATAAAGTTCACAGGGTTCCATGAGCCACTCCTGAGACATGGCATAATAAAGGGCATGATGACCCTGATAAAGAACCCAGTGAAGCCATTGAATGATAGACTGTGGTTTGCAGGGAGACCTGAAGATGCTTTGAATATGGAAGGACTGCACAATGGAGTGCTGTTGGCTCAGGATAGAAGTTTTCCATGGCTACTCAGGAGTGGAATTGGAAAATCCAGAGACTCATCACTGGTCACTTGTTATAGATATCAGACTTGAACTGCAGATGTTTGCCTAATGGTTGCTGAGTTTGCATTGGTCCAGTATCTCCTTGTTATACCTTATAGCAATGGAAATGTTTGCTCTTGCCTTTATATGTTGAGAGTATGTAATTCGCTTTGATTTTACGGGACTCACAGTTAACAGACAATCTTAAATCTCAGATGAGATTTGGGACTTTGTAACTATCTTAAGTTGGTAAAGACTATGGGGACCTCTGAAGTTAGACTGAATACAATTTACAATGTCAGATGGTTATGAGGGACCAGGGAAGGAATGTGGTAGTTTGAATTTGTGTCTGCCAATAGACTCAAATGTTTTATAAAAGCTATAATTTTAATTTCTAACTGCCTGGGTAGAGGATGTTTCACTGTGGCTGGATCCTGGGATCCAACCCTAAGGTGTTACTGGGGGCGGATCTGAATTCCAAACTAAGGCATGCAGACCTCTGCCTTGGGTTCCCACTGTGTGCATGCTTGTGTTGCTGATGGTGGTTTTTCTGTCTATGTGGATTTGATAAAGGGGGCCAACTTCTGCCATTGTGGAATTTCCCTTGGATCTTTAAGCCTACAATAAATCCCACTTCTCTCATAAACTGTGTCTGATTTGGAGGTTCATCCCAGCAACATGGAGCTGAATGTGGTAAGCACCTTTGTCAAAGAGATGCCTCAGCACATTGTGTCAGCAGCAGGCTGTGCCTAACCCAGTGCCTGCATGCTGCCACTACGATGTTAGCCCGGAACAAGCTTCCAGGTAGTAACTCTGTTCCCTGTAGGACCACATCTTCCAAGGAAGCCCATGGGAAAGCTAGGACTTCTCAAGTTTTTTCCTTTGCCTTCTTTTTTAAAAAAATTAAAAGATATATACCTTTTGTGTGTGCACTTGCATACCTGCCACAGTGTATATGTAGAGCTCAGATGACAACTTTGGGTGTTGGTCCTCACCTTCTACCTTGTTTGAGACAGGGTCACCTGTTGTTTTCAGCTGCATTTGCCAGGCTAGCTGGCCAACAAGCTCCCAAGGAGTCTCTTGTATCCAATTCCTATCTCCCCATAGATTCACTGTTATTACACTCAGGCTACTATGTTCTGCTTTACATTGGCTCTGGACATTCAACTTGGGTCACAATGCTTGTGTAGCAAGCACATTTACCTACTGATCCATCACCACAGTCTTCTCTACCTTCTTGAAACACCATTGTGGGATGTGCTGCTTCTCTCGATAGACATTTCTTGATGCTCTTACCACTGCTCCATAATAAACCACCTCAGTCAATAATTACTTTGCACTTAATATGTTCCAGGAACTGTGTGCTTTGCAGTAGCATTTCCTCATTGTGCAGGTGAGGAAACTGAAGACATGAACATCAAATGACAAAGTCAGATGTCCCATGTCTGTATCTGCTGGACTCTGGAGTTCATCTTCATAGTCTCCATATATCAGGAAGGTAGAAGAATGTGGAGCCACATCAAAGATGCCAACACAGAGGGAATCTGTCTCAGGGTTATTTGAGGGATGGTAAGGAAAGCTTCCAAGGTAATGGATCCACTTCAGGATGGTATTTCAGAAGGAACATGTGATTAGACATAGCACAGGAACACAATGAAGGCGGATGAGGACACTTGCAAACCAATGAGGTACCCTTTGTCTCCTTTGGGTGTGGTCCATTGTATGGAATCCTATGATAGTCACTACGGCAATTCCCAATCCCAGGCTTAGTTCTAAAGAGCAAGAATTTTTGAGAAGTTCTCAGAAAAATGTCCTTTAGATGTGGACTCCCAAAAGAGAGTGTTGTGCCCTCAAGTTTGAAAGCTGCGACAGACACATTGTCTGTCTCTTGGTTTTGTTTCTCCTAGCACCTTCTCTGTCTTTCTTTTCTCCTAGCATATTCCTGTGGTGGCTAACAGGATAGCAATTACCTCAGAGTAGCCCTTCATATTCCCACCATAAGAGTCAGGGCTCCTCTCTTTCTTCCCTAAACAAAGAACTGCAGGCAAGCTGGCTTCATCTGAAGCTAGATCTAGAAATGTGGGCAGATTAAGTTTGGGGAAAAGAACTTTTGACCCAGCAGATACGATTGGTAAAAACCTCTCCTTCTCTGGGCCTCCCTCTAATGAACTGTCCTCAGGCTCTGTGTTGTAATGAGATGGCCAACAGAGGAAATATTGGTGACACCTTGGGTCTGGACCCTAATCCATGACCATGATGCCCTGGGATTTCAGTGCTTTGGATACTATTCCATGATGTTCTGGGATTTCACTGCCCTGGACACTAATCCATGGTGCCCTGGGATTTCACTGCCCTGTACCCTAACCCAGGATGCCCTGGGGTTACACTTCCCTGCACCCTAACCTCATGATGCCCTGGGATTATATTGCTCTCCACCGTAACCCATGAAGCCCTGGAATTAAGTTTTCCTACACCCTAACCCATGATTCTGTGAAATTATAGTGTCCTACACCCTAACCCATGATGCTGTGGGATTATATTGCCATACACACTAACACATGATGCTCTGAAATTATACTGCCCTACACCCTAACCAATAACGCTATGAGATTATACTGTCTTACACCCTAACCCATGGTGCCCTAGGATTACACTGCTCTACACCCTAACCAATGATGCCCTGGGATTACAGTGCCCTGAGCCCTAATCCATGATGCCTTGTGATTACACTGCCCTGCACCCTAACCCAAGGAACATTATTAACTCAAGAACTGAAAATAAATGTGCAATATAATGCCAATGTAAAGTATTCATATCAAACACATACAGGTATAAATAATCTCAATGGCATAAATCATAAAATGTAGCAAAATAATTCAGAAATGATGATGTTGTTGCTTGTTACTGTAATGGTTGATCTCCTGGGTAATTTGACAGGATTTAGAATTACTGTGGAAAAAAATCTCTGGGCATGTCTGTGAGGGATTTTCTTCATTAGGTTAATTGAGGTTGGAAACCCTACCTTAACTACGGGTGGTATCATTCCATAGGCCACAGTCCTAGATTGTGTAATAAGAAGAAAGTGATCTGAGGACCAGAATTCATCACTCTCTCAATTCCTGACTTTGAATGCAATGTTACCTGCTGCCTCACACTTTTGCTGGGATAATTTCCACACCATGATGGACTATAACCTCAAACTATGAGCCAAATAAACCCTTACTTTTTTTAAGATTTTACTTTTATTTATTTATTAATTAGAGACAGAGGGAGGCAGGGAGAGAGAGAGAAAGAGAGTGAGAATGGGCACATTAGGGCCTCTGGCCACTGCAAATGAACTCCAGACGCATGTGCCCCCTTGTGTATCTGGCTAACTTGGGACCTGGAGAATCGAGCCAAGGTCCTTAGGCTTTGCAGGCATGTGCCTTAACCACCAAGCCATCTCTCCATCCCCTTCCTTTCTTAAATAGCTTTTGCTAAGAATTTTGTAACAGCAATGAGAAAAGTAACACAATTACCTTTTAATAGAATATATTTATTTGCAACTTTATATAACTTATCTTTAACAAGGCTTTTTAACAATCAGTTTGCAGAATTGTTGAAAACTTGACAATCAGATTATGCAAACCAGTACAAGCTGACTTCAGCACACCACCATCTCCAAGCATATCATACCATCTCTTCAATAGCATCAACTCAGTTTCCTACTTTCTTTTTATTTTATTTATTTGAGAAAGAAAGATACAGAAATAGGGAGAGAGAGAGAGAGAGGGAGAGAGAGAGAGAGAGAGAGAGAGAATTGGCATTCCAGGGGCCCCAGCCACTGGAAAAACACTCCAGATGTGTGCACCCCCTTGTGCATCTGGCTTACATGGGTCCTGGGGAATTGAACCTGGATCCTTTGGCTTTGCAGGCAAATGCTTTAACTGCTAAGCCATCACTCCAGCCCTCCTACTTCATCTGTTAAACCATGTCATTGCATCTTTTTTGAATGTTCTCATATACTTTCAGACAGGCTAGGTTCCTATGTAGCCTTTGTCACATAGTATAAACCATCTCCTCAAAACAGGCCATGAGTGTCCACAGGATTTGCCCTGCTTTAGTTCAACATGTTGATTTTCATTTTCTGCTTTCCAAGGTCCTGGAGCATCATTATCTGGACTTGCAATCATCACCCTCAGAGAGGGTGCAGCATCTCATGTGAAGGAACTTTAGTGTTTATATTAACAAAGTTGAAGCCTAGGAATTAGTTGATGACATTGTGTGGCCAATTCAACCACAATAATGGGGTGAAGTTTCAGTGTAGAGTAGATCTTTGAGTATCCTCCTCAGGTATGTTATTTATTCATCAACCTAAGTCAAGTACAAGTGACACCTTCATGTTTTAGCTATGTGATGTTGGCCAGGTTAATCTCTCTAAGACTCCATTTTCTCCCATGAAAAATGGGTATAATTAACAATGGCCACATCATAGGCCTCAGTCTACATGCAGATTTAAAATAGTGCTGGGCACAAAACAAAGTACTCAAAAAATGTCAGCTTGTCAGGTTTTTCCATTATGGAGTCTCTGCTATCCTCACATATATAAGCTCTTTCTGGGCAACCCATAGGCAGTAAGATTTTTTTTTTCAGTTCAATTCAATTGCTATTCCCAGATCTATCGATGCTTAGGCTGCTGGGGCAGAGCAAAGCTAGACTTTTCTGCCAAAGTAATTTCCCAAAGTTTCCATTTTTGGAGGAGAAAATTAGACAATGGCCAAGATCAGCAGTTTGAGAGAGGAGGAGGAGAAAATGAGTTTCTTTTTGCCAATGGTCTTGTCACAGAATTTTCCAGGCTCTAAGGTGGAAAGAGGCAGTGGAAACTGCCCTGTATATGAGCATAAGAAATGGATCCAGCAGGCAGTACCCAAAAAATGAGGTCTATGGTCATTATGGGCACTTGCTATAGCCTAAAGTGTATAACCAAGCACTACTGTTTGCTACTATAAGTAGCCTGCTCAAGTGCTCTTAGTCATATCAGAGCTTCTAAGGTTCAGTTTTCTTATGTGCAAAACATGGATAATACCAGTGGCCAACTGTGATGTTCAAGCTGAGGCCTGATGGATGATCCAAGGACAGTGAAGTTTTGGTGATACAATGGAGTGGCTCAGGCCAAATATGTGGTCCTTTCTCACTCATCTCTGTATTTCAAAATGAGATGCCCATCATGGCACCTGAGCATCTTACTGGACACACCTGCAGAAATTAAATGTACCTTACAAACAAGTGCTTTGGTTTTAGGCAGTTTGTCTGTGAGGTCTTTTTGTTTGTACAATGGTTGTCAAGAAGAGTTAGACAGAGTATTAGAGGGAATTGTGTCAATTTATGCTTGTGTTAGGCTGGATAGGAAGCAAGGAAGGAGAGGAAGAGGGGAATAAAGGACAAGAGTATAGGAAAGAAGACCAAGAGGGAAAAAAGGAAGAACAATAAGGAAAGAAAGAAAGAAAGGAAGGAAAGAAGGAATGAAGCGAGTCGGCGTATGAACACACTCTCAAGGAAATATCATGGTTTAATGTTTCATTTTATTCTCTTTGGCTAACGAAATTTATTTGACTTGTCATTTCATATGTTTGTACTTTAGTCTTTCTTTGGGCTAATTTTTTTTTTAAATACCCAAACTAATTTTAATTGAAGATTTTTTTTTCTCACTCAAGAGATAAAGGAAGATTTGGGCCAAATTTCTGGGATAGTGGCTCTATGGCAAGAAGAGTAAGAGCAGGCTGGAGTGGTATGCCCCTGTAAACTCAGCCCTGTGGAAACTGAGACAAGAGGATCTTGAATTCCAGATAAGCCTCAGGTACATAGTAAAACCCTGTCTAAAAAAAAATAATGGACTGAAGAGATGGCTCGGTGTTTAAGGGACTTGAATGCAAAGCCTGAGGATGTGAGTTCAATTCCCCAGTACCCGCATAAAACAAGACGCACAAAGTGGCAATGTATCTGGAGTTTATTTTTTATGGTGGCTGGAGACCCTGGTGCACCCATTTTCTCCTTCCCTCCCTTTCTCTCCCCTTTCTCCTTACAAATAAATAAATAGAATATTTTAAAGAACAATAAACAAAATAAAATACCCCAAAGAACAAGATGTGGAGATAGCTGTGAACCAGCCTTGCATAAGGAGCATAGATGAGGGGTCTCATCAAATGTTGGAACATGGTCCTATGCTCAGAGGTCACACCACTGTGTAGCACAGAACTGCCCAGTTCTCCTCAGCACCCAGCTAGGGTTAAGTTGAGGAGTCTAGGGGCTTTCACTGGTTCAGCAACAACAAAAATCCCCAAGAATTTCCCCTTTTATTTTCTTGTTTGTTACAGGAGGTCCTTATTCTAGAAGACTTTTGAAGTTGTAGAGATGGCCCCCTGGTAATTCTCCTGCTTCTTCCAGGCAGGTTAAACACAGAACTTATTTGAGCATCTTGACTGGACACATACTTTTCTCTCTTTCACTAACAGAAAGAGTGCAGAAACCACTCTTCGTGGTATTTCATGTCGACCTCAGCCAGTCCCTGCATGTTTGTTTTGGGGGCTGTTGATTATTTATTTAATAGCCATTTCTGAACCCATAGTATAACTACTTGAACACAAGCGTCAAGACTGAAGCCCTTGATGGGGATTTGTATGGGCTTAGCTATTAACCAAGCTTGCAGCACCATGAGCCCAGCCCATGGAGGCCCTGGATTCCAGATGCCGATGGTTTGTTCACACACAACACCCTCGTTAGAAGGGAACCGCTGTTCAAAGCAGCTGGCAGTCTAGTCTAAAGGCTCCGCTTAATCTTTCTTCTCAACAAATGTGCATTTCTATGCAGAGTCCCTGCTCTAGACAGACTGAAATTAGACTGAGTCTCCCATGGAATGCTCCAAGAGCAGATAACAGAAGTCACAGTATCCTTCCAGAGCAGACAAGCCCTCTCCCCACCCTGCCTTACCTGTTTCCCTGCTTCCCATTCAATAGTAAAAACAGAAAACAAGTATCAGATGATTGAAACGCTGGAGACCTCCACTGTTTTATTGACTTGTCACTGCAGATAAATTGACTATAATTTACTTCCAGAGTAAATTACAAGATGTTCATAAAAAAAGAAACTGTTGTACATTACAATCCCTAATTAAGATGTTAAACACGATCCTTTTCTTAAATTGGAGGAACTGACAGAAACAAAAAGTGCTGAGGGTGTCAAAATTCACTCTGCGGTTTTCGCTTTCTTTCCATCCCATCAGGTTACTGTTGGATGACCTGATGGGCACAAGTGGTGGGCAGAGCATGGGGCATGCTTGAGGGCACTTCTACTGGTACTCTCTTTTGATTTTGTATCAGTTACATTCGTGTTGCTATGAACAAACACGTTACAGAAAGTCATTAAATAAGGGAAACATTTATTCTGCAGAACAGTTTCAAGAGCAGGCATCCTACCATGGCAGAGAAGTATGGCAGCAGCAGAATGCCAGCTGGTCACACTTCAGCCACAGTCAGGAAGCAGAGAAAGAGCATGAAGTGGATCTGGGCTATAAAACCTCAAGCCCTGCCCCCAGTGATCCATGAAAGCCAACAGAGTGGGCTCAGAAGATTGACAGCAGTGGCCTCTAAAGTTAAGCCTCACCACAGGTAACTATTTGCCTATTTATTTATTTACTGGAGTTATTTATTAAAAAAGAAAATACTTGTTGAGTACTTGTGGTGGGCCAGGCACCAAGTTAGGTACTAGAGAGCCAGGAGTGGTCACAGTGGTAT
The DNA here is from genome assembly GCA_036346955.1 of Dipus sagitta. NCBI lineage: Eukaryota > Metazoa > Chordata > Mammalia > Rodentia > Dipodidae > Dipus > Dipus sagitta. The sequence continues at coordinate 264,096,662 of CM070770.1, read as the reverse complement.
CACAACATGAGCCATTTTCTTCCAAGTTCACAACCACACTGTCTAGCTTTCTGCTTTCTTATGGTTTAGATATGATATGTGTGCCCCCTCCCCCACATACAAATGTAAAAGCTGTGTTAAAGGCTTGGGAACCCAAGTGATGGAGCCAATCATGGAGAGGTGCTTGGATCATAAGGATTCTGAATGAGCAAGTGGATTAATCCACTTAGAGATTCACAATTGAATGGTCTAATGGAGAGGTGAAGAAAAATAGATATGGCCTGATGAGCAGAAGTAAAATAGTAAAATAGAGGTAAGTCGTTAGAGATAGCTATTCTCCAGTCCCTTCCTTTTCCATCTTTCCTCACCAGAGGTGAGCAGCCCCTTCTGACACGTGTTCCAGCACCATGCTATTGTGCTTCATTGTAGAGCAACAGTAATGGTCCCAGCTGTCCATGGACAGACACCCCTGAAACTGTGGGCCAAACTCTGTCCTTCTTCCTGTTAAATTGTTTTTCTCTGCTGTTTGTCGCAGACATGAGAGAAGGATTAACATAGGCTCCTTCCTGTCTTTGCCTCTCAAGAAAACATACCCGTTCCCTTCCTTATCCCTCTGACTTCGCAAAATGTAATAATACAGCTTGTTCTTTTTTTCCTTTTCTACCCTAAAATCTATTGATATTTAATGTGAAATACATATATACATTGACTTGGAACACATGTATCTTCACTTTTAAATTTAATTGAAATTTCAGAATTCTTCATTATTGTGTATGGTGTGTGTGTATGTGTAAATGTAGGGAGAAGTATGCCATGGAGTACATTTAGAGACCAGAGGATAAATTTGGGTGTCAGTCCTTGCCTTTCACTTTGTTGGAAGCAGGATCTCTTACTTGAGTGTCCGTTTCCGCATTCACACCAGGCTAACTGTTCCACAGTCTTCTTGAACTCACCTGTCTCCATCTCCCATATGGTAGCAGTGCTGGGATTATGCACTTTGTTGCATCTGACTTTTTGGTAAGGTCTAAGAATTCCAGCTCATTCTTAATTGCACAAATAAACTATCACATCTCTAAACAGTTGGACCGCATCTTGGCACAATAGGCTTTTAGTCTTTATGGCACTCAGCACAATTGGAATGAATAATTTGTTGAAAAATATTTCTATGTCAATGAATTGTGAGGCTGAAAGGGGGCAAGGACAAGGTGTGTTTTGAACCTATCTGTATTATCAGCATCTCACTGCCTCACATGTGGTTTCTTCACAGATGGCATGACAGGTGAATGGGTAAAGGAATGGAAGAGTGATTGAATGACAAGTGACCTTCTGCACCAGCCTTCAGGACCTCAGAGACAGAAATCTCATTTTATAAGTTCAAAAGTGCATTCACTAACTAAAATACATGATCTTCGCACATGACCTACATCATGGATGCTAACTGTAACTACAGAGTATTACTCATCCTCTTGTCTGACAATAGATCTAAGAAGGCGGATTCCTCAACATTTGTAGATAAGGAACTTTAGGCTAAAGGCTTACATTTTCCTCAGTTCTTATTCTTTCTTTAAAAATATTTTATTTTATTTATTTGTTTGACATAGAAAGAGGGAGAGAGAGAGAGAGAGAGAGAGAGAGAGAGAGAGAGAGAGAATGGGCGTGCCAGGGCCTCTAGCCACTGCAAACGAACTCCAGATGCATGGGCCCCCTTGTGCATCTGGCTAACTTGGGTCCTGGGGAACAGAACCTGGGTCCTTTGCCTTTGTAGGTAAATGCCTTAACTGCTAAGCCATCCCTCAAGTCCCTCCTCAGTTCTTATTCTTAAGCCTCAGTGTTTTGTAGAATGTCCTGCTCGGGCTGGAGAGGTGGCTTAGCGGTTAAGCTCTTGCCTGTGAAGCCTAAGGACACCGGTTCAAGGCTCATTTCCCCAGGACCCATGTTAGCCAGATGCACAAGGGGGCGCGTGCATCTGGAGTTCCTTTGCAGTGGCTGGTGGCCCTGGCGTGCCCATTCTCTCTCTCTGCCTCTTTCTGTTTGTCTGTCGCTCTCAAATAAAAAAATAAAAATAAACAAAAAAAAAATTTTTAAAAAGTATGTCCTGCTTACACAAGCTTCTCCCCATGGTGCTACTCATCAAAGAAAGAACAGAAGAAGAAAACTAATGGCATCCGCAGCACTGGAGTCTGGTTATGGACACCTCCACATGTGCACTTCTGAACTTTCCCTGGCCTCATGCCTCTGGGCTTTTTCCTTTATATATAACCAAACAAAACCTCAAACCTTCAAGCTCATCTTTTAAGCTTGTCTGTGTCTACCAGGCTGGAAAGTCACCTGTCCTTTTTCTGTCCATCCATACAGCTAACATGAAGTCTCCCTTATGTATTTGTCCTGTTCTTGGGGTTTCTACTATGCAAGCAGACCATGGAGCTGACTCCAGGGTGGGTATACCACACAGACTTCACTCAGTGTCCATAAACCCCAGGGTCCAGATGCTTGAGAAAGCTATATCTCCAGCTGATACTTAGAGAATATCAACCAGATAACTCAGATAATTTCTAAGCTCGTGGGCTATACTGCTCTAGATGGAGCCAAATCACTTAAAACATGAAGGAACTGAATTAATAATTTTCTTTGACTCTAACTATTTTATGTTTACATTTAATAGTCGAAGCTGAGTCATGTTTTTCTTCTGTGATGCATACCTTTGTTATTTTGATCAAACTATATTTCCCATTAACTTTGTTGAACACAGCATCTAAATTGAGATATGTATCTAATTTCAAAGACTTGGTATGAAAATAAATGATTACGAAATATCTCATTAAATAAATTTCTATATTGCCTATGCATTGATAGGAGACCTTAGAAGTACTGGGTTTAAAATAATATCATCCCACCTGTTTCTTTTTGCTTTTGTAAAAGTGGCTATTAGAAAGTTTAAGACTGAAAATGGGGCTGCTGTCATATTGCTTCTTAGACAATTCTAAATGCATAATAAGTAAATAAATAGCTGATGCAAACACAACTACGAGTGGGCTTAACTGTGAGTGATCTCAGGGAGGTGCCCTATCTTGGCCCTTCCCACCCCTGGCAGTAGTGGCCTTTCCTCCCTGTATGCTTTCAAGTCTGGAATATACCAGCCCAGTCCTAGAAGCAGAGTTACAGGTGATCAGTTAGGGTTGTTTGTTGAAAAAGCAAACTCCAAACTATTAGTGTAGGGCTGAAGTTTGCAATGGCATATGTTTCCTTTCCTTGCCTTGCCTTTCCTGTTCCCCTTCCTTTTTCCCTTCATTTCTTTCTTTCCTTCTTTGTTCCTACCTTCCTTCCTTCTTTTCTTTTTCTTTTTTCTTTTTTCTTTTTTTTTGAGTTTAAGTGATGGTTTATGTATGAAAAGATAGTTGCATTTTCCTGAAGTCACCAAACACATCTATACATTCACAAGGCCCTTATTTCATTTTATTTTTCTTGAGACAGTATCTCATATAGCCCAGGATGGCCTCAAACTTGCTATATAAAGAATGACTCCTGATCTTCCTCCTCCCCAGAAATGGGATTATAGATGAGTTCCACCATGCCTGATTTATGCTGTGCTAGGTACTGAGCCCAGGACTTTATGCATGCTAGTGAAGTATTCTACAATCTGAGCTACATTCCTGGTCCATTTCTTCCTATTTCAAAGGCAGAAAGAGAGAGAATGAACCTCCCAAGGGCCATGGGACGTTTTTCTAAGTGAAACAAAGTCGGTTCCCAAGATTCCATCCCCCAAGTCCACTGTAGCCCCACCAGGCACTTAGGATTCCTGAGCAGTGGCTTTCCCTTCATTATTAACTCACCTTTTTACTTCTGTAAATTTTTGTTTTGTTTTGTTTCACAGCATGACTAGCACACTTCTTTCTGCTGTTTCCTGGAAGGCTCATTCTTCTTGGTGTAGCAAGAAAGGAAGAGAGATGAAATGTGGGGAAGAATAATGGGGAAGCAGTCCACAGAATAAGGTCAACAGTGTCGGTTTGGAACCCTAGTGGCAGGTAGGACGGAGCTACTGTGGTGCATAATTTGGAAATCACACATCTGGAGCCTAGGGACTTCCCTGGTGGAGGGAGACCTGAAGGAGCCCATGTGTACTTCTCCTTTCACCACTTAGCCACCTGGGAGGAGGGAGCATCCAGTGCCAGCCAATGGCCTTCCCATACTCTCATGTTGCTACTGACAGTTAAAATCTTGAGCAGGTATGGTGAGATAACTTGGTTTGGGAAACCAGGCAGATTCCCAGCCCTGGGGCATGGATTGGCACATTTAATTCAATAGAGCCTGTCATGGTTAATCACATAATGACTGCTGACCACTGGCAGATGGTTAAAGGTGACAGTGTCTCCTCTAATGCTTCCTTGTGCTCCCTAGGAAGTAAAGCACAACCATACTCCCCCTGGCTTTAGATGGGCTCTCATGGAAACATGGCTCCTCACACCCCATGGGCAGGTGGTACCCAAAGGACAAGGATGGCAGACAGAGAGAAGAAAAGAGCTGATACCACCAAGCCATGAAAATGCCAATCTTTGAGTCACTAAGGTAGGCAGTTTCTATAGATCACAAACTCCAGGATGTTTGTAGCAAAGTCAGAGTTCCTGTTACTAAAGATTCCAAACACCTGGTTTTCATCCTCTATATTAGCTTGGGAAGCTGTGGGATATGGGAACCAGATCCATTCAACTACCTGTTTTTGTTGCCCAGAAAGAAAAATAATGATTTTATTTGAACCCAGCCAGGTATGTTCACTCCTATGAGGTCAAGAGAAGAGTTGAGCAGCTACAGTAAAGATCAAGGGCCCACAAAGCCTAACTTATAACTGCCTGATCATTTAAGGAAAACCTGCCCATCCTAGTCCATCATTTCACTAGACAGTTAGCCCCCACCTGTTTGCAGTATTATTCTGCAAATGTTCTAAGTACTATTCAGAACCAATCTGATGTGCACAGCGTTTCCTGTATCTTATAGATAAGAAACTGCCATGCAGGGAGGCAGGGATATATGCTCCAGAGCTACTGGATCTGGTGCATTCCAGACTGTGTACCTTTCAGCCTATACTGGTCAACCTCAGAGCCCTCATAGCCCCCTTCTGACTCTCAGACCTGAGTGTGGATATTTAAAAAACAACAACAACAACAAAAACACCCAACCAACTCACAGGCAATCTTTTTTTTTTGGGGGGGGGGAGGTTTCCGAGGTAGGGTCTCACTCTAGCTCAGGCTGACCTGGAATTCACTCTGTAGTCTCAGGGTGGCCTTGAACTCATGGCAATCCTCCTACCTCTGCCTCCCGAGGGCTGGGATTAAAGGCGTGCGCTACCGCGCCCGGCACAGGCAATCTTGATGTTCGTCTAACTGAAAGTCTCTGAAGGTCAGCATTGTTTTTAATATACATGCCCATTTATCTGCAGGAACCTCATGAGTGCCAACACTCTGCCATGAGAGATACAATGGAAATTTCTAGGCTTCAGAAAAGGGCTCGGCTCTGGCTTTGTGAAGCTTTTAGACCAATGCAGGAGAGATGTTTATATATGAAATCACACAGGATGCCTATATATATAGTTGCAAAATGTGGTGGTTCCTCTCTATTGCCACTTGATTGGATCAAGAATCAGGTAAGAGACACATCTCTTGGACAGGTTTATGTGGGCATTTCCAACAAAGATTACCAGAGGTGGAAACACCTTCCCCAGAGCAGGTAGGACATCTGGTAGCAGCCTATATAAAAAGAAGTTCCAGAGCCTGGTGTGGTGGCACACGCCTTTAATCCTAGCACTCAGTAGGCAAACAGTAGTAGGATTGCTATGAATACAAGGCCACCCTGAGAATACAGAGTGAATTCTAGGTCAGCCTTGGCTATAGTGGGACCCTTCCTCTAAAAGCCAAAAAAAAAAAAAAAAAAAAAAAAGAGGTTCCAGGAAAAAGCAACTATTTCCCCCTGCCTCTCTTTGCCCCTTCCTGGTGAGTGCATCCACCCCATTAATAACATTTTTTTTTTTTTGCTGACATTGAAATACAGTTTCTTGGTCTCCCAGCATGGACTGAAAATCAGCGGGTCTGGAACCCTCCAGACTTCAGTGCCAGATGGGGACTGATGATACACTTAGACTTATGTACTAAGGCACTGGGTTCACAGGTCCTCCAACCTGCAGATAGCCATTGTTGGTATGCCCAGACAGTATCATGTAAGCCAATCTGATATATCCACATTAGGATGTGAGAACCTTGACTAATACACAAAGAGCCATAAAATCTGGTCTCAGAGATTCTTACTACAGAGGACTGAACTGAGCAGGAAAGAGGCCAGCAAGAAAGGCCATATCCCACACTACATTGCCTCTGGCCCTCACTATCACAAGGTGATGTGCAGCCCTGGAACTTGATGGTGTGTCATGGAAGGAGGAGACTGTAGAAGAATGAGACCAAGCTGACTGTCTTTCCCACTTTGGGGTGTTATCAGAACCTGGCATCTATGGGAAAGCTGATCCCAACTGGGAATCCTGCTGGCACCTAACCGTAAACCATGCCACAGTAAGGGCCATTGTGTTCCCATATTCTGGAAAGAGAACGGAAGTTCAAGACTGAAGCATGGTGCTTCTCATTCCCACCCTATGTAGTAGTGGAAATCTTGACTTTGAATCTAGCTAGCCTGTGCCTTTAAACGTGGAAAATTTTAGACATGGGATCATGGAATCCTGACCCCCAGCTGACCTCTGACTCACTATGTAGCTGGAGATGACCTTGAACTCCTGATCCTCAGTGCTAGGATTGTAGATTTGTGCCACCACACCTGGTTTATGAGGTGTTGGGAATGGAACCCTGAGCCTCCTCATGCTAAACAGGCACTCTACCAACTGAGCTACTGGAGACACTTTTAAAGTGCGTAGAGAAGCCTTTATTTCTGACCCTCCTCCCGGATCACTGAAGTAGCAGTCTGTCCAAGAGGCTTGCAAAAGGCCTCTCTTCAGCTACTGCACCTCTGGGCCCTGAAAAACAGGGCCTCAATTCTAGAGAAATGGCTTTGGAAAGAATTTGAATACTTCTTTGGTGTTTTTATGGAATTCTTAAAGGTAATCTTTGGGCTGTCATGGAATAGATAAATAACATTTAGGAAAGGCTACCTATACCTATGGTTAAAGTGCAAGTATTAGCTAGAGGGCTACTCAGTCAATATGATATTTGGCTACTTCTTTCACATAAGATATTTAAAAGTGCACACATAAGTGTGCATGCCTAAATGTGTGCATTCTCTCTCTCTCTCTCTTCTTCTCTCTCTCTCTCTCTCTCTCGTGGGTGTAGAGCTGGGAGGCCCCACTGGATGGCCAAGGTTTCACAGCTAATCAATGACAAGGCAGAGGTGAACAGGACCCTGTGAAAAGCCAGCAGAAGCAGACTCCTGACCCCCATGCTGAGCCCTGTTTCACATTAGCCAGGTTCCTACCTCCCAGAGGCTTCTTCTCCAGCTGGCATGCATGAAACCCCCAAGCTTGGTCTAGTGCACCCTGTCAAATGAGGTCCCCTACACAGCTAGCCAGGTAGAAATGAGACAGCTCTGTGGAGTGAGACAGCTCTGTGGAGTAAACCACTCAAAATAGATGTTAAGATGACACAGGGCCAGCTGGCAATGTGACTCAATTGGTAGTTTGCCTGCATATATGAAGCTCTGGGTTTGGTGCTCAGCACTAAAACTGGGTATGGTGGTGAACACCTGTAGTCTCAGCACTATGACAATGGAGGCAGAAGAGTCAGAATTTCAACATTATCATTTAGTGAGTTCCAAGTGAGCACGATCAGGGTCAGTCTTGCCTCCCCACCACCTCTATTATATATATTGAAGAGCTCAATATTCTGTATTCCTACTGAGTAAGTTCCATTCTCAAGGAAATGTGTCTTCTGATGATGTTTAGGGAGGTTTGAACAAAGGTCACTTTTGTCCCCCAAAATATAATCCTCTACCCACCAGCCAATGTCTCCTTGAGCTTTTGACTTATTTTTATAAGATACTGAAGGTGAATTTTCTCCCACATTCAAGAGCTTGAAGTTAAGCTTAATGTATAAACCTTTATTTTCTAAGGAGTCAGGTTGGCCTTCTGGTATCGACAGACTCCAGAGCTGAGATTTATTACAGAATGGTAATCAGGCAAAAGAATAAATACACTACATCTTTAATTCATTAATCACCCTGGAAAGCAAAATGAACTACAGTAAAGAAGACAATATGTTTTCAAATTTGGGGGTGGGGGGAGAGGGAGTTGGTTTCTCAATAAAGTCTGGCTGCTAAAATCCATTCTGCCCACAGATTAGTGGAAGGACGGTTTGCCTCTGAGGCTGAAGCTCTGCTGAAAGCTGGGAGTTCCACAGAGGGAGGTGGCCAGGGCCAGGTGGCTGTGGATGGTGTCCTCTGCAGGGTTCTTGTTGTAACTCACATCTTGAACCACAGGATGGATAAAGAGTACGTGTTGGAGATGGAACATCTTGTGTTCCAAGTCTTGCTCCGTCTGGAAAACAGGGAGCTCTGGGGAGACATCCAGACTCACTTATCACCTCAGGACACTTCTCCCTTCAGGGATGTGGGTGAGAGGTGTTTTGTCTTCTTAGCATTTTTGCTTTATTGAGTTCCCATGGAAGCTGGCCTATACCAAACATGTCAGCAAAAATTAGACACCAGTTTTTTTCTCCCCCATCATAGCAGTTATGTATGGGAGAAAGTGTCTTCTGGTTTCTATCTTGGGTCTGGCCTGGTGCACCAAGAGATGCTTTATTCCCACTGTTGCAACCTGAGAACTAAACACGAGATGCCTTTCTGCCTCTTTAAAAGAACTCCAAGATGAGCAGCAGGAAGCCGGCATCTTAGTTTCTCCAAGCCAACAACCTTCAACATCAAGGTCTGAGTAAAGAGTTAATGAGAAACGATGGTCATGTGAGGGATTTTGAAGCATTTTTCCCCCTTCATCCATACAACTGCTCTGCAGAGAGACAGCACTATGACTGGACTCCATACACACAAGAGAAAGTAAGCCCCTGAAGAAAGACAAGTCAACACCTCTCCCTGCCTGCAACAGTTCTCTCTATGGTTGAAAGGTGACAAACTACCACCTGTTTTTAAGCACTTTCTGTATACAGAAAAATGGCTGGAGACTCTTATCCATTCTTAACAACAATCTAGAAAGACAGTTTTGACTATCTCCACTTAACAGGCCCAAGATGCTTAAACTGGGTATCTCTGCCTTAACATGACTGACATTTGGGGCTGGACCATGGTTTGTGCTGAGAGCTGACTTGTGCATTTAAGATCCTGGACAGTATCTCTACTTTCCACCCACTGGGGATTGGTAGGATCCTCTCTGAAAATAATGATGTCCTAAACTGTCTCTAGATGTTCCCAAATGTACCCCCAGTAAGTGATATCACCCTCAGTCACCCTTGACAAAAAAAAAAAAAAATGACACCATGTGGCAAGAATGGCAGAGCTGGGAATGGCACCTGGTCTACCTGCCTCTGCCATTAGTTTGTTTTCCAAATGCCCCTTAATATAACCTGAGGCAGTGAGTCTCAGATACTCAAATGTGGTCTCTTTTGGGGAGATCTATGAACTAGTTAGAAATTGACATTCTCGAGTCCCACCCCAAGACTCTCTGAAATGGATACTCTAGGGAAAGAGTCAAGGATCCAGATGATGCGGGAACACTGAAGGAAGCTAGCCCCTCACCACAGATGACATTGCTCAGACTTAGCTGTGCACTAGAGTCACCTGAGGAGTTTGGAGTAAATGTTGGTGTCTGGGTACTACTCTGAGATTCTTATTTAATTGATCTGGACTGGGGCATAGGCACTGGGACTTTGAAAACATATCAGATGGTTCCCATACGTGTCCAAAGTTGGGAACCATTGATCTGGAAGTGGTGGCCACTGGTTTTTAGGTCAAAGTTCAATAAGCTAATGAAAAACAGTTGAGGCTGTTTTTTGGGACCCATCCACTCTGATAGCAGACAGATGCTGCCAGGACTTTCTAGGACCCTCTCATTATTCCTTTTCAGGATTCTCTTCCATAGATTCATCTACATTTCTAATGTTTTAAGTGTCTTTTTAGTTAGGTTATGCTTCAGCTCAAGAGGTTAAGGTGACCACTAAAATTGGCAGGCTACTATTTTTTTTTTCATTTTATTGGACACATCCACACAGTGAAGGAGTCACTGCTATGCGGCGGGGGGGGGGGGAGAGGGGGGATGAAATTTAACTCTTCCTTTACAAAATCTTAGTGACCTTGAAGAACTTAGCTAACCCTATCCCTCCCTTCAGCCATTGCCTTATATCATTGCCCCTTAGCCCTTGCCAAGCCTGTCTACTCACCATCCTGTCAGATTCCAGAGTCATTTGCTTATTAACCTGGCTCTGTTCCCTCCTCTCCTTCTCTCCCTAGCCTGGAGTATTCATCCTACTTCTTCTGAAGTGCCTATAACCTCCCCTGTCCCTGCACTTTTTCTGAGGTCCTTCTTTGACAAAAATAGCCCACAACAGCCTCCCACTTCTTTGCCTCTCTTTTTGTGTTTACCATCAGATCAGCAATATGAGTGACACATTTGTTACTAAGCTGAGTGGCATATTTTTTCCTATGGGCTTCTTATGTTGTAGTGTGCTGCTAACTGGTAAAAAAAAAAATAGTCTGGTTCTCTTAGAGCTGGGCAGATGACTCAGTGGGTAAAGTGCTTGATGCAATAGCATGTGGACCTGAGTTTGGATCCCCAAGACCCCTTAAAAAATAAGGTAGGAGAGAGCTGGAGAAATGGGTTAGCAGTTTAGGTACTTGCTTGCAAAGTCTAAGGATGCAGGTTCGATTCCCCAGTACCCAGGTTAAATTTCCCACATTATTTCTCTTTCTCTCTCTCCCTCTTCCTCTCTCTCTCTCTCTCTCTCTCTCTCTCTCTCTCTCTCATAAACAAACTAAAATTTAAAAAATAAGGTAGGAGTAGCATGACATGCCTATAATCCCAGTTATGGGAAGGTAGAGACAGAATTGCTAGGGTTTTATTGGCTAACTAGTCTAGCTGAATTGAAGAGCTCCAGGCTCAATGAGAGATCTCGTCTCAAAAAAAAATAAGGTGAAGAATGACTGAGAAAAACACCTGATATTGTCCCCTGATCAAGTACACACACACACTTGCAACCTCACACATGTTCACATGCAATTGTACGTACACATGCACCACGTACATATGAAAATGTATACATGCAAGCAAGCACACAGCAGATGCAGATACATGCAACAACAATGCCCCCCGATACACACACAAACACATACACACAAAAAACTGAATGTCTGGGTAGATGAAGTGTGGAAAGAATATTTGATTCTATAGATATTTTATTCTCTTTTACAAATATACTCACCATGGTCAGTTGTATGCTGTCAATGCATGTGGGACTGAGAAGACATGCACACACCTGGCTCTTGTAAGTCCCTAGATGATGGGCAATCAATCTAGCAAAGACTCACTGGACATTTGTTCTGTGTAAGGCTCTGCACTGAAGGTGGAGCCAAGAAAGACAGGGTAGGATGCTTGGATCAAAGTCTAGTACGACATAGAAGGAAACACTGCCTGTGACAGGTGACATGCAGAGAACGAGCTGCTAATAGACTATGGGATCCCCTTGAGTTCTAACAAAAAGGATGTTTCGGTGTTTTTGAGTCAAAGAAGACATGGTTGTCACTGGTCACTTTTGTTGCCACCTGAGTGATAATGAGAGTAGCCAGCTGGCATGGGCCATGGCTAGATGCCATCTTAGCTGGGTCATTTGCCTTTCATAAGAATTCTATGAGGCTGGGACTGGGATCATCCCAGTGGGTAAAGTGCCTGCTATGCCAGCTGATAATCTGAATTTGGATCCCAGAAGCCATGTAACAGCTGGATGCAGCATCAGGTGTGTATAATTCCAGCCCTTCTAGTAAAGAAGGATGGGAAGCAGAAACAGGAGAATTACCAGGAGTCTATTGGCCTGTTAGCCTGGCAGACTCAGCAGTAAATATCAAAGAGACTCTACATCAAATAAGGTGAAAGGCTGGGAGTGATACCCAAAATTGTCCTGTCATCTAAACACACACACACACACACACACGCACACACACACGATTAAGAAAAGTCTTTCCAGGAGGCTGTTTGTAGCATCTCCATCTAAAACATGATGAGATGTGGCCTTTCTACAGGGTTTGTGATGTAGCCAATGTCATAAGGTTAAGAATGTCTGGTATTGGTGACTGTGTAACTGGCAGCTCCTCACTGAAGTATGGTTAAGTGTTTCCAATAGGGAGGTGGTATTTATTCATTCATTTATTTTCTTGTGATAGGAGCTGGCTGAGCTAATAGCTCTGGGGAGAGAGAGACTGCCCAAAGTTGCTGAAGGGGGCGGAAGCTGCAGAGGAACAGGGACGAGGGAAGAGGGCCAGGAACTGGAAGACCAGCCCTGCCCTCAGCAGTTTCCCATCTCACTTGTGTATAGTGATCCCACATAAACTTTCATTTTACAAATGGTTCCTCTGCTGAAACAAAACAAAATAAAATGAGTTTGAAAAGCTCTGATTTGTGCCAAATCCTTAAATTTATGAAGGCGATAACTGAAGCCTGGGGAGCTGCTAGCGGTCATTTCCAGCACTCTATATTTCTTTTGAAATTGTGAGAGTGTGAAGAGTAAAAGTACTTGGAGGAAATTTTCAGAAAATGTAGTATGGCCCATTCACCTTCAACCAACGTGGAAAACTACTCAGGCAATATTTTAAGCGTCTAGGCACCAGGTCCTCTGGATCAGGGATGGTTTACGTCCCCTCCCTCTCTGCCCTCAGCTGGGTTCAGGCAGAATTAGTCTATCGATTTTTCAGGCTCAGCATTGCCAACTTGTCTCAATACCAGGTCACATCCTTATTCGCGAAGAAAATGCTCGACCCCACGTTGTTGTGGTACATCATTTCTCTGCAGGCAGTCTTGCCCCTGTTCAGGGACTTCCCCACATGCAACGAGGTCAAAGAATTAGAGCTGCAGAAGCACCCCCTGTGCTCACCACCCTTCACCCAGCTCTCTCATTTCCACCCAGGAGGACTGTCGCTGCATGACTGTATGTTAAGATATAACTCACAAATTAAAAACCAAAAGAAGAAACACATTTTCTGTCAATGGCTTAAGGGGATTCCATCTCTAAGCTGCTGCTAAAGCTTTCTTAGTCTTTTCTACATTTGTAGCATTTTGGAGCAATTTGCTGGAGTCAAAGAAAGCAGTGAAATTTCCACAACCGACTTCAAAGCCCCAAATCCTGTGTCAGTGGACGGGAGTCTGGTAGCAACCCCAGAGGGGACGTTTTTCAAAGAGGCATGTGTAGGAACGTGCCAGGCATTTTTGCCCTGTGTCTGCAATTGATGTTAATGGCAGACATGTGACCAAATCCCCATGTAGTTCTTTGAAAAGTACCCCTCCTTCTCCTCCCCCCAACACTGTGGGCTGTGACAAGGCAGATGCTATGAACAAGAGCAAGACTAGACAAACCATTGCCTCCGTTTCATGAACCTTTCATTCAGTGAATGTACCTAAGTCTGTTTCACTTGGGGAACTACGTGAAGTCAGGTGAACCAAAGAAGGTCTGCCACTTGAGAAATGAATTACAGGCAGAAATAGTGGAAGAATAAGGAAACTTTCAACCCACCAGAGCTCCAGCCACCTTCCTTCATTCCCGTGTTCTGTTTTGTAGCCATTAGTTCACAGTTCTCCCCTGGCCTGACATACCAGTTTTTCCTTAAACCCATCCCTATCTTCCTATCTTGGTGTATGTTTGGGACAATTATTCCTTCCCAACACACATATATTAATACTTTGCTTATTCCATCTAAATACCCAATACCAATTCCATTTTCTAATATACATGTAGTATACTATATGAATTATTGAATTAAACACTAAAATAATTGAAATATAATTATATTGATGATAGAGCATTCAAAGAGAAAGATTAATTTTCAACAGATCTCTAAGAGGGGACAGTAAGAAACAACCATGGTGCACATGACATTTAACAAGCTGTCCAGGAAAGGAAATTTAGCCCATAGGAGTGGCAAGGAGATGTCAGAACAAGAGTTTTTTTAAGATTATGGAAGAGACTATAGAGGACAACTTCTAATTTTGGTAGATGGCAAAGATGCTCACTTCAACAACTTATAAACTATTTATTTATTCTGGATTTTTGAGGTAGTGTCCAACTCTATCCCATTCTGACCTGGAATTTACTCTGTAGTCTCAGGGTGGCAATTTACAAACTACTAAGAGCTCCAATCACAAGTTGATTTGTGTGTTTGAGCACCTAACTCCTTATTCTGGCAGATAATCAGTGTGCCTGAGAGGGTGGGATAGAACATTTTGGTTAGTTCAAGCCAGTGACATTCTTCTTTGGACTTGTGTACACATACTGTAATGCCTATCAAACTCTAAGTGACTGATGAAACAATGGCAGATATTATAAATATGCTATTGCTATCTGCCCAAAGTCAGTGCAAATAATCTGAGAGCACATATATCTTTGTAACTCAACTATTGAATACATTATTTCTTTTACTGTACATAAATTTAAAAAAAAGAATCTGCTCAAATTAACCATTTTACTAGCTCAAATCTGCTGTACTTTCTTTGATTCCCATGCTGGTCCATGAAGAGCTGACCTGAAAGCTGGCTGACTGTTTAACCTACAGAAGGTCCTGGATTCTAGGTGAATTGACCCATTTTCTGGACAAAAAGAATGTAATCATGCAAGGAAAATAGGAAATATGACCCTCTTGGGTCCCGTGACTATTCAGTGGCTAAGTCAGGTTTAAAATCAAAGCTTCCAACTCCAGTCTACTTTCTCCAGGAACATTATCGGGCTGACTTGGCCTTGCTTATCACGAATAGAGCTGATAACTAAAGAACTGGGAAGGCCAGATGGCACTGGAAACACAAAGCAGTTGTTCATCCATTCCCATTTTAAAATGGACCTGGAAAATGGAAAAAAAAAAATTGCTGATTTGTGAGATGGACAATAAAATGTGGGAACTTCGCCAGTGGCTTCTTTGCTTTCTGCACTTCTGAAGAAGCTTGTGTCCCCGGACTTCTTGGAATCTACTGGAACTGCCTAAAATAAAAACACTGATGTCTGAGTCCCACCCACCCTTTGAGGTTCCTATTTCATTACCTGAAGTAGGCATCAATATTTTTTGAAATCCTCACCTCCCCACCCCCTCTGGAGTATCTGTAGTTGTCAACCAATCCTCTAGCTTCAGAGACTTGTTCATGTCCCAGCCCCTCAAATTTTTACCTCCAAAAGCCATATAGACGAATCTCAGGTGCCAGTTCTCATCTCTCATACAGGGAACTGACCTTTGCATTAGCCCAGCCTAACCCCATTCTCAAAAAACATAAACAGGAAGCTTGGCCAGGAGGACCCAACCCTAGCTACTGCTGATTAGATAATTTGTTCTCTTCTGAGGGCTGGAACTCAGTCTCCTCCCAACAGCTGGGGTGGACTTAAGAAGAAAGGGCACAATGTGGGGATATCTAACATTACATGTGGGATACAAGGGTACCGCAAAGCACAGTCTGTATAGAGAATGGAATTGATGTATAAAAAGGGAAGTGGAGGCTCTGGAGAGATTGCTTAGTGGTTAAGGTTCTTGCCTGTGAAGCCTAAGGACTCATGTTTGACTCTCCAGGTCTGACATAAGCCAGATGCACAGTGAGACAAGCATACGCAAGGTTGCACATGCACGCAAGGGACACATGCATCTGTAGCTGGGTTGCAGAGGCTGAGGCCCTGGCACACCAATTCTCTCTCTCCCCCCCCCAAAAAAAAGAAAAGAAAAGAAAAGAAAAGAAAAGAAAAGAAAAAAGAGAGAAGATAGGAAAAGGGTCAGAGAGAATAAATCTCCATCACCAATTTTCCCCCAAATCACCTTGTATTCACATTGTTACAAGCACCTTCATCCTTGTATCAAAGGAATCCAAGCCTAAAGGCAGTTGGTATAGCCAAAAAAAATCGCAAGTCAGGACCCTAGGGAACTAACCTATTCCTTGTAGTACCTCTGCCCTCCTCTCATGGCTTACCCAGACACAAATGGGTAGGCCAAGTTAGACAGTGCCTTTTGGTGTTCTATGGCAGCAGAAATCCCAAACTGGACTCTTAAATCTCATGGGGAATCCAGGGAAGCCGGCACTACTCCCACAACCCTCCTCATTATTGTAAGTATTTATAAGATTAATCCCATGACAGTTTTCTCTCTGAATACACATCTGTGGAATCACATCTTTGTTCTTACTGGGGTGAGTAAAAGGAATATATAAAATATAAACTGGCCATTTGGAACAGGGGTTCCATGGGAAAAATTGGCCCAAAGACCCTTTGGCATTGAAAGAATGAAATAACCCAAGATCTCAATACTTTAGGCCATGGTTTATCAAAGCTGCCCCATGTTACTTCCAGGAGATGGTTGATTAAAACCCAGGTCCCATGTTTACATAAGTTCAGAAAATTCTGTGTACCCTCTGTGTTGGAATAATGTGGACACAAGATGGATGTGTTAGCACATAGAGGCTCTGAGATAGATGAGCACAAATCAATGTTTAACACATGATTTCCCTAACATTTGAGCAGAGAGTTCTCCAAAGCACAGTGATTCTACTTTTCATGGGTTATGGGATTATTTTTTTTTTAACAGTATGGCACAGAAAAACTATAAGCTACTGCTCTATGTTATCATCAGTTTCTCAAATTTGAAATCCTTTATTTTAAAGAAAAAGAGCAAAGTTAAACATCATAATCACACAGTCATTCTAACATAAACCAAGGCTTGCAAGGTATCAAGGTCAAATTTTCGTCCCATATAACACTGTCCATGGCCAAACATGGCAGAATATTTATCCCGTGCAGGTGCTTTACATACATTAACATATTTAATCCAGGTACTTTACATACATTATCATATTTAATCATTTATGCATGCCTTTGAGGGGCAATCCCTACCTTACAAATGCAGAAACTGTGTATTCTTGTTTATGCTAATTCAGATTTTGCTGACCAATTTTTATTAAACTGGTCTTTCACAGGAATGATTAACACTGATTTGTCCTCACTGGCAGGCAATTTCATGACTGCCAGTTGTACACCTGACACTTTACATATTGTAGAGTATTAAGGAAATGTACCATCTATTATTTTTAAAAAGCTGTTGCAATGACAGTCTTTATTTTATTTTCTGAGCAGGAAAATCTATTCCATTACCCAACAAAATCAAAGCACAGGATCACATTTGTTTTTAGAGCTGGAAGGGTCCTTGGGATCAAGACCACGAGGAGTCATTGTTCTGCTCCTTTAGATAGCAACCAGCTTATGTGTCTTTCTTCTGAGTTTCACTCAACTGTATTCAGGAAAAGATAAGAAAAAAGAAAAAGAAACACCTGGGCACCTACTGTACAAATTCAGTCTAAAAATTGGGCCTTGTGACCAAGGAAGGCTGAGGAGAGAGACTGGCCCTGGCAGACTTGGTATTTTATAACATAGGCATAATCGTAGTATAGGATCAAATGACACCTTAACTGCTTTGGGCTCTTGCTTTAAAGGGAACTAAAATATGTATTCCTCTAGTTGTTTTAAGATGAAAGCTGGCTTAGGGGCTAAAGAGGTGGCTCAGTGGGTAGAATATTTGACATGCAAGCACTAATTGATGTGAGTTCAGATCCCTAGCACCTACATAAATGCCAGGGGGATAAGGTGGCCCATCTATAACCTCAGCACTTGAGAGGCAGAGACAGAGGATGCCTGGGGAAAGCTAACTACGTAGACTAGCCCAATCTGCTAGTTCTGGGAGCTCTGGGTTTAACTGAGTGACCCTTCCTCAGTAAATAAAGGGAAGAGTGGTTATGAAAGGCACTCAACATCAGCCTCTGCCCTCCACACACTTGTATACACATATGCACATGCACTTCCATACACAGGTATCCAGCAAGCATACAGATATGCATTCACCCACACATGCACACCACACACACATATACATGCAAAAAGAAAAGTCTGGCGTAGGTCCTGACTCCCAGGAGATACCTGATCTATCATGGTTTGTGCTTATCTTTCAAGGCTGTGAAGGGCAGCGTGGGGCAGAACTTGCCAGTGCTCATGTACCTGGAGGTCTGTTTTAACTCTTAACAAATGCAGCCCTATGTGAGCAGAATAGATGCTAAATATCAATTCTCCTTTAAATATTTTTTTTTAAGATTCCCAAAATAGTCCCTGTAATTGCAGAATTCTTGGGGGGGGGATGAAAAAAGAATTTGATAGTGCTTTTTTTAAATTAAATGTTATAATATCTGCTCAAGAAAATAAAAAGATCATGACTACTAGTCTCCATGTATGTCAGAACACTGGCTCAGGGATCTCTTTTGGACAATTGCCCTTTTCTGGTCACCTTCAGAAAAGCCAACTCCCCGACAACTGCCCATTAAGTCTCTCTAATACCTGAGATGCAAGGTACAAGCCCTGGCATTTTGGGTACAAATGTGTCTCTGGTACCCTTGTAAAATATTTTTTGTCCGATTTCAAAAAATAAAACTGTGCCCATGTGCAATTAACAAGTAGCAAATAGCAAGCAGAATATATTAACTGTATAAAAAATGGTTAATGAAATAACCCAGCATTAGTTTAAAATGATACCCAACTTTACTAACATTCATTAAACACTGTTTTGTATTATGTCTCTAATGTGCTGTGTTTTTTGTACTGGTAACTTATAGCACACATTGATTTGTGCCTTAATTTATTGCAGCATTTTGGGGTATATTTGTTGAGGTTTGAAGTCAAGGGCCCATTTTTACTTCAGCAAGCCACAGAAGCTCTCCCTGGCACTCATGAATCCCAAAACTAAATTTTCAGGATTTGAGCAAATGATGAAATTTACATTGAAACTTGTGATCAATTTCTTCACCTCCATTTTCACAAATTTATCATTTTTCATATGTATAGACTTTATTGTTTGTTGTCTTGTTTCTAAGTAGAATTGTATGGCCTTATTCCTTTCTCACATTAACGCCTTCATCATTGGAGCTGGGAACATAGACAAGGAAATACATAATGAAGAAACTTTAGGACACCACCCTCCAATAAATAATACTTGTGTGCAGTGTGACCAAAAGGACACAAAGGTTGACACTCAAAGCTTCCTTCTCAACGGGCTGTTCTTCTGGGTTTAAACCCCTGGCCCCAAGAAATAGATGAATAATGTTTGCCCCATATAATCCCAAATTATTTTTTCCTTTAAAAAATTAATTAAAAACACTAGATCGAATAAATATTTCAGGAGAGGAGCAGTAAAGTGGGGAAATACCATGTGTTTGGAGTTTTAGTACTCTCTGAGTACAGAAATTTATTTGCAGCAAGCAGAAAATAGACAGCAAGCATAAAAACACAGCCGAGTCCCCCTAGTAAAATTATTTATCAAGCTAACAAGGGAGGGACCCTTCCACTCACAACAAGCCAGTGAGGAAAAGACATGGCTTTATATTTTACCTTTGGGTTAGCAAACCAGTAAAAATGCCACTGACAAGCACTTCACATAAACATTTCTTTCTAAATGAGCTTCCTTGTTAGGAAGAAGGAGAAAAAAAAAAGCCTTCCAAGCCAAGGAGTACTATAGCTTACAGACGGAAAATTCACACATATTAGCACACATATTCTGACTCTTCTGTGCACAAATAACATAACTGAGAAAAAATAAGGTAGAAGAAATTATGAATGGCATCTGAATCACAAATTAGAAATTCATTAATACAAACATATTTAGGCCTTGATCATGATGTCCTCACACTTGAATGTTTCAAAGCCTTAGTTTTGAAAGACACTTGTTCAGAACTAGCTTTAACAGGCTCTGAAACAAACCACATCCATATATATTCATGCAGACAGATGACATCGCTTCAACTGTACAAGCCTTGTTGCTATAGATGCTTTTTACCCCAAAATACTTATGCTATGAGCAAACCCCCAAAGTCAGTTTTGTACAGCTTAGCTTAATGACACCAAACTTTGATTGGAAATTACAAGTGTCCTAATTGCAACTTGTAATAATAAAAAATAAATAAAAATAAAAATAAAGTGGAGGAAAGGGAGTAGGAAAGAGGAGAGGAAAGGAAAAAAAGTTCAAGGTAGCCTCATTCCAATTAAGTGTTAAAGAAAAAAATTTAAAAAGAAAATAAAAAGCCTTGTCAGAGTCACTGCATCCTCAATCATTCTTCAAATGATTCCTGTTGAACTGACAATAATCTCGCATGGTAGGCTCACATCTTTCCCAAAGTGAGAATCTCACTCATTAATCATGGCAATAATAATGGGAAGATGTTTTTTGTTTGTTTGTTTGTTTGTTTTTTGAAAAAGAATGGTGCTAGTGAAGAGGAGAGACACTGAATGACACTAAAATGTGGAGCAAGGATATACAGAAACACCTTGCAGGACCCACACGCCCACCATGCCTCCTCAGTATGATTTAAACAGCGAGTTTCTCATGACTCAAATGAAATAGGAGGAGAAAACTGAAACAAATATTTCTTGATTGTTTTCCCCTCTCTCTGGGACAGGGTGACATTTCAGAACGCCTGTGGTACCTCCTACTCTCAGGCTGGAGGCTCTTATTGTGCCTTGTACTCTTCTCCCAGAGTCAAGGCTGAAACTCCCCAGCTCTAATTCTGCAAACCTGATTTGGGAGCTAGATGTATTGTTTGCCCATATATCTGCAAGGTTGTATGCTATTTCTAACCACAGTCCCCATTTTTGCCTTTAGACTAGGATCCTGTAGAATGCTACCAAGCATACAGATCTGACATTCCAAATGGCTAGGTTGCCCGTCTGCCCATGAAGAGCAATGTTTAGAACACAGTGTGTGTGTGTGTGTATGTGTGTGTGTGTGTGTACACATGCATGCACACATGTGCCCTATGGTACACAAGTGGAGGTCCCAGGACACCTTCAGGTATAGGTCCTGAACACCTGAATACCTTGTTTGAGGCAGAATCTCTCATTTACCATTGTGTTTGCTGGGCTAGTTTGTCTGAGAGTTTTCCAGAGATTCTCCTGTCTCCCTCCAAATCTCACAAGGCAAGTGCTTTATGTAGTTCTCCATTTCCCCAGTCTCCACAGTACTCTTACAGACAGTTTTATCACAGACAGCCAACCTTGACTAGACTTCGGAAGCAGCAAGAACAAACATTCTGGTGTGGTGGTTCCACTGGATTTGTAGAACACTGAGCAGGTGGAGAGGCAAGAAGTCTAGGAAAAGACTTTGCTGAAAGACTTTAGGTGTAGAGCAAGTCCCCCAAAAGTGCCTGGAGAGAAGGGGAGCACTCGTATCAGTCCCAGCCCTGCTGCTTATGGAAGTTTAGAGCTCATCCTACTCTCTATGCACCCCGAGAATATGCAAACCCCACACCATCTTCTAAAAGTACCAGTAAAATTGGTGGTAGCTTAGGCATTTTGCCTTTTCATCCTACTAGGCAATGACAAGAAAGTGTTTAGAGCCTTAAAGGGGAAAAAAAAGTAAAGAAAACTAAAGCCTGGCAAAACAATAACAAAACAACCTTTGAGAATCAGGACATAGCTTTCAGTAGGGCTGCCCACAGGAGCACATGAGAGCCAGCTCAGAGCCCTGGGCAAAGAGGTCAGCTTCGAGACAGAGATTTCTGATCTCTCTTGGCTGCCCTCACCATGGAGAGGAGAGATACTCCAAATATCTTGTCCAGTGAGTTTGCATGCCTTCTAAAGTGCAGTTTGTAATTCCACACTATATGAATTGTACAGCGCGTCCCTTAAAATTGTTTTCAAAGGATCCTAATCATCCTATTTGAAAGAGAAGGACAAAGGGGAAAGATGGGGTAGGAAAGAAGAAAAGGATAGATGGAAGAAAGGAAGGAGAGAGATGTAACAAAAGCAAACAGAATATTTTGTTCTATTCAAAATGTTTTATCCCAGTAAGAAACTTCACATCAGCTTTGCCTCCTTCCTGTACATCAGGAATGAACCTCATCTCAAGCTAAAAACAAACCAGAGGCACATCACAGCAGCATAGACGCCAGCCCTTTAATTAACTCCCATCCATAACAAAAGGTCTCTATTCTGATTAAAGATACTGAGGAGAAGTCAAACCCGGTGCCTTAGAAACCCTTTAAATAATTTCTACCCCTAACTCAATTCAGCCGCCAGGAACAAGCAGGGGCCTGGGAAAAAGAAAAGAAACTTTGTGTGTAGAACCCAATTTAAAGGAAGATGACCTCAGGGTCAATTTCTTGGAGCATTGGAGATCAATTCAATTCTCACCTCTACAGCCTACCTGCCAGCAAATGAACTTGCTGTGCTTTTCAATAGGCTGGGATGACTGACGATGATGAGGGAGACGAAATTGTCAGGTGCTGCATGTGAATAACCACATTATTAGAAGCTGCTTGCCAAGGAGAATGAGGAAAACAAAATCCTGCCAACAAAATGCACCTTCCCCCTCTTTCTGGACTGCAATTCTCAACTCACTGATGATTATGTTACAGAATGCACCCTTGCATTGTTAATAAGGCGTTAATATCTTCCAGAGGCTTACACCTGAGCCCCTGTGCAGTGGTTACCTTCACTCTGTTGACAATACCTGTAAATCCCATTGCTGGTTTGCTTTTCCCACCAAGCGCCTGAACTGGTCACTGTCCTTTGCCCTGTTTGGCATTAGTGCCATCTGAAGGGACATAAATGCTAATAGCTGTATTACACTCCTGAGAACCCTGGAAAGAGAGGCACAGTGAATACCACCCCGATCCCAACTTCCCCTTGTCCCAGCATTTTCTAAATATTACAAAACGGAAAATAAAAACTAACAAACAAAAAGTCTCAAGCCTGGTGCTTAGCTCACTGATTGCTGATAATTTCATTAGGTGTCAGGAAAAAAGGAAAAAAAAAAATGTAAGCACAAACCTTGACAGTCATTTTTGGAGGGAGGAAATGAAAGACTGAGCAAGTGGCAGGTGAAGGGAGCTTCAACACTGGCAAGGAATGGTGCAGTAAATCTGAGCTTTTGGCAGGTGACTAGATGTGAGCTTTTACAACGAAGGCTCTTTACAGAAACATCATTTTGCTTTAAGGAATGAAGGCTGCGTGCTGTGCAGAAATTTCTGCCCCCCACCCACTAAATGAATAATGTTCCTTTCTTTAAGACAGCCTTTTTAGTAGTATCCCAGGGTTGATGGAAAATAATACACATTCTGATGGCTTTATGAGGCCAGTTAGCCTGCTGTAATTAATTATTAATTAATTAATTAAATCAGCACTTTGGTAGGAGCTTATGGTTATGATTAGGGAAGAGTTTAAATAAACAAACAGCAACAGCAAAAAGCAATTGAGGTGAATATAGATAATGAAACATTTAAACATTTAAAATATTATTTAAAATCATTTTAAATGATTTTATTTGATTATTTAATTTCATTTTCTTACAATTTTCTGTGTCAAAGGATACTTTTTTAATATACTATGCTTGAAAGATACCCATGGAAAAATTCACTAGAATGGTCCCCCAATGTTTAAGCAAGACAGCATTCTTCTTGTCTTGCTAGGTAGAGGACTGATTCTAAAGGCTCATTGTTTATAAACCCTAAGAAGCCTTCATTGAGGACAGGGTTGAGACCAATCACTTGGACTTAAATCTGAACTTGCGGCCTGGGTTTCACCTGTCCTTTTCATGGAAACATGGGTTAAAACTTTCGATTTCTTCAAAGGGCACCCAAGAGAGCATCTTTGTCTTTGAACTGAACAGGTCACATGCATCCAAACAGATGCTGGCTGTCAGGAACCCACACTTGCATTTTATCTCTGGATGGCTATGAACAATATGGAAAGACCAATAAGCAAAACAGAAGTAAGATCTCTAAAGACTTTGGTTGGTTTTGTCTTGTGGTTTAGTGTTACCCCAAATCATAAATTAGGGGGACATCTTCATTACACTTGACAACTGTTTGAAGTCATTTACATGGCACAAGTAAAGTCAGAGGAAACTGTGTCACACTATAAAGGTTAGGGGAGAAAATGGGTAGGGATGTGTGAAAGAGATCCTGTTTCTACAAATTTCATCAGCTTCTCCTATGAGTGACAGGAGCCACCTATAGCCTTTCCCCTATGTATATGTCCCATATGTTCTGCCCCAAGGCAGCTCAGAAATACTCAGTTGTATGCAGGCTGAGCCAATGTCAAGAATATCCAGCTGGGTGTGGTGGCGCACGCCTTTAGTCCCAGCACTTGGGAGGCAGAGGTAGGAGGATCACTATGAGGTCGATGCCACTCTGAGACTACAGAGTGAATTCCAGGTCAGCCTGGACTAGAGCGAGACCCTACCTCAAAAAAGAATATCCAAACTGGGAAGAACATGGACATGAGCTGACTACGATCCATTGCCACTTTCCAAGTCCAAGTTTCAGTGCATAAGAGTCCAGAACATTTAGGAAGGAAGGCCCTCTTTACACTCTGGTGCAAATCACATGTCATTAGACTACCTCTGTAGTACAATTCAAACTTTGATATAGCCTCAAAGCCTAGAGGGCTGGAGGATCAAGCAACGTCATCATTTATTTCCACAGAGATAGTCGCACCTCTTCCACTGATGCCATGGAGCAAGTACAGTAAAACAGCAAGACTGGCAGACAGAGAGGCAAGCCGTGCTTGAGGGTCAGGTGGTCTTCCTTGACAAGAATCACAGCCTGAATGAACAGCGCATCTGGGTGAATTTGCATTTGTGAGGTTGTAACATGAAATGGAAAATGCTGGTCAAGGTCAAGGGGTGCACAGACTCAGATAGTTTAACCTTTGTAACAATACCGCTCAGGATGAATATTTTGTAATATGTCCACAAACCATCTTATTTCTTATATCTTATATTTTATATCTTATATCTGTATGTTTCTGAGAGTAAATGAAAGGTAATTAAATGGTTCCCCAACTGTTTTTGGATTTCATTTTTCAGAACTGAACTTAGGAGCAAACTTCCAGAAATAAGTCAGTAAGCTGTACATGGATGAAATTAGCAAGAAAGAATAAAGAAAAAAAAAAACCTATTTGTTCACCTTATTTGGACTTACACTACCGGTGTTCCTTAACCAAAGTGACTTTCTAAAAATAAACGAAGTAACTCTCCCAGGTGTACGAGCTATTGAGCTTTTCATATATCAGCTTGTAATATCTAATATCACCGAGGAACTTCACAGAATTATCCACCTCCTCCCCAAACTCCCCATCTGACCAAATGCCTTTCTCTTCCTTGCTCTTACCTGTCAATCATGTCCACAGCTGAAATTTGATTTCTCTCCCACCAGTAACCTTATATGAAATATTTCCAGGGGGTCAGGACCAAGTGTGAACCTTGCTTTTAGAGTTCATTAACTCTTTGCTCAAAATGGATGGTTTCAATGTCACATAGTCTGCCAGTGGTCCTACATCACCATATTTAATAGGTGGTTTTCAAATAACAATTAAAAAGACAGAGGAGTAAAGTATCGCAACTGCATGCACACGCGAACATACAATCTCAACCCAAAGGTTTACACATTGAGTTAAAAATCTACATATGAGAATTCCCACAGAAGACGTGAGTTTTGTATAAGGTTAGAAGAGAAATTATATTATGTATTCACAGTCCAGTTATTCAGAATGGGACTCTCCTCACAGCAGCATGGAGCAGTAAGTAATCAGATACTACTTTTGAATAAAGGGAAAAGGTGGATTCTGTTTTTTCCAATGCTCTTATTCACCGGATCCTTCAAGTGCCTTCTTTGCAAAGAGCAGCAATTTTGACAGTGTGACTTTTGCCCCCCTCAGTTTTGCTAGAAACCAGAAGAAGAAAGAAGAGAAGCATTTCATGCAAATTTCTCAGCAAGCAAAATTTTTAATGAAAAAAAAATCAAACTTTGTCCCATTAGCCAATGAGAGTTAAGAGTATATAAAACCATGACACTAAATCCTTATTGCTGCAAGAATGTTGGTCTAGCTCTCCAGATGAAGTGGGTTCATAATTACATTCACACTGGGATACTTGTAGTAGAAAACTCATTTAAATAGCTCAGTTTTATTTTTGTAGTAGATGAAAATCAGATTTCGGCCTCCCACTTTTCTCTCCTCTCTCCCCTTCTGCCTTCCACGGAAGTGGAGGGCAGTTCCATTGCCACATTTTGGATGTAGAAGGAAGGGCATATTGTGCTATAAAAGAATATTAATTTTCCAAGAGTTAGTATACACTAAACTATAAGCAACTGTAAATTTGGAATTCTTACAAAGTCTGGCAGGGATGACTCCGATAAACAAGGGATGCCAATTGCTCAAATTCATCAAAATTTTCTGAAACTCCAGTAGAAAGAGTACCTTTTTCAGCATGAACAGCATTGTGTGGAATGGAGCTGAAGAGCTAGGATCTATTCCAATTGCATTAATGGCTCATATGAGACAGACATCTATGTTACAGAGTCAGTGTAGAACACGAATGCATGCTGGTGCTTACACAGATTGCTTGGGTCACACTTCTGCAGCACCAAGTATCACCATTTCTATCACCCAGATACTAAAAAGACTGGAAACAGGAACTTTTCGCACCTGAAGAATTAGCAGAGTTGCTGGCTTGCTTTCCCTCTCATGGCAAACTCATTCAGACAAGCACATGCAAATCCAAAATCAAGGGGTACCTGTTTGACTTCGGGCAACTGCATCTCTCACATCACTGATGTAGAAGATTCCCTTGGATACCTGATTCAGTAGATATATTAAAATAAACAAAGGGTAATTAATAACCAGGAAGGGTGTTTGAAGGACAATATGTTCAAGGCACCTTAACTATCTATGACAAGGGATAGACTACAAGAAAGAGGATCTGGTCCCACTTGCTTTTGCTGGGTGGCCTCAGCTTCACTGAGCCAGAGGAGGGGTCTGCACAGAGGGAAATTGCCACCAGGACAAAGGTGCTTACTCTTAACTGTGACTGAGGCTGAAGTAGCCACAAACCCTTTGGCCTGGCTGTCCAGATCAAGCATTGAAACTGTCCTCAAGTCACAGGGAACCAAGAGATTTGGGGTTGATAGTGGGAGAATCTTAAGCATTTCTGATGGGTATCTTTAGTGTTCACCCAATGCCTATCCCTTGGGGGAACTGCTGTCCAGCTTTGCGGGCATTTGCCATAACAAATTTTCTACCATATTTGCCTCCCCCTCCTCCATTGCTCTGATCTATTTTGCTGGCGCTGCAAATGTTTTCTTAGCAAGTAAAGCCATTCAGATACCACCCCTTTATTTATTAATTCCTTCTCTGTTTAAATGAGTAGCTGGGAGTACTCAGAACGATAATATGAAAATGAGCTTGCTTAAATAAAAAGACGTTTATGCTTCAGAGTAAATAAGAAAGCACAGTAATTCAAAGTACTTACCTTACTATAGCTCACAAAACCCTTATTACTACTAGCTGTACTAATACGAGTGGCAAAATAATAATCATTTACTGTACAGAGCCCAATATTTTTCCAGACAGGCATTTAATAACAAAGCAGACCTGTCATTTCTTCCTATAGTTAGTCACACATAGCAGTTCAGACTGTCAAAATATATTTAAAATCTAATTTAAAAAATTCAACACAGTTATGGGAAATCTGTGTACAATAACTGCAATAAACTAGTAAGTCAATCTAATTTTTTTTTCCAGCAAGGATATTCAGTTATTTTTCTTTAATCTTCTACACTTCTATTTGGATTACCTTACAATTGGTGGGAACAAATAGACTGTTCATTCACATGCTGAATTCTGTGGGCTGCTGTAACTGAACACATAATCTTCCTTCACTTAAATTGTCACTCAGTATAACTCCCTACTTCTTTCAAATACTCTTTATCTAAATAGTACCACTATGCCCATATGCTTGGATAAATGAGTTTGTACCCTTGTGTCCGCCGGGGATGTCTGAAATACATTATGTGCCTTCCTTCACATCTCCTATTAGAAATACCTTTAACACCTTATTGTACAAACTTCATATCTTCAAATATTCACCTCCTGCCAAATATATTATTTCTACAGGAAAAAGAGTAGAAAAGAAACAAAAGCATATTGAAATTATAAAATTACAAAACTTGAGAGCGTACTGGTTATATGCATTGTTCTTTACCTGAAGTTCAAATAGTTACTGTCTCAAAACACTAAAAATAAAAACTCCCCAGATTAGAAAACTTAAAAAAAAAAAAAAAACAACCTCTAGGAACAACAGATTTCATAGTAATGTGAGTAAACGGAGTGTAAATCCTAAGAGATTGTGGGAAGAATCTTGTCATTCTTTTGGGGGTGTTACAAACATATGTGAAGCTTTGGCAAGGAAGATTTACATGAGATCATATACTTGTGAGGCATTTTTCAATTTTAGAAAAATATTACAAAGCAATAATTGGATGTAGGTTTTGCAAAATGTGCCCCCCCCTTTCCTTCCTGGTCATTGATAGTCTCCGTTATTTTTGGAGAAAACGCATCAGCCTCATTAAATGCAATGTTTGGCATGTTGCCTGAAATCTCATAAAGTAGATGTCCTTTTTAGATCATTGGTGTCATTTTCCTCAAGATGACCTCTACTCTCTGGCTACCTGGGGAACCCATCCTTTATTCAGGCTTTTACTTTCAGAAGCCGAAGCAGGGAGGATATTGTTTGCACACCTGAACAGGGTCCAAAAGCCATTGCGGTTTCCTTGTTCTCCTACCTTTGCCCACACCAGTCACAGGGGAGGGGTGAGGGCCAGGGGGTCTCAGATAGGAGTGAGAGAGAAGATTTTTGGGTCTGGACCATGATGGTGTAATCTAAGCCAGATGTCTGACAGCAGATAGTCTTACACTAACCACTGAAGAGGTTTTTATTTTAATAGCACAAGAGTATGTGCTGATATATCTAAGCAATATTTCAAAAGGGCTCAATACCTTCACTGTGTGATGAATTAAAACGTGGAAGGTGGTCCCTGAAAACATGTCACAAGTTGTCAGCTTCTGTCCCACACTGGCCTTAGTCACAGAAATTCTGGAAGAGGGAATAAATGTTACCTGTCTTTTTATATGGGTGGACCAGTCTACAAGATGATTCAGGCCTAGCTCTTCTACTTACCTAAAAAGCCAAGTAGACAATAAACTCTGCCCCTATGATCAGCTTAAACTCATGAAGTAGAAACTGCAGTCCTATATTTTAATGGTGTTCTCACTGCAATGTGTTACTTAAATAAACAACTGACAGAGGCCAAAATATATTTAATTCCCTAAAAATGGAAAACACGATATCACCTTTGAATAGTGTCATTCTCAACATGATTACATACAGGGTTTTTTTTTTTTCTCCTGTTTTATCAAAAATTATTTTTTAAAAACATGACAGTGTAAAAGTATCTGGGAACAGAAACTATCAGTTTCTGTTTCAACATATTCATCTCCACAATGAAACACTAGGAGGCAAATTCTCTCTTTGTGAAGTTGCAGTGAGACTGCCTAAGGAACCCCCCCCCCCCCTCCACACACACACACAAGGGAGGGGCCTTTGGGCAAGAGACCCTAGGCAAAAAGTAAATAAATAAATAAAAAGAGTTTCCCTGAAATTAGTCCCTTGAAAGTTTGTACTGTGGAGAGTTTCTGAAAGCCTGAGCTTGTTCTCGAATTGTGTTAAACCCGGGAATGCAAAATAACACAGTTGGAGAAATCATAATAAAGTTTTTTTGGCTGGCTTTGTTTTGTAATGTTCATCAGACTGGAGACCATGGACAGCCCCAAACCTTATGGATGTTTCTACAGAGATTTTAAAACAGGCTATCTTGGTTTCTTTCTTCCCTCTTTCTGTTTTTCCCTCCTTCTTTTTCTTCTTCTAATACTGTTTAATCAAAGCAGGAAAGGTTAAAAAAAATCTGAAAAATGGGACGGGAAATTAATGAGCAAAAAATCAGCCAATGATCTGAAGCAGATGATGTTATTTACAGACGGTTAGGGGGGCGCTAGGCTTGGATGGGGTTCCAGGTGAACGGGGTCGCAGAGCCTTTTAGGTTGCGTCCTGCTCAGTCCTTCCAGCACTGGCCCTGCAGCGGAGCACCGCGGGTCATTTGATGGCCTGGGAGGCCCACTCAGGCCACAGTCGTCCTTAAGGCGCAACTTCAGACAAACTTCACAACAGATCCGAGCTCCCCGCAAGGGCGCTGGCGCCGGGTGGGCGCAGGGCCCAGGGACTTGCTGGGTGTGGCCTCCACTGGCGCCCCCAGGTGGCGACGGGGTGCATATTAGACCTGACAAGGTTCCCTAGAGCTCTGTCTCCTGGGCCTCTGCTGTAAGCCTGGACTTTCAGCCAGTACTGCAAGACTTCTAAGTCGCTGTCTTCTCCTACTCCCTCCCCACGTCAGCCACTCTGGCTCCAGCCACTTCACACCAGCTTTGCACTAGTTCTAGAAGCCCCTTAGGAAGTCCACCGTATTGTCCCGTCAACTTTGGCTGCAAACTGGGACCCTCTATGGGACTGGGCCTGCAGGGCAGGTGGAATATGTGTAAATGGCTTGGGGCACGTGAGTGTTGAGTGGGTTTGGACTGTATGTGGATATTGGGGGAAGGGCCTCTAGCTGCTGTTTTCTCCACTCCAGGGAGGCAGCCGTGGAGAGCCGCATACCTTCTGGTGCAACTCCCTAAGGCTCCCCAGATGTCTCCCCACCCTTGTCTTTGCACATAAACTGGTCCAGGAAACGGCTGGGGTTTCTGGCCAGAGGGCAGGGCCGGCTGGAGCTCCCTAATAAACCTGTGTGACCATGCACGGGAGGAGACTGCAGGTAGGTAGTAGGGAGAGGAGATTGAGTGCGACAGGGAGCAGATAGTAAGGGGCCCAAACCTTGGTGCTAAGGGCTTCATTACTTTTAGCAATCTGTGGAGAACTCACTTGGGGCCTGTCAACACTTTATTAGTCCCCATATAATCAGATCTGATCCTTCCGAAGGAGAGGAGGGTATCCTAAGAATGACCTGAGATGACCCCAGGCAATGGGAGGTCACAGGCCTTTGTTAGTAATACTTTCCCCAGCCATTGCCAGGGTCCCTTCCTCTGTTTTCTCAATCATTCTTGAGATTGACCTTCGGTGCATAAGGTCTGCATTTCTTATGCCCAATCTCCCACAGGATGTCAGAAACCCACTTCTATCGCCTCAGAGGTGGACACCATCACAGAGGTCCAAGGCAAGCTTTGGTTGCAAAAACAGGACAGCTGTGTCCTTGATTTGATTGCAAGCCACATGTGTCCTTGAAAACTGTCCCCACTGAAGATTTTCCTCCTTACTGCCTAATGGTACAAAAGTGTAGTGGCTTCTTCTCTTCTCTAAGCCCAAGAACCAACCAACCATGAGGAAAAGCATTTCTTTGGAAGCTTAGCTTGGAAACATGCAAGGGTGGAATGGAAACATTTAGAATCGAGGGTGGATAAGAACTGAGCACTCAGAAATCTTTCTTCTCCTCTCCTTAGTTTCCCAAACCAAGCAAGCACTCCTCACTCATGCTGTCATCCTGCTTTAATGTCCTTTCTGATGGTAACTAAAGAACCAAGATGAACGTGTGTAGAAAGGAGTATGGAATTTTGCAACCCAAAGTCCTAATTATAGGGGGAAATCATTACTTAACAAAAGAAAGAGAAAGAAAATGAACTGTGTTGGACCCACTGAGAGGAGCTCAGTAGATGCGTGCTCTGATTGGAGTAAAGAACTGTGCATTTCCATCATAGCCTCCCTGTGGCAAATGTGTCTAGAGAGTTTCTTAAACTAGTCCAACTCTGATGCAGATTCATATAAACATCTGATTTCTGCGTGCTGCTGATGTGAGTGACCTCAACCTTGCAGGCCTATAGACACACACACACACACACACACACACACACACACACGGGCTTTCAAATTTCAACAAAAACCTCTCATGATGTCATAAAACCTAGTGCAATGACCATATAAATATTGGGCTATCAGTGTGGTATCACTAGAGTATTGTTGAGGTATCATCATCTGACTGAGCCAAATGCTACCATTTTCAAATCACCAACTGATAAGTGAATAAATGTCAGATTAATATACAAATGATTTTCTCAAAACCCTCCATTTCAGTTTGGGCCCTGAAGTTGTTTCCTAACAGCAAACCCCTGTGTGTATTTTTCAAGAGCCTCCTGGCTTTCATCTACAGTGGCTATGACTCTGGTCACTAAGCAGGTGAAGTTGAATGTGGTTATTCATTCCTGTGGCCTCTTGCCTTCAAAGTTCTCCTCTCTTAACACCTACAGATGGTGCAGGGCACAAGGTATGGTGCAGAGCAATTTGATTTTTGCTATTATTATTATTGTTTTGTTTATTTTTTTCCTAAAGGGTAGGATGCCCCAAGTTTGCAGAAGGACTGTACTTTTTTATGCCGCGACAACCACAACACATCCTGGGAGACTGAAAGTTTATCACTCTGTCTCCTATTCCTTGCTAGAGAAAAATTGTCAGACAGAGCTGAGTCTGTTCAGGAGATGGGGTGGAGAGATGCCCGGAGAGAATTCCCCTTTTTTGATGTCCGCATTTTGAAGTGTTATATTAAAAGTAAGAAAAGTTGTATCATGAGAAGATGTGGTAAGGCTTTTCCTCTGTCTGAGGGAACATGCAAACACCAGTCCTGATTCTAATGGTAGAACCTTGGACTACTCCCCATCCCCTGTGGCTACTTTCTTTCCTGGACTTGAGACACCTCTGAGGTTGACGATAGGCTAAGAGCAAAAACCAACTTTGGGGTTTTCATGGAAGGCACACAGACTCCATATTATTCACTTAGCCTCCTGAAGAAGAACGGAGAGAGGGAAGAATCATAGCATTTGACTTCAAGAAGCTCCCTTTAAAAGGCCCCTACAACCAAAAATAACAAACCAAAAGTAAGAAACTTCCCCCAAGGAAGGGGCTAAATTATTATTATTTTTTAAATCAAATTAAAGTCCAGGATAGTGGGAAGTCAGGTAAACCAGCACTGAAAACCTGGTAATGCTGACTTCCTCCCAGGAACTGCAAGTTTGTGTTAAGAGCTCAGGCCCCGGAGCTGGAGCGTGAGCTTCTCTGGCACCGTGATCAACGCTGAAGGTTTGTCACTCACTGTGTATGTATTTTCATCATCCGTCCTGTCTGAGTCAGGCATTAACTACTAGTAAGCCACAGCAGTAGAGATACTCAGGTGGCAATCAGACTTTTAAATATATTGG
The DNA here is from genome assembly GCA_036346955.1 of Dipus sagitta. Classification (NCBI taxonomy): domain Eukaryota; kingdom Metazoa; phylum Chordata; class Mammalia; order Rodentia; family Dipodidae; genus Dipus; species Dipus sagitta. The sequence continues at coordinate 264,063,366 of CM070770.1, read as the reverse complement.
TTGCCTTGCTATGCTGCAGGAGTATGTTTTGTTTTTCTCAAGGCAAGGATGCATGGATATGGAAATAAGTGTGCCTCAACCCAAACAGAGCAAGAAGGTCGGTGAAAGCCCAGGGAAGCACTAAGCTGAGGAACATTTAAGTGTGTCATGGGCAAGTATACTCATTTCCAACAGGAAACGCTGGGAATGTGGCTAGAGATAGCTGTGTGCCCTGCTGGTGAGGGCTGCCACCATTTTGCACCCTGTCCATGCTTTTAGCAATAAAGCCAGTGGGTTGGCAAAGGGAGGTCATATTTAAGAACAGAAGAAACTAGAATTGATGTTACTGAATACAACTGACTGGGGTGAGGGTTTAATGGAGGACAGCATGATGTGTTAGAATAATGAGTTCAATAGTTCCCATTGGAGTAGTTTGTGTGGAAGGTGGCCACAGTGGTGAGGAAATGTCTAGATCACATGTTTATCTGCTGGACAGAGGTTAGGACTTATTTAATATCAATACATTAATATGTTGGATTCATTGTAAAAAAAATATTGTGTGATTTGGAAACATGAAATGTGCAAAAAGCTCAGAAATTAAAAATGAGGAGATTTCTGTGTGTCCAGAAGCAGAAAAGGATGAGGGGAACAGATGCACACAGCGAATGTATTGAACTGTCTTTGTATTTTATCACAAGTGCTTTTCATTTACAGTTCTGACTGATAAATGACAGCACTAGTATCTAGTGCCTGGTGAAAAAAACAGGGTGTCCACTCTGCCAGAGCTGCTGTCAGTCATATCTGTTTGGGGAGAGGAGTCAAAAAAAATTAACAGAATTATCTCCCAGAGAAACAATGAAAAAAAAATGAAAATTTTACTGTTAAGGATGGGCAAAACACATATACATGCTTTAAAAATGTTAGCTGTCAACTTTGGGGAAAGTTTATATATGCATATATGTTCACATATATACATATATATTATAATTTCAGTACATTTTTAAAACTAATGTTCCAGGTTGCAAGCAATTACACCTGTTTGGTTGCATGCATTGTACAAGGCAAAACACAGGGGGACCTTTCGTATGGTTCTTCTATCTATAAGACCCTCAGACAAGAGTCATGGTTAATTGCTAATTAGTATGGAAGTTATACATTTAATAGCCTTCTTTTCCAACAAAATGACTTTTCTTTAAAAAAGGAGACTACAAAGAAATCAGGATTAAGTTGTTCTCCAAAACTGCAAATAATAATGCTTTGTTTTAATGCACAGCTCTTACATAAACTTCATCTTATGAACACACTGGGTGTACATTGCTGGGGCTTCCAAAATGTGGCGTATCCCACTGATGGCTCCAACTTGCGAGTGGGCTCAGTTCTGTAATTGGAATGAAAGGAATTTTAACACTATTTATATAAAGATCCAAATGCAGTATAGAGGGGGTAGCTAGATTTCCTTGTATGTTTTTATTCTTTCTTTTAAATTTATAAGCCTATTTGTAATGAAAGGCATCTCGGTAGGATTTAGTTGTTTGAAAATAATAAAAAAAATAATAAAAGTACTTATTTGTGCTTGTCACCTACTGTCTTCCAAAGATTTTTGTCATTTTAAAAAATGTCTTTTACTGTGAATTAACCTTCTCAAAGAAGCCAGCCATCCGGCTTCATTTTTACCAGTAGTTCTATGCTTTGTTTTCTAATGTCTAGGGGAATCAAACTTTCTTCTAATATTGAACTACTTTATAGATTTTTAACAAGATGCTTAATTGTTACATAACTGTATTTCCCCCCTCAACCCAGGTCTCTTCTTTGAGAAATAACTACAATAACTATCTCCTGAGTACCACTCTTATATTGAGGATGTGTTTGCCTAAAATGTCCCTTTGGTAAAGTGACATGGCCTATTTTTACATCATATATATATATGTACTACATATATGTATATCTGTATGTATATATACAGACATACATATATGTAGTCTTATGTAGTCTTATGATGTGATTAGAGAAATAAAAACCTCAAGATGAAGACAGACAACAGCAAACTTGTAGCGCGTGGGAGCACATTTGCTAATAAGACTTCTACTAAGGCAAGTTAAGTGTGGATTTGGGAACCACATCCAAGCTGGCACATTTTAAAGAAAAGTCAAAACGTAAAGGGTAAACTCTGTTCTGTTGAAAGAGGCTGGAAGGCCACGATAAAGTGGCCAGAACTCAACAGCTTTAAGAACTACCTGTTTTTTCAAAAAAAAAAAAAAAATCAAGCCTTTCATCAGAGTTGCAATATTATCTTTTCTTTCTTTTTTTTTTTTAAAGAAAAACTGAAAACAAAATAAAACCTCAGTCATTGTGTTTGCTATATTTTCAAACAGTGCTCGCTTTGTTTGATGTACTATTACTTTCCAGGGGAAGTTAACTAAAAGAGAATAGAGCATGTATTTGTAACAGGGATTGCATGAATTTCTGTCACTTTTAAATAGGTCAGTGCTCAGGAGTTCCACTGAAGGTAGCTGAGATCTTTCCCAGTGAGCCCCCACCCATAGAATGTTTGGGAGTAACTAGCAATAAATCAAAGCACACTCCGTGAGGGCATTCTTATAGTTGGCTGGGGGGGGGGGCTCATGTGACCTGAAGTCATTGCCCACCGTTTCTACTACGTAGAAGCAATGGAATACGATTTGCTAAGAGTTAAAACCAGATATTAACTGAGAGTTATGCAAGAAAAGGGTGGATTTACTTTTTCCTATTTAAGGTAAACGACCTGCAATGTTAAAGAAAAATAAATAAATAAAAGCAAATCCAAACAAACAACTTTGATTTGTGCAAAGCGCTTATGTTTAGTCTTGTAGGGCCTTGCTATAAAGAAAATCACAGTATGTAAGGGAAGTAGAAAAAATAATCAATTTTGGCCAAAAGGCAAGAATTATTTATCTTTACCATTAAGTGCATATGCTCCCAAGCTACCTCAGATGGGTCATAATTGCTGGTCCTTCTTTTTCTAAATAAATCTGATTCTCAGAAACTCAGGGCCATGTTTAGAAAGCCCAGTTTCTATTTTTTTTTATTTTAAATTACTTAATTCATTGGAAAACTGAAAACTTTGTGGATCAAAAACTTGAAATCATAATGTGTATCTATATTACAATTACTTGATGGAGCCAGCCTTCTCACCTCACAGAACAGCCTATGATTTTACCTTGAGTCATTGGCTCCAACTTCTCCATTATTCCTTTTACTAGAGAAAAAAAAATAAAAAGGATGCATGTATACTTCTCAGATATTGGGCCCAGTTAAACTGTACACTAAGAAAGTGAGTACAGAATCAAAAAAAAATGCAGTTTATTATTGTAGATTATTCTTTCTCTCGATATAACCAGAATTGAAAATGAAAGAAAAGCACATAGGAACATCACGCGTGGTTAGTAACTCAAGATATAAAACAATTTTGCACAGCAAAATATGTAAAAGAAAAGTAACTGACAAGATTTTTTTATATTTATTGTGGTAGATTTACTTTTCATGTTTTTTAAAGACAGGATGTCAGTCCCTGAAAACATTTACTGATTATTGCCTTTAAAACTGTGGATTTTTTTTTAAGTTACAGAAAATCCAGTTCTGCACCACAATACAACTGTAAAAAAATCTGCATCGTCTTAAAACTGTGCAGTAATGCCATGTTTATAACTGCATAAATTTTATTAGCGTTCTAAACAGTTTTGCAATTTTTTGTATTATATGCTTGCAGGTTATATCTTAGTGCAATTCAGTCCCAAATACTTTAATTTTGAAAAGAAAACATACATTTTGAATGTAAAATACCCCTACAGATATAAACAGGGGTGTCTCCCCTTTTAATACTTTGGTTTTTCAATACAGTCAGTGGTATAGCAAAAACTACACATACCCAACTTATATTTAAGTTGCAAGCACATGCTTCATAAGCTACTTTTTTAAACAGTCCCCTTGCAAACTCTACCCCCCTTAACATCACAACAGTAAACAATTTAGTGCATCAATCTTTTAAAAAATCTACAGCTACACAGACCTAACTCTTTCCAATTTATCTATAACATTCCTTTTTCTGTAGCATACATTTTAACTGGGCTAACAGATTATAAAAACTAGAATTAAATTATATACTAGAAACCCATAGCATTCCACATTTGACAATGACCAAAAGCCAAAAAGAAAACCATAATAATAATAATAATAATAATAATAAAATAAAACAAACCAAAAATAATTGGGGCAAGTTTCTTTTTTTTTTTTAAATAAAATTTAGACTGCTTTCGGCAACAGCACAATTTAAGTCCCTAAAGCGGGGTATCATTCTTATGAAAAAGAAAACATCAGTGAGAATTCTGAGATATTTGCCTTGTTAAATCTGTGACCGAGTCTGGTATCTTTGACAAGGAATGCCTTCAGTGCGTTTACAATGGGAGGCTGAAGTTGTGAGTAACTCAAAGCAGTTTGGAGCAGATGCAAACTTTCACGGGAGAAGGCTTAGGGTTGCATTTATTTGTTTGTTCTGAACTCAAAAAGTCATGAGGCAATAAAACAAAAGTATGAATGCCATGCGCTAAGTCTTCGAACGTCCATTTCCAAGCCAAAAGAAAAAAAAAAAAGAAAAAATAATTATACCATACATGTCCAGCATGCAGGCTTCTTTTTATTAATATAATGTCTCTTTTCCATAAAGTCTTTGAAACAGTCATAGTTCATGGTTGCTAAGACAAAGTAGCAAGCATCGTAATGCACGAGATGAGCATGAGTTGTTTGTAATGGCAGACTAAACTCTCAGATTTGGCATCTTAAGGCCAAAACTCACAAGTCACACCCAGAAGGTTGATGCAGGCTTGATTGTGGCAGGTTCATGAGGATTTTCCCTCTATTTTAGCATAACAATGCTAAAAAAATCCCCGATGGAACTCAGCACGATGCTGCCAGTCTATAAATTTCACAGTTTTTTTTTTTTTTTCTTTTGCAAGATCAACCTCCACATGAAGAACTCAGGAAGAGAAAAAAAAAAAAAAACTTTGCTATTTTTTTTTCTTTTATCTTATTGGAGATGAGTGGAGAGGGAGTGAGGGTGGGTGGAGGTGGGGCAACACAGCAAGCTCAAAAAAAAAAAAAAAAAAAGGAAAAATCCAAACAAAATAAAACACACACACGCACACAGAAAATGAACACCAGCTCATGAACTGAAAAAGAAGAGAAAAAATAAAAAGGTGCGAATGATGCAGACTTCAAAGGTGGGCAATGTTTCACACGAAGAACTCTGCTGAGATCTTTGACCATTGTGCAAGTCCAGGGTTGGGGGGGGGGTCGTAAAAAAAATAACAAGCTAGCAAGTTATGGAGAATTGTGAGTTTGGCAATCCACAAGCCAGACACCCCTTCACCCCGCTCCCCCAATTTCAAATAGCCGCCACCACCAGGAACTCTGAGCAGGGTGTGCGTGCGTGCGTGTGAGTGCGTGTGTGTGTGTGTGCGTGCGCGCGCGTGTGTGTGCTGGGGCCACGGGGGCGAACTCGGCAGGGGAGGGGGCGAGGTGGTGGCGAGCGCGGCTGTGCAGCTAGCAAGCCGGCTCTGCGGCTGGACCCCCGCGGAGCACTTATCAAGGTGGCTAGCTGGGGTCGCGTGTCACACTCACATGAAAAACTCGGGAGAGGACGGGTTGTCGCTGCTCGAGCCGTTTTCTCGGAAGCCGCTGCTCACCAACTTCTCGTATTTCTCCTTGTAGGCGTCCCTCTCTCGCACCAGCCTGGAGATTTCCTGCTTGAGGTGGTCGACCTGCTGCAGCAGCTGGTTCTTCTCGGACTCCAGGACGTGTCTCTGCTGCACCCTCTTGAAGCGGCAGGACTGGGCATAGCCGCGGTTTTTCAGGGTCCGCCTCTTCTGCTTCAGCCGGATCACCTCCTCCTTGCTGACCCCGCGCAGCTGCCGGTTCAGCTCGCGCACCGACATGGTCACCAGCTGCTCGTCGGAGAAGCGGTCGTCGAAGTGCAGGCCTCCCGCCGCGTGGTGCGGGTGCAGGGCGCCCCCCGCCCCCGCCGCGCCCCCGCCGCCGCCACCTCCGCCGCCGCCTCCGCCGCCGCCCCCGGCGCTGGCCGGGCCCCCGCCGCCCGCGCCGCCCGCCGAGGAGGACGCGCCTCCGCCGCCGCCGCCGCCGCCCGCCGCTCCGGGCGCACCGGCCGTCGGGTGGTGGTGGTGAGCCGCGGCGTGGTGGTGGTGATGATGGTAGTGCGGGCCCGCGCCGCTCTGCGCCGCCGCCGCGGCGATCACGGCGGACACCACGGCGGCGGCGGGGCCCATCTCCTCGCCGCTGCCGCCCAGGGAGGCGCCGGCGCCGGCTCCGGCCGCCGCGGCCAGCTGCTGCGCCCCGCGCGCGTAGCCATCGAAGCCGCCCTGGAGCTGGTGACTGTTGCTGATGAGCGCCTCGACCGCGTCCTCGGGGCTGAAGCCCAGCGCCTCGGGGTTCAGCTGCTGCGGGTAGCCGGTCATCCAGTAGTAGTCTTCCAGGTGCGCCTTCTGCTCGCTGCCCGAGCCCGGGCTGGGCGCCGAGAAGCTGGGGGAAGGGGGCACCGAGCTGCAGGGCGTGCTCATGGGGGTGGAGGACAGCGAGCCCCCGGCGATGAGACGGCCGCACTGGCTGATGATGCGGTCGGTCTCCACCGGCTCCTTTTTCACTTCAAACTTCATCAGATCGAAGTCATTAACATATTCCATGGCCAGGGGACTGGTGGGCAGGTCGGAGTTGCTCATTGCCAGTTCTGATGCCATTCTCCTGCCGCCGCCGCCGCCGCCGCCGCTCCGCCAGATGGGCTGCAGGAGAGGGGCCAGCGGGCTGTGCTGGGTGGCCAGCGGGTGAGCCAGCTTGCCGGGCTGGGGCGCTTCTAGCTGGCGCGGCGGTGGCTGGCCCGAGAGCTCCGAGCGAGCGCGCACACACCCCCCGCCCTGCCCGCGCCCCCCGCGCCCGCCCTCCTCCCCCTGCTCACGCCAATGTGCTCGCTCGCTCGCCCCGGCCCCTCCTCGCTCTCTCTTGCACGCTCGCTCGCTCGCCTCCCGGTGCGCCGAGCCGGCGTCTTCAAGCTCGGGAAGGTTCTCCGCGGGTGGCGGTGGCGGCGGCGGCGGTGGCGGAGCCGGAGGAACCCGGGCCGGTGCGCGGCGTCCCCCGCTCGCCGCTCCGCTGCGCGCTTTGCATAAGGAGGGCTCGCCTCTCCTCTCCGGGCCGGCTGCTGCAGGCGGGGCGCGCGCGGGGCCGCTCGGGGCTGGAGGCGCGGCAGGCGGGCGGGCGGGCGGCTGTCCCGGCGGCGCGGGCCTTGGCACCCGGGAGTTAACACTTCATGCTTCTGCTTCCTCTTCTGTGTGGCTCTTTTATTACTATTATTATTATTGTTTTCTCTTTTCTCTCTCGCTCCCTTGAGCGCGCGCTCGCTTGCTCACTCTCTCTCCCTCCGTGCAAAGTGCAAGACAGAGGTGCAGGCCGGCTGGAGGCAAGGGAGGGGGAGTTTAGTTCTTTCTTGCCTTTTTTTTTTTTTTTTAAAGCAAAATTGCGAAGTCCGGGGAAACTGCTAGCAGACAGCAGAAGGGTGGGGGGAAGCTGAGCGGACTCGTAGCCCGAGCTACAGCTCCGAGATGAGAACAGATTTTAAAGCCTCTGATCCAGCAAGAAGAGTTTAAAGCAATTGCTGAGTTTTATAGCACTCGTGACGTCAGATCAAATGGGAAATTGACTGGCACTCCCCGCCAATGGGAGGCGGCGAAAGCGGCTGTGATTAGCATAATAGTATAGGAACAAGGAAACTTTTCGGAGCTGTCAATCAGGACCCAATCAGCTGACTGTCAGCTGGGACCGGTTGGCTTAACCCTCGCTGTGCCACAGCTCCCAGCGAGACTGGGAACGAGGCCCCCAGCAAAGTTTAGTGCACGGGATGGGGTGGAGGGGGAATGGAGTTTGCTACAGGGGCGCTGGAATCCGCGCGTACCCGGGAGGTCAGCTTGCTCTTCTTCGAAGCTCGAGTGAGACCTGCCTTCTCCAAGCTGCAGTTCTCCCGCTGCCGCTGGGCTGGGGGTTCATCCAGTCTCCCCTCCCCTACCTGCTCTCCACCCCGAGATTGTGAATTCCTCTTGCAGCTTGACCTCCTCGACCCACGTTGGGCATTCCCAGTGACTGCCACGGGGAGCTTCCTTCCCTGAGTCTGACGTGCCTGGGCCTCAAACTTGCCCCAACTCTTTGTCCCTCCTTGGGTGCCTTGCGCCCCAGGAATGCGCGCGCGACGCAGTGGGTCGGTCGGGGTGCGCCTTCACTGGCCGCTCGGATTCCGTGGAGGAGAAAGAGAAAGCCTATTTTATTACTCGCTTTTTAAAGGGTGTGTGTGTGTGGGGGGGGGGACGTAAGCTGTTGAGGGCCAGTCCGCCCAGGGACTAGCGGCCCGCAGGAGTCGCCTACCACTGGAAAGAGGGAAAGAGGAAGGGGGCTGCTCGCGCGAGTTCACTCCGGATGCCCAGAGCAGGGCGCGGGCTCAGCGCTCAGACTCCCACTTTGGCTGGAGTTTGGCCTTTGAGATTCTCTCTCTCTCTCTCTCTCTCTCTCTCTCTCCACGCTCAACATCCTCACCATCTCTTATGAAATCTGACCCGGGTTTATCCTGGTCCGGAGTGCCCTTTGCACTTTTCCGTTTCATTTAATTATTTCGGGCTTGGTCGTGTAGGAGGACAAGGGTGGGGGGACAGTACCCCAGCCTTGTCTCGCTACCCTCGAAGGGTTAAATTTTAAACCACTTTTTCTCGGATAAGCCCGGAAACCCAGTGGGGGTGGGGTGGGGGTGGGGCTGGCCCCACTCCCGGTTACAAATACTAATAATTAGTTTAATTTCCTAGATCGATTATTTTAAAGCTGTGCAAAAAAAAAAAATTAAAAAACACACGGAAAAGAGAAGGAAAGAAACAAGAAAGAAAAAGGATAAAAAGGAAAGAAACCAACAACTCTTTTCTAAGATTTTAAAGCGGTAGACAAGTCGGCGGAGCGGAGATTTATTTTGGCGAGAAGCAAGGCTGCCTGAAGCCGACCCCCACATTGGAAGACTGTCTTACTTGCTTGGAAGCTGGCACTATTGATTCCTTCAATTAATGAAATGCGCCTGATGCTAATCGTATTTATTTTAACTTTATGGGGGGGGGGGCAACGTTAGGAGGGTGCATAAAAAAATGCGAAAAACCTGCAGAAGGATCGAAGAGCGAAAACTATTGTTGGATGGAGTTGGTTTTTACCTCAACAGCGCCACCTTTCGGCAAAGGTTAGTTGAAATTGATCCGTGTCCAGTTTTGTCACAGTGCAAAGAAGCTGGTTCCCCAGCGTGGGAGGAGGAAAGAGGCGCAGAAAGTTAGCTGGACCGCAGTGGGATAGCCCGACCTTGTAGACAGGGGCTGAAGAAAGTGTTAGCAGATGCGGGAAACATTTTTTTCCATCCCCTCCCCCCCCTCGTCATGGTTAACAAAGAGACTAGGGGACACAAAGCCCTTGGGGGTGAGTGTCATTCTTTGCAAGCAGGTCCCATGGTAATAGGGGCCCCCAAACGTGTTTAAGGTTCCAGGAAGGATTTTCAGCGTGCTTTATGGTAATATCAATGGAATTAAAGTTACTTGTAATTCAGTGATAAATGAGATGTCTCTCGGAAGGAAGATGGAGTGCAGGGCTATAAAGTTGTTTATCTGAAAAGTAATTCTCAGAAAACCTGACTTCTGACACTTAGTCATATATTAAGCCGGGCTTCTTGAACGTTGCACTTCAGAACCATCTTACCCGCCCCGTAGCATTCTTCGCTATTTATAACGAGATCTGAGGTGTCACTCACGGGCTTCAGATACCAGATTGGATCTGTGTTAATTTCTCTGGTGCTGGCAGCCTTTAGTTTCAGCACACCCTGAAATCCCTGCTGGGAGACACCCCTGGGGATCTGTAGGAACATCTTAATCCTAAAAGGCCAGCGCTGTTGGTATTTTCCAGACTCACAGTTCTTTGCTCGATGACTGCAGAGAGCTTGTTTATAAGGGTAGTTTTGGTTTTATAGGCGTACTTTGTTGGAGTGGCATGAACTATGTCTAGTCCCAGTTTGGGGAAGAAAGAGTGGAGATTATGTCAATATTTATGTGACCTAAGAGACTTCTCTTTGGTTTCCTCCTCTTTAACAATATTTTACCTAGTAATGAAGTTAAGGGATTATAGTCTGTGTATTCAGAGGAAAATCCAGTGTTTAAATCACATAAACATTACTCTGTTTAGCACTGTGCACAGCCATGGTTTTCTAGGCCTTTCTAGAAATCATTAACCACAGATGCCTGAAGCTTATATTTTTATGTAACATATGAATTTATGTGTGTCTAGGAGGGTTTCATTTTTTTTTTGTTTATGATACTTAAAAAAAAAAACTCATTGGTATCTCATTGTTAAAAGCCCCTAGCTCTCAAAAGAAAAGTATTTTATTTGGCCAGGAACATCAAAACTGCCACATTTATAAATAAACAGCACTGTATAAACAAAATTTGCTAATGACAAGACTACACCATCTAGTTTCATGGTCACATATCTAATTGTTGCAATTATATATCATTTTTAGAAATTAAATATCTACGTTTGGGCAGCTAAATGTATTATTATGCACATTTTTATGGTTTATTTTTTGCTCACTGCAGTCAGCCATGCATTTTTCTCCCTCTTATTGCAGAATTTTTTTATAGCCTCCCATTTTCTCTTGAAAATAGAATATCAGAAATATTATATAAATATATTGAGATGGGCAGCAGGAGTGCTCTCAGGCTTAGAACTTAATTCTCTTTTTTGTCCCTTTTACTTTATTATTTAGTGATTCACAGGGGTGTCTAAACATTTACAGTTCTCTGTTAGCAGGGTTTCTTTGATAACAATCGTGCTCTCTCATTTTAATTAGTACTATTCAGGTTTCTGATTCTCCACAATTACAGCAGGCCACATTTCTTTAGACTTCTTTGCTAACATTGTTTGTTTCACTTCTATCCAAGCCAATCTAATCCAAGTACAATATGAACTGTGTTTTCTCACTGACTGACATCCCCCTCTATATATACTCTAGTAATGTCTGAACAACAATATACAGTCATTTAGAAACCATGTGTTTGCCATTATTGACCAATTCAAACCAGTAGCATTAAAGTTTTTGAAAGCAATGAATATTTATAGGAGGATTTTGAAGGGGAGGAGGGCACTGGGCGGGTCATGTAGAAGATTTCGAAACTAACATGAAAAAAACACAATCATAGTTCCCTGTCAGTACATACATAACAATTTCATGTAAAAAAAAAGGAGGGCAATCCCCCCTAAAGGTCCTTCATGTCTAAATTGCCAAGATTAAGAGCTAAAAGGAATATATTTTTTCCTGATTGTGACTTATTCTGCTCCAGTGTGCTGTGTTTAAATCAGACTTACAGAGTCTAGAGGGAACGGGATGTATCGTAAGTGTCTGAGCCCTTTGTTTGTCTAAGAGCAGATTTGATGGTGCAGAAGTAAGCACTGTCCACTCAATTTCAGGATGAAACCAACTAAATTGATCCAAGAAGGAGTTCTTGAAAGCACCTGAATGATAAGCCATACACTGTTCCTAGGTCTAGGATTAGATCAGTCCTTTGCACAGTCTTCAGTTAGCAGGGTAAGTAAATCTCAGATCACTGTTAGATTCATGGAAAAAAATTAATAAAATCAGACGAGATAACCTGATAAGGGTAAAATTGCTGAGGAAACAAGTCTTGCCTCATATCACAGGACACGGAAACATAGTGATTTCTCCGAGTGGTTATGAATAGGTGAATTATGTGCTAAATAGTCATCAGACTAATTCAGCATTTATTAATTCTTTTCTCTTTAAGCAATTCACAGTTGTAAGTTAAAGCTGCTCTCTCTTTGAAGACACATCTTTTATAGTTTTTATTAGAGGTAATTTATTATTTGCATTACCTGTATTTACTTCATAATTGAACATTTTGCATTCAAATTTATGTAATGCATTATGCTTGAGAATATATTTCTGCCTGATTAGCATAAATAGTCACTTACCTCATGAATTACTAACAAAGTTTATCTTAAAATATAGTTTTTTTTATTAAGTGGAACACAAACATATGTACAATAAATTCTGATTTTTCTAGTGTCGTCAGTGAACAAGGTGGGTTTGGTTATAGGGAAGTGAGGGGAGGAAGCTTTGCAATGAGACTGGAGGCTTTCCTCCCAAAGGTAACATTTAGATGGGGAGTGGGTGTGGAGGGGTATGGGGGGCTGTGATGGTCAGGGTAAGGAAAAGAGCAGAAGGATCCAAGCTCATCATACTATGTTGGGGGGTTGGTTGGAAGCTGGCCACAGGAAATGTGGATTCTGACAACTAATAACAAATAGAATTGATGATTTCTCCCTGAGTGGGAGGAAGACCATGTAGCAAGTCAGTAGCACCGATAGAATTTGGGGGTTCTGTGTATTTTATTTCTGTTTTGTTATTTTTTGTTTGTGCAGGCTTTATCTTTAGACCATAATACACACCATTTAACAAAACGCTTGCTTTGCACAAGAGGTGTGGAAAACCTGGATGATTTCTGGACAGGTGGACCAGATTTCATCCATCTCTGTTCCTTTTCTGCATCTGGTAGACCCCAGGTGTGGCCTGGCAGACAGAGACCCTGATTAAATAAATCACTGTGGGGACACATGAGCACTGGAATGAAAGGGCTTCTTTTGGTTGTACACAGTAGGCAGAGATGCAAAATGGGGGGGGGGGGGGCTGTCTCCCTGCTTTTGACATCCCAAATCACCAGACTTCCACGCTTGACTCTTTTCTTGCCCTTTCTTTTTATAAGGCCTAGCTAGCTCCATAGATTGTCCTTTCCCTTCAATTAGGGCCTGCCTCTACCTCATACCACACTTGATCCTATTCTCAGCTTGTAGGTAAGGGAATTTGTCTCAAAAGCAGTCAACCCTTCAAAGATTTTTATTGTCATGAATTCATATCTTGATTTTTTTTTTGAATGAGGGAAAAAAGAGCGAATGAATAAATATGAACACACTGTTACCTTCAAGAAGGTTGTACCTCTCATATGTGTGGTAGGCAGGGGTCTCTGTAGTGGGGCCTGCTGTATGAAGTGCTCTTCACTCTGCTTCCTACCTTCTGTCCCAGAGGCATTTAGCACTTACTAGACTTGAGAAAGAGATGCAGTTCTAGAATATGTAGACTAAACTGAAACTCTCCTGAATTCTGTGGTAGCTTTATTTGGTCTGATCCAAGGAGTTCCTTACAGTGCTAGTCTGTATGTTAGCTCGTGGATGCAGCGTGGATGGCATCGAGCTTCCTCGTGTACCGCTCTGCACATGTCACCCAGCGACCCTCACAACATCCATTCTGAGGGTTTCTTATTCCACAAAGAAGAGAAAACTGGCTTCATACATTTCCTGATGCAAGGTAAAAATTAAAGTCAAATTTATAGACCTGAGAATATTTGTATTTTGTAACTTTGTAACCACGGGGTATGGTCTTTGTGGAATGTAAGTGTTTAGGTAAGGTAGAAAGAGGAGGATCTCAAACAAAACAGCTGCACGCCCTTACCTCCACTCAAGCCCCTTGATCTTGTACTAGTTGAGGTACATGTTTACGTTTTACAGAATGAAGTTATTGCATGGACATATGTCCTTCCTTATTTCCCTTCAGAATATATCTCTGTTCATCTCACAGGAAGGTTTTGGTTGCTTCTCAATTTCAGGGCAGACTTCACCTAATGAAATCTCCTTTGCAGAGGGAGGCTGTTTAGAGACTTGAGCTAACCCTCCTTTCATGCAAAAGTAGAGTGCGAGTTTGAATCTGCTTTATGAGCCTGGGTGGGTGAGCTGGCAGGGTGCGTGCTGACTTCACAACTAGGAAGCAGACACTGTGCCTAGGCACTGCAACATGCCCATGGAAAATTTGAGTTTCTTTTAAAACCAGAAGAAAAAAATATAATTTAGCATGGATTATATCTGCCATCACACCCATGCAGTCATAAAATATAATTTTAAAAGATAGTTTTTCACTGGAGAAGGGGCCCGTGGAAACCACACTGCCTAGGACTTCCAGGTGTCTGTGATTCTGACACCAGGTGGATGATCACCTCCATGACAAGGGACTCATTATCCATTCATTCTGTCTGCTATCCCTGCCACCCATCTTCCTGGAATTCTTGGGGTTTTCAAATGCAGTTTTTGTTGGTTTTCACATGAAATATTACTTATTTATATGCTCATGCTGGCTTCACGTGCTTAGCCGGTTGTATACTCATGAGGTCCTTGTGTGTGAAAGGGTTGTGAGGATATCAAAACTAGCCAGGATGGCAGCTTTCCCTACCTTTTGTTTCTCATTCTAAATAGTACCTTTAACATTTGCAAATGTGTTTTGTTTTCAAGATCCATACTGCCTGTTGCTGATTCCCACATGGGTTTATCTAATCACTACTTCCCATTGAAGGGTCGAGTCCAGAGAGAGGTCTAGCTGCTCAGGTGATCTTCATTGTCACACAGCACCCACTATACTCATCCTCTGAGATGAGTCACCTGCTCCTGATACAGACCATGAGACGTGTAATGCCCATGACTCGGGATCCATTGCAAGAAGAATGCAAGCTCCAGGCCTTTTCTTCTCACATATTCCCCCGCCCCATATTTGTGTGCTTTCTCTTTTGACTTCCTGCACAGAAATGTACAACTGTCCCCAGGAGGCTTCATTTCATTGGATTCAGCCTATTCCATGCGTGTCAGAATCTCTTTGGATCTCAGATGGCTAGCCACTAGTTTTCATTTGCTTCCTTGCTTTGTCACAGCTCCAAATAAAATTGATGTGTTTTTATATGATGTAACCTGTCTGAAGCAGATTGAAACACTGTTGGGATTAGAGCTTGTTTCTAGCAAGTGTTCCGTACAGCCTGGGGCCACAGACGAACTCAATAAATCGGTAAATTGTTGTTCTCCCGCAATTCCTGCTATCCCAAGATGGTAGCACCACTGGAAGAATAAAGCCCTGTGGTATCCCAAGAGTGACAGTCCCTGTCATTCACATCCCCTAATAGACATTTTAAATGGTTTTTGCGTGTATGCGTGATGTGTGTGTGCTTGCATGGGAGTGCACATGTACGTGTGCGTAGGTATGTGGGTTCATGGGGAGGATAGAGGACATCCTCAAGTGTTATTACCATCATCCACTTCTTTTTAAAATTTTTATTTATTTATTTGACAGAGGAAGAGGGAGAGAGAGAAAAAGAATGGGCGTGCCAGGGCCTCCAGCCACTGCAAACAAACTTCAGACGCGTGTGCCCCCTTATGCATCTGACTAACTTGGATCCTGGGGAATTGAACCTAGGTCCTTTGGCTTGGTAGGCAAATGCCTTAACTGCTAAGCCATGCCTCCAGCCCCCATCTACTTCTTTTTGAGAGAGGGCCTTTCATTGTCCCAAAGCTCCCCAGTGAGGCTAGACTGTCTCTGCCTCCCTGGTGCTGGGATTACAGGTGTGGGCCATCATACTCCACATTTTACATGGATACTGAGAATCAAACTCAGTCTTCATGCTTGAAAACCAAGTGCTTTACCCATTGATCTACCTTCCCAACCCCAGCTATTGTGACTTTTAAGTTCTATTACCCCATCTGGATGTTCTCCATATATCTTTCTAGTAGATTCTGAAATTACTTCACTTCCTGATGGTATAGGTAAAGCTTTATGTTGAAGATTACTGGATAACAAATCCACAATTCCCATCTATGTTTGTCTTTGTAAACTTCTGCCCTGTCAAAAATCAATTGCAGTTGTCCAAAATTGGGACCTCAGAGACTAATAAAAAATACATAAAGCCCAGAAGAACTGAGTAGAAGAACTTTGTGTGAATCTGATAACCTACTCGCGAAGAGTTCTTTCCTCCCTGATTTTGCCCTTGCTTAGATCACCCACTTTCCTGCCATTTCCTGATGCCAGGCTCTGAGGCATTTTTCTTCAAGAGAAGAATTCAGAAATTCAAGTGTCTACCTTTGAATGTAACTTGTCCCTCTGGTGTCTCTTGAAGAGACTTAAATGTGCAGTTTCTGCAAAACCTTCCCTCTGAGGCTCCTACCTCACTCCCTTTTCAGAGAAGCTTGGGAGCAAGAGAAGGAAATGGTCTGTGAGTTATTTATGACCTGCCTCTGGGTTGTGCTCAAGAATGTTCAGCCTGGTTGGTTTGGCAGACAGATCCTCAGATTCTTAGGGCTCAGGAGGCCCGAGGAGACCCTTTAGAGAAGTGTCACTGAGTGTTGACTTGGGCTCATGAGGTCCTGATGAAGGATGAGGGCTGGGGTCTCTGGTGATGGTAGGTGCTCAGGTAGGTTGGAATGTGGAAGGATGGCCTGACCTGGGGTCATAGCCTCAATGTCAGTGTCCACATCTTATGCCCACTCACTGACTGCCTTCAGCAGGGCTCCTCACTGCCTTCCTCCACCTGTTTTTCAGGTTGCAAAAGGGTGGAATTATGTGACATTGAGAGAATGTCCACAGCCATTTGAGGCTAAATATGAGTCAGGTGACCAGAGCAGACACCTACAGACACAAACCAAGGATGACACACTGGGTCATTGTGGAGCATTCATGGGTCAAAACAGCCAAGCCAGAATCTC
Source organism: Dipus sagitta (assembly GCA_036346955.1). Lineage (NCBI taxonomy): Eukaryota > Metazoa > Chordata > Mammalia > Rodentia > Dipodidae > Dipus > Dipus sagitta. The sequence continues at coordinate 264,046,704 of CM070770.1, read as the reverse complement.
TTGGAGGTCAAAATGACAGAGCCAGTGAGGCAGGGTCAGAAGGGCAGGGCCATACTTCCTGCATCTCCAAGCCAAAAAAGCTGCCAGTTTAGGTGGATACTATTCTGAGACTTTGGTGGCACCATGGAAAAGAAAGACCTCATGGATTTCTGAGGGCCGTCAGGCAGGGACTTCTTGGACCTCAAGGTGCCTTGATTTGGCATCAGGCCAAAACAGGTATGAATCCTTCTCCAGTGTTGGGGCTTTTGAGAGAGCAGGCATGCTTTCTGTGCCTCACTCCTCTCCCCATCAGAGTCAGGGAGAAGGCTTTGTGATTGTCACGTAGTTGTGTACCAAGTGCTTCCCACAGTGCCTCCCTCTAAGGAGCTCTGTAGAGAATGTAAGCGATCGATATGTGCTAGGGGATTGTGTGCAATTCTTTGTACCTTACGCTGTTTCTCAGAGTGGTGCTGCTGTGCGCCAACACTTCAGAATAGTCCTCTTCTATATTTCATGCTCCGCCTTCCAGCTATCCTTACCCTATAGCTAGCCTTTTGCTTTTTCTCTGCTGAGTTTTTGCTCACTTGAAATTCCATGCTTTCCCGACATGTCCTGCCTGCAGTCCTTACTGGCTCATTTACGTATTTCCTTAGATCTCATAAACCTTACCAGAATTCTCTTGACCAGTGAGTCCCAGTGCAGACCAAGTACCAAGGGGAGACCTTTACCTTGCGTTCTCATGTATCCTTACCCCTCGGCAGACACCTTGAAGCCTAGCACAAAACCTCTTCTCTCTTTCCATTCCTTCACCTCCTGCAGATGCTGGTAGTAGTTTGATGAGTGTTTATCCAATGAAAGTGAACAACTGTGTACACTGATTTCTCACATTCTTCTTAAAGCTCTAAGAAAAGTCCTAGGGAAGATTGACTTTGGTAGAGGCAGGGCGTCTGTTGCAACAAGACACATTTTAAATTAACATCTCACTGGTCTGATCGGCTCATGCCTCATTTGCCAGGATGCTTATCTGGTTCCTTGCATAATCTACATCTTCCCGAGCTGGAATTGGGTGGAAAGCATGTTTGAGATGTACAGGCCCAGGAGCCAAGGCAGAATGCAATGGCTTTCCGGGATGAATTCCTGGGTGCGGAGAGGGACGGGATAGAATACCAGGGTGTAAGCAAGGCGTCTGCTGCTGAGAGAGAGAGCCCTGCTTCAGCTTTGCATCACAGCCCCACCTCCCCTAGGGCTTCAAGGCACACAGACACTGTTTTGTAATCTTCTTGTAGTAATGCCAGGCCTGCCCCCATTTCAACATGCCCAAATCCTGCCCATTCCTCAGGGCATGGCTCATGGGCACTGTTGCACCTAAAGCTCTGAGCAGTGTCTGGCATGGAGCAGGTAATTAATAAAGGTTCCTGCAGCCCTTCCAGGCCCTGCCTTTCATCCAGGACTCCAAGGATCTTCTGCTACTTCAGTCACTGGTGGGAACCCTCTGGTATAGCTCTAGGAAGCAGTACAGAGCCATGGCCATGTTGAGTGGTGACTTCCAGTGTGAGAGCTTGGAGGCTTTATCTGTGTGCATTTCTAGTCTCAGGGTCTCCCTTTGTAAAAATCAACACCACTTGGCCATCTGTGGTTTGCAAACAAAAAAAAAAAAACTTAGGCCTACATGGGCTGAAGCAAAAGGGAAACTTATTTACTCGCATGACCAAAGGCTCTAGAGACAGAGCTGGAGCCAGGCCTGGCTGAGGGGAGGAGAGTATATGGTGTCATTGGAACTGGCTTTCCTCCATTTGTGAGAGTTTCAGACTAGGGCTGTCAGTGACAGGCATGACTAGGGTCACTATAACCCTAAAACCTCCCTGAGCTGAGGCTTCATTGGAGAGATGTCCAAGTCATAGTTTAAATGGTATCAGGCCAGCTCATTTGACGACTTATATGTACAACTGTGAGCTTGACCCTGTGGCCAACTGATGACTTATCTGACTAGCTCAGACTTGGACTCAGAAAGTGGGTGGGACAGGGGTCTAGGGAGTTCTCTAAGCATCTCTGAGGGAGCCAAAGGAATTGTCTCCTTCCATGACACTCTGGAGCCTTCCACCAAATTATAACATTACTAATAGCCAACAAGTACCTGATACTCACCCAGGTCTGCCCTGAGCTTGAACTCTGCAGCTAGTCATAGCAGCCTTATATGACATGTGTTCTTATTGCTTTCATTTGACTGAGGAGGGCATGAGGAGGGTATCCCCTTAGAGAACTTGTCCAGCATCACATAACTGGTGAGTGGTGCAAGGTGTGAATCCAGGTATGGCTATAAAGTTCACATCTCCATGTCCTTTATTGTGTATTGTAAAGAAATAGTCAAGAAACAAATAGACAAGTAAATATATAATGTAACACTATGCAGGTAACATTAATATAATATATAACATGACAACATGCAGTACAGTATTTTACAATAGGATATAATGTCATGTCATGGTCATGTTGGGACAGTAAGCAGTACATCTCTGCATTCATCTTAAGAACTCTATTGTATATATGGCTAAGGGGGAGAGTAGGGCAAGAGTCAGATGGCTGACCAAGTGACTTGTCTTATGTGCCCAGTGTGAATCCTTTGATTTAGAAAACTTATTCCTACCATGAAAAGATGCTGTTGTAATATTCCTGCTTTTGTTTCTGTCCCTCAAAGACAAATGATTAAAAGAGGTTGCTGGAGGGACTAGCCAATTACCTGGAATTTCTAGGTCTGCACTTCTCTGGCTTCCACTGGTGTGTAAAGATGTCAGGCTGGACCTGTGACTCTAAAACTATCTCTTTGGATACTCTTGGGAAAATTCTGAGGCGGTCAGTTTTATAGGCAGATAGGAAAAGAGGAAAAGATAGGAAAAGAGACCCATGACAGTGAAAATGACACCATGTATTTGAGCTTAAGTGCTCCTCCCCCTTTGTAAAAAAATGCTCTTGACCTTTTGAGAATTCCAAATGCTATGCTAAGTTGGCTTTTGTGCCACATGAACATGCGTGGTTCTTACAGGATTTGGGTGAGCAGTAAAGGAACAGGAAGAGCTGAGGAGCAAAGGCTTTGTGTTTTACCTAATGCTAAAGCCCATGGTCCCTTCTATTTCCTCAAAGTGCAGATCTCAAGAAGGAAAAATAACTCTGGGCTTCCTCACTTCACTCCTGCCTCTCATTGTGATACCCACTATTATTGTGAGATGCTTAATCAAAGCATAAAGGCAATTATAAAATACCTCTGAAATTAGGTTCTCATCTGTAATCAGAATTGCTAATATCACCCTCCCTCCACCATCCTTGTGTGTAATTCTTGGGTGATTTCAGTTCCCTGGAGGTGACTAAGAGTCTAGTCATGAACACAACGCCCACCAACTTTATTTGAATTTATTGTCAGAAAGGTCTGTGCTCCAAAACCAAGCTGAATGTAGCTGCAGTGCCGGTCTTTCCTGGCTATTGCACAAGTCCCTGCATTTTCTTTGCATTGAACTTGCTTTGCAAATCTGTACACCAGCCTGCAGTTGCTGTCTATTGTTTATGTCTCAAAAAAGGCAGAGTTTAGTCTGAAGGTATTGAAAAGAGGAATTGGGCTTCTAGAAGCTCTCACTCTGTCACCTACATTTTTATCTCTCCAGTAGCATCAAGGCGATGTGGGAGTGATGAAGATGATGATGCCAACCAATAATTAAACTGAAACGACCAGCTTGAAGAAATGCATAAGTAGGAGAAAGGAGTGGATAAGAATTCAAATCCAAAACTTTTGGGATATGGCCCAAGATAAGTGTTGTCGTTTTTTCAGCAAATGAATGACCTGAAAAAGAAAGGGGATGGGTCAAAGCTGGAACTGTTACAGACTGAAGGAGATCTTCTAATAGATCTAAAAGAAGTGGCTTGGACCCAGAGAGGTGGCATCAGTGGTTTGGAACCAGAATGTTGGGGAGGTGACAGGCATACATTAGTACTACCTTATCTGTGGTTTTTCTTCTCCCAGTTTCAGCTGTTCACAGTCAACCAAGAGCCAACAAGTATGTAATGGAAAATTCCAGAAGAAAAGTTAGTCGGTTCTCAGTTATGCTCATTCTGAATAGCATAATGGGATCTTCAGCTATCCCACCCAGAATGTGACTCTTCCCTCTGCTAGATGTCTCCACATAGTATGTGCTACCCGGGCATTAGGCACTTAGTTGCCATCTTGGTTTCCTTGTGGCCTGTCGCAGCACTTGCATGGATGGTTCAGTACAGCTTGCGGTTTTAGTCACCCACTGATTGTCTTGAGATGTATCTCCCCATAGATAAAAGGGGACTACTGTACCCTGCTTCTCACTGGCCTCCAAAAGTCATACTGTCCCCCTGGCTGTGGTGCCTGCAGGTAGGTCCTAAGTGCATGCCAGCCTTCTTCCCACATTGTCAGATCAGCAAACTCATACTTAGCTCTGGGAGTAAACCCTCTTGGAGGTCTTATCTGACTATTTCTTGCCAATTCAAATGAGTGAAGCATTGCATTTCCTTTCTGCTTTTCTGCCCACCTCAACATGGCATGCATGACTGACTGACCATGCATGGTTACTATATACATATTTTAATAATTAAGAGTTTGAAGTTGGTGAAGGTTCACACATATTTGGAGGGAGTAATCTAGATAGATTCTGAGTACCTTCTCCAGCCTCTCTCAGACATGACATCTTGTATCACAACCAGCAAACTAGCAGTTTCAATCATCCACTTTATATGAATTTCACATATACTCTGTGTGTGTGTGTGTGTGTGTGTGTGTGTGTGTGTGTGTGTGTATGCTTCACTCTATGTAATTTTACCACATGTATAGATTCCTGTGGCCACTGCCACCACAGTCATAATACAAAGCATTTCCATCATGAAGGTTCCTGATTTTATGCTCTGTAATTGTCTTTTTTATTTACCTAGTTCTGGCATGACTATATGAGTCTCTGAACAGGGAGCTCACGTTTGATTTCTATGTCCTGGTTCCAGTTAACTTAAACCAGGTCCTGGTCCCCAGGGGATCCTAAATGAATGTTTATGGAGTAGATTTAAATTCTATCAGAGGAAGAAAGTTGAAATCCAGACCTCTTTATAGAAAATTTTTGCTGAAGAGGGAGAAAAACACAAAATATCCCAAGTTCAAATCACTCAGGAGAGGCCAGCTGTAAGACCTTTTTCTCTATAGAGGATTGCAAGGGTTCTAGTGCTATCAATAATTTTGTATTACCATAAAAAGTCACTTGCTCATGTGATGCAAACAGAAACATGCTTCTCTGTGAGATCAGGCACAAACACTACCCACCCTCAATTCAATCCCTTCCATATCATTTGTCTGTGAATATGAGAGGCTCTGACGTTCACTAAAAATCATTCAACCCTCACCAGCATCCTCCTCACCAGGGGTCTCACAGAAGTCAGTATTCCATGTAGCCAGTGATGATTTGAGCCTCAGGGACATTTCAGGTCTGGCATGGAAAGAGCCATGGACACGGAATTGAGGGGACTCAGCATGAGTCTCAGGGTTTCTCCTCTCTAGACAATCTCATGCTACACTTGGCAGTAAATTCTCCTGCACTGTCACTGACCCTACTCCCAGGTTTCACTCTACTTAACAACAGGGCTTTCTGAGACTGCCTTGGAGTTGTGATGTCCCAGGAGCTCCTCTGAGTGTTCCCAAGGTTTCATGCTAATGCAAGTGCTTTCTCCATGCAGGAGACTGATCATGAGATGGTGGAGACCCTAGCCTTCAAAGAATGAACAAATAGCAAAGTGTGTCAATGATGTTGAGTTCCTTTCATGTTTAAGACATTTGAAAGGGTAGTGGGCAGTGGAGGGATGAGTTGAGGTCACAAGTATTATGTTGTCACTTATGCTGCATCTAAGGCATTATTCATGAGGTTTAAAGGAATGAGTATATCACTTTATTTGTCCATCTATCCATTTGTTTGTTTGTCATCTATCTTTCCTCTCATCTGTCCACTCATCCATCCATCCCTTAGATGCATTACTACTTACAGTGTCACATTGTTAGTATCTCCAGGGGAAACTTAAAAGGAACGCAAGGGTAGCTTTTAGAACTTCTTTGCCATGTCTTCCAGGCACTAACATGTTTGCTTCTCAGAAACAATACTGTCAGTTCTTAGTGACAAAAGAACCACCATTACTTTCTTCCTGAGTTAAATAATTAAGAACTTAGCACAAAAACCTGCACAGGAAGCTAAGCTGTTGTGGACAGTTAGTATATAAGATATTTTATGTTGTTTTCAAAAGTGAAACTTGCATGATACATACACAAACACATATGTCTTATTTCCTTGGTGTCTACTGAAATCAATTGCAAATGGAATGCACTGTCGTTACTCAGTCTTACTTTTGGAAAGGTAAATACTTTCCCAACGACTCCTCTGGACTTTCCCAAGACTTCATGGTGAGGCTACACATCTCAGATAGTCCAGGTCAGTGGCTTATTGTTCCTGATCTTTGTGTTTTCCCATAAGAACCAACTTACTTGCAAGGGATTCAACATTCCTTTAAAGGTGTGAACATATACTTTGAATCCAGCCTAGAGACCAGGGTGTTCCCCAGAGACAACAGAGTGAATACCTCTGTCATGCTTCATGCTTCACTGTGCTGGGTTCTTCCAGCTGTTTGCTAGAAATATATTTCATATGCTAGTCACCCAACTCCTTCAGTACAGAGACTTATTCTAACTGCTGGTGCCAAATTCTTGTTTTTAGAGATTTTCCAGATCATTCCTATGTGATAGGACCAGATATCTGGAATAAAAAAGGCACATTAAGCCCAGTGAAAGGACAAGAGTAGAGATATGGGGAAGAATGAAGCCAAGGAATAGCTCCGTGCTCAAGCTGATATCCTACAGAGACAGATTGTGGAGATGGAGACCACGAAGGATGTAAGAAGCCATGACACAGCTGGTCAGTGTGTTATGTCATGCTTTAGAGCTCATTAGCATAATGTTGGGTGGATTGGGCTCAGGGTATATACCCCTGAAAAACTAATAGGGTCAAAGAATAGTTCCCAGTAACATATTCTGGCTTTCCACTGATGAAGTCATTACTTATATCTGGTCTTAGTGGAACCTCCAATGCAATAGATCTCTCCACAGATCCCTGGAATGGATGCTCAGAAAAGCTGGGTCTGGTGGTGCATGCCTGTCATGCTGGCACTTGAAAGGAGGTGACAGGATGATCATATGTTCAAAGATAGCTTGGGCTATGTGAGATGTCTCACAAAACAAAAATCAAAACAAAACCATGTCCAGGAGCTTAAGAAAGAGCTATTTTAGCTCTCTGAGATTTCACTTGCTCACCTGTAAAATGTCAGTGTGCTGTTAAACATTCACTAAAGTTTCCAACTAGAAGCCTACCAATCTACACACATATCCACATTTTAAAAAAACTATTTTTATGACAAAGCACAGCAGTATATCACACAATGCCTGGCATGTGATAGACACCAAGCCCACCAACAGAGAGCTCTCTTCTTATGTCCATCTTGAGAGGCCCAAATACACCTACTGGATTATCATTCCTGGTGTACAAACCCTTCACTTTAATTGGATCATACACCAACCTGCACTTTGTTATAGATCATGACTTTTATCCAGTGCGTTGGAATTTTATCTGGCAAAGATAAAACTTTGCCAACACTCAGGTGATATTGGTGTGACTAGCTCAAGGTTCCAACTCTTCTGATTTTAGGCCTGTACCCTTCCAGTCATCTGCATGGCCTCTCTTCCTTATTCAGAGTGAATCACACTTTCTTACATATGAAGTGGCATGCCCATATACTCCTTTTATTGGGTAGACTCTGAAAGATCTATGTGGAGCTTGGCCCTTATGCTGCTCTCTTATTCATCCTCATCGTATGAAAGAATTCATAGAAATGTGAGACTCTGCTTGTTTTGCTTTGGAGAACCACAAGTTGAAGCTGTTTATTGGAGGATGTCCTGCATCTTAGAAAGAGAGTCAGATCACACACCAAAGTGACCCTTTATCCAAACTGTCATGCAGCACACAACACTAATTATCCAGGCCCTAATTAGGTTGGAGACAGAGCTTAATGGGCAAGTTTTGCTCTGTGAAGCTGTGACAGTCCACAGGGCTCCCTGGTTATTCTCTCTTGGTGGCTTCTCTATTCAATTTGTTCAGTTTTCAGAGGGGATAGCTCAGCAGCCAGTATCTTCTGAGCCTTGAAGCTTAGCTGTGGTCTCTAGCTAGCAGCCAGGAAGTTGGGCAGGGCCCTGAGATGATGTTGGGGAATCATGGCTCTGAGTTCTTTGAATAGGAAGATGTAAGTCACATAGCCACTGTTAGACCACCATAATGAGCCATTTGCTGAGGAAGTGGACATAGCAGAACCTAGGGAGGGTGTACACATGCCTTCTTGCCAAGGGACTTGTGAGGGAGTGCTATGATTTGAGGAACTTGGGGCTCCAACCAGTGTGTGGTGAGTGTTCACCCACACAGAGACACCAAGATGATGGCACAGTGGGGGCGGCATGTATAGGCTTAGAAGTCAAAACCTGTCTCCTTTGTGACATGCCTATTGGGGACCCAGGGCCAGGAAAGAGGTTTGATTGAGGGCTCAGATTTACCACAACCACTAGGCTTTTGAATGGTGGGTCTGAGAGAGCTAACCTCAGTTTTGTGAAATACCATGAGATAATTCACCTAGCTCATTTCATTGTAGTGCAGACTTTCATGATGTTGGAAACTGGAAAGGAAATCAACACCCATGCTACTTCTTTTGTTTCCCAGTGCCCACGCCATGCATGGTTTGAGAGAGATGGCACCTTAAGAAATGCAGTCAGGGCTGGAGAGATGGTTTAGTGGTTAAACGCTTGCCTGTGAAGCCTAAGGACCCCAGTTCAAGGCTCGATTCCAGGACCCACGTTAGCCAGATGCACAAGGGGGCGCACGCGTCTGGAGTTCATTTGCAGTGGCTGGAAGCCCTGGCATGCCCATTGTCTCTCTATCTGCCTCTTTCTGTCTCTGTCACTCTCAAATAAATAAATAAAAATGAACAAAAAATAAATTAAAAAAAAAAAGAAATGCAGTCAGTATTCAGGGCAGTTATTCCAGCTCCTTGAAAGCTTGTGAGCCAAAGGGGGCAAGATGATATATGAACTGGAAGTCTGGAGCAGTGGAAACAACTACCAGAGCTTAGCCAGGGCATCCAGTGCAGGATCGTCTCTTCTTGTCTGCCTGTAGATGTCCACTGAATAGGATAGGTACTTCACTGTGTGATATCTATATGCCACACATTCTTATTTTCAACCAAGAGGATTCCAACTCGCCAGGCTCTTTCCAAAACATTCAGCAATTCAGCTCCTAACCTAATAATGTTTCCCATATCACTCTTTCCTACTTCCTTTGTAAAGTTAAGCAATGCTTATTAATCTGTCTTTCTCTCCATATATCTGTGAGTTCTTTGAGGACAAGAGTTGTGTATTAGTTATTTTTTAATTGCTGTGATAAAATATATTACCAGAAGCAGCTTAAAGAAGGAAAGGTTTATTTGGGCTTAAGGTTCAAGGGCACAGAATGCTGATGTCCAGCTTGCTTTCTATTTTTTTATTCCATCTGGGACCTCCCCCCAGCTTATAAGATGGACTGCCTATGTTAATTAGGGTGATTCTTTTCACCACAAATTAATCTAATCTAGGTAATCCTTCACAGACATGCCCAGAGGTTTGTTTCCATGGGCAGTCCTAGATCCTAACAAGTTGACAATAATAGTTGGCCATTACAAGTGGTATCATAATTTCATATACTGTACAGAGTATATAGTAGCAAACATCTTATTACTTGGAAGAATAAATGGAGTTAACAATTTTGGGAAATTAATCATTGTGGAGAGTATAAGAGAATATCTTTCCTCAGTGGTTTCTGGATTGAGGAGAAAATTTCCTTGTCTAAGGATTCACTGAAGATCAGTATCTGCCCCAGCCTTGACATTTCTTGTGAGGATAGAAATGTATTTACTGTTTGTCAATGTACTTTAGACCAGATTAAAGTCTTTCCATCCCAAAGATGACACAGGAATACTTGACATCTGCTGATGATGGATTAAGTGTTCCTGGGCCAGCTCCTCCTTCCCTTCCTCCGCCTCTTCTTCCTCCAACTCCTTCTTTCTTCACCTTCTCTTCCTCCTTTTTTTTTCCCATTTCTTATCAGTACAAAAGAATGTACTTCTTGGTTTTGGTTTTACCAGAAGCCACAGTTTTGCACATGAAGAGCTAAGATAAGCTTCTAAGTAAAAGAAACACTATGATTCTCTCTCTGTACCTTGAAGACTACCTAGGGAAGAAAGCAGCTGCCTTGGTATGCACCATATCCTTTCCATGAAAAACCCAAAGAATTTTCAAGGCTCCGTGGACCTGAGCCTGCCTGTTTAGCACACATTGGGTCAAAGGTAAATGAATGAATAATTAAATAAATAATTGCTGGAAAGGTTAACAAAAACAGGTTGTAATTGACCTTTAAAAAGATGTGGATTTTCTCCCAAGTCTTATCTCTCCTTAAATCACAATTTGAAGAAAAAGGAAGGTTTTGAATAAACCATCATGAAGGTCGATGATTCCAGATGAGAACTTTCAAGAACAGGGCAACACTGTGGGTTGAGATGGAGTCCAGCTCTTCCCTTCTTCCTTTCCTACTCTCAGGTCTCCAGTCCCTAACCTCCATGAAGCCAATCCCAGGGTCAACTCAAGTTTCTCATCATCTTAGCACACTTACTGCATACATTAAAATGATTTCAATCTATATCATTTTTGTCATTCCTACTGAGATATCTCTCCCCATTATTAATTGCTGCCTTGATAGTTAGCCATTTTCTGTCTTTATAGATGTACTGATTCTGGGAATTTTCTGCAAATGGAATCACATGCTACAAGGTCCTTGGGATTGGCTTGTTTCCATAATAACCTTTCTTCTGAGCTTCATTTCTTTGTATGGATGAATAATGTTCCATTATATACATGCACCCCACCTTGTTTATATCTCCTTATTGTTTTCTTGAGTGCTGGAGATTGAACTCAAAGCCTTGCATATGCTGGACATGTGTTCGACCAACAAACTGCACTGCTAGCCTATCATTGTTTTGCTAGCATGTATGTGTGTACATGTGTATGTATGTTCATAATTGTCCAGACACATGTGTATTATGGGTGAATATGTGTATGTATGCAAATTTATTTGGAGACAGAGGTCAATGTCAAGTGTCTTCCTTAATCATTGTCCATCTTTGTTTTTTTTTCTTTTTTGAAACAGGGTCTCTCACTGGAACTGGAGCTCACTGATTCAGATATACTAGCTAACCATCAGTCACTAAGGATCCTCCTGTCTCTGACTCCACAGCCTTGGAATTATAGGCATGCACCATGCCCAACTGTTACATGGATCCTGGGGAGATCAACTTATGTCCCATGCTTATCTTATACAACAGTCGCAACACCTGCTGAGAAATATCTCCAGCCCCTCATCCATTTCTTGATGAACATTTGGATTGCTTCTACCTTTGGCTATTGTGGATCATGCTTCTAGGAGCACACATGTATAAGCTTTGCGGGGGGGATCTTTTCATTTCTCCTGGACATACAGTGGAGAACTGTCACATGGTCCCATAGTAATGCTAACTTTAAGCATTTGAGGAATGAAATGGCTTTAAATTCCAATTCAATACATACTTTTATTTTTCTCTTTATTAGTTATGTACATACTCAATGTGTAAACAGCCATGGTGGTACCATTGTTATCCTCCTCCCTATCCTTCCCCCCTCTACAGGGACCCTCCTTGTTGGGGATTGTGGGTCATGCATTTTGGGGGTAGCCATCAGTTATGGGGAAGAGGCAATGACTCTGTGATAATGTCCCAATTTGTGGCTCTAACAATCTTTCTGACCCCTCTTCAGTGAATTTCCCTGAGCCATGTTGGGTTTGTTTTAGGTCTACTTCAGTAGATGAGGTCTTGGGAGCCTCTGTGTCTCTGGATATCTGGTTTGGTAGGAGTTGAGTGTTCTCTGTGTCTATCTCCTTCACCCTTGTGCCAATACCAGGTTCACCAAGAAGACACCACTCTTGCTCATTTCCCCCATTACTCTGTGGTTTCAGCTGGGGCCTTGGTGAGGTGTGATGGGCTGATTCTTTCCTCAGGTTCTGCATCCATCTGAAGAAGAAAACAGATTCTCCAATGGAAAGTGAAGTCAGCACCAGATAAATGGGACAACCATTATTATTTTAGAGAGAATTTAAAAGGTGTAGGTCCTTTTTTACCCCAATATTTGTGGGAGCTTGATATTGGAGAGCAAACTCATTTTTTGGATGTGATTCTGACTTGTTTTCTACCAAAGGTCCCAACTATGTGTTCCATTCCACTGAGTGGATCATTAGCCAATTCAAGAGCAGTTGGTTACCCACCATGTCTGTGTGCCACTATTGCATTTGGGTGAGCATCACTTCAGGTTGTTTGCTACTTAGTAGCTTAGACCACAAGTTTCTTGGACAGATGTTGGCCATTTTCCCCCAGTCACTTATGTAGCACCTTTTGGCACAAGACAAGCTAACTCTCTTGGGACTGACTCTCTTCTAGATTTCAGCCAGGTCTATCCATGTTCTGTACGAACAGCATATGGTGTCTTTGGCAGTAGGGTATCACCATTAACCTTTGTTGGATAATCAAGTGGTCTGACAGAAGTTTGACTTCTTTTGGGAAACCTTATAGATCTTTCTGATCAATAGCTCACTGTGGATATTAACTGTATCCTGGTACTGGGAGTTACAGACCAGCACCAAGGAAAAGAAGGAAGAAAAAGACAGGTAATATAAAAGAGAAAGAGACGAGAGAGAGAGAGAGAGAGAGAGAGAGAGAGAAACAGAGAGAGACAGAGAGAGAGAGAGAGAAAGAGAGATAGAGAGAGAAAGAGAGATAGATAGATAGAGATAGAGAGAGAGAGAGACAGAGACAGAGAGAAAGAGAGAAACAGGAGAAGATTAAGGTTAGTCTTCATTATACCCTCTCCAGGGCCCTTTGAATCAGGTATTCACTCAAAGGACCTGATGAAGTTTCAACCTTTTAGCCTGTCTTTCAAGATACAGGATTTTATGATACCAGTTCCATTTGGGTACAGTTTTGTGCCCCCCTGCCCTTGCCCTCCCCTTCCACCCCACCCTCTCTATTGTCCAGTCCTTGAGATGCCTATTAGGTATGTCAGCATCCTGGGCAGATCCATGTTAGGAGCCACAGGTGAGTGACACCATGTGACAAATGTCTTTCTATGATTGGGTGAGTTTGCTGAGAATGATTTGTTCCAAGTTCAACCATTTTTCTTCAGATTTCATTGTGTCATTTTTCCTTACTACTGTGTAGAATTCCATCTTGCAGATATACCACATTGTTTTTAATCCATTTGTCTAATGATGGGCATCTGGGTTGATTCCAGTTCTTGGCTATTATGAATTGAGCAGCTATAAACATGGTTGAGCAAATATCTCTGAACTGAGGCATGGAGCTTTTAGGATAAATGTTCGGTAAGGGAGTAACTGGGTCTGTTGGTACCTCTATAGTCAACCTTTGAGGAGTCTCTATATTGCTTTTCACAGTGGTTATACCATCTTACATTCCCACCAATAGTGGATGAGGGTTCCTAGTTTTCCACATCCTCACTAGCATTTGTTTTCATGATTTTTTAATGTGTGCTATCCTTACTGGGGTAAGGTGGAATCTCATAATTGTTTTAATTTTCATTTTCCTGATGGTTAGGGATGTTGAACATTTTCTTAAGTGTGTGTTTGTCATTTGTATGAAATGGCTTTTTTCCATCTTCTTCCTGAACTGCACAATGACCTCTGGAGTGTTCTCTATTCCTCTAGCATTGTTCTCTGCTTCTGGTCAGGTCTCCTCACTTCAGTGGCAGGGCCAGAATCTCTCAGCCCACAGGCACTTTGAGGACCTATGTGGTGAACAAGGGCAAGGTACTAGGAATCTGGCACTGAATCATAAGCTGACCTATGTTACTCACTGCTTGCCATCCCTCATTCACTGAGATAAGAGCTCAGTCCTTCCTATTATCCAGAAGGCCCACAAGATTCTGTCTGCTTACCCACTGTCATGTCTGTGATTTTCCTGCTCCAAAGCCTTTGTGCATATCATTTACATTTGGTCCGTTTTCTTCTGCTCTTTCCTCAAAACTAACCAGACAAATGAGCGAATAGACAAAATTTAGTATATTCAATATATGAGTTCACTCATGGTTAATGGCAACATCCTCACCATACTCTCATAATACATATTTGTTTTCCTCAATCTTACCTTTGAGTTGGTATGATGGTCAAGTATGACTATCAGCCTGATGGGATTTGGAGTCCCCTGGGAGACACACTGCTGAGTACTTGGGAGGGTACTTCCAGAGTAGTGTAACTGAAAAGGGAAGACCCAGTGTGAATGTAAGTGACATCATCACAAAGTCTCACCAGCATTCATTTCTCTCTGCTTCCTGTCGATAAACGCAATGTGACCAGCAGCCTCATATTCCTGCCACCTTGCCTTTCCCTGCACACTGGACTGTATCCCCTCAAACAATGAGGTAAAATGAATTATTATTACCTTAAGTTGCTTTTAAGAGGGATTTTTTTGTCACAGCAAGGTAAATAGTAGCTGTTATAGTTGGTGACCTCAAGTCCTTTTCTGCCCCTGAGTCTTTGTTTCTGAAGCTCAGCAGTGCTGGCAGTTGGACTGGACAGACTTCTGTGCATGGAAAGGTATTTGACCTCATTCCTGGTCTCCATTTACTAGGTGTCAGTACGAACCTCCCTCATCCCCAAGAATTGACAATCCTGAATGTGTCCAGATGTGGCCAAATAGCCCCATGCAGATAAAATTGTCCTTTTGAGAATTCCAGCTCTATAGCTATTGTTTTGTTCAATGAATATTGGCAGCATAGCCAAGGGCATTTTCCAACCTTTTCTTACCACAGAAAGAATTTCATCCAATTCTCCATTAATAGTGTGGGAAATGAGAATGGTACACATTTAGAAGGAATTTTGACAATAAATTTGAAATGCAAACAGTTGTATCATTAATTTGAAGCTAATGAAACTATTTATTTTAATGGAATACCTCATTTTTCTAGACTCCCCCCGCCCCATAAATATCAACTTAGTGGCATTCCCAAGTACCCTGATTAAAGCAGTTTGTATAATTTCAAGCCATTTAGGACACATTGCCTTGAAGTATTTTCTGAATTGTTTAGTTCATCTTTTCCAGGATCTGAACTCTAGGTTGCCATGTTAATGTAAACTGGAGGAAGGGTCGATTTTCAGGGACAGAGACCCCAAGACAAGCAGGATCCAATTTTAAGAGGTTCGTGTTAATTTTAGCAACTTGTATGTCCTTAGGTGCTAAGTCTAGAACCAATCCTGAGAAGCAAAATAAACACAGCTGCTCCAAGCCCGCTACTCTCCTGCTCTGGGATGCTCTACCAGGCTGCTGAAGTGTGGTTCCAACTTGGAAAGTGGAACTAGAGTTCCCATTAGAAACTGCTGTGAAAAACAGCTGGATATGTCCAAATGCAAGATTAGTCTTTTTTTCCCCAAGCAGAATCAATAAAATTTGTGTGATACATATTAAATGTTTAATTAAAACTCAATGCTGCAGCATTTTCAGGAACATATAAAACCCCTTTGCAGGGGTCTGGAAGCCACGGGTATCTACAGTTTAGCCAAGCATTCTTCCATCCATCAGACCCCAGGGGCCAGCTTCCTTTTACACTCTTTGGTACTGGTTTGTTTTGGAGGTCAGAGATCTGATGATATAACAATTGATGACACTCAGGTGACTGCTAAGATCATAAACAGGGTGGCATTTAAGAGCAGAATCACCATCCAGCAACTCCCTACTGCCAGAAGCCATGCTGTTCTCTCTATAGGGGAACAGGAAGGTGGGGACTTTGCCCAGGGTCTCTGTGACAGAATAAAAAAAATAAAGTCCCAAGAGCAATTTTAAGTTTCTGGGGTGGGGGAGTACTTAGAAACAGCATTCTGCAGCTTTGGCTCTCGCTCTCACTGCCAGTAAGACTTCCTGGGGTCTCTGTGCTGGCTTCATTTTCAAGCAGAGGAGCCAGGCTCACCCTAGGTGTTCTCATGTTGTGGGTTCAAACCTTATTTAATAGCTGTATTAATTGAACCCTCACACTGGGAAGCTGGATGGGATTCATATCAGAATGTTCCCTTGATGTTAATGTCCCTGCATGATTTCCTCTGTCATATACAACAGGAGCTCTTTCTGCTGATTTTTCTCTTACCCACTGCCATCCATCCATCCATCCATCCATTCCATCTATCCATCCTACATTCTACTCACTTGTACATTTCTCAAGAGTCTTCTTAGAACCACCTCTATGTGGTGCATGTACTTGTGCTGAGAGGTGACCCTACTGAGCATCTATTAACTGCTAGCTACCATTCTGAGTGACTTATATGCACCATTTTTGTGATCTCAAGCAGGAAGAGGTGTCAGGTTAGATGGGTGGTGATTTCTCCAACTTGACATGACATTCTCTGCTTCCATTTTTGTCTACTTATCTTTATCCAGTAGTCACATCTTACTTCCCCTTCTACTTTACATGGGTACTGAGGAATTAAACCCAGGTCATCACGCTTTGCAGACAAGCACCTTTAACCACTGAGCAATCTCTCCAGCCCTTGTAGGGATATTTTATGAAAACAAATTTCCTTGATTCCCATTGATGAAGCTGAGTATGAGGCAAAAGGGGGAAAATCTCAAGAAGTAGTCACAAAGGTAGCTTCAGGAGGCCCTTTAGCCTTCCTTGAGTAGTTTCAAAACATGAGGGCAGGAATCAGGCACCAAAACCATGTTGGCTCCAGCTTCAGAGTCTGCAGCAAGGACTTGTTGGACAACCACTAGGGAACTCAGAAATGTGGACCGCCCAGGGTAGTGCAAGCAATGGGAGCTTCACTGTTCATTTATTTCTCTATTTTCATTTCTAAGGCTATCATCACATTGTTATTTGACCAATAAATAAAATTAAGATTTCTCTGTTAGAGGCACCTTTCCTTGGATCCTTGGGCTGGAAATCAGTTGTGTAAAGAAGGTTGATCTGGGGACAGTGTCTGGGAACTCAGAAGCAGACCATCAGTGAGCACTTAATGAATACCTATGGTTGTTTTAGGGTAGGAAAGGGCACTTGTTTCACTCATACATCAGAGTGGGTAGGTTGAAAGCTAGTGCTCCAAGTTAGATGTAAGTTCAAATTCAGCCTGCTAGGAATGTACTATGTTTTTCTGGGTCAATTGTTCTATTCCCCCATGACCTAAGATTCCTTGTCTAATATTCTGCTGTTGCAGATATTTCAAGAAATAACACATCCATGATGCTGAGCACAATGCCTGCCATGTAGCATGCATTTGGTTCATAGAAGCTGCTGTGTTAGATGGTGTAGGAGTTACCATTCTTCTTGCTGGGATAAAATGCCTGACCAAAATTAGCGTAAGGGAGAAAGGGTTTCTATCAGCTTCCAGTCCCATGTTGTAGCCATCATGACAGGGCCAGCATGGCAACAGCAACGTGGAGCACAGCTGCTTATACTACATCTGCAGTCGGGAATCACAGAGTGGTGGATACTAGTGCTCAGCCAGCTTTCTCCCTTATATCCAGTCTAGTACCCTTGCCCATAAAACGGTGTGACTGACAGTTGAGGTAGGTCTTCCCATCCTACTTAATCTATCAATATAACCCTTTACAAGCATGTGCAGAGGCTCCTTTTACAGGTTATTTTAGGTCCTTTCAAATCAATATGATCAAAACAATATAAATGTTCACAGATGGTATTCTAAGAGGTTGCTAAGACTGTTTCTGTGACAATATTAAAGGGACTTTGCAGATGGATATGCAGTTACAGATTAGCTGACTTTGTGGCAAGTTACACAGGGGCGGCATCTAAACTAACCTATATGCTTTTTGAAGGCAGAGGATTTCTCTACATGGGACTAGGAAGGGGAGTCAGAGATGGAAGGTAGGAATAGGATTCACCCTTGTTTCTAGATAAAGATAGGGAGACAAGTGATAAGAAACGCAAGTGTTCTCTAGGAGGAAAAGTGGGCCACTTGTGGCACTAGGGTAGTAAATGGGACCTCAGTCTTACAACTACAGTGAACTGAACACTTCCAGGGAATTGAATGGGCTTGATAGCAGATTTTCTAATAGGGCTTCTCCTTCAGAGCAGAACCTGGCAGATACCTTGACCTTGGCCTCTGACGTCCCTACCAGAGAACTCAACTGAACCAAGCCCAACTTCTCTTGGCCTCTGAAACTGTGACATAACAGGTAGGGTCATTTTAAGGTGCCACATCAGCAATAGAAAAGGGTCACCACTTTCGTTACTGTTGCTGCTGACAGACTCATTTCATTCTCACAGTGAAGCATTGCACTGGCTACCATTCTTTTTTGGTTATGGGAAGAGAAACTGAAACGCAGAAGTTAAGATTCCCACAGGGCTTGACAGGGAGCGCAGACAGAGACCGCTGGGAGGAGAGCTGAGGGACGCTGACTTCCGGACGTGGCATGGCTGCTGCCCTGCTGAACTCACAGCAGATGGAGTTATCTCCGTAAGAGCAGTACAAGGGTCCATCATGGAGAGCGGAGGGGCTCAAGAGGTCCACCCCTCCCTGATGAATCACAGGCAGTTAATTGTTGCCTGGGGAGGAGGGCTCATTTTCCTCTGGTTAGCCACTGGTAAGTAGTCCATACTCCAGGAATAACATCTCACTCATATTCATTTAAGCAACCCTTACTAAACTCAGTGGGTCACACCAAAAAAAGACATTAAAGTACCAGGGGGATGTGTTGGGAAGAAGAAGGGATTCAGAGGGTGGGGAAGAGGGAGAAGAAAGTGTAATATGTAAATATGATAAAAATGCATTATATACATGTATAAAATTGCCAAAAATACACAAAATTAAAAAAGGAACAAAGCTCAGCAGCAGAGTGCTTACCTAGCCTGCATAAAACCCTGGGCTCAAAACAACTAAACCACAAAAATGTGGAGTTATTAGGCAAAAAAATATAAATATTTTAGGGCTTTGATATGACAGAATTTTCTAGAAAATTAGCATTTGTCTTTTCAATCTCTTGGTACTGTAATATGTTGCACAGTTTTTTAAATATGTCAATTAAAAAACCAACATGTTTTTTAAAATAACACCTTGACATTCTGCCTTGGCTTTATCCCCTTAGGGGTCCTATTCTTGTTCCAAACTCATCTCTTTCCTTAAAAACAGTGGTATCCCCTAGAAATCTCTGAGGAGCAATAAGGGACCAACTAGGCAACTCTTAGATCACATATCTACATGTGTTCATAAAGACAATCATATTCAAATTCACCCAATTACACTTTAGTATATTAAATAAAGTTGTATATATAGGCCCAGTGCAAATTAAATTGACTTCAGAAGGCATAATGAAAGGCCTCTCTGAACAGCCCAGTTTAAGTTTCTAGTTCAACAAGTGAACTACTCAGCCTCTACTCTTATGTAGGATTCCCAGTCCAGCATAGCAGGTGTCATTTAGCTGGCTCTTTGGTGAAGGAAGAAAGAAGGAAGCTCAAAGTAACTGGGCGAGGGTCTGTCCTCAGATACACAGCTGCATTCTTCCTTTCACACTCACAAGGTTCTCCATTTAACTGCCTAGGGTGCTTAGTGTTAAGGTTAAAACTTGCCAAAGCCTACCCCCATCACTGGAGTGAACAAAGAGAAGGTCTGAACCCATCTGTGTGGGCTCCACACACCTGTTCCAAGCCTTTAGGGGTAGACTCCCCAAAGCTGAGCCTTGCCATAGCAGCCACCCAGAATGCACACCTCTCATTGGCTTTCCATCTTTGCGACCTCAGACTGTTCCCTGCTTAGGATCCTAAGTGACCTACTTGAACGCTGGTGCTTACCACAGACTCTCTCTCTCTTTGGGATCTCCAACTGGGTTATTTACATAGAAGCCTGGGAAAAATTTACAGAGCAGGACACCATGTCAGTGGGGCTTCTGTGTCTCCTTCTTGTGTCTTCAGGTTCCGCTGAGGCCATTGCAGGGCATCCTGCAGGGGTAAACTTCTCCAGCAAGCAGTGATACTTGCCACAGAGGTTTCACCTTCCTCTCAGCTGGGCCCACGCAGGGCCACAAGTGAGTCACAAGTGAAGAGTGGAGCTGCCTCTCCTGGTTGCATAGCTTTGAGTCCCTCAACCACAAATGTCCTTTCATATAAGTGTTGGGATGATTCAGCGGAAACTTCTGGTCAAACGGATCACCATAGCAACTTTCAGTAGACATCCAGCATGCAAATTAAAGAGTGGAAAGGGACCATTTTCAGTACTCCTAAACCAACACCTTCTGAACCCTGTGTGGATGGAACCCTAGACTCTGAAGGTGACATGCAGTGTCAGCCCAAGTGCACATCACACCTGGCCCATCTACTGTGACCTTCAGATGCTACAAGGAGATAAGGGAAAGCCATTGGGGCAGCTTCTGTACCCTGAGTTCTGTGTTGAGTAAAGAAGAGACATGGAGCAGAGCTGGGAGAATGGGATTTGCGTATCTTTTCCTGAAAGCTCTCTGAGGTAAAGAAGTTTCACCTGTTTTTACAGGTGGGGTGAATGTGTGGCTTAGCAGGAGCCAGGCATGCCTGAAGCAGTGATCAGCAAGTTCTTGGTACAGATTATTCTCTCCATCAATGGCAGGTGCCACAGGTCTTCTTTGTGGAGCTCCTGAAACCTGCTTTCTGTCCCTTGGCTTTAGTTTTCTGGTGGACATATTTGTGTGAAAATGCAGTGCTCCACTAGGGATGCTGATGCTGACATAGTGTCTGCTCTCAAGGAGCTCCAGGAGTGGCTAAGAGGCGAGATAATTGGGAGTTTTGGCTAATCTTAATGGAAGCATCCCTTAGCTATTGGCAGTTTGGGAGCTGAAGCTTTGTAGGAGGAGGTGTATTTGTGGGGGCAGGTACAAGAGCTTTTATAGCCCAGTTATTGCCAGTAGCAGCTCAGCTCACTTTTTCAGCCAGCTGCTGTGGCAACATGTGATGTCCAGCATCTGCTGTCCTTCTCCTGCCATGATGAAGCTGGAGACTGCAACCGAGACACTTTCCTCCAATCAGCTGCTTTTGATTGTGACTTTTGTCCCAGTAACATGAAGGTAACTACATTTTTCAGCATCTCAGCAATTCCCAGTTCTTTTTCTTCTTCTTTTCAAATATTGTATTTATTTAATTCCAAGAAGAGCAAGAAAGAGAGAGACAGGGCAAGAGAGAGAATAGGCATGGAAAAGCCTTCTAGTCACAGCGAAAGAACTCCAGATGCACGTGGCATGTACTGTTTTGTACTTCTGGCTTTACATAGGTGTTGGAGAATAGAACCCAGGTCATTAGTCCTTGCAAGCAAGCACCTTAAACAACTGAGCCACCTCTCCAGCCGTCTTTTTCTCCTTGCTTCTCCATTTATGATTCCAAGGGATTTCTCAAGTTATTGCCATTGTATCTGCATTCCAACCAAGATAATAAACAACAAAAGGAAAGGAAAGATGACATGGATTGTACCATTGGCATACTCATATGTTACCATTAAGCTCTGAGTTACATGGCCATTCCTAGCTACAAGAGAGTCTAGTAAGGTGCTGACTTGGAGTGGGCACTCTTAGATTGCCTCTGTTAATCCCCAGTTTTCCTTCAAAATGTACACGGCAAACAGTAACTGCCAGCCAGGCATAAGTTCACAAACAGTGGGTGGGCCCTGTGGAGAGACAGAAAACATAGTCACATTTCCTGAAATGGGGAATTTCTACTCTAGAACTGGGGAAGAGTGTGATCAAATAAGGGTACCTGCATTGGCTTATTGTTTTGTATGTCATTTGTGCTCTCTGAGAGCTTGATGAGAAGCCAAGGTGAGGTTGTCCCTTTGACTTGACTGCTGGCCCCATTGAGGAAGCTTGAAGAGAAAGAAGAGAAATAAAGAAGAGGGAGGGATAGGAGAGAGAAGGAGAAGGGAAAGAGAGAGAATCAAGTAGACACTGTTGAGTTTCTGGCTACCTGAGTTTCTTACATATCTGACTGCAGTGTGAAATGGAAGCAGAGGTCTTAGGAGTACACTGATGCATGTCTTAGTGTTTTTTTTTTTTTTTTCACCACAAAACAACACAAGCTGGTCCTTTTTAAAAGAAAGATGTTGAACTGCTGATCCTGGAGCCTGGAAGTCCGGGTGCAAGTGGCCACCCCTAGATCTGGCTACATGTTACCTGGTAGAAAAGCAAAAGTGCAAGTGAGTGTGTGTGGAAGAGATGGGTCACAGGGATTGCCTCGCTGCTGAAGAATGACTGGTCTCATGGTCACTCACCCAGTGCCAAAAGGGGAGAAGCTCTCTGAACCCATGTGGACTAAACCAATCCAGAAAGAAAGGCACTATTAACACAATCATGGAGGCAGGCCTCTGTGACCTCACTCCATCCCAAAGGTCCCAATAGCTCTCAATACTATTGCATAGGGCACTGATTTTCCAGCACATATATTTCAGGAGACATATTCAAGCTGTAGCAATCCAGCCACCACAAAAAGCATAATGCTGAAAGAGAAGGAGAGCAAATGCATCTGGGAAGAGGAGAAAATAAATGATACAGAATACAAAATTGAATGAAAACAAAGAAGCTGTTGACATACCTCTGGTCCTTGATATTGTTAACAATTATCCCAACCTGTGCGTGTTCCAGAAGCTTCCTGACAGTGTGAAGATTGGGATAACCCTGCAGACCTCATCCCTTTGTCATGAGGAGTGCTACCTACCTATGTGCAGAGCCTGCCTGCCCACAATCCTCAAAAGGCTCCAGCCCTAAGCTCCAGGACAGAGGCCGAGAAGTACCAGCTGTGCATTTATTCTTAGACACCCTTCATATACGTAGACTTAGATGGTCAGCACTCAGAGCCAGTTTTATCCATGTGTCTTCTTCATTCATCAACACATGGTCCAGGTTGTAAGAATAAAAATCTCCACAAAGGATTTGAGTTGAATGGCTGAATATATTTATACCTGTTTCCATGTGTGGTAGTTTGAATAGAATAGATGGCCCCCAATATATTCAGTTGTTTATTTGTTTGTAGTTTGCATCTTTAGCCACCTGGCTGGAGGCAGTCACTGGGTGGATCTTAAGGTGTGGTGGTGGGTTTCAGATTTCAATGTATAGATATGCAAAGTGTGCCTAGCCGGAGTTCCTGAAGTGTGCTCTGGCTTTTGGCCTTTAGGCTTGTACTTCTCCCTCTCTGCTTGGGCTTGTGAAGGCAGGCCAGTTTCTTCTGCCATTATGGAACTTCCCCTGGATCTGTAAACTTTAATAAATATCCCTTCCTCCATAACTGTGCCTGGTCTGGAAGTTCATCTCAGCAAACCTGAAGCTGTCTGCTACACCATGTTTTCATCTGCAAAAGCAAGAACATAATTTTCAGAGTTCGTAGATGCTTAAAATGAGCAGCTGGTATCAAGAGGGAGGAGAAAGTTCAGCCAGGTACCATGACATATATATATGTATTCTGCATTCCCACACTCTTGGGTATGTTCATTTAATGACTTGTTGGCAATGACTGACAACCAACTCCATTAAAAGAGTGACCAAGTCGCCATGGTCATTTGTTTCTTCCACAATAACAGTGAAAAGTGATGTCAGACGAATTTGTGCTCAGAGCTCTCCTACCCCCAGGACTGGCTGGAATTTTCTTGCCACTTAGGAAATAAATTGTTGGGAGTGGCTCGGTGTGCTCCTAGTGACACTCCAGGCTCTGCTTTTCAGAGTACCACCAATAATCCCAGCACCAAGTTTCAGGTTTGGCAAGAGGTACATAAAAATGTTCTCAAGGTGTACTAATTGATAAGCAAAATGAAAAAAAAAATCTTCAAGCTTCCAACCTGCCTTAACAGACATGAAAAGGGTGGGACATAGCCTGGAACTCTCCAGGAGCAGGTGTTGTCTCTGGCAGGAGACATAGGTGTCAGATAGCATCATCTGAGACATTAACATGGCGGCAGAAAGTTTGACTTGCTCACTGTTCCCTTGGAACACTACAGGAAGACGTAAACAGGTCAAATAATTTCTGGGAAATGGGGTCACTATCCTCCCTCTCTTCTTGCCAAATACACACACAGAGAGAGGGAGAGAGAGAGAGAGAGGAGAGATTATGTATTAATGCAGAAAACTGGGAGAACATTCTATAGCAACAAGTTAACCTAAGTGACAAACATTCATGGAATACTTGGTTTATGTTTGACCTTACACTGAATTCCGGTCTCTGACCTACAGGTAGACAAGCAAACCTGTGATCACAGCATGGAGCCACTTGTCCTGTAACAGAAGTGAGTACAGGATGCCCCAGGACCTGTGCCAAGTTGCATCATACCCAAGGTGATATGAGCTGGAGATAACACCAAAGCAGCCACTTCCCTCCAAAAAATAGCTCTGCGACAGCAAATTAAAGTACAAATCAAAGTGATGATCGTGGGAAAAGC
Source organism: Dipus sagitta (assembly GCA_036346955.1). NCBI lineage: Eukaryota > Metazoa > Chordata > Mammalia > Rodentia > Dipodidae > Dipus > Dipus sagitta. The sequence goes on along the minus strand of CM070770.1, from coordinate 264,022,144 downwards.
TCAGCTTAACTGGACTTCTTTCCTTTTTTTTTTTTTTTTTTTTGCTGTGTGTGCATGCGTTCATGTGTTTGAGTGCAGGTGTGCACATGCCACGCTGTGTACGTGTGTGTGCGGAGGGCAGAGGACAACCTCCAATGTTGGACTTCAGGTCATCACCTTCCACCGCTTTTGAGACAAGATCTGTTGTTGCTCACTGTTGTTTTGACCGGGTTATCTAACTGGCAAGCTTCCTAGGATTCTCCTGTCCCCACCTCCCTGCTAACTGTAGGGGCACACTAACAGTTGCTTGCACTGCTTTTGTGTCTGTCTCAATACAGGTGCTGGGGATCTGAACTCAGGTAATCACACTTGCCTTGGGAGTCCTTTATCCACTGAGCTATCTCCCCAGCACTGAAATTCTTTTACTTTTCTTCCAGTCTGCTATTTCTACTTTTTCTGTCTGTTTGTGTTTGTGGCACGTGTGTGCATGTATGCATGTTTGCATGTGTGCATAGGTTCACATGTGTTCAAGAAGCCAGAGGTTGACATCAGGTATCTTTCTTAATCTCCTTTACTTGGGCCCAGATGATGTCAATTTGATTTTTACTAATCTAGCTAGCCACCCTGCCCCAATGATCCTATCTCTACCTCCCAGGAGCTGGAATTATGGAGGTAGCCATATTCATCCAGCATGGACATGAGTGCTGGAAATCCCAGCTCCGGTTCTCACACTTACATGAAAAGTGCTTTATCCACTTTTAATTTCTTGTCAGCTCACCATCTTCTCCCATCTTCTACCTCTCAGATTGACCATCACCTCCCATCCTCCAGGTCTCCGAGATTCCAAAAGGCTGAAACCTGCCACATACTGGATGGCCTTTCCAAATCTGGGTGTTGGGGGAGACTTTTAGGAAGTGATGTCTGAATTGAGCTACCCAGGCTGTGAATTGATAGGGATGAGAAGAAAAGAAATAAATAAAAACAGATGGAGATACATAGACTTATGAACCAAGTGGCTTCCCAATATCCTCTACACACTCCACAAACAAGTTCCTGTGGGGATGGGAATTAAAAGCTGGTAGTAGTGGGTCTGTGTAGCACTTGGCAAAATGTTCCACCAGGGTGCAGGACTTCAAAAGTGTGTAATTATTGTTGCTATTAACACTCATCTTTCTCTCGTTATTGTTGACACTTGCATCTTTGAACACAGAGTGTGTATTCCTGGGCCTCATTCTTGGAGCAGCATAGTCCTGTCATGAGTCCTTGGGTCATTTTCTGATGTGTTTAAATCAGATATCCCCCATAAGCTCATGTGTTTTGAATGTTTGGTCCTCAGCTGATGGACATTTGGCAAGTGGACCCTTGCTGAAGGAGGTGTGTTGTTGGGGATGGGCTTGGTATGTTACACCTAGCTTCCCCTTGTCAGAGCTTGGCTCACACTCCTGCTACTCTTTTCCACCTGCTGTGTAAGAAGTGATGTCCAGCCTCTGCTCATGCCACAGTTTCCTCTGCTGTCATGGGGCTTCCCCTTGAGACTGTAAGCCAAAACAAATCCTTTTCTCCCATCAGCTGGTTTTGGTTGGGTGTTTTGTTCCAGAAACACTAAGGTAACTACAATACCTGGATATTCACCACATGCCTGTACCATGTATGGTTCTATGGCCTGGACCAGAGTCAAGCTGTGAGTCTCCTCTGACCTTGAACCCTCTTCTTCCAGAGCAGAACAGTATTGGATGATCCAACATAGACATACCACCTTGAAAAGGAAGAGGCCCAGACATCTACTGGAGTCACAGCGCTCACAAATGAGCAAGTCCCAGGCTATCCAGCTGCCCCACAACAAATGTGCATTTCACAAACCTTCTAAATGAATCAGGCCCTGAAGGCAGCCCAACAGTCTTTGCTATTTGCAATTGTGCTTTCAGGAGCCTAGGCGGGTTGCTAAGACACAGTGGGTGATTCTAGCATGTCTGGTGATGATGCTTGTAGCATGACTCCTAATGTGCCAAGCCCCTGTGCTTCATTTTCCACACATGCTTAACTCTCACCTTCCAAACCCTGGGTGAATGCAGAAACCACCTCCCTCCTCTCAAATTACAGAGGACAACCAGGTGCCTTGAGAGCTGAGTTGCCTTCCTGGATATCACAGAGCTGGAAGCTTTATCGTGACTTTCTCTCTCCTTCCGTGTAACATAAATTTTCCCTGGACTTCAGTCTTTCAGAAATCACACCGGGAATGGGATCTATTCTTCCTCTGGACACTGTCTGCTTTCCATGTGTTTTCAATGGAATATATTTCCTTATGGAGAGAATTCTCCATGTAGTATAGTTTTAACTGGATAGCCTTCCCACCTCAACTTACGGAGGCTGATACTTGTAGAAAGAGCTGAGATCAGCCATGATAGGAGAGGTGGTAATAGCAGCATGGCAGATGAGACCAGGGCAGTGTAGGACCAAGTCAGTATTTGACAGGGCAGAGACATCTGGGGACTGTCTAGAAGGTTCCAGCAGAGCTGGGATGGTGAGATATATGCCTAGAACACCATTAACCATATGTGGACAGCATGGAGCCAGCCAGATCGCCTGTGAAGGAAAGCAGCAGGCGTTCAGAGTAAATGGTTAACTCTTCTGGGCTGGAAGAAATGATTATTCAAAAGTTGGTCCCCACATACAAATGCAAATGACGTCCCGAGACACATGAAAGCTAATTTCTCCAACAAGTCTGTAGACAAATGCTAGTCATTAGAAACATTTCCGTGCATTTATATTAGGCCGTCCTCTAAAAGACTTTTCAGACAAATATGTCATCAAGATATTCAAAACCATGTAATCTTATCCAAAGTTTCATCTATCCACAGTGCTGTCTTCATCTCTCGCAGCTGTGTGTCAGGATGCGGGGAGATGACTCGCAGATACAGGGGCATGGGAGGGGCTGGAGTCTCTGAGGGTACAAAGAACCCCTCCCCCGAAAAACAGGATCCGGGTTTTTAGGGTGGGTTGGGCCTCCTCGCCCAGGTGAAAGATGCCTGGAGAGGGGGGTGTGACCTCTACTGAGACCTTAGTGTGGGCTCTTTCTGCAGGGTGCCTTTGAGGCCAGCTCTGCTGAGACGACAGATGACGTGAAAAGCTAAGTGATAGGGACCGAGGTAGAGCTCTTGTTGCACCCGCTCTGCACAGCAAAACCTCAGGCTGTTGGCTGTCCCTGGGGAGCCTGAGGGGAAGGGTTAATGTGAAATGACGGTATTTGCTAGTGTCACACAGGAGGGCTTCACTTTAAGTCTTTTCTCTCTGTGTGCATGCTAACTTTTCTCAACTCTACTTTCTCCTTTCTTCTAGTCCTCTTTCTGTCCTCTTCTTTTCTTCTTGGGGATGAGCATGTGGTAAAACGTACCTAGAGAGGGCCTTGAGGTTATCACTAGGGTTGGAGAAATGACAGCGACTTGGTTGTTTGAGCTTGTGACACTTTATTTAGTGTGTGATTGGGTGGTGGCTTTTGGCCATATTTGTGAACATTTATGTTTATTAATCATATAGTAAAACTAGTTCAGTTTAAAATTTAGCTGTTATTTTGCTAATTCTCCATCATGAGTCTTCATTTATCCATCCATCAATCCATCCATCCATGCTTGATAAAAATGTCTGATCAACCCAAAACTATGGAGTGAACATTATTCTATTTTTGTAGTTGGAGAACATAAAGGAGGCCCAGAGTAGTTATAAAATTGGACAAAGATGACCTTGCGGATAAGACAGAGTTGAGACTTACTCTATTCAGCATATTAACAACCATTCATGGCATGATTGCCTTGTACCAAGTACCAAGCCTAGGTACAACAGGAGGTTAATATTGTCTTAGATTTGTCCCTACCCTCTATGAGCTACCAGTCATGCCATATACCACACATGGCTGTGAACTGCTAGTCTTGAAGAGGTGTGTCCCAAATTCAAAGGCAACTGTAAACTGGTGTAAAAATTCAACAGCTAACATGCTTGGAGTGAAATCGATATTGTCAGGGGTGACTGAGAACCTTGGATCTCACCCAGCTTCTGTGGGGACACTGTTAAAAGTCTTCCTTTTGGCAATGGATGACAAAGTAAATCCCTGTGGCTGTTGCTTTGCTGGAGGGAGTGGCGGGGGGGCGGGGGGGAGGACTCTGGGAAGCTACAGGCCAGGGTGAATGTAGCTCCTTTGTTGATGAACTTGGTGTAATGACAATGTTTCTTGGAAAGCAGAATGTCATCTGTGATTATTGGCTCATGCCTATCAAAGGCAGAACAAAGATCTCTAGAAAGTGCCACTGAGCAGTGGAAGGCATTCTGGACGGTAGGAACTATTCAGAGATGCACTTGGGTAAGGAATGGAGGACAGAGGAAATGTCTGCATAGTTAGGAGGAGGCCTCACTGTGAAGGGTTTCATCTATCAGCTGGAATTTGGAATTTGGACTCTAGGACACTGTGGAGGCATTTGGGCAGGCAAAGTGCATATCCAGACTGGTACTTCAACGACTGCTTGGCAGTGGGTGAGGCAAGGCTGGAAGCAGGAGCCCGAGCTGCCTGATTGTTGCAGTAATTTAAACAGGGGCCTATCCTAGGCTCAGGGAATAGGAATGTGATAGAGAAAAAGAAAATGGCAAAGACATGCAACTGATCAACAAACTGGCCAAAGGCAAAGGAAAGGCTCAGCTCATTTCTCAGACTGGCACCCTGGGAAAAAATCAGTTTTTTTTAAAACCTTTCTAGGGACCAGGAGAGAGGACGCATACTTTGAGGAGTCTGATATGTCCATGGGACCTCTTTATAACACCTTGTAAAAATGTCTCAAAGAGACATAATGGAAGATAAAGTAATGAGGAACAGTGGAATTTGGGCAGTCATTGGCAAGGAGGTGACACCCACACCAATAATAACTGCTTCTACACCCAGACCAGGTAAAGCTAATCCATCACAGATCCCTCCCACCTCACTGAGCCTGGATACTCAGGCACAATTATTTGAGCAGCCATTACCAATACACTCTCCACTGAATCCCTTCTTTCCAGCTAGTCTCTCCTCAATTTTCATGTCATCAATTTTTTCCCTTCTACTATGCGGGTCTGGTGAGGTTAGCACCAGCCACTGTGAGGTCAAGGATGCCATGGCCACTTTGTGTCTGGAAGACAGCCCTACAAGGCACTCCTCTCCTTCCTTTGACACGTTCTTTCTGTCACCTCTTCTGTAATGGTGCCTGAGTTTTGGAGGATGGGATAGAGTTTCTTAGTGCTGAACACTCCACTGCCTGTTCTAAGCACTTCGGTGACTTTTGAGTCACCCCAGTTCTCACCACCACCTAAAAAGAGAAGCTTCTCTAACCAAAAGTGAGAGTGGGGCTGGAGGGATGCCTTAGTGGTTAAGGCGTTTGCCTGCAAAGCCAAAGGACCCATGTTCGATTCCCCAAGATCCACGTTAGCCAGATGCACAAGGGGACGCATGCATCAGGAGTTCATTTGCAGTGGCTGGAGGCCCTGGCATGCCCATTCTCTCTCTGTCTCTCTCTCTCTCCCTCTTTCTCTGTCAAATAAATGAATAAAAATAAAATATTAAAAAAGTGAGAGTAGCATTGATATACGGGTATAAACATAAATATTTACAGGGAAGTTCAGTGAGCATAATATATGCATCTAGCCAGACAATAGTAGTAACTTCCCCCTAGGGCTTATGACCTCCACAGCCATAGGCTTTTGGTTAGGTTTTCAGTACCAGGCATGAATTGCCTCCCTTGGGGTGGACCTCATGTCCAGTTAGAGAGAAGTCACTTTCCCCATAACCAACATGTCACCATTGCACCAATTGACATTGACTTCTTAATGATTATCATAGGGTTAGATGCAGAGGCCACAGAGGTTTTAGAAGTTACTTGTATGCAGAGTGAGGAGTGAAGTGAAACCAAAGTGGAACCATACCTGGGATCAAATCCTACTGTCACTACTCAGTGACTATATTATATTTGGAAAGTCACTACAATTTGTTTAGGTCTTCATTATTTATTTGTAAACATGGACAATATTACCTCCTAGGGGCTTTGAGAGGTTTACAGCTAAGGAAAATGTTTGGAACAACCTAAAATATACTGTTAGTTAACTTTCTAATTGCTGTGACAAAGTACCAAACAGAAGTGCTGGAAGGTAGGGAGGATTTACCTTGCCTCCCAGTTCCAGACGGTACAGTCCATCATGGCTGGGAAGGCATGGAGGGAGATTGGCCTGAGACTCTGAAAATGGGAGAATGAGGTAGCTTGTAACATTGTAACTACTTAGGGAGCAAAAGGTTCACTCATGTATGAACCAGGTGGGCTATAGGCCCATAAGGCCCACCCCCAGCTACCAACTACCTCCATCTAGCCTGTACTTTTTATTTTTTATTCATATTAAAAAATTATTTATTTATTTACTTACTTATCTATGAGACTGGCACACACACACACACACACACAGAGAGAGAGAGAGAGAGAGAGAAAGAAAGAGAGAGGAGAGAGAGAGGGAATGGGCACTAGGTCTGCTAGACACATGCACCACCTTGTATATTTAGCTTTATGTGGGTACAAGAGAATCAAGCTCAGGTCCTTAGGCTTTGCAGACAAATGCCTTAACCACTTAGCAATCTCTCCAGCTCTAGCCTGCAGTTTTTATTGCTTCCACAACTTTCCAAAATAACACCACTAGGAAAGGACCCAGTGATCAAACACATGAGCTTGTTGGGGACATGTCCCATTCAAACCACAACATACATTGAGTGCCAAGTCAAACAAAAGAAAACTGTGAAGTGGCACAAAGCTGTCTTTCCTAGGAGTATCTGAACTCATGCAGCCTTATCCCTTACCAGCACTCCTGAGCATAGGAGACCAGCTGCTGTCATTTCAGACTCCATCCTTTAAGAGGGAGGACACATGTGGTTTCCATGGAAATTTTGGTTCCTCCTTCATATGTGGTTTAGGGTTTACATCTGTACCTTCTTAGAATTTCAGATCCTAAGTTTTAATAGCTCCTGAGTGAGGCACTTGGGGAAAATAAATGAGTGTTTTGATTCAGTATGGAGACTGTTGGGTCTGAACTATCTGTGTTCATGGAGAGTAGAAGTAGGTAGGTATTTGTTACCACCCAGAAGGAAAAGGAATAGGAGTTTAATTGCTTCAGACCGAGCAGGCGCTTTTTACTTTGGGTTGCCAAGCATGTGTGACCTGAGAAAGGACTTGCAATATGTCTAGAAAAGCACGTTAAAAAATAAACATAAATAATTTATGTGTTTTCCTGGTTTGCTATTTCCCAATCACTCTCCTCCATCTAACAGCCCAGTTCTGGTCTTTTGGGTGTAGTGTAACATATACAGTGTTTAGCTAAATACCCTCAAATTTATGTAGCGAGTATCAAGTTTATCCAAGTACATAAACGATGACAGTCTTTGAACTGTGTGTCTGCCCACTCAGCCAGACTTTCATCCTCTTTGCCAAGATGCAGGGACCTCTTTTTACAGGCTGCCTAACCGCAGACTGCTGTGCATCTTGGGGGCAGTGGGAGCGGAGGGGTAATGTTGTTTCTTACTGCAGATGTGGGTGACACCCAATACCAAGGATCACCCAGTGTCTTGGCCTGGACACAGAACTTCTGCTGACCTCAAGGCCTCCCGTTGAGGCAGGTCAACAGATGCCAACAGGCTTCTGGTCCAGCTGACAATTCAGATACAATTTGTGTCCTGGGGACCCACAATAGAGTACGGTTTGGATTGGAGCCCTCAGAATGCTGAAGTGAAAACGTGTCACTTGGGGTGTGCTGGTGTGTTGGTGGAGATGAGGCATGGATCTGATTGTTGGAACATATGTGCCTTTGTGCATGAGAATTTGCCGGGATGTTTTGGTATGGATAAGAAGAAGGAAAAGGCCAAGAAGACAAAGACAGAAAAGGAAGAGAGGTGCAAAGATCCCAGTGATTTCATAACAAAGAATGAAGACATGAGGACTCATTCATTTTCCAATTCTGGTGCAGGCCTTTGTGTCGGAAACTGTTCAAGAATCTGGGAGAATTTCAGTGATACAGATCACAAATATCCCTAATTACTTGATTTTATCTTCTTGTAGGGACATTATTAATAAATGAATGATTAAATAGCATCCTTTCAGATAAACAGGCTATCCAGTTATGCATGAAAATGCTGCTATCTTCTTAGTCACTTCTTTCTCTCCAATTCTAGGGCAGCTCCCATCTCTGAATACTCCACCAGAGGGAAGGCATCTAACAGAAGCTCTGGCTGAAAAGGACTCTGCTTTTCCTGGGAATTTTCCATCCCATTTGAGTTTTCCTTTCGTGTGTGTATGTGTGTGTGTGTGTGTGTGTGTGTGTGTGTTTATATGCATGTGCTCAGGTGCAGGCCTATGGGTGTGCTCATGTGTATGGGGGGCAGAAAACTACCTTCGGTGTTATTCCTAAGGAACACTGCTTACCTTCTTTTGAGATGGGTGGTCCCATTGGTCTGGTACTTGCTAAGTGGGCTAGACTGGCTGGCCAATGAGCCCCAGGGATCCACCTGTTTCTACCTTCCTGCTGGAATTATCAGCACATGCCATCATGCCTAGAATTTTTATGTACATTCTGGGGATCAAACACAGATCCTCAGATATTTGAGGCAAGCACTTTACCAGCTGAGCTATCTTCCAGTCCTCTATTAAGTTTATTTTCTTTCATTTCCTTTATGTCAATAGTTCCCAAGTGAGCAGGATCTGGCAATGCCTGGGGAGCTTTTGGCTGTCATGATTAGGGGATGCTGCTAGAACCTACTAGAGTCCAGGGATGTTTCTGGTCATCTTAGCATTCCCTTGTCAAAATAACAAGCCCCGAATGTCAGGATTGCTGAGGCTAAGAAACTCTGCATGTTTATTTTTTGTTTCACAGGGAGAAGGTATATCCTGTTTTCTCTTGTACACATGATATTGATACCCTATAGACACACACACACACACACACACACACACATATATATAAATACTGGCCGGGATGTTTTCCTAATGCTTAGTACACAGGGGATGGAATGAAGTGTTTTCTGAGTGAACATGCCGTCAGCTCCATGACTTCAGAACTGTGTGACCTTGTGTCATCTCACCTTTCTGAGCCTCAATATCATCCTCCCCCAACAAAGAAAGATCAAGTTTAATTACCAACAATGCCATTAACTTGGAGGCTAAAGTGAGGTACCCATAGTATGGGGGTGCGTTTATATCTGCATGCCTGTGTGTGAAGTCAGCTAGGAATCAATGTCCCTTTGAGACAAAGATTCATCACAGTGATTTGTCTCTTTCCCAAGGAAAACTGCTTCTCTAGACAGTGGGTTTTGGAACACCCACTGCCTTTGCTAAGGGTTGGTTTCAAGGGAATGACTTGCAGGACCAAAAAGCCAGTAACCTTGGAAACTTCAGGTTCACCTTGGTAACACATGTTCCCACAAACACCCTAAACACCAAATGCCTTTATGTCCCAGACCAGTTGCAAACAGTGTGCTTTAGGATCAGTCTGAAATTTACATATAATGCTGACCCCAAACACCATTTCTCTACAGAGTGTCTCTGGACAGGACAGTGCCTTACACCTCAATGAACTGAAGACCACTGCCATCCTGAGGCAAGTGGGTGCCGAGTAGGAAAACAGAAATGAAATATTTGGGAAATCTGAGACATTGTTTTTAAACAACAGTTTTTTAGGGTGTTTGATTTACTATTCAACTGTGCACAGCTGCTGTTCGGAAAATAGGATGTATGCCAAGCCCAGGGAGCTGGTGGAGAGGGTTGGGGAGAGTGAGGACAAAAGAACCCACAGTGTGGTTTACACACTTAACATGTTAACTTGACTTTCAAAAATAAGCTCAGCTGACCATTCCCGAGGCACAGTCAGCTTGCGTCTTCTTCGGCGGCTGTTTCTCCATTGAACTGCTGCTTCCCTCTGCTGTTGTCTCCTTTGTCTTAATTAAAGAGATTTAGAGGGCTACTTTGCCCTCACAGTGCAAATTTTTAAACAGTCCTTTGACAGTCCTCTGCCTTGTTTGCCTTCTATTTTTCTCATTCTGGTATCCAAACACTGTATGTTGACTTGTGAGGGTTTTTTTTTTTTTAATGGTGATTAAAACACATAACATAAAAGTTGATTTTTAAAGTGCATACTTCAGTGGCATGTTGAACATTCATAATGTGTAAACCACCTCTCTCTAATTCCATGACACTTGCATCACCCCAAGAGAAAGAACCCCTAACCACTCAGCAGTGTTTCCCTACTCTTCTCCCCACAGCCTCTGACAGTCAGGAATCTTAGTTTTCTCTTTATGGATTTACATATTCCGAATAGTTTCTAGCAAAAGAGAGCAGGGTAGATAGAGAGATAATGAGCATGCCAAGGCTTCTAGCCACTGCAAATAAACTCCAGATACATATACCACTTTGTGCATCTGGTTTTATATAGGTACTGGGAATCAAATCCAGATCCTTAGGATTTGCAGGCAAGCATTTTAACCACTGAGCCATCTCGTCAGCCCAAGATGGTCCATATTGTAGTGCATATTGTTCTTTCATTCTTTGTATGACTACTATGCTACTGTATGGATATACCACAGTTTGTTTAACCTTTCTTTGCTTAATGGGTACTTGGACTTTCCTCACCTTTTAGCTACTGTTAGTAGTGCTACTAGGAACGTTTTAGTACAAGTAATTTTTTGAAGACCTATTTTTATTTCTTGGACATGTTTACCTGGTTTAATTTCTGGGTTGCATAGTAATACTGTATTTAACTTTTTGAGCATTTGAGAATTATTTTTGCTTTATTTGTGTGTGTATGCATGCATGCATGCATGCATGCATATATGTGTGCCCAGGTATGTTCAGGCCTGTATGTATGCATACAAGAGCACTACCCTGGGTTTAATTCTTAGGAATTATGTCCACCACTTTTGAAGCAGAACCTCATTGGCCTGGACCTCACCAATGAGGCTGTATAGTTTGTCCAGCAAACTCCAGGGATCCTTCTGTCTCAGCCTCCACAGTGCTGGAATAACAGTTGATTATCATCATGCCTGGCATTTTATGTCAGTTCTGGGGATCAAAACTTGAGCTTAAGAGGCAAGAACTTTACCAAATGAGCCATCTCTCCAGCTTGGCAATCTTAATACTCTTGTTTTATAGCCAGTCTTGGTGTCCAATCAACTAATATTGTTCTCCACTCAAATGATCCTCTAGTTAACACAGAGGTCATCTACTGAGATAATGCTGGCATGCATGCAGGGATGAGATAGATAAAGGGGTCAGAGGTCCCAGGAGACAACCCTTCTGCCTTCATGGGAACAGTTAGTACTCTGTATGGTGTGATGTGTTCAACCCCATGAAATTCTTGAACAGGCAATATACTTTTTTTTTAAAGAGAAAAAAAGAAGCACAGAAATTCTGCCATTTGTCCAAGGATGCCACAGAGTAAGAAATAATGGACCTTCTTGTGTCCAAAGATCCATACATAAGTAACTGATACCACATTACCACTTTCAAAGCTTACCTGTTCTCAGCCTAAATTAGCTAACCCTTTTTACAATGATATGCCCCAAGTGCAAGAAGAAAAATCCCTTTTCTTTTAGGGGGAGTTAATCAGACCAAAGGCTAGCCATGGGAAAGATGAATTTCCTTTAGCCCAGGATACATGAGAGCTTTCTGAAAGACCATTCAGGATCTGTTACTGGGAATGAACTCGTTTTTAACATTCTGAAAGTTTTGCCCTGGTCCCTTCACTTATTTTAGGGTTTACCCTAGAATAAAAATAGCTATGTTTGCCTTCCTGTCAGGACATTCTCCTTTTCAGAGAAGAAGAGAAGAGCAGCCACTCATCTCTTTCTCAGCACTCACTTTGCCTAGCATAATTTCTTACGCTACAATAATACAACACTTCTGTCAACAGCTCTGTAAATTCAGTGGCAGTGGTATTTTTTTTCTGATGAGGAGATTAGTGTTCAAAGAAGTTAAGAAACTTGCACAGAATCTTACAGTCTTACAACCTATACATGGAAGAATCAAGATGCAAAGTGAGAACCCTCTGAAAGAAGGCTATGGAACATACAAATTCTTCCAAGCCAATCATTGATCCATGACTGCTTATCATTGGATGTTCTAGCATACTGACCTTCATGATTTCCTACATGATCTCACCTCATCTTCATAAGCATTTAGAAAAGGAGCTTGAGAAGAGTTGGATCACGTAACTCATCTAAGCACATACAATAAATACCAGCTAAAGACACCATCGGAACTCCCTCCTGCTTCAAAAACCCTGTTGGTATCACTTCATTCAATATTGGGCTGGATTCATCCATCCACAGGTGACTGCCAAGGAATCTGTTTAGTTACAGCAAAAATGTCTGAAGTTTGCATCTTGCTCTGACTCTAGGCAACCATTTGCCATGGCATGAACAGATGGCCCCATTTGGATAAAAGCGTTGAAGCAAAATGGTTTTCCAAGTTGCTTGTGGTTAGAGATTTACCCTAAGATGAGTTAGGAAGAGAAATTTTTGAAGGGATGATTTGTTTTCAGCAAGAGCTGGTCTATGATAGTTTTGTGTTAGAACAGGTGGGAAGCAGGGAAATTTAATTTCCAAACTTGCATTTGCCAGGGCAGGTCTGTGCAAACATGTAGAGGTGTACACCAGTGTTCATGATGAATATGGAGGCAGCAGGCTAGTTTGGGAAAAAGGTGAGTGAAGTATAAAAATATTCTCCACTGAGATAGATGCCTGTATGTCTTGGATTAGAAGCACCTGTGGTTTCTTTTGAGGCTGGAGTGAACAATTTTGGATCCATATGCCCTTGTGGCTGGGCAATCATGTGAAATCTGTCTCTACTTCCAGATTCAGACTCAAAAGATTTGCTCTGGGGTCCAAGAATCTGTACTTTTTAACAAGTTTCTCAGGTGGTTCTGATGTTGATGACATGGACCATACCTGGAGACACTCATCTTTGGGGGACTTCCAAGGATTGATTGGTACATACCCACTTTAAGACTCTATCTCCAAGAAGGTGCTTTGACCACATTCCATGGCATAAGTGGGAAACCCCCTGCATGGAGCCTGGAGGGCTGGCTATTCATCTGCATGAGAATTTGATTCTGTTCTGTTTACTAAGAAGTCCCTCACACATTCTCCTTTCATTAAAGAAACAACAAATGGTCTAACTGAACATCTTCTTTTGGAAGTCATCTAATCAGCAAGGAGCAAGAATACATGTCTTATAGATTGCTCTTGGCAATCCCCCCTTTTCCTAAACTCCATCGAAGCTACTGAGTTCAAGGATATTTTCAAAGTTTAAATTCCATCTTGCTAAGTGAACTCTTGCCATTTGCAGCCAGGATTTGTAAACAACTGCAACGACCTTCCTCCCACAAAAATACAACTTAATTTTTTTTTTTTCAGTCACACTTAAAATCCTACCCTGGCTGGAAGAATTTTTGTTTGTTTCTTTTAACTTCTCTAAATAGGAGAAGGTAGGCTGGCTTACAAAAACTCTGTAGGAATCCATTTCTTCATCCTCCTCAACAAAATTCTGATTTCATATGACATTGGAATGCAGCATCCAGCCCCTAAAAAAGGTGTGTGTGGGAGGGGGTGGGATGGGAGACTTCTTTGACAGTGTTATAAGGAGACAAGCTGGAAGCAAACATTTGACACTCCAGCCCTGGAATGCTGTAAAAATTTAATTAGGTGGATCCATTAGTCATGCCCACATGGAGGTTTCATACGGGACTTACAAAAATGCAGGCTGTTGAAGGGACCTTTCAGACCTTCCTGTAAATGCCATTTCCCTCATTATTGGGAAATGCAGTCTCAGTGGAACCATCGCACCAGGCTTTGTATTTACAAAATATGGTTAAGATGACATTAACATTGCGCACAGAAAGGGGTTTGTGGATTTGAAATCAAGGACCACTTTTTATAAGGGAGTTCATTCAGCTCTCCTACTTCTGATTCAATGGGGTTAGAGGTGACAAGGGTGGCCCTGCCTTTGATCCCTTCTCTTACTAACTCTGACTTTCAGGTTGAAGGGTGGCATGAGTGAGATCACTGGATGGACTGTAGAGAGGTGAGTCTGACCTGCATTTGATGTTAGTCAAGAGGTGATGCATCTATATCTGTTTTCAAGTTGAAAACATACAACCAAGTTCAAAATCAGAACATAGGATGGGGGGGGCCTCCAATTCAGTAAACAACTTTAGTAAGGTTCAGGGGCTTCAATACACACAGATTGATTTGCAAGCAGGCATTTCCCATTTGCCAGTACTGATATTTTGATTTTAAGTGTGCCTGCTCATTGTGTCATTGTGGTGAGTAGGAGGTATGTAAGGGCAATGGGTGATTTAATTCATCATATGAGGATGTTCACATTGAATATTAACTCAAGACTTGTAGTTCTTCATCCATGTAATCACATGAAATGGGCCACACTGACCATGGGTGGAAACATTCCATGGGATTCGGTCTAATGGGGTGCTAAGCATGCAACTGGAAATGAAGAAATCCAATCCAGTGTTATTTTTCTGTGGCCAAAGTTTCCTGGAGGCAGGCTAGGGATGTATCTCTGTACACTCATTTATTTGTTTATGTTATTATTTCAACACACATATTTCTCTTTACACTCTGAATTGAGATACAAATTTTAATAAGTTACAGTCGCTGTCCTAGAGGAGGTCAACATCTAATGGGGAAAACTGATTTCTAAATAAATAACCACATAACAGTGTGAAACTAATTATAGCATAACTATCTACTAGTGTATGCACCAGCAATTTATATGCATCCATTCATATATACTTTTTAAAAAGTAATCCAGCAAGACATGATGCTTTCAATTTTCTACATATGAAGAAACTGAGACCCAGGCATAAGAAATTTCTGGGAACCATGTTAACAGATAACAGAGGTGAGATAGGAACAGGATGATCTAATTGGATTGAGCCATATTGTCTCCTAGCCTCAGGTCAGTGTAATGAGAGAACTCAAGTGTTAAAACATCTGTTGATTGCCCTGACTAGATTATTGGATGAGTTTGAGAACCCCTTAGACAAATATAAGAAGAGAAGTCACATAACTTTGAGGAAATGGACCCCGTGGGAAGAACCTCACAGGTGAAGTGCAATAAGCCATTGGGCAGAGAAATCTTGGGCAAGGGTCAGGGGTTGGGGGAGACATGCACAGTCTTGTCCAGGGATCTGCAGGTGCATACCTTTGGGTCTTCTTAGATTTTCACATTTGTGGTCCCGGGAATCTTGTCTGTGAGGCCATCAGCATCATGTTAGGCATGTCACTGGTGGAAGGAAGGAAAAAGAACAGATTATGGCTGAGTTTACCCCAAGTATCACTCTTGTCAGTTTCCTAAGAATTTTTTTAACATCTTCAAGCTCTGGGACCTCTTTCTAAACTCAATCTGCTTACTAAGTGCAGCTACTTGGAACAAGGTTTTCTGAGCAAAGTATTCAAAAACAAAGAAAGTCTTAACACTTATCATTAATGCTGTCAGCAGAACGCCTCATGGCTGGAAGTCCCATATATGCCTGTACTCTGAAGGGACAAAATGGTCCACTGTGCTAATGGCCACCTATGTGAGCCAGCATTCTGTATTCTATCCAGGGGTACTGGCAGATATTTTCTTGAGGTATCAGAGACTAGGTCTAACTCCTGCTGCTTAGCTCCTGAGCTTACTGAGCCCTGACTGAAATTGTATTGCACAGTGTGTGGACCCCGTGACAAGTATGCTCTGCTGAGCCAAGCCAGTGAGCCTTGGGTGTGAGATGTTCAGAGTGATTAGAAAAGGGGAACTTGTCATTCAGCCACAGCTCACTGTGAGGATGTTTTGAGACCAGTACTCACTGCAACCATGCTTCTACATAATGGGGACACAGGGAGTGACCACAGGAACAAGGTTCCAGCCATGGAAGAAGCCACTGGTTTTCTCAATCTGTGAGCCCATCATCCATGTGGGAGATGTTTTAAAGTTAGGTTGAGTTTGACAGAGTCTCTTAACATTTATAAGTGAGAGAGTACTGACAGCACCTCTGTTTAGGATGCCCTAGGCTGCCTCTCCATACCTTAAAGCATGTTATGAAATTCTCAAGATGTATATAAAAATTTATGATAAGTTCATTTTAATTTAAAATAGGAATAAATATGACTGAGATATGAATGCTATTAAATCTGAAAGTCGGTGATGGGTGAAGCGAGTGATTAAAATTAGGACTCTTTCCCTTCTTGGCAACTGGTGCCCTGGAACTCAGTTGTCTAATGTGAAAGCCACAAGCCACATGGCCACAGGGTACCACTTGTCATGTGACCAGTCCAGACATATATGTGCTATATACGAGCAGCCCACACTGGGTTTACAGCCCTGAACACAACAGAGTGTGAGCTATCTCAATGAGGCTTTTCTTATTGATCACATATCAAAGAATTACATATTGGAAATATTATGGTAAGTTATAGTTATTCAAATGCCGACAGTTTTCTTTGTATACTATTGATGCTGGGCAATGTAACTTTGCATGCATGACTTGCATTACATCTCTACTACTAGCGCTGAAATTGTTACAAGATTCCACTTTGTGTCCAACCGAAACTCCTGTCCCTGACACTCTTCTTCTGACTGTCCCTATCTTGACCCTGGGGAATAAAGACTGCATTAAATCCATTTTCCCTCATAGTATAACTTCTCAGCTATTTAAAAACAGCTCCTAAGTTCTTCCTATAACTTTTATTCTCTAGGCCAAACAGTCCACATTCCTTACCACTTTCCATAGAATCTAATTTCCTCACCCTTCTCTGGATACCTTGTAGGTTCTCACAGACCCCCTTAAAATATGGTGTGTGACATTCTTCCTGGTACTTCCTGCACTAGATTTGATGTGTCTATTAAAGCTATATGGTTACTATTAGCTGTTTTGGAAACCACCACTGATACTGGTGGTTCTCAGAGGTGAATGTTCAAATTCTGGGGCAATGTGTATGTGTGTGTGTCAGGGGTTGGTAGGTGGCAAGGATCTGTGGTTCACCAAGCCCTGTAGTGCTGAGGGCGAGGAACCTGTCTTATTCATTGAGCCTTCTAATACCTGTGCTTTTCAGCTAGCCAGAGCATCTCTGTTCTCCTCTTCCTTCTTCTATCCTGTTCCTTTTCTTCCTCCTCCTTTACCTTCTCCTCCTACTTTTCTCTTTCTTGCCTTCTTCTTCTTCTTCCATTTTCTCCTTCTCTTCTTCCTCCTTTCCCTTTTCCTTATCCTCTTTTGCTCCTCCTCTTCCTTTTACTCCTTCTCTTCTTCTTCTTTCTCTTCCTCCTCCTTATTTTGCACATCCTCCTGTCTTTCTTCTCCCCTTTCCTCTTCATCCTCTTCCTTCTCCTCTACATTTAGCTTGCATTTAATTTCTATTAGTGCATCACAGTTGGGGCCCCTGGATCAAGCTATCTGGGATGTATATTCTGTCATTTCTTCATGCATTGGGACAACTATCCACTAGATAACACTGTCCTTAATCTAAATGCAGAACACTAATATGCATGTTGAGCTACGCAGGACCAAAATCATGGCCCAACTTTTCTCCAGGTCTTGGATCACATTCTTCCTTCTGCCTCTGAAACATTTCCATAGCTCATCTCTCTGACTTCTAAATATGTTCCTGACCAGTCCTTCCACAGCCTTCATCTCCACTTACATATCCCCTGTACCAAGAAAGTGGGCTCAGGGCTAGACCTATAAGACCCCCTGGGCTGCAAATTATGCCCATTTCATTAATGGCCTTATGAATGCTCTATAATATGGCTTCTAGTTGGAGTGACTATGGCTCCTGGGACATTTGGCAAGTTTAGATACATTCTGGTTGTCACACTGTGGGGGTGCTGTTAGAACCCAGTCTGCAGGCTGCAGGGACCACTGGATATCCTACAATGCATAGACTAAGTCCCCCCAGAAAGAGCCATTTGGCTGAAGATATGGCCATTCCAGGTTGATCAATCCTGTATTTGTCTTTTCTCTCTTGTTGCTGTATTTCTAACCCAGAGCCTTACAAGTTCTTCCTACAACTGAGCTGTGCTTTCAGATCTAAGTCTCTATTATCAGTTTTATTCAGTACCAACAGAGTGCATGGCCCAAAGGAGGTATTGAATAAAATATGTATTGAATGACTACATGACATGTATTTTTTTCCTTTGTTAGTTAGTTTTGTATTCAGCAAATACAGTCAGTTTGGTACCATTATTAGGCTCATCCGTGGCCTAACCCCTCCCCTTGGCCCCTCCTTGTTGAGGTATAC
Organism: Dipus sagitta; assembly: GCA_036346955.1. Classification (NCBI taxonomy): domain Eukaryota; kingdom Metazoa; phylum Chordata; class Mammalia; order Rodentia; family Dipodidae; genus Dipus; species Dipus sagitta. Next base: position 264,003,834 of record CM070770.1, on the reverse strand, counting down.
GGGTCATGCATTGTGGAGTTAGCCCACAGTTATGGGTAAGATAAATGTCTCTGCATATCATGACCCAACATGTGGCTCTGACATTCTTTCCGCCCCCTCTTCCACAAAATTTCCCTGAAACATGTTGGGTTCATTTTTGGTCTGCTTCAGTGATGAGGTGTTGGGGGCCTCTGAGGCTCTGGCTCTCTGATTTGGTAGGAGTTGATTTTTCTCTGTGCTGATCTCCTTCCCCCTTGTGCTGGTATCCGGTTCATCAGGAAAACAGCCCCCTTGCTTGTTTCTCCAATTTTTCTTAGTTTCAGCCGGGGCCCTTTTGAGGTATGATGGGGTGGCTCTGTCCTTAGGATCTACATCTATATGAAAAAGAGAAGCAGATTCTCCAATGGAGAGTAAGTTAGCACCAGGACAAATGAGATAACCCTTACTTTTTTTTTATAGAGAATTTAATAGGTGTAGGCCCTCTTGTAGCCCACAATTGATGGTAGCTTGATATTGGAGAGTGGGCTTATGTTTGGATATGGTTCTGACTTGTTTCCCAGCTCCAGCTATGGGTCCCATACCAGTGAGGGGATCAGTTAGCCGAATTGAGAGCAGTTTGTTCCCCACCACAGCTGTGTGCCACCACTGCACTTGTGTGGGCATCACAACAAGTTATTTGCTGCTAAGTAGGTTAGACCATGAGTTGCTTGGACAGTTATTGGTCATTTTCCCCCAGTCGCCCATGTAGCACCTTCTGGCACTAGACGTGCTGACTGTCTGGGGATTGACTCTCTTCCAACTTCCAGCCATGCCATTCTAATTTGCATGTCAATCACATAAGATGTCTTCAGCAGTAGGGTCTTACCACTAGCCTTTGGTGGGTCATCAAGTACTCTGACAGAAATCTGTCTGTCTTTTAGGAAACCTTGTAGGTCTCTCTGATCAAAAGCTCATTGTGGATGATAGCCCCATGCTTGTTCTGGGAGTTACAGGTCAGTGCCCACTAAGAAAATGAGGAAAAAGATAACTAATATATAAGAGTTAGAGATAAGAGAGAAAGAGAGTGAGAGAGAGAGAGAGAGAGAGAGAGAGAGAGAGAGAGGAAGTGAGGGAGGGAAGATGTAGAAGATTAAGGTTAGTCTTGATCTTACCCTCTCCAGTGTCTTGTGGTTCATGTGTTCCCTGTAAGGGCCTGGTGAAGGATCAGCCATTTGGTCTGTCTTTTAGTAAGTAGAAAATTACATGACATGTATTGTGAAGAAACATGAGAAAACCAAACCAAGGTCACCTGCAGGTTTATAACCTCTGTTTCAGGAAATAATTTGCCCAAGTGTTGATATAGTAGAAGATCCAGGAAAGTGCTTTTTATTGTATAGATAAACTCTTTTCATCATTAGTATGCCAATTGCCAATTAATATACTTGCTTTCTAAAGTGCTTATAAACCACAGAAGCGTTTTCGTGTCTCTAAGTCGGCTGTGTGTTCACCTTCTGTGATCTTATTGCCCTATTAATTTGCTGTGTAATATGATTTTTATTAGCTGTGTGAACTTGGGCCTCTTAGCTGCTCTAGGCTCAGTTTCCTCAAGATGCATGTGAAAATTCATGCGCTCCCACAACCCGGTGAAGGAGGAAGGAGGAGTCAGGTGATGCTTATGAAGTGTCCAGAGCATCGTGTAGACAGCCTTGGTAAGTAATTACCATTGCCTTATTTAATCTCCTCAGCAATCCTGTGGAGCCAGTAACAAGCATCACAACGTGATACTCAGTGCATGGGAGGCACAGTCAGGATAACTCTTTGGATTTCTTCCTGACTGACAATTCTGTACATGTGTATAAGGCATTTTGATCATGTTAATCCCTTATTACTTTCTCCTATTCCCCTCCTACTTCTGGTGAGACTCTTATTTTTCCCATTGAGTCCCCCTTCTACTTTAATGTCTTTGTATATGACCCACTGAGTATAATTACAGTTGCCCCCTTGAGAATGGAGAGGGGGTTGTTTGGCAAAGCACAGGCAACATACCAGTAGTTATACCACTGACATAAATGCCCCCAGCAACCATTAACTGCCAATACCTCCTTAGGGAGGAGTGTGGCCTCATAAGTCTCACCCCTATCCATGACAAAATGTTGATAGGCTCAATCTTATGTAAGTTGAGAGAATGTAACCACAGCTGCTGTGAATTCATGAGTTCAAAGATCATGTCATGTCCAGAGGACAATGTTCTAAAGAACTATTTCCACTCTTCAGTGCTTACATTTCTTAATTCCTCCTTCTGGGATGTTCTATGAATCTTGAAGGGGTTGGGGGAGATATAGATGTGCCATTTAGGAATGAACATTCATCAGTCACTTACTCTCAGTGCTTTGACCAATTGTGCATCTCTGTAGTGACTGCCACCCACTACAAAAAGAAGCTTCTCTGACCAAGACTGAGAGTAGCACTAATCTATTAACATATACAGAAATATTTAGAAGGCAGCTTGATAGGCACTACATGTCAAGTTAGAAAGAGAAACAGTAGTAGCTTTCCTGGTAGAGCCTATGATCTTTGAAAAACTGCCTTTTGACTAGGTTTACATTATCAAGGAGAAAGTTCTCCTGTGGATCAGGACTCAAAGCCATTTAACCAGTGGTTGGTTACCCCCATGACAAGCTGACCACTACTGCACCAGTGGGTACATCTTTCATGGATGGTTGGTGTTATAGCATGCAGGTTTCACAGCTGCATAAGACTGTTGATGGCTTTTCTCCCCCAGTAGGCTACAAAGCACCTTCCAGCACTATGACACTTAGCCAGGTGGTTCACTTTTTATCCTGTTTTTTCAATAAATGTGGATGCATTATCAGTCTTCAACTGATCTGAAGACATGAAATACTTTCATAAACAAGCTATTCCTAAAGTTTTTAACATATTAGAAAGAAGTGGTTCAAACCTCCTAGCATGAGTCTCCACACTTGAACTTTGAATTCAAAGTTACCCAATACTTTCTGAGATTTCCAAAGGAGTGGACTGCTAAAGAGGGTCAAGGTTCATGTTTAAAGGATTATATTGGAATCCCTAACGTGTCATTACTAGTGAGTACAAGATCCTGTATGAGGGTTGAGGCCTGAGGTTCACGTGTGGAACCTTCTCCAAATTGTCATTCCAAGCTGTCTGTGGAGAACCTGTATGGATGTGGAGCCATATGGTGGCCACTTTGCTACTGTTGGGTGGAAGGTCTCTGGATAAATGTCTTGTAGAGGCAATGAGTCATTGTGCCCTGGAACAGCATCCTCAGGCTTGTGGGGGAAATAGATTTTGTTGAAATAGTCTTATGTATGAATGTAAACCTAGTCAACTCTTTTTGTAAGGGGACCTGTAGCCTGCACCTGCCCTTGCCTTCTCCACTTGGCCTGCAGAAAGCACAGTGACTTGGGGCTGTGGCTAGTATTTGGCACTCAGGCCTTTGACATCAACAGGGAACAAAGATGCTGAGCGTAGCTGGGGAGTGATTTTCTGGGGATGCTTTTGAGGCACTAGCGTGGGTCTCCAGCTTCATCTGTCTTACCAAGACCTGAATAACAATACTTAGATTCAACCTTCAATTCCTGTTTCTTTACCTATTTTCTTTTCTTTTCCTTTTTCTTCCCTTCCTTTCTCTTTTCTTTTCCTTTCTTCCTTTCACTTCCCTTTTCTCTTCTTTTCTTTTCTTTTCTTTTCACTGGGCAATAGCCATCTGTCACCTCCATGTTGAAGGTACTCCTATTTCCAGAGCTTAATTTGGTGAAGTTTATCCAGCTTATCCAGGAATTTCTTTGATGAAGCCTCAACTTGAGGATGTGATGTTATAGGGAGTACTTTATTTTCTTAGCAGCTGTCATGAGAATTTCTTATGTGCTGATACCCACATTTTAGAAACAATACTCAAAAAGGTCTCTTAGGGGAAAGGTGATAGGAACTGATCTTTTTGGGCCTGAATGTGAGTAGGCTGATGGACAGGGCAATATACTTGTGTACTACTCATGAGAGGAAGGAAAAGGAAGATGGGTCTAAGTGCAGATCAGAAGCCTTTGAGATTTCTAGACGTTGAACACAGAACTCTTGGCTATAACCTTTCCTTTGGTCAACAATCTTCTAGTAAGGCCACTAAACTCAAACTAGTTTAGACAGGTGGGTTTAATTTGGAACTGCCTTTAAGAAAAAGGCATTTTGGTCATTTTGATGGTGGTAGAATTTGAAACCAACCACATGCAGTTACTTTGTGACCTCAGAAGCCTAGAAAAATTTGAGGAACTAAATGTTGAGGGAACTCACAGCAATCCTGGAATAATTCTATGTCCTTGAAAGTCCATAGATTAGGGTTCGGAGTAAACTTTAGTAAATCTCTTAGGAGTAGGAGCCATGTGTAATATTTAAGTTACATTAACAGCCCTCTATGAGTTTGTCACACTGATACTGGTATTTTTTTTTTTTTCCTTCTCTAAGACTAGGGGCCTGAGTCACATCTGTTGAGACTCACTGTGATCCAAGGTATAGAATGGTCTCCAAGGAGGAGGCCATGCAGTCATGCGCCCAGGAGGAGGCATGGCCTTGTTTATGAACTCCTTGGAGCAGGACAATGGGCTAGGACTGCAAGGCAGGCATGAGGTGAGTCTTGCACTTGTTAACCCAGATGGAGGTCACAGCTCCATCTCAACTGCTGCTGGGAAACAACAACTTGTCAAAACTTCAGGCGAGAGCACAAGGTTCCAGCTCATTGGAACCCAATTCCTAGATGAGCACCGGCAGAAGAGGAAGCTGTGCTTGACTAGCCC